>CM031240.1:1018862105-1019513990 GCA_018340775.1 Taxus wallichiana var. yunnanensis
AAACTAAATGGCAATATTGCCTTTATTCACGAACACTAAGAAGACTTATTTATAGTAGGCTTAGTGCTACTCTCGTTAAAGTAATAGCCCGGGTAGCTATGTTCCATCAAGTGCTTCTAGCTTGGAAAGCACTTGATTCAAGTATAGAAGTGATAACATACCGCCCAACTAATGTACTTGAGCTTTCCCGGATGGTGCAAGAACTCTGAGTCATAAAGAAGTACCATTTGTCCAATCACAAACTTCTTATCCCTTATGTTTCTATCATGCCATGCCTTCTACCCGCCTTTTCCTACTTCGACTCCATCATGTTATGGCTCATCACTTATCCATTGAATCATCTTTTCAATACGTTATTCTAAGGCCTCGTTTCATCAACTAGACCTCTAAGCGCGCAATGCAAAGAAGGTAACATAAATTATATAGGAAGAAAAAACTTCTGTGCCAAACACCAACTAAAATAGTGTGGCCTTGTTCAATATCTTGTAAGTTGTTCTATATGCCCAAAGCATAGCTGACACTTTGTCCTCCCAATCCTTTCTTCCAACATCACTATATTTTTGTCAAAGTTTGGCCAATTTTTGTTGAAAGCCTCAGCAGTTCCATTTTCCTGAGGATGGTAAGGTGTAGTTTTATGGTGTGCAACCATAAACTCATCTAATAGGATCCCGATTGTCTCATTCAGAAAGTGTGTACCTCTATCACTTGTCAAGCTTAAAGGATACCCATATCATGTAAGAACATTCTCCCATAGAAACCTATCTACTGTAGCTTGTTGTACATTCTTTCGTAGGTGCTGCTTCTACCCACCGTGTGAGATAATATGTGAAAGTAATGATATAATGTGATCCAGTCCTACGTGTGGCTAATGAAATAGGTCCTACAAAATCAATGTCCCATTTCTCAAATGGTTCTACACTAATAATCGGTCTCAAAGGCATCTCATATCTTGCCTTAGTTTTCCTAGGCAATCTTGACAATGATCACACACCTTACATTAATCTTTATACTCTTTATACGTTGTCTCCCACCATAATCCAACAATTAGGATCTTCCGTGAAATTGCATCACCTCGCATAATGGCCTCTGTGCAATACCATCATGAGCTTCTTCCATGATATCCTTGGGCTCATGCTCTAACACACAATGGCGTAATACTTCATCTTTACCTAGATTGTAAAGGTCACCAATGACTAACATAAATGGTGCCATGCGTATAGCAAGTTACTTATTTTCTAATGATTTCATTCCTTTTGGTGGTATAATTGTCGTAGAAAGACAACAATGTCTTATAATTCCATGGGTGCTGCACATTGTAACCTATATAATCGCAGCATCCGACATTGTTTCTTCAATTGTCTATGCATCCTCTCCTGAATTGATTCTAGATAAATGGTCTGGTCCAGAATTGCTTTTTCTTGGCTTTACCACAATTGTGAAGTGAAACTCTTGAAATAGGAGTACCAGTATATGCAAATGCACCCTTGTAATATGGGCTTGTTTACCAAGTACTTCAATGCCATATGATCTATATAAAACACAAATGGTGTTGCTAACAAGTACTGTCAAAACTTGTATAATGCATAGATCATTGACAAAGCTTCACACTTTGTAGTTGTATAATTATTTTAAGCTAGGAGTCGGCTTCCTACTAGAAAAACAAATTGGATGATCTATAATACCTTCACGGAGTTGAGCTAACTGTGAGAATTCCAATGGCCATACCGAAGCATCCACATGTATATGAAATGGCTTATCCCACGAGGGAAAGTGAAGAATGGGGTGGTAGTAAGTTTCTCTTTCAATATCTCAAATGCGCGCCCTTTGCGGTTCTCCCTAATAAAATGTACCTTTCCCCTTTAGTAATTCTTCCAAGGGTGCAATAACTCTAGCATACCCTTTGATGAATTTTCTGTAATATCCTGTATGACCTAAAAATCCATGCACCTCACTTTGACTAGTAGGTGCTTCTAGGCCTAAAATGACTGCAACCTTGGCTAGATCAACTAACAAACCTTCCTTGCAGATTATATGTCCTAACAGTATCCCAAATGGCATAGAAAATATACACTTCTTGATGTTCAAAGAGATACTCAATTGTATGCATCGTTCAAACATTAAGTGCAAATTGTCACAATGATCTTTCACAAGCCCATATACTGTCCAATCATCTAGGTAAACTGTAAAAATTTGTGAATAAAATCCTTGAATGCTTGAACAACTATGCATGACAATACAATAGACACGTTTTTCAATCTAAAGGGCATCACAGTATAGGCAAAACTACCCCATTCAGTAGTAAATTTTGTCTTTTCTTGATCCTCCTAAGCGATCCTAACCTGATGATACCCAGAAAATCCATCTGTGAAAGAATATATTTCACACCCTATAACTCCTTCTAGTATTTCCTCAGTGAATGGCGTAGGGAATGGATTGTGATGCATGCAACATTCAGATCCTTGTAGTTCTAACATATCCTAATTTCTCTGTCCTTCTTGATATTGATCACCATTGGGCTAACCCATTCTGACTCATCAAGGGGCTTGATAATTATAGATTTCAACATTTTATCAATTTCTTCTTTCACCTTTTCATAGCAAATTAGGATTCATTTTGTAAGGTCTCTTTCTAACTAGCGTGTGCACCATCCTTAAGTTTGATCTTCATTTCCCCCGATTGATTCATGCAAACCTTTAAGTTCATGATATCCTCGAGGAATAAGTCTTGATAATCCCTAAGTAACTTGATTATCATTTCTACCTCGAGTTTGACTAGTAATCTCCAATTATGGCCTCCTTAGGCTCATCCTCCAAACCTATATTCACCTTTGTTGTCTTCATGGGTTCATGGTAGGCATGCACATCCTTGTCTGCACTATCCAAGACCTCACACACCCCGTGTGAATGTTCAATATCCAGGTTCTCAACTTCCTTGTCATCCACGATGTAGACCATCTTTCCTTTCTCTTTCTCAAGGAAAGCACACTCAAGTAGTTTGGAGTCCATTTCTTCTTCCTTTTCAAAACATGCTCTGAACTCTGTCTCACTTTGAGTAATTGCTGAATATGTTCTTTGCTTTACTTTGCCTCCCATAGTTAAGTGCTTGATAAATTTTAATGCCTCTGCTACAAGAGGTTTAGTCAAGAAGTAGTCAAACATCAACGGATCATACTGCCAGTCACAAACTTGCCGAGTTCCTAGTTTCTCTATGTAGTTCTACATATACATACCAAGTGCGTGAGCATCCTTGGAGCGTGGAATACAATCTATGCACCTAGAGTGAAGGTGGTAATGCTTCATGTCCCTTGTCTAGAGTCTCTCACACTACTTGAAGGTGATAACAACGAGTTAATACAAATTATAAGGGTGGATTCACGTAGGTGCATTGTTCTTATAAACCTAGCGAGAAAAAGATATTCCAATCTCTTCCCACTATATAAGGTTATCTCTATGGACTACCCACCGGTGTCTTTGGTGTCCCACACAATGTATATAATAACATATCTCTCCTTGTAACTTGGTCTCCCACCGTGTTTCCATGGCCTTTGAGAAAGACATGAAGATATTCTATCCTTTGTATACCAAGTTTCTGTGCTCTTTCTATCCATCGAATTGAATGAAATCCATTCATGCACGCAACCATGCCTTTCACCTTGCGCCCGAATAATTCATATTTACCATGAGCCCAATTGTTGTAAGAAATACTCATAGTATCACTAATAGAATGATAATCCTCTCACTTTGTAGAATGCCTTCTTTTGATGGCTCATTGACTTTTGGGTCTGAATCATGCGTACATAGACTATGTTTAAATATTCCTCACTTAGAGGCTCAACATAGGGTGTATACTTCCCATCTGTCAAGGTATCACAACCCTTTCCTCCTTGTTTTCAAATCTGATATACTTCTTATTCAATTTCAAGTTAGCATTATTTACATAACACCAAGGGCATCCAAGCAAGGGCTGGAAAATTATCTGCTTCTCCAAGTGCTAATACCTCAAAATATCTAATGAACTTGGCCCCTTGTATCATGATAGATGCATCTTCAAAAATCCCATGGGCGTGGCCTTAGTCATGCAGTTTGCCATGAATAACACATTAGATGATGGCTGTAATTGAGGCCTCCCATTTGCACCCATACATCCAATGTTAGCACATTTACTTCGCACTTGTATCGATCAATATGTTGCTTAACATCCACCCATCCATAACAACATTGTGAGTAATTTCTTTATCATAGTCAATGCTATCGTAGTGGGGAATATTTGTATGCAAAATCACTATCTCGGTCTCAAGACTTGCGCACATAGAGTGTTCCATTTCAACCAACTTCCCAACAATGGAATAATGCTCTCCTAGCGCAACATCTTGCACACCTCCCATGAATCATCGATATCGGTTTGGACTATCTACGATGCTTTCTTCTTCTCCTTTAGGTACATTATATCACCTTGAATATTCCTTAGTGCTTCCATGGTATCCGGTAAACTTCCTTTTGATGAGCAGGATTTGGGTACCTCGCATGTAAAACCTCCTCCTTGGTAATTGTAGGCTTAAGTGCAATGCCTCTCTTGCACGACGTGCTTTGCTTTAGCACGTGTAGTAATCTTCACCTCATCAATGCCTCGGGGCCTTCATTTATCTTGGGCATCCATTGGTCTTTTAACATGTCTTCGGATTCTAACCATCCACGATGCCTTTATTTTCTTGCTTATGCTACTTACTTTGATGCTCATATAAGTCCTGGGCACTCTTTATAGCTATGGCTCTTTTCATAGAAAGAACATGCAATATTTTGAGAAATTCACCCCTGTAGTGGTTAGGAGATCCACATGTATAACATGTTCAACGAGGAACTCTCCTCTTCCTCCACCTTGGCCTCATCCTCCATATCCACCACGATATCCACGTCCCCTTCCACAACATCCTTTTAAAACGCCCTCATTCTTGTCATAGTGCGTTTGATTATGATGCCAATCTTGGTACTCAATCCTACCCTTATAATTATCTGTTATACTCTAATGTATATTGCATCTCCGGATTTGACCAATCAACCGAAAATCCTTAGTATCATCGGTCGTGGACACTGGCTAAATCTTGCAAAAGCAAGATACATTCTTCCTTATCATGTCTTTGAATAAAGGATAGTGACTCACATCATGATTCAAATGGAAAATATCACCGACACTAATAGTAATGAGCATATAAATCTGTGAAGGCAATTATCCTTGGTGTGACCTTCCACTTCACAATCTGTACACCAAATTCCTAAGCGCGTTTCATGGGCTGAATTTGTGACAAATTCTCTAAGCTGCTTTGTCATAGCTGCAATCTATGCTTCTAGAAATGGGCTAATGCCAAAGTGTCAATGCTCCCAACTACTAAGCACGCAATGCTACTTCGATTGCTTTTCATGGATCCACGTATGTCTTATGTGACGGTGCCCTTATAAAATGTGTAATCAATCCTCCAATGAACCATTGTGCATGCTTTGGCTAGTGTGAATATCATAAGACAACTTAGATAGAAGTGTTTTAAAATGATCATCATACTCATGTACACTCTCGGTAGTACATTGCTTGATATCTTTGAGTGCACTTATATTCTTTTGCTCAAACTCGAGGATATGGAACTCTTTCAAGAAAGCATCCTCGGTCTTTGCATAATCCATGCAAGTTTGATAAGGGTCAAACTTTCTATACCAGTAAGTGTGTGCGCTTTTTCCTGTAATGTAGTGGTGAATTAAATTTCCTTTCACTCAGTAGCTATAATCCCTTTAGTGTGCCATAAGATTTCACACATATGCACATGTTCGACAAGGCATCCTCTATACCTCTATACTCTAGAGACAAAGAGACATATCAATATAGATATTTTGTAGTTGTCGGACCTTGACCACGATCACGAAACCTCTATGTTCCCTCTACCTCCGAGAACCACCAAATCCACTAGAACTAGAACCACCTATACCTCTTAATCCACCAGCTGTAGTCGGGAATAGGGCTATGGATGTACTCCCTTTTTGTGCTCAAATAGTAGTACTTATATCGAACCCCTACGATGCAGCGAGGTAGCTCCACTTCCATAGGTGAATCCAACATTCCCGTGCACTCACATTCTATGTGGATGATGCACATAAGAATGCTCCTCCATATAACTTTAAATCCGTAGTTCTTGCCATTGATGCAATTGATCCCTAACTTACTCCTACTTTCCTACTTCCCAAGTTAGTTTCTTTGGTTACTTGTCATAATAGATCTTGCATCGAAAAACCAAGCACATAAAGGCTAGGTCACGGGTGGATTAAGATGCATGCATGTGGCCCAAGTAGTCTCTCGTTTGGTACACTTCCGTGTGAGGCCAAGAAGGGATCTCTATCATGATTTCCCAAGATGGGGAGTTCCGATGCTCTGCGGCTCCACGTCTTCTAAATGAGTTGTAAATCCTTCACGAGCCATCTCTCTCCTCCATGCCATCCTCTACGTAATGGAACATTTGCTTCTCTATCTCCCTCTCACGCACCTCATTATACTTAAGCCGCCTTTCCTCTCTCTGTTTCTCCGCCACTAGGTCTTCCATATTAAGCCAAACTCGTACTTTCCTTTGCGTGTGGTGAAGTTTAAGTTAGCCATCGATTTACTCTCTAGGTTCAAAGTTACCATTAAGATCTTGATTGCAAGTGGAATACCATGGAAATATGTTTCCTCTTGGATACCACAAAAATTGGAATTCAACTACTCTCTCGGGAAAGAGTACATCAAAATTGAATATTCCATAATATAATTGTTTAGAACACTACGAAACCACATATCCACCATGCGAGTTCGGATCGGATCAGGTATCATAGAGGGCCTGAAATTCTTCTGTGTCCTGACAAGTGCGTGATACCTCCAATTCCGCTAGGATGCATAAGCAATGATAAGCCACTCATATAGTTCTACCTGGAAAGATAGTGAAAATATCTCATATAAGTTGTCATATAGGTTCTGTTTCTACCGAAGTGCGTGCGTTAAACTCGGATCCACCGCTAAAATGTCATGCATATTCTTCCTCCGCATCATGTATCCATTCCTCAATACTTTCTAGAGTAAATCGCACGTCTTCATCACGAACCATCTTGAAAACAACCGAAAACAAGGTCTCAATAAATGGAACCAATGATGTAGCCTAGAATTTGTAAGATAACACCCTAGTCGTGTTGACACATCACTGCCTAGCATCGAGCACTCACACGAAGCACGCAAAGGTACCAAGTCCCTCTTTAGGGTTTTTATAATAGGATGTTAACATGATGAAGGAAGAAACATATAGATTCATAACTAATCCATCATTCTACAAATGCATGCTACGACAAATCTATGAAAGACCAAGCTTAAATAGTAATTATGATTTTACCATTAACATGCACCGCCTTTCGATTACATAGAATGGCACTTGATTCAGCCAATATCTTCCATCTATTAGTAAATACTGAAGGTCCTTACAAAGTATTGTCAATCTATATCAAATAACATATGGATCTCGATACACACCTTTGTACATCCAGAATCATACATACACCACTCTCTGTGATACATACATCTACTATGCACCTAACATCACATATATAGGGTGGGGACTTGCCCTTCACCGCTTAACTATTCAAGAAATAGGTCGCATGCTATTGATAGCCACACACCGTTTATAATCATAGCCACACATGCAAGTGAACTATCTATAGTCCTCAGTAGTTAACTAAAATGTCAATTCTATTCTTAGCTTGTATCCATGCATAGATACTTCGAACCACTTCTAAATATAGATAATGCATGATGCACGTGTCTCTACATCATTGATGTGGTTCACACGCCATCTTCCAAAAATAGATCCTTATGCTCAAAATTTGCTAAGTCCTAAAATCCAAACTTGCCTTCGCAACATGGCAGTCCTTCCTATCCTTTTGTGCCCTTGGTTTTGGGCCTCTATCCCGCGCAGACTCCTCACGTGATTTTAGACAAGTATTCTTTGATCAACACTTAGCTTCATGTTTGATGGGCTTTGCATTTGTGTGCAAAACTAAGTTGTGCACTACCAAAGTTGGATCTAAGCCTGACATATCTTTATAATACCATGAAAATATATCCACAAATTCTATAAGAAGAAAGGTGAATGCCTTTTTCTCTTGTCTTGAGAAAGCAAATCTCCCAACTTGACTATCTTTGGATCTTCTTGTTCCAATGTTCACGTCAATGGTTTCTTTTACCAAAATTTTTGACATATCCTCCATATGCATAGGATCAAGAGGAAGGTTGAGATCTTCTTCCAAGGGTGTCTCTACGAGATTTTCACCCTAGCGTGGTCACTTTTCTTATCCGTTGATATTTTTACTTTTTTTTTCAGCCAATGCCTCAAAGAGGTTTTCATTCAGTGTGACTTGGACTTTTCCCTCACTTTTTTTTTAAGTTTCTGCTGACCATGAAGCTTAGCTTCTACTCAAATATGCGTAGGTATCTAGGTCAATGTAGAAACCTTTATTATGGTCTCCAATTAGAATTTTATCTTGTATGCCCATGAATTATGCAATGGCGTCATTATTCTCAAAGAGATCCAATGAAACATGGCATTGTTGGTACCAATCAATAAGGGAAGGATAAATAAGGTCAATTTTAGGTTCCATGGGGGTGAAGGTAAGGAAAAAACTATCCATGAATAGGTTCATGGAGGAAATATCCTCATATTGTCTCCGGTGGGAATCGTGTCACTATCTAAATAATCATAGCTATCCTCGTGCTCGAGAATAAGTAGCATCTTGATCATTGGGGTGCGGTCGAATGTCGATACCATATATTTCCGTTTTGAAATATGGAAGTGGAACTAGATCCCTTGGTCCTTTCTCATTCTTTCCACATCCCGAGGCCTTTGTAGCTCATAGAATACAACATTCGCTAGACTTCTCATATTCAAGGATTTGGTAGCAAGTCGGTGATTGTCCTCCTCCGGACCCAAGTTATAGTGTGTCTAAAAAATTATCTTCTACAAGTAATCCACAAGGTAAGAATGTCCAAATGGTTTGTTCATCTCTGAAGGTGTTTGAAATAATAGTTGGGTTGACCTCTTGTTTTAGGTGACAAAGATAGGTCTGAAACTAGGAGAGCTTGTTGCACATTGTATTCTCCACAACCATACTCCAAAAATTTCATCTCCCATGAATCAAAAGGAGAAGTAGATGTAGAATCTTCTCGAGCACAAGTGCTGAGGGTATTTGAATCAACTCGTGATTCCATAGCTTCCGATTGAAGGGGAACAACTATATTAGTAGAAGGACATGCATATGTACCCTTATGAGAAAAGCTATTGAGAGATCTATAGTGAGCGAAAGGTTTTAGATCTCCTTGTATTGTAATAGTGTGTCCCTCATGTTTTAACTTGATGCACTGATGGAATGTTGACAGTATGGCCTGCATGGCATGAATCCATGGGCAACCAAGAAGCATATTATATGGAATTTCCAAGTCTAAGACGTGAAACTTGGTATTGTGACAAGTTGGTCCTACCTCCATTGGCAATGTGATTGTTCCAGATTAATCCTACTCTGCATTTTCGTAAGAGGTTATGGTAATAATATGGGACTCTAGATCTTCCTCTGTGTGTCCCAACTATTTAATTAGTTTCAATGTGCATATATTCAATCCCAAACCATTGTCCACAAGCACCCGCTTTATCTTTTGGTGGGTAAAAAATACCTCTATATACATGGGAAGATTATGTGCGTGATCTTTTTTGGGGATTTCCTTATGGTTAAAGGAGATATGTTTAGTTGGTGCAATGTTTGCCACCGCATCTTGTAAATGTGAAGGGTCTACTTCATTGGCACTCGACCACGGAGAGTTTTTTTATAAGATGCCCTTATCTACATTTGATATCTTAAGAATATCTAAAATTGAAATCTTGGAAGATGTATTCTCAAGTTGTTTCTAAGAGATTATCTGACCATCTTGAGGGGTGACAGAGAGGGTCTAGGATCATGAGATGGGTGCACCTTGTTACCACAACGAAATCCTTTCCTTTGATCCTAATGGTACTCACATGTTCAGTATAAGAGTGGATACATCCAATGAGTGATTCATAATGATTATTGTCACTTTTGGTGTATAAATAGTTTATAGCTTTGTAGATTTGGGATGAATCTCCTTAATCCAAACTTTTCTCATCGATTTTCCATGTTTAGGAATGTTTCTTTGAATATCCCTATGTTTTCATTCGGTATTTGATTTCTCTGTGGGGTGTCAACTTCTATCTCTCCATTTTTAATGAGATCTTGGATATAGTGGTGAAGTCGTAGGCACTTGTCTATCTTGTGTCCCTTTACACGATGAAAATCACAATATTCATGCTCTTTGTACCATGATGGTTTAGGAGCATTGTCATCAAAAGGTTGTGTCATGGGATAAGTCACCATGTGGACTGCATCCAATTGCTTCAATATTGCAGACAAAGACTCATTAAGAGGAGTGAATGTTCTATGCTTAGGTGGTGGTTGAATGGGTCCTTTGGTCAGCCTTTTAAAAGGTTGACCAACCTGAACCATTTGTACTCACTTAGAATCCGTGATTCCGTCTCCCACCATGTTCTTGTTTTTGTTAAAGATCTTTGGTTTTTCCATTGGTTTGGCATTTTGATTATCTTTAGAAGGTAATTTGATTGTTCCTTTTGTAATGAGGGCCTTTTCTATTTGTATGCCCTTTTCAATGAATTCTTCAAAGGTACAGACATAATACATTTGTAAATGAAAAGTGATGTCTGAGTTTAGATTAGGAAAAAAGATGCTCACAAGATATTTTTCAGAAATGCGCAAGGAAGCGGATGGCTATCTGCTGCCATATTTGTAAAAAAGCTCACGAATGTTTCATTAAGACATTGCTTAATATTACACAAGTCTGCTATAGTTATGTCACTTTCTATGTTGTATGAGAAATGTCGAATGAACCTCTCTACCAATTCGGGCCATGTGAATATGGATCTTGGGGGTATGCGAGTAAACCATTCTAAGGATTTTCCTCCCAGGCTTTTTGGAAATAGCCATAGGAGGTAATTATCACTATATGCCACTTCTTGGCATGCCATGTAGAAATATTTCACATGATCACGTGGGTTTCCTTTCCCTCTATATTTTTCAAACTTTGGCATGTCAAATTTCTTGGGAAAAGGTTGAAGCAACATAGTTTTGTCAAATGGATGGGGACATAGTTCTTCATATTGATATCTCTTACTATGTCCTCCACTGTTTTATTGAAGGCTTGTAAGCGTTGCTTTCATGGATTGTATTTCTTGTGTAAGTAATTGTTCCTTCATAGGAGAAGGTGGCATGTATACATGACTGTTATTTGATGTTTCACCTTCTTGGTTTTCTATGTGAATTTCACTACTTTTGACCTTAGGCTTATCCTTATGTACATCTTTGTTTGTTTCCTTCTATACATGAGATGTTAGTAAAGCTAATTATTGACTAAGGTTTTGTACTTTTGTTGAATAATAACTTTTTCCTCTTCGTTGTGTGGAGGTTGTTCCATGTTTTCATATTCTAGTCTAACTCTACGTGGCATCTTGATGAAGGGAATTTTATAACCCACCATATTATCATTTCCTACGTTGGATGTGGAAGCGTGTCCATGTGTTAGGATGTCTTCCATGTTAATGAGAGGTTTTTATTCCTCATTAGCTTCATTCGTAGGTGGGATTGTCTCATGTTTTGTAGGCATTATAGCTCCTAATTCCACCACTCTTGCTAGTACCCAATATTTGTTTCTAAAAAGGAATTCATCTAATAAGATGGGGTCAAAATCAAATTCCACGCATGGTGACCCTAGCTAGTCACCATTATGATCTACCATCTCCTCCACTTCTTTCTCTATGGAGAATAGAGGTCTGAGATCATGACCAATAAAGGATTTGACCCTTGTTGGTTTGAGGTTTCCCATGTTTGTGCTTTCTTCATTTCAAATGCTTTCCTTTTGGCTCCCAATCTTGTTTTAGGGGCCATGATGAGTGAGAGTTTTCACTAAGGTGTTTTGAATTTGTTCAAAAGTGTTGATCAAACCTATGTGAAAATCTACAAATGTTGATAAAATGTCAATAGTTTCAAGAGCAATGAATGTCAAAGGATAAATGTGTCAAAGTGATTGTCTCAAAAGAGTAAGTCAAAAGTGACAAGCAAGATACAAATCACACAGTGTTTAGTTCCAAAACCAATCACTCAAATGATGTACTTACTAAGTCTATTTCCAAATGGTAGTTGGTGTTTCAAGATGATTAAAAATGTCACCACTTATGTCAAGTTAAAATAAATTAACAAGGCGTAAGTAATAACAAGAAGTTAATGTGATCCCCAAACAAAGTATAATAAAAGTGATCTTGAATCCAATCAAGACCTATATCCCAAAAAGTGGTCATTATGATTGTGAATGACACAACAATACCACCAATATATGTTAACCAAAATTTATGAAAATTAAGGTATTAATATCAAGATGATATTGATATAACACGCACAAATGGTAACACTCAACACTTTTCAAAATCAAGGTAGTAATTGAAATCAAACTAGGGCTAGAGTATACCAAGGAATTGTTATAGTGTGTATAGCGTAACGTCACAATATAGATATTTAGGCCAAGTTTACGAGAAACAAGATGTAAATACCAAAATTGTAGTGACACGATATAAACAAAATAACAGTTCAAAGGAGAATCAAGGTGATGAACCAAACCTAATTATAATGATGATATTAAATTTGGTATCAAGATCCAAAAAGGCTACCAATGATATGAAAACATCTCCACACACTTTAGAAGTTTAACAACTCAACCACAAACATGGATGAATGTAAACATACAAAAAAAGTGGTGAATAAAATCAATTAACAACACAAGGGTAGTCACTCTTCTTCTAATAAAAAAAATATCAAAATAAAGTGAAGGAAGTAGATCAATTAGGGGTGAAAAATGTTGGCCTTACTTTGGAAAAGTTTCACCTTGCCTTAGGCGAGTGAAAAAATAAGAAAAATTAACGCATCACACGTTTCATGATGAATAATGGCTCTCAAATCAAATTGGTTTTGAAATGGTCAAAGTTGGCTCCTGGTCAAAGATAACTTCCTAGGTGGTTCACTCAACTAGGTGTCAAAAGTTATCTAAGAGAGAGCTCGGTTTGCCAAGGTTTCCCAAGGATTATCCCAACTTTACTTTACCCCCTTCAAGCATAGTGGGCAATAAATGCATCCATCATGTACTCTCATTGGGGTCACGATACAAATAACTTTGATGCTAAATATCACATGTATACTAGTCAAGTAGGTGTGTGGAGCACTTCCCATTTTTTCCACAAGGTTCCCTCTTGTGTGGACTACTTTGGGGTTCCTAGGACCACCCCCATTGTTGTATCTTAAGGCTTATGCCAAAGGGGTTATGTCCTAGTTTTAAGCAGATGGGGCGTACCCTTATCCGAACCTATAAATTAAGTGTCTTGAATATGGTGTTTTTTTAATCTTTTAGACTTAATGTGGTTTAGTCGTTCACCATTTGACAACCTGCAACACACGTGTAGTTAGAAAAGTTTGTTTCAAACTCCTTTCTTTGACAAGCGTTTTTAGGTCCTGTACTCAAGCATTAGTAGTTCTCCAAGAAAATCACATTATTTGAAAGAGGATTAAGACTTGATTTTGACTCTCAAGATAATTCAAGGATGCAAGAGAAGATCATACACAAAAATAATCCAACTAAAAATTAAAGGAAATTTTTGTAGTTAATGAACTATACAAAAATCTTGATAAATATTTATTCCCTTAAGCCAAAAATGAAAGATGAAGTTTCCAATTAACCAAATGTTAGAAAATGAAGACTAAAGTTTCTTTTGATTCTCAAGATCACCCTAAGGTGCAAGAGAAGAGCATAAATTTTTTTTACCCCAACTAGATAGAAATGGAAAACTTCAAATTAAAGGACCATAAAAAAATGCTTTGTAAAAGGATCATTCCTTTAAGTAAAATGAATAATCAAATTTCCAAGTTAATTCAAATGTTAAAAAGATAGAGATCAAAGTTATTTTTATTCTCAAGATTACCAAAAGGTGCAAGAGGAGTATACACAAGATTTGGTATAAATCAAGTAAAACATGGAAATACAACTTTCATCAAAACATTAGACATGTTAGAAAATGACCAGTTTTACAATAAAGTGAAAACCTACAATTTTTGTAAGTATAAATCCCGAATTTATGTTTTCATTGCATAGTTCACTTCAATACCTTTCCAACGAAAAAATGGAGTCATTTCGATTTCGTTAGCAAAATTTACGGCCTCCGAGAAGATGGGTTACACATATGCTATTATGCTCATGGGTATGTACTTAATATGTACTCAAAAAAGTTTAAAAACGTCCGTTAATCTAAAAAAAAGGTCAAATTCTTTCAACCAAGATTCAATTTTGATAACAACCCATCACATTAATATATGAATAAAAGAGTCAATGTTATCAAACATTAACATTAATGATAAAATAATTAATATTTTCTAGAAATTGACAAAACTAGCATGTAAAATGATGAAAAAGTAAGCTCTAAAAATGAAAACGTGGAGAAATATTGAAATTTTCTCACCAAGATTTAATTTTGACAGCAACCCACCACATTAATATGTAAATATAAGACTCAACACTATCAAACACTAACCTACATGCTCAAGAATTTAAGATTTTCAAGAAATTGACAAAACTAACATGTAGAATGTTGAAAAATGAAGCTCTAAACATGAAAACATGGAGAAATCTTGAAATTTTCCCATTAAGATCCAATTTTGACAGCACTTTGCCTCCTTTATACCTATAAGGAAGACTCAACACATGCAAACTCAACAAAACAAGTTAAGAAAAACAAGTTAGATCAACATGTGCAAAAGAGGGTTAGTAACCAAAAATGAAACTTAACTACAAAAATTTGAAATTAAGTGCAAAGGAAAATGGATTAACTCCACCGGGCATGCCAAATATGTGCAATAATTAGTTAGTTCTACAAATAAAATCAAGAATAACATCTCAATATAATGCTAAAATAAAATCTATGCATGATCATGCTTAGAGCTTAAGCAAAGCTAATATATTAACATATTTGCATTAGAACATGAAATGAAGATTCAAACTAACATGCTAAACAAATTAACCTCTATCTCTAATTTAATTCTAATGAAATGATCCTATTTAGATCGTTAAAAATCAAAAGGGTTGATTGTATCCTTGAATCCCAAGGTTTTCAAGAATAGAGTCTTGTCAATCCATGGCTACAAGCCCATTTGACATATCTCCATATGAATTCAAAAATTGGATGGATGAATGCAAGCAATGAAGATAACTAGCTGCTATAATAGAAGAATGATCTAAGATGATAAAATGGCTATAGTATATACTCTATGCTCATTTAGGTGTAAGAATAAAGGTAGTAGGAGGGCTCTTTATATAGCCCAATGGATAAGAGAATCTTTACATCCCTTTACATGTGAGATAATAGAGAGGTTGGGTTAGTTGAGGATAAGCATGGTTTAGAAGTTGTTGAGTTTACTTTAGGAGAATTTAGTTTTTCCTCTAGTGACTCATGGGGATTGAGGGGGTTTATTAATTAACAAAAGTGATTAATTAATAGGTGTGTGAAACTTATAGAAGATTTTGGAGGAATAATTAGTACGATTTATGTTATAAGAGGATTTTAATCAAATAAATGACAATTTGTTGATTAAATAGAAGAGATAATTAATTAATTAAGAATAATTAATTAATTCAGTTAGAAAAGGGTATTAATTAATTAATCTAGATATAAACATGAGGTTAATTAATTAGAAATAATTAATTAATCTAGATAGAAAGGGGAGCTTAATTAATTATAAATAATTAATTAATCTAGATAGAAAGGGGAGCTGATTAACGGAAGGTCGTTAATTGATGTCGTTATTGGATATAAGAGTTAATTAACTAACATAATGTAATTAACTAACAATGATAATAGAGAAAATGTGTGGTATTGACGATACATCGTCAATTTACGAGAAATGGTATAATTAGCGCAATTTAAGTATTTAAATTGCTTGAGCTAAATTATAGGTGTCTATAGTTATTATTTAGCTAGAGAAAACATTCTTCATAGATGAACGTTTCATCCTAGATAACATCATCGCGGTGTAGGAAGGAATGGAATGGGCTTGCAGATCTCATTAGGTTGTCATGTTTATCAAGATTGATTTTGAGAAGGCTTATGATCGGATTGAATGGCCATTCATTCTTGCCATGCTTCACGACTTTAGATTTGGACCCATTTTTATTTAATCTGTCAATATGGTTTTTAGATGCTTCTGCTCAAATTTCTATTAATGGCCTCAGCTCGGAGCCCTTTGGGATTTTCCGGTCTATCAGACAAGGCTGTCCTCTTGCCTGCATCGTGCGCGTGTCTTGGTAGCGATGGCTTTGGTTATCTCTTAGCTCATGCCAAAGTGCAAGGTCTTGTTCGTGGAATCTCGCTACCTGATGAGCCCAATTCTCAACTTCTCAATGGGCATTTTGTGGATGATTCCTTCCTTACGCTTATCAAGGATGAGACCAACATTAGCAATGCTATGTAATGTTTGGATACTTTCTACCTAGCTTTTGGCTCATCCATTCAATGACGAAAAACCCAATGTTATCGGCAATCTTTCCTTCTCGCGCCTGACTGGCTTGCCACCTTTGATTGGAAAATTCTGCAACATGGTGAGATTTTAAAATTTCTAGGTATTCTGTTGTAAATATCTCCCAGGGTAGATATAGACAAATAGAAGAATATGGAAATCAAAGAAACTCGAGCTCGATTTTATCAAGGCCACCAATGTACCCTTGCGCGCAGTAAAGAGGCGCACGATAGAAGGTGTCGAAACAAAAATGGATGTGCCCTTGGTGTAGGTAAGAGGCACACAACATAAGGTGTCTACACAAAAATGGATGCGCCCATGGCACGAGGTAAGAGGCACACGCGGCGAGAAGGTGTCGACACAAAATGGATGCGCCCTTAGCGCGAGTAAAAGAAGCGCACGGCAGAAGGTGTTGACACAAAAATGGATGTGCCTTGGCATAGGTAAGAGGTGCACGATAGAAGGTGTCGACACAAAAATGGATGTGCCTATGGCGCACCTTTAGGAGGCGTAACATTCGAGTGCTTGCGGCAGAAGCACTGACCACGACCCAGATATTCAGACGGCCATAACTTTTCACAGGGAGCTCGAGATTCATGCAAGGTTGGATTTTTGGAAAGCTTACGAGGTCCTCTGTCCAACTACGACTGGATATATTTAATTGGGTGGGAAAAAGTTCTTAAAAATTCAAAATATAGTTTGCCACTTTTTGGGTTTGTTAGGGTTCTCACCTACCACCATAATGAGATGAATTAAATGCAATCTGGAGGTGGTTGGGGTAGATTTGGATTTCCTCTCTCTTCCCTCTCTCATTCTTCCTATAAATTGTAAGGAGGGGCTTCTTTCTAAAGGTTAGACATTCTTGTTTTGCCCCTCCCTTCTTCTCTTTGGCAAGTGAATTTGTGGAGTTCAAACCTCCCATTAAAAACTGTAATGCAACTTTGCCTCTTGGCATTTTATAGTGTGTTGTATCAATATTTGGAGAAAATAATGCATGTCTGTGGATGATTCTCAACCCTCCCTGTGTTCATTTGCATCCTCTTGATCTTTCACTACAAATCAAGTTATCTCAGTGCATGATCTTGCATTGCATTTTTATGGTTTGTGTTTATTGGCAAGACAGGTGTTCTTCATTCCTCGGTGCATCACCTTTGTAGTTTAGGTTTTATTTTATGCATCTTCTTACCCTTTCTCCTTGGAAAGTTAGTTTAGGTTTTGAGTAAACTCTCTGCATTTTTACGTGTGCATCCGAAGCAGAGGAATAGGAACGGCCTTCATCCAGGAGAGCTTTTCCGTTTTGCAAGGTCCACACTTGGGAAAAGCTCCATGTTTATGCAATCGCACCGAGAGTCTCAACCCATCGAGTTGCGAGACATTGAGAGTCTTGTGATTCACCATCAACAGTTCCTTTTGATTTTTCAAGCCTCCCAAATGAACTATGGCATTATATCATTCAATGGGTGGTGAAAATATTGGAATATTGGATCACCGAGGCCTTTATATTTGGGTTGGAAAATTCCAAATATTCTCTAAAGTTCTTGTTGCCACCCATGTTTACTACTCATCTTGTTGGGTTCCTTCCAAATCCTCCATTCAGAAGCTTGAAAAACTACTCAAAGATTTCTTATGGGCTAATGCTTCTATTGGAAAATGTTTTCATTGGGTAGCCTAGGATATATGTTGTCTACCTCACAATTCTAGAGGCCTCGGGCTTATTCACATTCAATGCCAAGGGAAAGCTCTTTGTGCTAAGTGGATTATTAGAAGCATTACTGGACAAGAAGCTTGGAAAGTTCTCATACGACATGGAATTGTGGAAGGCTCTCCTTATGGCCGCCCTATGTGGAAAGGCTTAGGGTTTGTCAATTTTCTCATCACTCCGTGCTGTCAAAATTGTTAGCACCTTTGTGCTTAAAAGTATTTGGAAAGCATGGGAATGTGTCAAACCCTAGACTTTTATGGAAAGGGGATGGCTTTCGTAATGGGATTTCTCTCAATCAACAATCTCTCTAGTGGTCACCGATTTTTCAATCCCAAGATAAATGCTTAGCAGAGGTCCTGAGAATCTCTACGCTCAAATTCTTCAAGCATGGAATTCACACCATCGAGGAATTCTTCTACAAGAACACTCAATCCTAGTTATCTTGGCTGAATTTTAAAGCTTTGTTTCAAATTTCCAACCAAGATCAAGATACTTTAACTACTATGATATTTTCAGTTCTTGATCACATGTTGCATAAGATTCCTGTGCATTCCTCTCGCCCATGATAGACAGATTGGAAGTGGTATGCTAATACTCATTTCAGTAACTACAAAGACAAAAAGACCATCGTTGGCTCTCTCTCCCCATTTTCCCATGGTGGAAAAAGTTAATACTCATGGGGATGTTTCACCAATTATTGTTGATAAACATATAAGGTAAAAGTTCAAGGAGGAATACCTATGATTATATTGGTCGAAGGTTGAGTATGCACATTACTGATTTTATCCAAGCTTCTTGTAGAGAACTTTTTTTTCTAGGAAGGACTACTTGTAGATACAAAAAAAGACCACCAAATGATATTAAATAGCAAGGGTCAGAGGACTTCCTAGCAAGGCTAGATCCAGGAAGCATGATGCTTCCTCGAATGATTGTCAATCCTTTGTTTTTATCAACTTAATGAAAGTAAATGTGAGAAATAAAGATCCTATTGCTAACACTTTGATTTAGGTATTTCAAAATGTTACTAACAAACTAGATTAAGAAAGGTATGTTTCAAGTTAGGATAAGTCACGGGGGTGTTAGGGTGGTAAGGTCACAAAGGTATCTGGTAAGGTTTGGGTGGAATTTAGGTGATGTTAGAGGTAATTTGGTGAAGGTTAGTAGAAAAAATAGTGACCAATGCCGGTCTAGAAGAGGGGAGAATGATGGTGATTAAGGTGATGATGTCAAGTAGGGGCAATTTGGTGGTAATTAAATAAAATTAGTTTTAGACTTCTCTGTGATTACAAAGATAATGAAGGGAGAATGGATGGGTTCGTAATAATTCCAAGAAGACTCAAGAATGCATAGAGGTCAGGTATGGAGAGCCAAAAGGTTGGGGGTGGTTGGATGGGTAGATTGGTAAGAAGGTGCAGATAGAGGAATGTAGGAAGGAATAAGATGTAATACCAAAAGATAATGAACCTACACTTTAAGTAAGTACAAAATGATGAAAATAAAGTATACTTACTTGCATTTATAGGTTTGGTAGGTGAAGGAAGGAAATAGTCGATCCATGAAGAAATTTTGTGGTCAGTGTCATGAAATACTTCCCAGAGTGTTCCCATGAATATTCTAATGCCTTGGGATGAGCATTAGATTCTTACTTGGGCATGTGGTTGAGTATATCCCATCATTTGGATGCTAAGAAGTCTCTGATTCATGCTTGAATGCAATATAACTCTTCCAATTGAAAATGACCAACCTCGGGTAAAGGATTGTGAAAGTGTATATAAGGTAACCGATGACGGTTAAGGTGACTGGATTCGATTGAGGGATAACTGGCATTAGTTAGGGTGGGAAAGTCTAGGTTTACCAAAAATAGGAAGATCTTTACTATTTTTGGCATGATTTTGATTGAGTTCACTTAGGGAAGTGAGTTCACGTGAGAGAAGGTAGGAAGGTCATAGAAGAAGTCCAATTAGGTTTTAGGAAGAAGTCTCGATTAATTAGGTGAAGTGGTGACTCAACATTGGGAGTGATGACCTTGTCACGTGTGAGTTAAATGCCCCTGGATTAGGTCTAGGGTTAGGTGTCTATGTGATTTGTAAATTAACTTAATTAAATTAATTAAATTAATTAATAATGTGAGGATGAACATTAATTCAATTATAAGTAATTAAATTAATACGAATGTGGGGTAAAGGGGTCATGGTTAGGTGAACACATTACGTTAATTGATTGAAAGGGGACCAAGGGAGTATGACCCAAATTTGGTGTCTAAATTTTTCCCTTTTTTGCATAGCTTGTATTGATAACCAACACAAAAAAAATAGGAAGTCAGTGCTCTAGGTATGAGTGAAGGTTAGGCTGCCCCAAGTAGGGTTGAAGGTGATCTCCCTCAAACTAAGAACCGATGAGGTTGACAAAGTAGTCGAGGAGTGGTTTGATAAATAGGTGATTAATGAAAGTGAGGGTCAGTAGGTAAGGGTATGGTAATTTTTGGGAATGGGTAATGGTCATATTTGGTAATGGGTAATGGAAATAGAATGCAAACACACTTATAGATTAGGACATGGTATCGAGTGCGGAAGAGCTTGCAAAATCTACATTGTCAAAAGGGTGATAGGTTTATCCAAACGAGGTTGAAGTGATTCAGGTATCCAAGGTATAGGATATGGTCCTGAAGCACAATAAGGTCAAGTGTAGGAATGGGTAATAGGTTTTGTTCCATGACACTAAAGGTATGGTCGAGATAAATATCACGTCATTAGGCAAGGTAAGGTCATTAGGCTAAACAACACATGTAACAACATCACAAGGTATAACGAGTACACAAATTCAAATGTCACAAAAGGTGATTCAAGGTTAGTCGAGGTCATGTAGGCATGATGTAGTCAAGGTTATTTAGCCATGATGGAGTTTAGGTGAGTTAGGTAGTCAAGGTCATGTAGGCATGATGGAGTCAGGTATAGGCATGGTGGAGTCAAGTATATGCATGATTTGGTCATGGTTTTATGTTTGATTTAATTTCCAAGTTATTGTTATTATGGAAAATAAATGATGATGTATATGTATGTTGTGGTGTAAATGTCCAAATATTTGATATCATGGAAATGTGAAATGATTGATGTATGATATGGTGATGTTATAAAATGGTAAATATGTATATTTTTATGATTGTTTAATTTCCAAGTTTTGTGTAAAATGGAAACTAACTAAGGTAGAATGTGAATATAAAGGGGAAAAATTGGTTAGGGGAAAGAGTGGCCGAGCTAACCTCAAGGGCCCCATACCATGTAAGTTCTTCCTACATAGCTTCAATGAAAAGGGGCCTCAGGCCAATGTAGTTCTCCCATAAGCTAGGGAAGAATATGATGAGGTAGAGGAATGGGTTGGTTGGTTTTAGGCATGATTGAGTCTAGGTCATTCAGGCATGTTTGAGTTTAGGTCATTTAGGCATGGTTGAGTTTAGGTCATTTAGGCATGGTTGAATTTAGGTTGAATAGGCATGGGTGATTTTGGTGAAAGAGGAATTCCTAAATGTAGGTGGCGATGGTCTAGTCTTGTGTAGGAGAATCAATAAGTAAGAAAAGAGGTGAATGGTAAGAGGAGACAAAATCACCTAATTGATAAGAACCATTATGAGTCTATCATACCAAAGATGGCATATGAACATAAAACCCTAAAGGCGTTGCATGATTGACTATTCTAAGGATGAAGAAGGTCACATAATCATGAAATGTTGCATTTGCGGCACATCCCTTGAGTAGGTGGAAGGTTAGAAAGGAAAGGCGGTGAGGTGAACAAAGTTGGTTGAGCATAACTGGTGTGTGAGACAACATGCCTCTTTGGCAAGAGACCCAAGATCAAAATAGGAAAGTCCATGATGAAAAAGTCATCTTTTTCTTTTTTATTTTGCTTTATAGACTAATCGATGTGGGAAGTCTATGTGGGATGAATATAATATCTCCTTGAGGTATTTGTGAAGATGATCGATGTGGGAAGCTTCAGAATATGTTTATTTTATTTTTGCAAGAATAGTATTCTTTTGGTGATAGACTATGTATAGTATGGCTAGCTTTGTATAATTGTCCTTCGAGGGAGCAAGTCTATTTATAACAATAAGATAGAAAGATGAGATGTCCTTTTTGAGGGAGCCATCTTTTTACGAGAAGTTTGTCTCAAAGAGTTTTGAATTTGAAAGTCCCATATATTGCTTTTAAATTATTTTTTGGACATTTAGGTCATGGAAAAGACTATATAGAAGGATAGACTTATTTTATGAAGACAAAACCATAACACACAAGGGTTAGCTTATGAAAGAGAGGTTTGAAGTAATGAACGAACATGGGATTCCATCTTAAAAAGGACAAAAAGTATCCATGAGAATCATACCATGAGTAGAGCTGTGGTGCTCATATTTAAGATAATGTTAAAATGTGATGGGTAATCCACATGATTCTTGCTTAGTTGTTGATCCTTAAAATAGGTAAGTGGAAGGTGAATGGTGCTCAAGGGACAAGAATTTAATAGACATAAGGTGATCTAGGACTTGATTCAACAATAGAATGGTCGAAGATGCAAGGCATTAAGGGGCTTAGGTTCAGTTTACCTTTGAGTGAAGACAAATGATAAGCACATGATCCATAGGTATGAGTAACAATATAAGGTCCAAACTAATTAGGATAAAACTTGCCCCATTTACTTTTCTCCACTTTTGTTTCATGTTGATTTTCCTTCAAGACAAGGTCACCGACCTGGAATATTTTGGTAGAAGGAAACGTAGGATTTAAAAGGCATGGTTTTAGTGAAACATTCAATAAAATAAGGGGAAGTGACAAGTCCCCATGGGTATAGGGAAGAATGAGATGGTGATAGGTGAGGTTGGGTAATATTAGGCAATGGTGAGTAAAGTTGGGTAAGGTAGATGGGGCAAGGTTGGGTAAAGTTAAGCAAGGTAGGATAAGGTAAATGAAGAAGTCTGTCCAGTTGGGAAGGGAGGTATAACAAAATAAAAAGGAGTGTCAAGTCCCCCATAGGGAGTGATATATATCATTGTGCAAGATTGGGAAAGGTTGAGTGTGATGAGGCAGGTGGTGGGTAGATTAGGTAAGATAGATTGGTTGAGACAAATTGGGAAAAATTGGGCAAGGTCGATTGGGTAAGGTTAGGAAAGGTTTAGGAAAGGTTGAGGTAGGGTTGAGGTAGGTGGTGGGTAGATTAGGTAAGGTAGATGATGAAGTTGGTTTGGATGAGAGGTGTAAATAGAAGAAGAGGAATGTCGAGTCCCCCATAGGGTAAAGTAGGATAAGGTGATGATGGGTAAAATTGTGTAATATTGGGAAATTTTTGGCAAGGTTTAGGTAGATGGGGTAGAAGCCTTGGTTGGGACAATGACATCATTGGGGAGATTGATGAAGTTGTTGAAACATGGAGTGGTGTGCGACTCCATTAGAAACATGATAGGTTGGCCCATAGAATGTTACATTGGGGGCATGTAGAGGTTGGATAATGGGAAAAGGTGAACTGGATGGGATACTAATTTTACCCATTCTTTTATCCTTTTCGGGTTAATGTTAACCATATTAATCAAATGTTGGAGGAAGATAAAAGGGTTATGGATGGGGAGATGAAGGTTGCTGAATAGGTAAGGGATGAGGGTGTGTGGTGATTGGATAAAGTGGACTAGGGTCCTCATCTAAAAGATCATCATCATCAAATTTTTCTTTAGGAGGACATAATTAGAGAAGAACAATATTAATAGCCTTACAATTTTCCACATCATTCCCTGACACATGATGGTAAGTGCAAATTTTGATATCGTCAAAACCTTCTGGTTTAGGTTTGAATGGGTCGTAAGGTCTAAGTGGTGGCAATGTGATGACAGAGGTTTCCAAAAGGTTAGATAAGATGTTGGCATAAGACCTTGCCAATGGATCACAATGCAAAGTAAGTGTGGGTTTAGATGGAGGTGTAGGTGAATTTGGTGGGAGAGGCACCACGGGAGGTGGAATTAGAGGTTGAGTTAGTTTTACCATCTGTTTAGTAGGTAGTATGGTTTTAGGTTTGGATTGCACCTTCTTGGGAAAAGATGTAGTAGATGAGCTAGCGGTTGAAGGTGGTGTAGGTTTAACTACCTCTTTGGAGGGTAGTGGGTTTTTGGACTTTGGTTGCACCTTCTTGGGTAAAGGTGAAGAAGAAGTGTGATGTAGAAGGGAAGGCAGATGGAGGAAGGGGATGGGTTAGCCAAGGTGATAATGGAGGTGTGATGAAGGTTGTGGGAAGAGGTAAGGTGGAAGGTACTGGTTAAAGAGAAGGATATATCATAGGTAATGATGAGGATATAGCTAATGATGAGGATAATGAAATTGGTGTAGGTATAGGTGGTAGAAAGGATGTAGGTGACAATGAAGTCATAAGTTGTGTAGGTAATTTGGGTGTAATAGAGGATTGTGACAAGGAGGTGGCTGTTGTGCTTTTGGTTTACCTTGGGTAGGAGGCTGCTTGGACAAGGTTGATGGGTAAGGTCCTAAGATAGATGGAAGAGGTGAAGGTGACAAAGGGGTAGTGGGTGAAATCGGTGTATGTGGCCTAAGAGGTTGGGTATTCCTCTTAGGTGGGGGAATAGTCTTTGCATTGGCTTATGAGGATGTGGCTAAATCAGTTTAACAAGAGGATGGACTAGGCTTGATGTCGACATGACTCCCAATGTGGCAATGGGTTTGGATGTAGAGGAATATATAGATGTAGGTAAGGATTTAGGCATTGGAAAAAGTTCATTCGATGGTAAAGGTTTAGGTGTGGGCAAGGGTGATGAAGAAGAGGTCACCTGCAACTAGCATGGGCATGGTTGGTTTGGTTTTTAAAACACCTTTGGATAGATCGTGGAAGTATCAGCAGACAACATTTGCATCTGAGTTGAGAAAGGTAGCCAAAGGCATCCCCAAAGCATGGAATTGTCAACATAATCCAAGTGGTCAACCAAACATGAAAATGGCTGTTGTAGGAGGGGATGATGTTGATTTGGTAGTAATCCCTGTAAAGAATGTCTACAAGATAGGGAAATGGTTGGCTTAATCTGTAGGTAAAAGAGCGAGAGAAAATCAACAAGATCCTTGAAAGCTAATGGAGAATTGTCCCCAATAGGAAGGGGCATTGCTAATGGATCCCCTATGGGTAGGGGAGATGACAAGTAGGATGAGGTAGGTTCATCTTTTGGCAAAGAGGAAGGTAAGCATGACTCTCCCATGGGTAGGAGAGTTAATACTACGGGTTGTTCATCAGTTTGAGGGGTGCGTGGGGAAATTGCATCGGTAGGTATAGTGGACTCCTCTGTGGGTGAAGGGGGAGATAAGGGAGACTCCTCTGTGGGTAAAGGAACAAATGAAACAGGTTCCTCTGTGGATGAAGGAGATCGTGTAAGAATATCCTCGATAGATGGAGTAGGAGGAAATTGAGGAAGAGCTGGTATGATGTCAAAAACAACATGAACCTCACGAATGTTATTGTCATTGGTAGAAGGTTTTCTAGTTTGGTTAGATGATGGGGTGTGATTTGGGAATGAATTCTTAAAGATGTGAAGGTTCTGATTAGCGGTGCATTAGGGTTATCCAAGATGATATCTCCACTATCTATCATTTCTTGGACGATATTTTTGAAAGTTATATATAATTAATTTATTTAACTTATGACATTTAACATTTTCAATGATAAATTGGCCATAAATTAATCATTTTGTTTGTACTATATAGGCATAGTGGATTTAAATGTAATCTTGGAACTTATAGTTTGCTTGAGATATAATATAGGATATATATCTTGTTAATTATTTAGAATTCTTTTGTTATCTATTTTTTGACTAATCCTATTGATTATTTAGGAAAGATGCAAAGTCTTGTGTATGCATGCCATAAAGGAAAGATAATGCTAGTTCTGGGAAAAATGGAATTGATCATGGATAGTATATCTAAACTCAAATATGATTTCATATTCATATTCCTCTCAAAAAATTATGCAAGTTCAAAAAAAGAATCATCTCAATCGAGATCATGTGTAAAAGTTATAGTTGTTTTTAGTTAGCTCCAGAACAATTGGAGTTAGCTCTAGAACTTGCAGTTTTAGTTCCAGAACTTACAATTTTAGTTCTAGAACTTGCAGTTTTAGTTTTAGAACCTACATAAAATGAGGAATTGTGAATAATCAGAGAATCCAATGGGAAATATGAGAGAAGGTTTTGTTCATAGCAACATGTTTAACAAAAACCTCATTCATATTTCTACTGTGAAAGTTTCACCAATAAAGAGAAATCTAACTTTTAATGAGTGTAGTCAAGGAAAAAGTGTATCGATGAGCACAAAAAGTTCTACGATCGAAACAAAAAAGTAAAATTGAAATTCCGATAGAGGTATTTGGTCAAAGTAATTTTTGAGGAAAATCCTCCTTCCAATAAAGTAGGAGAATAAAATCATTGTGATTCTTGTTACCAAAAATCAAGGAGAATATTTGAGAGCAAATCTTCCTAAAATAGCAAAATAAGACTTTGACTCCAATAATATATCTCTCTCCATATTTTGTGGAGATGGAGATCTTAGTTGTTAGGATTGGAATAAAGATAAGATCATATTGTATTTCCCAAAATAAGGAGTTGGTTGGATGCATGAATTATAGATGCAACCTCCCACACTTTGATATGTAATTTTTCCTGAAGAATAATAGATCCATTCTTTCTCAATCTTCTGAGTGAAATTGTTCTGCAAGTTTTGAATTAAGTTTGAAAGTATGAATTAATTCCTCTTCCAAGGAATGAGTTGGCCACTCATTCCAAGGAAGAAGGATCAATGTTTTTGTTCTTTTCTTTCAATGTTTTATGTTCCTTTCTTTATCTTGTTTTCCTTTTGTTGTGAACTTGATTTCATGTTATGTGATCTTTCTTTCTGTACAATTTTTGTTGTGAACCTGCAGGTGTTTTATTTATTTTTCATTTATTTTAATTTAGCAATTTCATTTATGCAAGTGTGTTTCCTTCATGCAAAATTTTTTTTTGTAAGTGTTCCTTTACATTTCTGCATGTAAGATTTATTTTATGCAAGTTTGGATTGTGTTTAAGGAGTTATTTTCCAAAGATATTTTTTCTCTTAATACATACTGACCATCGGACACCAGCCTTGGATTGACATTATTAATGGAGAGGATTGACGACCCTCATCATTTTGTGCCATTTTTGGGGACACAGTGTTATTAAGAGATTCAAAGTTTTCTAAGAGAATATTCTAGTGATGTAGAATACCTCTTGGAAAATTTTGTGATAGGAAGTATTTGGAGGTAGTTCTTTAAACTTTTATTTTCTGCAAATAGATTAATATTTATTTCATGCAATATAGATTAAAATTTTATTTCTGTAATTAGGAATGTTAGATTGTAAATATTTACCTCCCCACAAACTAACTTTGTGTATAAGAAAAATGATTGTGATGTTTGATCAAGAAGGTATAATGGCAGGGACAAAGAATTCAGATCTGGATTCTATTTATGAAGAAATGGTAGAAATATGATATTGAATCTGGAAGTAGATCTAGTTGATGAAATATCAAATGCCATTGTTGACAACCACCACCATTCCCCTTGTATCAACTAACAACTCAGTGATCTTATTGCACATAACCTTAGTAAAAAACTGGCTTATCCAGTTTGTAATAATGAAGTGGTAGCATTTATAATTAATTCCATCCATATTCAGGGACTTCATTAGAGCTAAAATAAAAACCCACTCATAATAAATCCACCCATCCAAATTAGTTTTTCACCCCATAGTAAAATTCAATCCCTGAACCATATCCATTAGAAAAATTTGTTTTCATGTCTTTCAATTTCTTCATTTTTGTATATGTTTGTATAACATTAAGAAAAAATTATTGTGAATATCAAGGAAAACACTTTTTCATGCTAACATCCACAGGAATTTCCAAAGTTGTTCTTGATACCAACATGCATATTTTTGAGCACCAACAATATCAATCAAGGAGTAGTTTGGAGGGACCCATAGATACATAACACAATCCATCTCCTGAGATCACTAGTTTGAGCTTTGAAGATTACTAGTATAAGGGGGTAGATGATGAAGGTACGACATGGGTGGCATCCCAATATAGGGTGGTGCCAAGTATGAAAATTGTGAGGGAGGAATAGATGTAGGTGGAAAGTATCCTGAATAAGTGATAGATGAGATAGGGGATTTTGGTGATAAGTATAGGTAGGTGGAGTGGATGTAAAACCTCGTAGTAATTGGAGGAAGAGACTACAGGATGGAGAGGACAACATTTTGGAAGGGAGTATGGGCTGCCAACACCATGGGTGGCTGAGATGCAATAGGTATATGAGAGGTGGTGGGTGCAGATAGACCTACACTCAAGGTGGTTGATAAAGGAATGGTTGATACCATAGGAGCAACTGACATCAAAGGCACAATAGATGCTATAGGTGCAACAAATATCAATGATGTAGGGTCAAGTTAGGACACCATAGGTGGTAAGGTGGAAGAGGGTAATGCCGAGATAGTAGTAATGATGCGAAGTGGGTGTGAGGGTAGGAGGAATGGATACATGCATGCCATATACAAGCTACCATGATGAATCCCGAGTGGATGAATGGGCTAAATAATATTGTAGAGTAGTGGGGTTTTGATCTAGGAGTCTTGCGAACTCCTCGTCACTAGTACTGATGATAATAGGCTGACTGGGATCCATAGGTGATAGGATGGAAGGCGATGATGGGCTAGGCGGGAGTGGCTAAAGGATAACATGGAATACGAGGGTGTTGGATTGGCTACGAGTCAAAACCATGTGAGTTAGAGTAGACCTAGTAATTTGATCTCTGTAGATGACACAAAAGAATAAAAGGAATGGAGAAAATAGTTCGGAAGGTGAAATATGGTCATTATTTTAATTGAAAAATTAAAACACAGAATGGAAAAATTTGGGTAACCAATGTCGGTGATAGGGGGTAATCGATGCCGAGTTAGAGGAGCGATGTCTTGGTTCTTATGGAAAATAAAAAGATTTGTAAATGGCAACAAATGATGAAAATGGGGAAAAATATGGACTTTGATAGTGATTTCAAAGACACAAAGATATGGTGAAGTAACTGAGGAAAACCCTAAAGAACATAACTGTGATGAATGCTACTTTGGTTAAAATGACCAAATTAGTAGGAAATTGACAATGGTCAAATAAACCGATGACGGTCAAATAAGTAAATCGATGATAGTTTCTAGACCGACGTTGGTCACTTATGTGAAATTTTGAAAAGATGAAAAAAAGTGAATTTGGTAATTTAGATCAAATAAAAGACCAACCGAAACATGAGTATGGATATGATTGACCCTAACACACTCAGAAAGAGTCAAAATACACAAAATATGATTATGGAGTGTGAAAGGAAAGAAGAATGGAGAATACGATCTCACACCTCAAAACATAGATCAAGAAAAAACTAGAAAACACGAAATCCTATGTGGTGGATTTTATGTTTCCAGCTTATGCCATTTAGGACTGACTTGTGAATAGAGTAGAGTTTTTGGTTTGATAAAGGTGTCCTATGAAAATCCAACAACTAAGGATGGTTTCAGGTAAAGTTTTGGTGAGGGAGGTCCTTTCTTTGAGATAATGATTGGACAGAGAAACCAGTTTGGTGCCCATTGTCAATCCTTTGATTGTGTGATCATTGACAACTTCTTCCGGGTAGGATGTTGTTTAAGAAAATGAGTACTTTATTTTAGTGTGGTTTGGTGTAGAGAAGAGAGTGTGCACTATGATTCAATTTTGTCAACCATCAGTTGGGCATGACTTCTAGCATATAGGTTGCCCACAATTTTTAAATGAGCTACAAATGCAACACATAGAAATGATATGCAAATATTTTAAACCCAAATCCAAAATGACATTCGATGAAAGAAATAATGAATAGGAAAGAGTATGTCTTTCACTAATGCAATACAAAAATGAAAAGAATGGTTCTTTTTAGTCCAAAATATGAGTGTCAATGAGACAAGTAGAAGAGAGAGAATGTTCAGAGGAAGAAATTTAATGTGAACTATTTCAAAAGGAAATAGACACATAATATTTCACAAGTTTAGAAATTGTAGCGTGGTTAGTGTCTAAACTTGTGAATTACCACCAAATTTCCCCCTGACCGCACTTTGGTTACCTTAACCATCGTTGATATCCCCTCTTTACCAAGCATCATAGACTACCCACGCTACCCGGTGTAGGCGGTGGAATACTTGATCAACAAACCAGTTGTAAGCAACAGAATAATTATATGGTTACTACTCTTGCAAGAGTTTGATGTCACCATTGTGGATAAGCCTAGTAAGGACAATGTTGTAGCTGAATTTCTTTCAAGAATGAATAATAATAATGAAGAACATGTAGTGGATGAATCCTTCCCAGATGAACACATTTTTCCATTTCCACTAGAACACCCTAGTATGTTGATATAGCCAATTATTTGGTCTCAGGTAAAACACCTCCACACTATTTATATTCTGAAAAGAAATACATTATTGAGAAAAGTGTGAATTTTTCTTGGATAGCTAGTTTTCTATTTCACACGGGGCAGGATAATGTTATGAGGATATGCATAGATGATGAGGAAATTTATGATGTCCTCAAAGCTTTCCATAGTGAACCATGTGGAGGACACTTTTCTGTAAAAATAACATCACAAAAAGTGTTGAAAATAGGGTATTACTAGCCTACACTACATAAGGATGCAACATTATATACCAGGAGGTGTGATAAATGCAAAAGAATAGGTAAGCCTACCAAATCAAATGAGATGCCATTACAACCTCATATAGTATTGCATCCATTTGAAAAATGGGGTTTGGACTTCATTGGTCCAATAGATCCTAAATCTCAACATAAAGAGTACATTTTGTTGTACACATATTACCTCACTAAATGGACATAAGTGAAAGCATTGCCAAATCAGAAGAGTGAGAAAGTTTCCAAATTCTTGTACGACCACATCTTCACAAGGTATGGAGTACCAAGAGAAATTTTTACTGATCAAGGTACACACTTTACTACTAAAGTTATTTCTAATCTAGCTAAGGAATATGAAATTAGACATAGGAAGTCTACATCTTATCATCAACAATCTAATGACCAAGTTGATGTGACAAACATGGAAATAAAATCCATCTTGACAAAAACTATTACACTCCACTGGAAAGATTGGGCAGATAGACTTCCAGAAGTAGTTTGGGAATTCAACACAACTTGGAAGACAAAATAGGCTTCACACCATTTGAGATTTTATACAGTAAGACTATTGTTCTCCTTATTGAATTTGAGCATAAGACACTGAGAACTACACTTGAACTAGGTGTAGATTTGTCTAAAGGTCAAAAGAAAATGATTCTCAACCTCAATAAAATGGATGAAATGAGGAGACTAGTTGTTCATAATACAAAGGTGACACATAAGAAAATGATCAAATGGCATGATAGATTCATCAAAATAAGGAAATTTTAAGAAGGTGTTTGGTTTCTCTTATTTGACTTTAAGTACAAAGACCACATGGGAAAACTTAGGACAAGGTAGATAAGTCTATATGAGATCGATAAAATCTTTTCCAATGGAGATGCAAAACTCACCATAGATCCTGTGAGATTCAAATTATTGGTGAATGGTCATAGGTTGAGGTTGTACAAAAATCCAACTGATAGGAGAACCTTCATGTAACAGTTCAGAGGAGGTCAAAGCAGGATGGAGATGAGAACATCAAAGTTAAGGTCAAAAGTTAAACCTACTGGTTCATCTTCTAAAATTGCTAAGGAATGAGATGTTTAATGGCCTTGGTATATTCAACTTGTTGAATACTCCAAGGGTGAATAAAAGTGATGTGATCAGCCCTCTTGGTGATCAACACCACTCAACTAACATGTTTTGTTTTCTTAGAATTTCTATTTTGTAGGATTTGGTGTATTTGTTGCAAGAAGTGCATGGTATATGACAAAAGGAGATGGTGTAAAGACTAAATGTCCACTTGCAACAACATGCAAAAATATCTACTTTATTTTCATGTTGGAAAAAAATTATGATTATATGAAGAAAATAAGGAACAAATTACATGTATAAATAGTGATGAAGATGACTAGCACTAGAAAAAGTCAATATTCCCTATCCAAGAATTGATTGATTTCATTAAGGGTTTCCAGCATGATGTTGCATTCACTTTTAGCACTATAAAAAACATCCGCAACATCGTGACACATCAACATGCTGCATCATGATGGGTCTACATGCAACAAAAGGCACAAATCATGACAATGCACATGTCATCATCATCTAATGCATTTCTCGAGATAAGTGCACTCATTTCACTTTAATAAAGTATTGACAATATGATTATATTTAATTAATGTTTATGCCATGTCATGAATGCCTTTAAATATTTATTATCACCACTACCTTTAAAACCTTTGAGATTTCTCTCCACGTCACCCCACTTTGTCACATTACTTCACATCACATGTGCGCGACACTCAAATGAATTTAATTCATTCCCTTATGCATTGCATGTGAGTTGGTCACAAAATTCAAAAACACAAGTACTCAAAAAATTTCTCCTCACTCGAGTTCTTGCATAATTGCTACAAACTGTGAGATTTTTCCTCTCAGAGCTAAGGAAGTTTGCAAAATTCAACATGGGAGGGGATCTAATTTTCCATGAGCCTACAAACCATTCACAACTCTGTAACCACCACGATACTTCAATATTTTCAAACCTGCGAGATGGATGAAATATATCAATAAGTTTCAGGGTTTCAATGAATCCATGGTGACAAAATTTGCTACCACATTTAAGGACAAAGAGGCTACTATCAAGGGTTTAACAAAGTGAAAGTAGATGATGAAATTTTAGCTATAGTCATAGGGCTTCTTATAGAAGGTGATATGTTCCCTAAGAAGGTAAACCCAAATGCAAATTGATGATAATTTGGTGATGTAAATGATAATTTCGTGACTGATTGACAAGGTAAATTTTGCACTTCTAAAACCATTTTGGGCTGATGTTGCCAATTACATTATCAAATAATTTACTTGTGAGGGTAGATACTCTAGGTTGAATACTATCCATTTCAAGTTGCTCAATCATTTAAAGAATGGTAGACATGTTAATATTCCCAATTTCTTAAATGAAATATTGAAAAGAATGAGTAGAGAGTCATAGAGGGGAGGTTAGCTTTGTCTCACCATTTTCTTATCACTTTGATTGTAAAACATACACTGGAAAGAGAACACCCTGCATTGAAATGGGAAGATTTTTCAAGGGCCAAAAACATTGATGAGTTATTGCAAAAGGGAAGAAAAGATGAAGAATCAAAGATAGTTCCTCCACACCTTCATTTGAACCCATATCTTCCACCTCTCAACCTGTAAAAACCCCTGTTTATGAGAAACCACCATCTCTAGAGAAAAACCCTTAGCCCATTTCTCCTGAGAGGATTCTTGTTGCAAAAACCCTCCTTGGAATATCTACACCTGAATCATCTTCATCCAAGGGAAAAATAAAGTCTTCTAGCACAACCCCTAAGATGCCTAGATGATCACATAGGCTATGTACCAAAAATCCCAAAACCTCAAAGCATAAGACACCTATCAAAATCACACTTGATAGTGATGTAGAAGATGTTGAAATGGACATTAAAAAGGGTGGTGCTGAAGTTACATGTGATAAACAAGACTTGGAGGACATCATGAAGGATATGGAGAAAAATAAGGGGCTAGAAGGCGGTGAGAGACATGTTCAAGAAGATCCTACTAAAAAACCGAAGTTTAACTAGAGGCAGTTCATGCTCGGGAAACCCATGAAAAGCATGAAGGAGAAGGATTGATAGAGGAGACTAAAGATACAAACCATGACCATGTAGAGAAGATAGAGGCAACACATGACCATGCAATGCCTAAACCATAGATTGCTGAAAATGGAAATTGGGGAAGATTTTCCCCATAATGTTGAAGAGAATATAGAAAATATTGTTCATGAACTTGAAATGGAACTCCAAACTAAGTAGATTGGGAAGGCACAAGGGAATGCCCCTACACTTCTTGAGAATATAGGTTAGACCATATTAGAACATGCTTCCCCATTGTTTCCACAAGCTAGCCTACAACCATAGGTTATCATCAGATAAGTTTTCAAAGAACCTCCAAAACCATATTGTAGAAACATAGGCACTCAGACAACCTTGTTAGATTATTGGGTGTAGCAATTTGAAAACTATGTTAATAGGTTGTAGGGAAGTTGGGAGAGGGATAAAGTATAATTAATCTTCCAATATCAATAGGACATTGAGGAAAATGAAAAGGAAAAGGAAAAGGAGAAGGAGATTAAGGCTAAAGACAAGGAAATTTCTAGGCTCAAGAAAAATAGGAAGATACAATTCAGGTGACCAATGAAATACTTAATGGAGGTCACCTTCTAACATCTATGACATTTTCTTAAAAAACAGAGATGTTGTTGTTTCACCATTTTCTTTAAGTTTTGGGATAAAGCAGAGATAAGGGTGTGGGCCAAGGAGGAATACTGTTGTAATGTCGGTTGAAGTTTTTGCATGCATTCTAACTTCTTTGATCCAATCTTTGAGCTGTGAGCTTAATTTTGGCAAGGAGGAAATACCAAGTACACAACAAGACCGCAAAAAGAGGATTAAATAATATATGTTAGTGGTGCCTAGCGTGTGTTAGATACATGAAGCATGATACTTCCTCGGTGGCAGTCAACCCACTATTTAATACAATTTAATGCAAGAAATAACATAAGTAAATAGAATCCTACTGTAATTGATATGATTTAGGTATCTCATCCAAATACAATAAGAAAATCTAACATAAAAGGCTAGGCTATGATCAGATCTGGAGGTGGGGTAGTTGGTCAGGGTTCTGGTATTGGTTAGGGTCAGGTTCTGGGTCACTTAGGTTGTTTGGGTGAAGATTCTTAGGTTCTTTTATTAATAGGATGGCCAAAAGACAAAGACCGGTATCGATCAGATATAATCGATGACGGTTTAGAGATAAGCGGACGAAGGCCATAGGTAACCAAGACAAGTATGGTCAAGATGATAGGAACTCAATAAGATCTGATTGTGGAAATTGGTTTGAGGTTAGATAGAGATAAAAAGGGGAATGGTGAGGTATGTGGGGATCTTAGGAACACTTGGAGATGTATAAAGGTCATGTATAGATGATCTAATGGTATGGTGGTGAAGGGTTGAGTTTGCAGGAAAGTGAATGATGGGGAATGGAGATGTTAGTAGAAAATGATAACAGAGATGATAAAACCTTTAAAACAACACAAGGATGGAGTAACACAGGTGATAAATGCACTTACTGATGTTGTAGGTCCAATGGTTGGGTGGTGGTGATGGTTGATTGGTGTAATGGTGATCAATGTTGTGGCAGTGCTTCCAGAGTGCTCCTGTGAATAAAAACCTTTTGATCAATGGTTGTGCGGGTTATGGCTACTTGAGTGTGTGAAAGAGCTCTGGTTCTTACTTGCATGTAGATCTCCTTTGATCCCAAAACTTGAGAATGTGTCTAACCTCAAAAAATGTTACCAAAATGAATAAATGGTAATCGACGATGGTTTCGAGTTGACCGACATCTTTTTCGATGAATGACCAACATCGGTTAAGGTGAGATTCCCTAGGTTTACTAAAATTGGAGATCTTGGCCATCATTTGGGCTAGGTCTATCCATTTATTATGGATAAAAAACTTATGTTATATTTTAATGAGTGGGAATGTGGTTAGAGGAATAATAGGCATTGATTTTTAGGGTTGAACTAAGTCTTAGTTAGTTATGGTGAGTGGATAGATACTAAAAATAGGTTTATAATGAGGTGTCTAGGTGAGGTGGAAATTGGTTTAATTAAGATAATTAAATAATGAATATTGTGAGGATGGGTATTAATTTAATTAAAGTGATTAAATTAATATTAATGTGTGATGTAAGGGTCATGGTTAGGTAAAAGTGTTTAAGTTAGTTATTCGAAAGGGGACCAATGGGAGTGTGACCCAATTTTGGTGTCTATAGTTGCGATTAAAGTATACCTATATCAACTCTGATATTCCATTTGATATTAGTGGAGCCAAACCTTTCTTTAGAATATATCTAAAAATGCCTCATGAAATTCAATTGCTATTATGTGAGTTGTATATGTACAATTATGCCTTGGAATATGACAAGGATTGGATCCCAGTACTTTATATTGGAGATGTTCTAATTAAGGCATTGTGTTCTTATTTTAACAATGAATTGTATAAAGAAAAATAGATGGAGGAATACATGCACTTGTCAAAAGTGCAACCATTAATGATCAGAGGTGAAGCTCCCAATATAGGGGCAATTATTGAACAATATGGAAAATACATGGAACATAGGAACATTAAACAACGAGTACACTAGATGAGAAACGAAGCTCATGAAGAAGCCAAGGACCACATAAAATTTAATGCATGAGAGATAACATATGCTTGTAGGATGTTGACAAGAGATGTCCCCTAAGATGTAACAAAAAGAAATGCACTCCTATCATAATATCATTCCCACTTTTAGGAGGGTAAATGCATACATTGAATTTTCTAAAGGATGTGGAAAAACTTGGTTTCCCATTGGTTATTATCCACCAATATTCCACTATCCTATACCACACTGGTCTGGTAACAAGGAACTAGATGAGGAAATACAAGACAAAGTCATGGAAAGATATAGAAGGAATGGATGATACTTCTTCACTAATCCTGAAGGAACATCTACCCTAGTTGATTTTAGACATTTATGCAGCATCATACAGATGGAGCCAAAGAAACTTGAGGAGGAGCCGAAGAAAAATGAATGAGGACATTCAAGATGTTAAGTCTGGGGGTGTGATGAGTCATTTTATTTCCTTTTTAAACACCTCATCTATTGTATTCTGTTTAGCCAATTGTACCCCTGAACTTGTATTTCTGGTGATATTGTTGAACATTTCCATTATAACTTGAACTCATGGCATATATATTAGTTAATATAATTATTACTAAATCTTACTTTATTTTGTGGGTTATGAGTATGCATTTATTCTTTTGATTGCAATATGATGTTAAATAGTGCTTTGTATAAATGTCAGCCTCATTTGCAAAGAAGTTGTTATATGCAGATAACTAACATGCAACAAAGGATCCACATGCAACAACCGAGATGCAACCAAAGGAACTCTATCATAGTAAAGAGGTCGTCGCAAGCAACTTCCATGTAGCCAAAGGGATTCATCTGCATCAAAACATCTGAAACCAAAGGAGGTCACACACATACATGAAATCGTGATTATGAGGAGCTTGCATAACGTGGACACTACACCTAAGATCGCATGTGTTGATAGAAGAAGTAGTTATGTGAACAAGAAGAAGACTCAATGTTATCACCTGATTATGTGTTACAACTCAAACAAATAACTAATTGATTTAACTCATAATTTAATAATTGGTTGATCAACTGATGGTTAGTTAAGTTATGTGATTGTATGAGAAAATCTATTGAATAGTTCTATTGCATATATGTATCACCTAATTATGCGTTGTAACTCAAACAAAGAACTAATTGATTCAACTCATAGTTTAATAACTGGTTGATCAACTGATCGGTTAGTTAAGTTATGTGATTGTATGAGAACATCTACTTGAATAGTTCTATTGCATGCATGTAAGTTTCAGATTATTTGGTTAAGATATTTTACTTAATCCAACTGGAACTCCTAGTAGGACTCTATCTCTTCACACCTCTATTGTAATGAAATATATAAAAAGGAAAGATTAATGTTGTAGAAGGATATACATATATACATAGATAGATCGATCCTTAGGTAGAGGATTTGCTATATTCACTTGTAATCTTCATGTTGATGAAATAAGAATCGAGTTATGTTAATTTGCTATAGAAACATGCCTTAGGAGGGATTAACACCTAAGGTAGGACCCACTTGTGGTTTTCTAACCCTATCCTTTTGTTTGTTGTTTTAATTCCTCGCATGATTAGATTAGCAACAATCCATTTCTTTATCTATTCTATTTTGTCATTAGCCATAATATTTACTTTCAGTCATAGTCTAGTTCATTTCCAACATTGTTATTTCCTAATTTTAGTGACATCAATTTACCTTTACACCTCCCAAACATCTGTAACTATGCATACAACACTAACAATATTGAAAGTTTACATCCCTAGGTCTGATAATTAAATGATTGTAGATTAATGAACAACATATTAATTTTTACAAGTTAATTTTCACCACCAACTTGTTTTGAAGTTTTAAGTGTATCCGAGCTCATAATGATAAAAGGAACGATAACTCAGATCGTATACAAGCCAAGAACATAGATGCTAATCAAACACCATGATCAATAAGATGAAAAAAATTCACTAGAATAAATTTACATAAACCTTTGAAAACAAATGAGCAAGCAATATTATATATTATTATGGAATTCAATGAAATACAATGAGATGGGCCTTGCTTATATAAGAAAGGAATAAATATTTAAGAACTAGTCAAGGTCATAGATCAAGCCATAAATCATGGAAAAGAACTAGTTAAGTCCTTAGATTTATGAGAAAAATAGACATCAAGGATCTAGTCAATACCATAGATCAAGGAAAGAACTACAATATAGACAAGGAAAGAACTATACATAACAACTAGAAAATATCCCCATAATATCTAAATAAATAAATAAAATATCCACACACATAAGTGGGTGAGGATAAATACAATAAAGGTAAATAAAGTACTTAGGTGAACATGAGCTAAGGTAAATACCTACTTTAACACCCCCTCAAGTGAAGCTAGGGGCCAAAATATAAGTGGCATGTCAAAGTATGAGTCCCACAACTAGGCTAATGAGGTACTCATGTATAATATATCCATGAAGAAATCTCGAACCAAAAGAAAGAAAGAATCTACTAAAAGGAAAGAGAAAGAAGAAGAAGAAAGAATATGTTTTCATGAACACCCCCTAAGAATAACTAATGAAACCCCAAGTATTCCATGTAACTCAAGGTAGCGAGGTGATGCAAAAGGTTTAATAAGATATTCTGAAACTGCTAATCGAGTTGAAATGTACTCCAAGCAAAGAACTCCATCTTGAATGTGCTGGCGAATGAAGTGAATGTGTATCTCTATATGCTTGGTCCGCTGGTGCTCAACTGGGTTGTGAGAAATGTGAATTACACTTTGGTTGTCACACTAAAGTACAATCGGTGAATCTTTTGGGAATCAAACTGCACATTAATAAATGTCGAAGCCAAAGAATCCGTTGACTTGTTATAAGCTTGCTGCCCCTGTACTCTACCTCTCGAAGATGAAAGTGCAATAACATCTTACTTTTTCACTCCCAAGCAACTAGAGAAGAACTAAGACAAAAAGATATGAGAAGTGGGCGCTTGTCATCAATAAAACCTTCCCAATCGAATATGTATACCTAACAATCTAAGTAGAACTCCTAGTGTAGTGTAGGCCAAAGTGGGAAGTGTCATGCAAATAACACAAAATCCACGACTACTATGAGGATAATGTGCAAATTGAGATACAATCCCTACTACATTTGAAATATCGGGGAAAGTATGGGTCAAGTACATGAGACTCCCAACCAACTGCCTATATAATGTAGGATCACAAATTGGAGTGGTACATGTGGAAGTAAGAGTAACTCCGAGTGAAAAGGAGATGGACTTGGCTTGCAATCAGCCATATTAAAGCACCTAAGTAGATCATGGGTGTACTTTTGCTAACTTCGAATGACTGAATGCATCTAAGAAATTTGCAAACAAGGAAATAATGCAATAGCCCAAGATTTTCCATGTCAAACTATGTAGAAAGAGCCCTCTAAATATTTTGAATGTGGAAGAAGAGATGCCAATAAGTAACAAATCATCAACATACAAGAAAAGTATCAAAAGATCCTCACCAACATGCTAGAGATACACTATATGATTGGAGTGGACAACGAACAAAACTAGTAGATAGAAGAAAAGAATACATCTTCTCATACCAAGCCCAAGGGGCTTATTGGAGACCGTAGAGAGACATTCGGAGCCTAAAAACAAGAGAATAATCTGAACAAATCCTGCAAGGCTGCTCCATGTATATTTCCTCTTGTAGATCTCCATGTAATAAGGCAATCTTCATGTCCATCTGGTATACGAGCCACCCCTATGATGCAAAAATAACAAGTACAAGGTGTATATAATCCATCTTGGAAATATGTGTAAAAGTCTCAGAGTAATCAATACCTTCAACTTGTGAAAAACCCTTTGCAATAAGACAAGCCTTATACTTGTCAATGGACCCATCAGCTACGTATTTGGTTCGGTATAACCACTTACACCTAACCATCTTTCTTTCTTTAGGAAGAGATACCAAATCCCAAGTATGATTCTTTATCAAAGAAGAATACTCAGCTACCATCACATCATCCCACTCCTGTATCCCATGAGCCTTTGAAAAAGACTATGGATCCTCAGAAACTACCTGACACAAAAGTCTAGAACCTGTAGAATGTGTGTGATGATGCCTAGTGGGTGGAAGATCATGTATGAAAGGTGTTGCCTCGAAACGGTCTGATGACGAGACCACTTAGGCATAGTGGCAACATCGGTGGGAAGATGATCCTCAATGTGTTTCACTCGGAAATGCTTCCTCCTTATAGAAACATATAAGGTTAGGGTTAGGAGGAATACAGAGAATGTCGAGATGATGTGCGCGTCACCAGAAGAGAAAGATCATGCGAAGAACTCCTTTTGTCTTGGAAGGACTACTGAAATAAGAACACAAGACCACAAGATTTTGATTAGATAATAAATGAGGGTGCTTGGGCCCAGGAAGTATGAAACTTCCTTTGAAGGTGGTCATTCCCTACTAATATGAATTAACACAAAATCAGAGTACTAATTAAATTGTTTCTTAACCAGGTAGGAAAAGGTCCTTTTCTTGGTTTTGATCAAAGGAACCGATGTCGGTTATCTATCTTAACCGATGGCGGTCATCGATAACCGATCCGGTTGGTTCAGGATCTTACGGGCTGGTTGTGGTGTTTGTAATGGCTGGTTTTTGGATAGTATTGAGAAATGGGATGGTTAGAAGCTAAGGAATGATGGTTAGAGGCAATAGTACGTTAGATAATGGGTTGAGGCAGTTTGGGAAGATTACAATTCAAAAGCACAAGAAATGTTATAATGGAGGACACGCAGATATAACTTTTTTTTTTGATGAAGGTGCAAGTTGATCTCCTTTGCTAAGCTCTTGGTTTCTTTACTCGTCTCTGCTTGGTCAAGTGAAGTTCGGACTCTGTGATCGCTTTGGACTCTCCTTTGATTAAAAATCCTTGTGATCTCCAAAATGAAATTCCGATCCGTTGTTTTAGTTTGGGAGCCCATTTACTGAGGAACCGATGGCGGTTGCATGTAACGACGGCGGTCGAGTAGGAACCGGCATCGGTTAGGAAAAAGTAGGCTATTTTTAGTAAAATAGCCCACCTTCACTTTTCTCCCGAGAGATCGGTTGCGGGCTTGGTCGGTGGCTAGAAAGGTCGGCTTTGGAGTGCGAGTAAGGAGGCATTAGTTATGGATGTGAGTCTAGACCAAGTCATGGGTCCTAATTAGGTTAGTTTTAGGGTTAGGGCTAGGTCATGATGAAGTGGCAAAGTGAGGTGGTAGGTAAGGTGGTGTAGATTTATCAATTCAAGGCAATTAATAAATACTTGTGTAAGGTTTAGGTAATGAGGTTAGGTTGCGAAATGAGATGCGGGTCACGAGGGTCGTAAGACACAATTTTGGTGTCTACATTAGCCCTTATTGTCGTGTAGCTTGTTTTCGTAAGGCTCGCGGACAATAAATATGAAGTGGTTTCTCATGTTAAGGATATAGGTAATCCCCTCAAATCTAGCAGATTGAGCGAACGGGAAATCGGGGATAGGGTTGATAAAAGGTAAATGTTGTAGAGAGGATGGTAAGGTGGTGCGGTAGGTCGAGGAAGCATTGACGCATGTTGAAATGCAATAAACGACTAGGTACATGATTTGACAAGCAAACCAAGCAATGTGTAGGCAAAGGTTGATAGTTTATCCAAACAAGGGTGATATAATCCACAGTATCCAAAGCATAGGAAGTAGCTCCGGGTATATAACAGGTAAGGTACGAGGAACGTTTAGGCATGTTAGGCAGTACAAATGGTTGGTTTGGTTGAGATAAACGTCACGGTCCAAATCACAGGCAAAGTTGGTCGACGAGATCAAGTCAAGGACCCTAATCATGCTAAAACACGAACAAGTGAGCTCGATGAAACACAAACGGGATGGATGGATAAAATAAAACGGTGATTGTGGGTATAGTATAGAAGTGATGCGGCTTGTTAGAAGGCCAAAACCAAAGCCTTTCCACGCACGAGTCAAGAAGGTGAGCGAAACGACGATTTGTCAAGTATTGAAAATCGGATTGGAAGGAACCACACCAAGAGGAGGTTGGGGTAATGGAGGATGCGTCAACACACCCCATATGTTAGGTTAGTGCGACAATGGGGTGGTCCGTAAGAGATTATCTCCCACGCGACACCGTAGGTGGGGTGTGCATGTAATTGTCCGTACTCTACGGGTAGGGAAAGAACTAACGTTATATAGAGCGATACTCCCCCAGCGTAAGGCGATGAAAAATGTCTACTAAGGGTCGGAGGTTGGTATGTTAGCTGCATGGAAGAGAAGTGGTTTTGCAGCAACGGTGGTTTCAGCATTTGTAGAGTGCAATTGAGGTGGACGGTTGAGGTATATTGGAAGAGGATGGTTGGGTTGAATGTATGGGTGTCTTAATTGGTATAAGCACATCGTTTTGGGCGGTATAACATATTGCAAGTTTTGAAGGGGGAGGATCAGCTTTTACGGTGTAGGACTTCCCCGTACTCAAATTTTATACATCGATGTAATGTTGAGGGACGCATCCCATGGCCGGATCCAAGGACGACCTAGCAATATATTATATTGGAACTCTCCTTGAGACATAGAAGAGTTCTGGGCAAAGCACGTGGGCCTACGCGAATGTTGAGGATCACGGTGCCTAAGGTAAATAATAGCATCATTGAATGACCGCATGACATGATGGGGTTGGCACACATGCAACTAGAAGGGATGTTCATTTGTTGGAAGGATTTTGAAGAGATGATGTTTAGGCTAGCGCGCCCCGTCGATCATAACCGACGTACTCGAATGTCTCGGACGTAAGCGGAAATGAAAAGAGGCGAGTGGTCAAGGTCTTCTGTACCAAAGTCGATAATTTCATCTTCCGAGAAACTAACCGCGCGACTTGTTTTTGAGGCGAAGTGGTGGGGAGATGGATTGTTTGGTGAGAGAGGAAACGTGATTGGGTGTTAGAATGGAGGCCACGGGCGTGGTTTCATTGGGAAAAACCTCTATCCTTCAAGGATCTCAACGAGAGCTTGTCGATGAGATTCGAAGATCGAATGAGATCATATAGTGTCATTTTTACGGGCGATTGATGAAGGCTTTTTGATCATGGTTGGTGGCAACTCCATTAGAGGCGGGATAGGCGGGTCCGCGAATAACCACTTTAGGTGGTGGTGTAATCGGGATGGTTGAAGGAGAAAGAGATGCCGCAGTGTGTTTTCTTCGCCTTCCCATTTTTCTCGTCTCGAGTAGCGACACTAATCATATTAATCTCGTAGAACGAGATGAAGAAGATGGTTGGGATAATTCATGGTCTTCAAAAAGGTGGGGTTGTAATAATGATCGATCTTGGAGCGAGGGGGGAAAGATGGTATAGTAGAGGAATTGACGCTAGAGGTCTCTCCCTGCGTAAGTTGTTTTTCTTAATCTTCGATCCGGAAGAGGTGACCGCGAAGGATGGTTTTAGAGCTTTGCATCCTTCTACATCATGTCCAGGTGTGCGGTGATAGGCGCAGATTTTAGACTCATCATAATCCACGTGTCGGGGCTTAGGACGGGTCATAAGGTCGAAGTGGGGGTAGAGAGATGGTCGCATTCTCCACCAACATAGAATCAAGGATTTTGGCGTAGGATCCTTTGAGTGGGTCAAAATCAGAAGAAGATGAGGGTATTGATTGTGTGGGTTGTGGTAATGTTTGGGCGTGTTTAGTTCGTATGGGTGGTGGTTTAGTCGAGGGGTGCTGACACATGTTTTTCACTAAACGTGGTTTCTTGGACACAGAAGTTACGTTCAGCTGGTTAGATGATGAGGCTACAGATGGCATGGTAGCGGGAAACAACCACGGAGAAAGGGGAGTGACAGAAAATAAATCCTTTGATGATGGGATTGGTTTAGGGTTGATAGGTGGACCGGATACGCGGGGTAACGATGTTGTGATACCCTTTGATCTCTGTATAGGTGTAAAAGGCGTAGGTTGTTTTGCAGAAAACAAAGGAGGTATGATATATTGATGTAAGGTGGAGGGATGAGGTCCCAATATGGAAGGTGGGTGTGAAGATGAGGGTTTTGATAGAGGCCCGGATTGCGTTTGTCTCCTAGGTGGCGGGGCGGGTTTATTTTGGGATAAATCAGTCGCAGGCGGGTGTGTTAGACTGGGCATTGGTGAGGTCCCAAGCGTAGGGGAAGATCTGGTTAAGTTGATAGAAGTGGACGGGGAATTTGGTAGAGGTGAGGGGGTAAAGGCGAGAACGCGGGGGCATTTTAAGCTTCGTAAGCACTTCGGGTAGATGGTGGAGACATCGGGATCGATCGTCATTTGCATTTGAGTAAAGCAGAGTACTCAAAGCGTTCCCATAAACTGTCATCTTCTCGTGGAATGATAAAGTCTCAGTGTAATTTGTAATTTTAGTACAGAGGAAAAGTGAGTTGTAATTCCAATCCATTGCGGGTGTGACAAATGGAGGCGGATGAGGCCATATATGACAATAGATGCTAAGAGGTCGATGGGTTGTTGAAAAGATTTAGGTGATGAGGACTAATCAAGGCGAGGAAGGGCATGTTGGAGATGTCTGAGGGGGTCTGTCATGACTAAAGAATTTAATGATGTAAGTGCGAGAGATTTCTCATCTAAGGATGTCAAAAGGAGTGGCGTACCCTCCTCTTGTGCGGCAAAGTGGTAGAAGGAGACGTCTGGGAAATGGATAGATTAGACAACATCCGCTCATGATCTTGTAGGGATGTGGTGTAAGAAGACTCATTAATGGGAAGGAAGCACAGGCGTAACTCTTCTATGGGTAAAGGAATGATTTCGCTTTGGCTTGATGGTGGTAAAGGAGGTTCGGGCTCTGTGTTAGTGAAGAGGCTTGATTCAAAATTTTCTCGATAGAGGCTTTTGGTAGGTATCGAATCTTTGCATGGATCTCATGAACACTCTCCTCGGCTAAGATATCTTGGTTTACGTTCTTCTTTGGACGAGTGATTCGGGAATGGCTTGTTGAAAATTTTGATTTCGGTTAGCAGGGGCGTTAGGATTATCGAGTGTTATATCCCGCATCAACCATTTCTGCACTATGTTTTTCAACATCTTGCAGTTTTCATGACTATGTCCTTTTACGCGGTGAAAGTTACAAAAGTCATTTTCTTTGTGCACGGGAAGGTATTGCGCGGGTGGAGTCAAACCCAGTGAGGTTTACAGGGGGCAAGGTGATAGTTTGACTTTGAGCAATTTCTCTAGGATGACGCCATAAGTTTCTCCCAAGGAGTGTAATTGGTGGGCTCGGCTTTGTATTTATAGGTGGTTTTGGTGGAGTATTGGACGGTGGTTGGGATTTGACCATCACCGCGTGGACAGCTCCTTTTGATTTAGTAAGAGGTTGACGCGTGAGGAGTGGTGGTATTTGGTTTATTGGTAGAATCGGGAGTTCGGAAAGTGGAGTTCTTGTTCATCTTGCAACCAATGCAATTTCTCTTCCTCTAAGGCTCGAATTTCTAATTTTGAGCCATAGTAAAGGCCTCGTCGAATGTACGAAAGTTTGAATTTGGAGGGTAGGGGAGATATGCTTAGCGCATGCCCGCGTAAAGAGTTCGATAAGTTCGGTTTGAAAGTGAGGCATACGTAAGTTGGTTGATAAGGCCGCCATCGTCAACGAAATCTGCGATAGATTGTCTTCTTGGTGTCGGATGGCATAAGTCATGATAGATACTTTTGCAATGTTAATGGAGAAATGATAAGAAAGATTGGGCTAGTTGGTTAAAAGAGAAGATTGAGTCTTGGGTTAATGCACCTTTCTTGTACCACTCAAAGGCCCGATAAGGACATGGGAAAGGTGCGGAGTAATAAGGCATCATCATGGCAATCAAATAACAAGCATGTCTAAATGCTCATGCAAGTGTTGTTGAGGATCCTCTTTCTTACTCGTTAAAACGAGTAAACTTTGCAACTCCCATTGAGGAGGATATGAATGAAGGGGACGAGAAGGGTGAATGGGCTCGACAAACTTGCTCGTATGTCAGGCGCTACGACTTCTCAAACGGAAGCCTCCAGGTTTTGCATTTTGTCCATCATTTGCTTGATGAAACTGTGGTTGGATGAGGTGATGGTGCCACTGAGAATAGGGATGTCCCATATAAGGTGTTGAGGTTACGGGATACGTGTATGGGAATGAAAAGGTAGGCGGAGCTTGAGAAGGAAGCTCGTTTGAATAGGTGGTAGAGAGTAAGTCATGAATGGAGTGGTGCGAAAGAGAGCGAGATAGGGCGAGTTGGTGGTGGCGATACGTGGGGTCAAGATTAACAAAAGGAAAGCTAATCGGGGTCGTATGAACCTCTGCCCATTCTGTCGGATTGGGAGAGGCAGGGCTAGTGATGCGGGAAGTAAGGTATTGTTATCGGGAGGAGTAGGAGCTAAATGAGCAGCTATACTAATAGGCATGCCATAAGGAGCTGACCATCGGGCGCACGGTCGGGGGTATGAGACAAATAGTATTGCAATTTGGGATTAGCATCCAGTAGAAATTTGGCAAAGTCCTTGTCTCCTACAGAATTTGGGGATCTCTTTGGTGTCCGTAGGGTTTCCTATAGAATGTGAAGGGGGTGATTCGAAGCAAAAAAGAGCAAGCATGTGAAACCATGGCGCGGCTTGCTTTCGAGTGATGACAACCATGGGCGAACACGGGAAAGTTAATCTATCAAGGACAAAAACAACCTTTAATAGTGAATTTAGCAAGTTCTTTGGTTTGTCAGGAAATTTGAGAGAAAGATAGAATATCGGTTTGGTAACCGGTGTCGGTCATTGGAAAACGACGCGTCGGTCCCTTAACCGATGCCGGTGTCAAAAATCTAGAATAAGAAGATACTGAAAAGGGGTTGCGTCGAGTAGTTTTAGAACTTATTGATCACGAATTTAGAAAAGTATGACAAAGAAAGCGGATTTGAAAACAAGCAAAGAGGCACACGCAAATGCAGAGATTAACCTTAGGGTTAATTTTAATTATTGTGGGCTTATGCCTTTAGACGTAGAATGATGTCGAATCCTAAACAACAAGACTTAGGGAAATGTCAAGTTTGTTTTGGCTTATAAGGTTACCTCAATCGGGCGGAGGAATACCGCGGAAAAGGGGGATGTTTGAGATGTTGTGTTAATTGTGAAGTGATTCGGTATGTGTTGTGCGGTGAAACTAAGGTTAATTTCTGTCAAAAGTAGATATCACCCCCACGTATACGACATATTTACTTAATCTATGTTCACTAGAATTGAAAAACAATAGCGGGAATGTAATGCATGTGTTTTAAAACCCAAATCGAAAGTGATATTGATGAAGCAAAAGAGATGACTTTTACTAATGCAAGATGCAAAAACAAAGCAAGTTCTTTTACAATAATAAAATACCCCGTGAATATCTCTAGAAGAAGAAAACAACAAGTATGCTCCCTATAATAAAAGCAAGCAAGAAATAAAGAAAAACCCAAAATGGGTCCCACTTAAGTCGTGCCAAAATGTTTCACTGAAATGCTTCGTTCCTTATAGAAACATATAAGGTTAGGGTTAGGAGGAATACCTGTAGAATGTCGAGATGATGTGCGCGTACCGTAGAGAAAGATCGGAGGTATGAAGAACTCCTTTTTGTCTTGGAAGGACTACTGCAAATAAGAACACAAGACCACAAGATTTTGATTAGATAATAAATGAGGGAATCGCCTTGGGCCGCGGGAAGTATGAAACTTCCTTTCGAAGGTGGTGAGTTCGGCTAATATGAATTAACACAAAATCTTGTGAGAGTACTAATTAAATTGTTTCGTGGAACAGGTAGGGAAAAGGCCCATTTTCTTGGTTTTGATCAAAGGAAGGCCGATGTCGGTTATCTATAACCGATGGCGGTCAACGATAAATACCAGGTAAGTTCTTAGGATCTTCGGGCTGGTTGTGGTGTTTGTAATGGTTTGGTTTTTGGATAGTATTGAGAAATGGGATGGTTAGAAGCTAAGGAATGATGGTTAGAGGCAATGTAGTACGTTAGATAATGGGTTCGAGAACGGATTTGGGAAGATTACAATTCCAAAAGCACAAGAAATGTTATAATGGAGGACACACAAGATATAACTTACTTTTTTTTTTGATGAAAGGCGAAGTTGAGTTCACTTCGAATGGAAACTCTTAGGTTTCTTTACTCGTCTGCTTGGTCAAGTGAAGTTCGGACTCTTTGATCGCTTTGGACTCTCCTTTGATTAAAAATCCTTATGTTTGATCTCCAAAAATGAAATTGCGATCCGTTGTTTTAGTTTGGGAGCCCATTTCGAGGAACCGATGGCGGTTGCGTAATCGACGGCGGTCGAGTAGAACGGCATCGGTTAGGAAAAAGTAGGCTATTTTTAGTAAAATAGCCCACCTTCTAACTTTTCTCCGAGAGATCGGTTGTGGGCTTGGTCGAGGTGGCTAGAAGGTCGGCTTTGGGTGCGAGTAAGGAGGCATTAGTTATGGATGTGAGTCTAGACCAAGTCATGGGTCCTAATTAGGTTAGTTTTAGGGTTAGGGCTAGGTCATGATGAAGTGGCAAAGTGAGGTGGTAGGTAAGGTGGTGTAGATTTATCAATTCAAGGCAATTAATAAATACTTGTGTAAGGTTTAGGTAATGAGGTTAGGTTGCGAAATGAGATGCGGGTCACAAGAGGGTCGTAAGACACAATTTTGGTGTCTACACAATGAAATCTATAACCTCCTCATCAACCTCCTCAAAGAAAGGATCCTCAAGATGAGAGGAAGAAGGAGGCATGGAAGAAGATGAATAATCATGAGGAGTGAAGCACTCATCAAACTGAACATGTGTTTGAAAAATAATGTCATGAGTATCAGGATCTAAAAGTCGATAAGCTCTCATGTCCTCACAATACCCTACAAAGATCAAGGGTTTAATCTTCTTATCCAAATATTTCCTTTTATTCTTTGGCACAAAGGCCTAAGCATGGCTCCCAAAGACTCAAAAAAATGAGACATCTAGCTTAGTGTTGGACCAAGATTCCTCTGGAGTCAAATGCTTAAGTGCTCTATGGGGTGTGCGATTCTAAATGTAGTTAGCACAATTAACTGTTTACGCCTAGTAGATAGGAGGTAAATCTCTAGAATGCATCATACAGTTAGCCATTTCCTTTAAAGTTCTATTCTTCCTTTCTGCTAAGCCATTCTATTGTGGAGTATGAGGAACATAATGTTGGTGAATAATGCCTTGAGTTCCCAAAAAGTGTAGAAAACTCATTATGAAGTACTCCCCCATTATCGCACGAAGGTTCTTTATGCTACTAGAAGATTGTTTCTCGACTAAAGCCTTGAAGACTTTGAAGTAGGAAAAAACACCACTTTTATACTTGAGAAAATAAACCCAAGTATGCCTCAAGAAATGATAGATAAATGTAAGTGCATACTTAGCTCCATTGAAAGATGGGGTAGGAAAAACCATCAAATCACTATGCATGCACAAGCTCAAGTGGTGAAGAAGCTCTCTTAGACAAATTCTTAGGAAAAGGATCTTGGTGTTATTTCCTAATGCACAACCATGACAAAATCCTCAAGACAAGAAACTCTAGGAAGAGCATCTACCATACCATAAGTGCTCAACTCCTTCAAATATTTGTAATTAAGATGTCCAAATCTTTCATGCCAAAGCTTACTCTTTGAATCTGCATGAGAAACCAATCCCGTCCTATAGAAGAAGTGTCATCAAAACCCTCAAAGTGATATAGTCTAGAACTATGATCAACAATACCCTGAATAACTAGTGAATGAGACTCCAACAAAGTTCATATACTTGCTCCATGTGGTGTAAAAGTCACTATTTTTCCTTGACCAAAATGATAAATTTAATATACGTAAAGTAAATTTGTAGTGATGTTATAAACATATAGCGCATCTTGAATCTTTGCCACCATCAAGTTGTATATCACCTTTTCCTTTAACAAAAATAAAGGAAGAATCTCCAACCTTAATTTTGGAAGTAGAACTCAAACCTAGAGAAACAAAAGACTCATTGGAAGAAGTCATGTGATGAGAAGCACCAAAATCTATAACCTAACTATCTACAAGTGGTGACTGAGATCTCCCAACAACATTAAGTGCTTTGTCATGCTAATTAGAAGGAGGTGGCATGGAGATAGAAATTTTTTGTTTCTTGACTATATTATCTAAGGCTTGCATTCGCTTATAACACCTATGTTCTTCATGATTACTACCCCCACAAAAAGAGCATGAACAGCTAGACTTATTCTTGGATTTAGAGGGCTCCTTAGGTTTTGAGTTGTTTTCTTTGGGTTTAGGAGCATTTTGAGATGGAGAAGGTGTGGATTTGGTTTTACTGTTTTGTTTTCCCTTGCCCTTAGGATTAGATGCAACTAATGCCTTTTGAGAGGTGGAAGACTCAAGGTGAGACAATTTGGATTCCCTAGTAAGTCTTTCACAAAATGTTTCTAAGGTAGACATTTTGAATGTGTCACCTAAGGCATCCATGCTAGAGAAAAAGGTAGAAGCAAAAATTTGGAATGGTCCTCTCAACTTGGATAAAATCAAGTAAACACACTCTTCATCTTTCTTATCTCTTCCACTCCCCTTCAAATGTGTCAACAAATTCTTGAACTTGGTAAGATAGTCTATAATTGTTGGAAAATCTTCAGGATTAAGAGAGGTGATCTCAATTTCAAGTTGCATGGCTCTCATATGATCCACCTTACCAAATAAATCCTCCAATTTCTCCCAAATTTTGAAAGGAGAGTCACATTTTTCCAAATGAAACAAAAGACTGTCACTTACATAAGTTCCTATCAAACCCATACACTCATCAAATTTGCACTAGTACTGAAATTTATCATATTCTCTAATGAACATTTGGTTATTTGAAGAAGTTAAAGCCCATAATCCTTTCCACTTAATTATTGTTTCCATTCTTGGTTTCCATGTGTGGTAATTATGTGTTGTTAATGGCTCAACATGATCTAATGTAGAAGTAGATGTCATCCTAAAAAAATCACCAAAAGAAATGCAATAACCAAACAATATAAGACCCCCAAACAATGCAACAAAAGCCCCCCTAGATTTTGGCACTTTATAATGAGTGTGTGTTACAATATGACACTTTATAATTATAGTGTGATTCTCAAAATAAATATTTCCAATGGAAAGAACACGAAAAAACAAACACTTTTACAAAAAATGACACTCAAAACTGAGTTACCGATCAAAAGTTACAAGCTTTTCAATATTATGCTCTACTATTTATTTTAGTTGTCACTAAAACAAAATAAAATTCTCTTGCCTTCACCACACAAATAAAATGAAAGGGGTTGGAGTTAAGCACCTAATAGTAGGAATCACAAGATTTAAGCCCTCATATGACCATACCATATGACCAGGGGCTATGACTTGCGTAACCGCCTAAAAATAACTTTGTTGGGATACGATTTACCCGAAATGGCAAAAATGCAGACTGCTTCTTGGTACCTCGCTAAACGAGGAAAGAAGCTAAATCTTTCTGCACTCAACCCAAGAATGCTTTCTTTGCACCACGAAAATACCTCGAGTGTAGATCTCGAGAAATCCAACAAACCCAGAAATCAATTTCATTGGTTTCTTTCTGTCTCGGCGTGAATCCCAACGTGGACTAGTGCATTTTTCTCGCAACCACAAAAAAACCAAAAATGACCGCCTCGTAGAAATGATTGAGTTAATCGATCTCAAGGTTTTCATGCCTTTCGGATCCAATGGTGACCTATTTTTTGCATAAAAATGCATGCAAATATAAAATACGTGTAAATCCCAAATATATGAATATACAAAAATGATTGCAAAAACGAAACTTACAAACGGATGTCAACAACAATCTCTGCACGATACCATAAAAGGAATGATAACCAGATCATACCAAGACAAGAACACATATGCTAATTAAACACCATGATTAATAAAATAAAAGTAATTCGCCATAATAACTTTACATAAACCTTTGCAAACAAATGAGCAAAGAATATCATATATTATTATGGAACTCAATAAAATACAATGAGAATGGGCCTTGCTTATATAGGCAAGGAATAACAATCTAAGAACCAGTCAAGGTCGTAGATCAAGCCATAAATCATGAAAATAACTAGTCATCAAAGAACTAGTTAAGTCCATAGATTTATGAGAGAACTAGACATCAAGGATCTAGTCAATACCATAGATCAAGGAAAGAACTATACCTAACAACTAGATTATATCCCTTAATATTTAAATAAATAAAAAGAAAAAGGTAAATAAAGTACCAGTGAACATGAGCTAAGGTAAATACCTACTCTAACAAATAACTCCTTAAAGGTGCCTTGAAAGACTTTTCACCTAATCTTATTTAATTTTGATGTGAGTTGATTTTGGAATGACTTGTTTATTAAAAGAAATTTATTTTAAGTTGTTGGAATTTTGTCCATGTTTTACTCCATTGTCTTTTCCTTATAAGAGCATTTACATTTTGTGAGTGATATTAGATTTTGAGTTGAGTTGGCCCATGTGGACATGGATTTTAATTTAATGTCATTTTTAGGATTTTATTTGCCTTGGGAACTTAGGATATTTCCACTTAGCATCATTCTAAGGGCGGTGATCTTTGAAACTTTTTCTATTTAATTGGTTTGTTTTTCTATTTTGGGGATAAGACTTTATCTTGGATTGATCTTTCTTTGGATTGCATTTGGTATTGCTTTAGGTTGCTTTTGGATAGCTTGAAGCTTGGATTGGAAAGAGGACAAGATGAGTAAGAGGTGGGTACCTTCCACATTATTCTTTCATTTTATTGATTTATTTTTTCATCTTTCAATGGAATGTTGTGTTTTATATGCTCTCTTGAGTAGTATGTGGCTTTACTATGTGTTGTGTCACTTGGTTTCACCCATTGTGGGGGCTACCAAAGCGTGATGTGCATATGGGGAAGGTAGGAGCATTTGAGAGGCATACGTAAATGTAAAACCAAAGAAAATGTTTGTTTTTATTTTTGGAGGAACCAAGGGGGTTTGGGACTTGTCTTAGTGGAGAGATAAGTGGGTTTTTGTTTTAGAAAAACTAGGTGGAGGGATAAGTGACATGCACCTTTCTTCTTTGGCAGATCCAAAAACTTGTACTGAACCCCTTAGTGGATCGATAAGTGGTATGAGAGTGACCCTAGTTCCTCTTACAAGCTTTTAAAGATTGATAGTGTGTGATTGATTTGAATGTATTTCCTTTTACTCATGAGTCCTCTTGTGTTTTCATTTGTGAGATTGATTTGACATTATTATGTGTTGGGTTGTTGGGGATAATTTGTTATCTTTGTCTTGGTGTTGGCTATGGAGTTCTTCTCAGGAGTTAAGAGTTTTGTGGGAAATGAGATGAGATTTTTCCCATTGTGTGGCTAGGAGGTAAACATCACCTCCACCTCTATTTTGGTGTTTGGGACACATTGTTGTTGGTGGATGAAGTGTTGAAGAAAGGGGATACTTGCTAATTGTTGTGCTTGATATTTGAAATCAAGTGGTTTTTGAAACAAATTGTATTCTAACTTTGGCTATGTATTCAAGTGTATATTTTGATCATATCTATGCATTCTAAATATTAACAAAGGTTGCAAATATAATGAATTGAGAAAATAGAGGTTATTGGGATGTATAAATGTAGACTTGGGTTCAAGAGAATGAAAGTTTTGCTTTATGGAATTAGTATAATGACTCTAAAAGTATTGCAAGTTGGGCTATGTTTCTCCTTTAATGGTTGTATTGTAAGTTGTTTGCTTGAAAAATGTTGGAAACAATTTTTATCCTTTACTTGAGCATTTTGAAAGTTAATTTTAGATAATGGAATATGACTTTGATAATGGAGCGAAGCGGTAAGTGAAACTCTATTTGGCTTGAATCTTTATGCAACTAAAAGACTATAGGGAATTCATTTCTTTGTTGATTGTGACTTAAACTTGAAAATGTGTCCTAAATCTTACACTACCTTTGTTTGAAAGTTTTGTTATGGGATATATCTAGAATTAACAAAATAATAATGGTCACTCAATCTTATCGTGAACCAAGATCTTGATAACAAAGGAAAATAAGTCATTTGGGGTTATCAAAATTATTCTAAAGCTATCTCAATTTTTTTATTCAATTAACTTATCTTGCCAATTTATCTTGAACATATCCTCTTCAATTAAATTAGTAGTTGGTAACCTATATGTATACTAATATCAAATTAATTTATCATAAAGAATGTTTTCTTTGTAAAACCCCATTTACTATATATATATGAGATTAAAAATATTTATATTATAATACAATAATTACAATATATCATTGGAACATAAAATAATGTAAAAGATTTGTTTATAATATATATATATATATATATATATATGAATTGAATACTTTATAAAATAAAGTAATAATAAAACCAAACAATAATAAAACAAAATAAACATTAAAAAAGTAAAACAAAAGAAATATAAAACAAAACAATTACAGACCGCAGCTTTTTAGAAAAGATTTTAAACGTGAAACTAAATACATTAAAAAAACATATTATAAAAAAATACACAAAGAAACTACGACTAAAAAAGAAAAAGTTATGAAATAAGTTTTAAAATTTTAAAACAAAAAAATATATATGGGGGCCCATGGCACAGCCGTAACCCCATTGAAATTTAGATTAAGGAAAGGGGTGGGCAGCCATGGCCGACCTGCTCCAATCTTGTTATTTAATGTTAAAACAGGAAATGCCCTTGCTTTTTTCGATTCATTCGGTTCCATGGCTCATTCACAGGAGAAGTGGCAGATGACTTAGAGTAATCAGGTAAGCAATATACTTAATTCTGTTAAGCAACTAAATAATAACACTAAAAACATCTTCTAAACTCAAGTTTTGCAATGACATATCTCGAATGTTGTGTTGAATTTCTAGCAGTATGAATAATAAAAGGCAATCAAACTATTCCAATATATAACACCACTCCCCGCCATGCCAATATATACTTGGGTTGAGGAACCCATTTGATTCCTATCGGGTTATCACTTTCCCTTTTGAGGGAAACCTTTGATACCAGAAGTTATTATCTTCGAATGGAAACTAGTCGACTATTTCCCTGTCTCCTGACGTATATCCCCAAAATATGTTATTTCTTTCATTCAAATCAACTGCTTCAATTTAGAGTAACTACCTCCCACACAAATTTATGTTTGCAAAAAGTGAAAACATGCGATTTGTTCGACAAAATGACTGAAAGATATATGGTCTAACAGACTGCAAATTGCAATTATTGTGGGTTTAATACTCTGTTCATAATATATAATGTTCTTAGTAATGTTAATGCTCTCTTCGAAATATAAAATTGCAATGTAGGGTTTAGATGTTAGAATGAAGTTTTTTCATCAAATTTAATTGGCAGGTGTGAAATCTGATTCACTAACAATGACAACTGCAATCTCTGGAAGAAGACAAGCGACTTCATGATTATGTAATTAGAAATGGATTTGAGTTGGATGTATCTATGGGGAATTCCCTTATGACTATGTACTTAAAATGTGGGATTCTGAAACAAATGATGTTGTTGGGTATGCTTAAAATGATCATGTAAAGGCATCCTTGAGATTATTTGATCAAATAGTAGTAGCTAATAATACCGATCATGAATTTGTTACCATTGTAAGCATTCTCCCAACATGTTTGCATTTAGGAGCTCTGCAACAAGGAAAATCAATCCATGAGTTTGTTATTAGAAGTGGGTTTATATCAAATGTTTGTGGCAACTTGTGTGATTAACATTTATGCTAAATGTGGAAATGTTGTGGTTGTGTGGCAATTGTTTGATAAAATGCCCAAAAGAGATGTTGTATGGAGTGCAATGATTTTAGGATTTCGAATACATGGGCATGGTAAGGATTCCTTAACATTGTATTTTCAAATGCAATGGACAGGTATAAACACTAATGATGTCATTTTCATTTTTGTTATGTCTGCTTGTAGTTGTGTAGGCATGATAGAGGAGGGTTGGTGGTGTTTCATTTTTATGAATTAAGATAGCATTATTCCTGCATGGTTGACCTTCTTGGCCGTGCAAGGTTTCTGGATGAAGCAATTGACTTTATTAATAATATGTCAATTTAACCTCATGTTAGTGTGTGGGGAGCTTTACTTAGTGCCTGTAGAATTTTCAACAATATTAAGTTGGGAGAAATTGCAACAAAATGCCTTATAGAGTTAGACCCTAAACATTCTGGACATTATATTCAGCTATTAAACATCTATATTGCTACAGGCAGGTGGGATGATGGGGAAAAATTAAGAAAAATGATGAGATACGGGGTTTGGAAAAGACATCAGGATGTAGCTTCATTGAAGTAAATAACAAGATTTGTGCATTTCTTGTAGGAGACTGATCTCATTCCTTATTCAAGAAAATTTATTCAATGTCAGAGGCCTTGTTTAGGCAGAAGGAAGAAGCACGTTTTGGTGCCTGGCACAAACTTTGTGTTACATGATGTGGTGAAGGAACACAGGCTTGACACTCACAATGAAAAACGGGCAATAAATTTTGGGTTTATAAGCACAAGTCCTAGAACCCTTGTTCACATCACAAAAAACCTCCATGTATGTGGGGATTGCCCCAATGCCACTAATTTCATCTCAAAGATTGTCAACCGAGAAATAATTGTGAGGGATTTAAACCGTTTCCATCATTTTAAGGATGGATTTTGTTCTTGCAGTGGTTATTGGTGATACTAGTCAAAACAAATAAAATCATTCATTGTATACAAATTCTTGCCTATAAGATTGGTTCAACTTATAACATTTAGAGATTCAGAGTGAAATCATATGGTAAGAGAAGATATGTTGTTTATTGTGTAACATTCGAATAATGAAAGCTAAAATGAGGGAAATTCAGGAATTTTATGTGTGCTCTAATGTGTGAGTGAATGTCATTAGAGATTCTATTACATCTGATGCACCGTGTAGGACATTTTTGTTAGGCCATGTAGCTATTTTATCTGACAGTATGAGATAGCTGCATTAAATTACTAATATAATTTGTATTCATCTTAGACAAAAAAATATAGAGACAAAATCTGCCATTGCAAGGTTTGCAATTGCTATTCTACTGCCACTTTTTTCGGTGCTTTTAGACTTCATAAATCTGATTTTTTTGGAGAGGGGTTATTCTTGCTGGAAATGGCTCCCAATCAAATCTCCTTGGATAAATTCAGTATTTAGGTAAATGGAAAGATAAATTCAATTCTGCTGAATGGAAAAAATATGTTACAAACACGTTGGACAATCTCTGCCTTTATTTATGTGAGTGCTGTGAACAACAATTGTAGTTCTCTCCTGGACGACATGACCCACTCTATATTTTTGAAAGGGAAAGATAGAGACATCATTCTACCTATGGAAGGAGGCAATCCAAGTTCCATGCCAGTTTGTACTTTATCTTACAGGAGATACATCCTCTCAAAAGATGGAGGAAGAATGTGTAGAGACTATTGAAGTGTTATTTTTTATGTCTTTCTTCGCACTGTACACATTCACTTTTCTATTTATTAACCACCATTAATTAGCACAGATTTGGCTGTAACCGCCTTGTACATAGCTTGTTGGGATGGGGTGAACATAAATAAAGAGAGCGCTTTTGATGTCCATAGAGAATGGAAAACCTTGTAAAGGGAGTTTTTAATGGCAGGCAGGGCACATCAAATTCTTAAGATCACATCTATCTTTCTTGCAGACTCATATACCAATTTTTAGTCGATAATAGATCCAGAAACAACGTTTGGAGGTCACTGTATTCCTCTTCTTGTGGGTGAGTAGAGTGACTTCCATTTTTCTGTGTTAGCAATTTGTGAGACCACATTTAGATCAAAATACTTGAAGTTTGAAACTTTTCCATTCATTTCTTCACAAATTACATGGCTAGAATCAACTAGAAATAATTTGCTTCAATTTGAAGTAAGTACGTCCCTCACAAATATGTTTGCAAAATGTGGAAACATGTGACTTGTTTGAAAAAATGACAGAAAGATATATGGTCCAATAGACTGTAATTATTATGGGTTTCAATACTCTGTTCATAATATATAATGTTCTTGGTAATGTTAATGCTCTCTTCACAATATAAAATTGCAGTGTAGGGTTTAGATGTTAGATGCCTTTTCTTTTATAGCAGGGGTTGCCTACATAGTTTAATATTGTGACAATTGATTGTATTATTCCGTTATTATTGTAAATGTACATTAAAAAAGGGATATGAAGACAGTTATTTGTATGCAATTTTTATTCTAGAAGGAAATCCCTGTTGATTATCAAATTTTATTTTAGTATCTTCATTTAAAAGAATGAAAAGGTACTAATTCTAACAATTGGGCATGTTCTGTAATCAATATTTTCTAACTCTTGAATGGTCCAAGTCTAACAGGCGGACCTCTCGTGTAATAAGGACTTACAAAATCCTGCAATGGACATGGTTTCTAGGTAAGGTATTGATTTTATTGTTGCTTTTTGGTTACTGTAAGGTATAACATAGTTAAAGGGGTGAGCTTCTATTGAGTAGAATTTCAGTTCCATTTGACTGTATGAATCTGGAATCATAAAATGCTCTGTTATTATTGTACATGTTGTATGTAAAGTTTGTAGTACCATTTAAAAAATGATCTAGCAAATAAAGAAGTGTAAGGAGTTAGATGTTAGGAGTTAGGAGTTATATATACTGTTGTAAATGTATAGGGCTATTTAAACACTCACATAGCCTGAGTGTATTATATTGTATTCTATTGGATGTAGTTCCCATGAAATCATTTTGTTTATAGGAAAATTTTCTAGTACTGTCACTTTATTTGCAAGACTCATATAATGATTTGGCCTTATTCCTTTCTTTAACTCTTTGGTATAGTTTATTTTTTTTTGGTATATACTTGTTTATGGGTAATTGGGTTATAGGTAGCTTGACATAGTAATTTTGGTCTCTCCTAAGAAATTGTTAATGGTGTCCATATTTTGTCAATAGAAAAAATAGTTGCTATTTTTTTATTCTTCTTAAAATTTAATTTCATGTTTATGTTTTTTTATCTCTTCTAGTAATATGGGGAAGGTCACTATATTACCATTGGTAGGATCATCCGGTGCGTAACAATCACCTTCCATATGCATCATAGCATCCTCTTCCATTGGAGATATATGCGAGGAAAAAATAGGGATAGTCGAGGCCACAACAACCTCGTTTGTTGTGTCATGATTTCTGCTTCTATTGAATTTAATGTCTTGACATTTAAAAATAACTCACCATTCATGAAATTCAATCCATTTTCATGCAGTGTGTTGTAACCTTATACCTTTGAGGGATCATCCAACATTTCCACGAGAAGATCCGGTACTCTTGTTCTATTGGTGTCGATTTTACTTGCTTTGACCTTGCCACCTACCCATTAGTTTTGCAAGCATGTTTACAAACTGTAATAGGCCAATGTTGTGACTTGATCCTCTTTACAACATTGTAAAATTCGATTGCTCAAAGTATACATCAAGAGACACAATTATCATGAAGATCTCGACCAACAAATAATTGCACCATTTTCTTGGTTCGTCGAGATTATCACGGTTGTATCCATCTAGATCTTCAGTTTCAATAGTTTTCTAAAGTACTTTAGACTAATTAAGTCTCCCAAGAAGTGCTCCTTATCCGGGATTACCGGTGTTTCCTCCATCTATTTTTTCTTGGATTGTAATTTGAATTCACATAGTCTCTACAATTTATAGTTGGTTATTACTTGCGTGGTAATTTGGTCAAAATATCTTGTGGAATTTTCTCTTAACTATATGATAAGTGGTTTTCCTATACATCTACAATGACTAATATTTATAGATGGTTCATAAAAGGGTTATTTTTAAGTTGATTAGGTTGTAGACCTTTCTATTGTTAGTCTAAAATTAGCAAAGATTCTACAATGATTTATTCGTCCCAAAAATGACATTACAATGGGTAAAATATTCTACGTACACATCATAATAAGACAATATCAACACAATGTGTACAAAAATTCAAACAATGTACACGCATGTACTACCGAAGGAATAAAATTTGAAACACATGGCTTATTGTTAAAGGAATAACACTTGGAAAATCATTACTTACATTGTTGCTTCTGATTGTATTGACAATTCTAACAACACTCATTTATTGAACATAGATCCCTCGTCATGCCCACATATTGGCATTTCCATTGCACTTTTATGGTGCAATTGCTAGTGTAAGATATGGGGTGGGTCGGTCATGGCCACTCACCCCCAAAAAAATAAAACATCAATCCTATATATATATATATATTTTTACCCTTATTTTTAATATATATGTATGAGCCCATATGTCTTTTAAAATCTGCAACATGTCATTGTATACAACAAATAAATATATAATGATAAACTTTTATGGTGTGTGTGCGTGCGTTTGTGTGTGTATACACTCCTGTAATCTATATTTCAAGCCTCCTCTCTCTCAATCTTGAAGACCTTACATGAACATGTACAAAAAAATATAGAAGAAAAACAAAAACAAAAGAGATTGAAATGAAAATGAGAGATAAAATAAGTTTTGGTTAGATGGGTTAGGGTTTTTAGGTGCCCTAGATCCAAGGGATGGGATATATCCAATCCTAGGGCTCACATTTCACCCTCCCACCTACCCTTTTGATTAGTTGACTTATTGACATGATAGGTGCCCTTTAATGTTATATGAGTTTTATTAAGTTAGTTATAATTTTGGATCTAATATTGTTTTAGGCCCATCTATTACTTATAGTATAGTCTTATTATTGTTTTAGAAAATTTATTCACCTTGGAATAAATAACCTCATAGTTTCTAAATGTTATATTTTTTATTTTAATAAAGTTATAACTATTCTGATAATCTAAATATCGGGAATAAAGTAAAATAAGAAAACTAGTGTTAGGTAAGATGTAGGGTTTACCTCTTTCGTAATTGAAATTATTAACGTGCCTCTCAAGCAAGGCTAGTCGTCTTTGAAGACGGCGTCAAATCACTCAACAATCGTAAACCTTGTTAAACTGTAATAACTTTTACTCGAACAAAAAAAATTTATTCCATAATTTTACCACTTAGTTTTAATTATTTTTTACATGTAAATTTTAGGTGTCGAGAGGAAAGATAGATGAATACTCGTAAATGCGACCATACCGCAATGTAGAAGTGTTAGTGGGGTCGAGACAATGTTGATTTGTGGATTTTTGCATAGATTTTGCAAGTTTGTAAGGATGCCATCAAATCTTCACAAGAATTTATTAGGTAATATTGGTTTCATAGTTAGGTAAACTCGTAGGTTGATTTTGTAAGATTAATTTAATATATTTGTGTTTTTCTTGCAGGGTTTGTTGATTGATGGAGACAAAGGACGTAGGGTGATTTGCGGATATTACCGCTAGAAATATGGTTGTTCATAATGGGTGTATGGGTCGAAAATGTTGAGGTGTGGAGAGTACATACCTAGATTTCGAATTTTTTGGTCGAGATAGATAGGGATTACAAGTATGGTTACGTGTTTTTGTCAAAATATTTGTCCTCAAAACCATTATTTTTGGAGGGTTTTGTAGAATCCCATTGTTTACAATGTATCTTGTGGGAATCAACTTGTTTTACATCCGTGGTTGTAGATTTTTTCATTTACTTGTGAAAGATTTTGTGTTCTCATCATTGGTTGAGTGTAGGGCTTCAACACTAGTGTGTTTAGCAAAAATTGGTAAAGCCACTTGTTATTTTAGAAAGAGAAGTCATCTTTGTCTTCAATTCGTTATTTTACATTGTTTAGTTTTCAAGTATGCTTGATTGCTAATATTGAAATTGATTCCCTATATAAACTGAGAGGAAGAAATCTTTTTGTGTGATAGGCTCTGTTGAGGGTGATCAACCTAGAAGAGTAATATTAACAATAGAAGTGTCAATGAATCGAGTATTATTCTTGATTTAGTGGTTGAATAACTCAAAATGTATGGAAATGGAAGGATTTTTTTGGAATTATAAGAATCTTATGATTTGAGGGAGAACACTTATTGGGCCTCAAAATATCAGCTAAGTACAAGAGGGCGCGTGGGTGCGTGGGACCTAGTTGAAGAAGGGCATGTGGGTTGAAGGCATGTAGGGAAGGGTTATGGAAGGGTTTTGCAGAACACATAGTGTGGGTGTGCAAGGCAAAAAAGTTTTGTACTTAGCCGCATTTGGCATCCCAGGAAACACATAAGAAAAGAATGACCCTTATGGATAAGGTGCCACATGGCGACTATGGGATCAAAAAGGGAATATTGTAGGAATGCGATGGAAGGTTCTAGAAGACATCATTGCAAGGAGTAGAGAGCTCATATATGAGAAGGCAAGCTTCCATGGAGGACCACCTCGACACTTGGCAACCGATCTGTAACTTTTGAAAGGCATGACGATGGGTACCAAGGTTATAAATACAAGCGCCCATTGGAAGCAGAGAGGAGAGGCAAGAAGAGTAGGTAAGATATGGTATAGAGAGTGTATGGAGAATGCAGAGGAGAGAAAAGAGAGGCGAAGCCCTGTATAAATCGATTGGGGATGTTATGGGTTAGGGATTTGAAGAACTCTATAACATTTAGGGGATGGGTTTTTATTCTTCTTTGTAATATGATGAGAATACTATGGCTTGATGATGCATGATTTGCTCTTTGGCATAGTTAGATAAGGATCTGTCATGACCTCAAGGGATTGTAATGTGGTTATTGAATCTATTAATATGAATACAATGCTCTTTTATAAATCATCTATGTTTGGAAGTATACTACTTATGTATTTCCTTTCAAGTATGAACCATTTCCTTATGCTGCTTGTTATCTCTTATTTGGATGTAATAAGATAACAACTCGTTCTAGAATATGGCATGGTTCTTTTTACTCATTTCCATTTGAACATATGTTATAAGATGATGCATTCTCGTAAAACTCACATAAAGGAGAGACTAGCACCTGCATGCATGCCTCAGTGAGTGCCAGCAGGCCGTTGGGTGATAGGACCGCGCATGGGATTAGACTATTGGTCTAAGGGTATAAAATATGACTACATCTTGGTTCCATTGCAGGACCTCTTTTCGAAGTTTGTTGTGAGAAATGGCATGCATCTTTGTCCCTGTAATGTGTGATGACAGAGCGTTTGACCTTGGAAATTGTTGAAACATGGTTCAAGAGCATGGAGGATGAGTTTGCTCAAAGATTCAACACTGGACCTGAGTTCGATACGTAGATGGGTAGAAGAGAACCTATACCATGAGTTGTATGAGACATTCTTTTGTTGCTTCCCAGTAGAACTATATGAATGGCTTTCAGCATACGCATCTAGATCGAGTTGGTACTATAGATCATGTATGGACCCAAGATGACTATCAGAGGCTACATGATGCAGATCTGACTTGGACGCGTGTTGTTGATCATTGGTGGAAGAGAGTGTTGACCAGTTATACTCTTGAATACGCCATTTCTACGTATTCTTGCCCAAAATTTGCTGAGTTTGAGTTTCGAAGGGAGCCTAGAGGATCATTTTTGCATGTTATTCCTTTGGACTATGAAGCTCTTGGTCATTACTTTAAGTTTAGAAGCATTTCCCATGGCCGGACTAAGCTTCTTTGAGCTGGGAGAGGAAGCTAGGGTGGAGGAAGATGGTAGACATTGCAGTTGAGAAGGAAAGGGAGGAGAGAACTCAAGTATAAAAATCTCGTGAAAGGGAGATGATTAGAAAACGTGAGGTTGTAAGTGTGATGGATCTATGGAGGCAGATGTTGGGAAGGAGTTGAGGTTCATGTAGAGGATGGAACATGAGCAGTTTGTGCTACCCCATCTTGGAAAGCATGGGAGAGAGGCCCCTTCAGCTTCTTATGATGAGATTTCGTCACATGGAGAAAGAAGAGTCTTGGTCGCATGCATCTCGAACCCACCTGGTGACCAAACCCTAGCACTTGGTTTTCCAGATCAAGGGAGAAGTATTGTTAACCTAGTTGGTATCGGTGGGAGTAACCGATGCACCTAGAGATATAATTTCTCATTTGGAACATCCATGGTTACGCATAAGCTATCCTTATATTTGGAGGAATCTTTGGACAAGGTGCAAGTATAAGGATTGGGTAACACATCTGGGGAGTGTGGGACATACCATTGGAAGTGGGACAATATCACAAACCATTGGCACACAGTTTAGTGGGACGTTGAGAACACTAGGCACGACCACTTCTGGTCCTTTTCCGACTACAGGAGGTGGATCTGGGGGTCGAGGAGGAACAGGATCTAGTGGATCTAGTGGAGGAGGAAACACCGGAGGGAACCAAGGCTCTGGATCGGGAGGACAAGGACCCAACCACCTCCCCAAGTGTTTTTGAGATGTCTTTACACTTACTAGACTATAGGGGTATTGAAGATGCTATAGAGCATGTGCACAAGTGTGAGTTACTATGGCGTGCAAAAGGAATCACTACCCTAGAGTGGAAGGCAAGTCATTTTGCAACAACATTACAAGGGCGCGCATAGTTGGTATAGGAAGTATGACCCCCATCAGATGGTGGTAGACTACACCACATTGAAGAATGCCTTCCTAAGCAGAGTTCCATATCCCTGAGTTTGAGCAGAAGAGCATCAAGCACTAAAGGATATCCAATAGGGAATGGAAGAGAGTGTGTGGGAGTATGACACATGCATTTCAAGACTCTCTTATCTAAACTATCCTATGACATTCATCCTTCTCAACATGCTCAATGGTTTTTAGAGGATTGATAACACCATTTAGAAGGGCTTTGTCACACAAGACTTTCATACAGACCCGCGTGAGGCATTGGAAGCTTCCCTATGCATCCAAAGCTATTGGGAGCATTAATACTAGTGTTAGTCCTTTTTGGAGGCTCAAATTGCTGCAATGGATAAGAAGTTGGAGAATTTTTCTACAAACTCAACGCATGAGGTTTGTAGTGGGATTTGGTGTAAACTATGAAGTGGAGGGACATGCAAAGGATAGTTTCCCTCGAAGTTGGTGCACTATGTGGTAGACTATGAGATTTTCCATGGGGATCATGATGCAAGTAGATTGCCCTCTACTCTAGCATGTAATCTGTAAGAATGTTTCTTGTTATTACAAGATCTATACCTCTACGACCCATGATACCAAGGATTGTAGACTGATTGATCAAATCCATGATGCTATTGATCTGGGTGTGTGCTAGACTAGCCTTACAAGTAGTTCAAAGGATGATGACCATCATTATGAAGGGCATAGATGGATGGAGGAACATGTGGAAGAGGTTTTCACGGAGGATTTCATGGTCACAGTAACCATGATGGAGGATGAAGTGAGTTCCCGCGAGGAACCTGTTATAATTGTGGATCTATAGAGCATTACAAACATGAGTGTCCTGATCTATTACAATGCTCATGGTGTGGAAAGAAACACAAGTACGAAGGAGTGTCCAGAAATTTATGAGCATATGAATCAACAACACCAAAAAGACAAAGGCATTGGGATGGTGAGCATCAAGAAGGCGATTCATAGTGGATGCCAAGAGTGGCATGTGAGTCGAGGCTAGAACCTATGTCTTGTGTGATGATGTGAGTAGAGGTCGCATGTGCCATGAGGAGAAATGCCAAAACAAAGGACACTAGTTTCAAGAGAGGAAGTAGTACATGGAAAGTATCAGACCTACTCATCAGAAAGAAGTGTATCAAGAGACTATGGACGTGATTCAGAGTTTACAAGGGGAGATCCAATGTTTGAAGGAGAAATCAAAAAGTAGTTGGAAAAGGAAGAATGTCGAGGTTCCAAAGAATGACCTGGATGAGGTCAAGGAAGTATGTAAAATGTTAAGGCAAGAGAATATTATTCCCTTGCTAGGAGAATGGATGAGGGAGAAGGTACCACATGCGGAGTAGAGCGAAAGGAAGGTTTTGCATGCAAACCTTCCTCCTCACAACCTCGACTATGATAAGGAGATTACTCGAATGTAGTTGTTGATGGGTGGCTTTTGAGCAATATTCTCATCGACATGGGAGCAAAGGTAAATGTTCTTACCTTAGATGCCTGACATCAAATGGGAAGGCCCACATTGCAGCCATCTTGAATGTGTTGTACATGGAAAAAAAAACTAAGGCAATGCCCATTGGAGTTCTGAAGGATGCAACTATCACCATTCAAGGGGCCAAGTTCACTGGAGACTTGAAGTCTTGGTGCTCACCAAGGAAGACAACTTTCCAAGTGTTGCTTGGGCACCCATGGTGTTACAAGAACAATACCGACCTATGGTTTAACAAAGGGTATATCAGCTTTGAGAACAAGGAGGAAAGGGTGGTCATTCCTTTGACAGATGGGAAGTCAACACCCTATACTGAGCCCTTAGGAGAATAATTCCTTGATAGAAATATATGTGCACTCCATCAGAGATCTGAGATAATTCACCCCACGGAGGGAGTTATCAGTTTGAAGATGCTCAATCCTTGAGTGATACCACTAGTGTGGCATGTGAAAATTGGGCACATGGGACGTATGAGTTGATAGGGAGACAATTGAGAGGATCGGTAATAAGGGTAAAAAGGTGTGCTCAGTCAAGTGCCTAGGAGGAAAGAAGTTTCCAAGTTACTCTGGAGGAGCATATCCTGAAATTTTCTTGAGAAATGGAAGATTAGTGGAAAAATGAGGATGAGAGGAGGGGAATGCTCAACTACAACCTACTTAGAAATGCAGGTGCATTAGTGGGCTACACATCGGAGAACCTCCTAGAGTGGTGTGAGGTGAGGATCACATTTTCTATAAGGTTCTCTAAGAGCAACACACCACAGTCATACAAGACTACCATGGTAAAGACCACCTCATTTCATATCCAAGCATGTGAGAAGGCCTGGATGGGAAGCGCAGAAGTGTTACCACCTTCATTATGGGTGCATAAATTATATTCCACCTTACAAGGTTATGTGCATGCGCATGGTATATTCATTTAGAGATGCATCGTCAAATAGGTAATTGGTAGGAATTGGGCTGATCTCATTCAAGCCTTTGAGTATAGGAGTACCAAGCCATCGGTGGATAAGGCATTGCAAGTAATCAAGTGCCTTACAATGGGAGATAGTGTTATGGAAGAAGATAGGCTATTAGAGTTACTAGGTGAGCCTTATTTAGAGACGTGCCTCAATGAAGAGGAATAAGAGGAAATATAGCTTGAGCATGCGTGCATGCATGGAAAAAGAAAAAGGAAAATGGTCTATGTAATAGATGGAGAAGAGATGGAGACTTTGGATGTTAACCATTCGGAAGGTATGCAGTGAAGTCATAGATAACGCTGATGAGTGAGCACATGCCTACCATGAGCCCTTGAAAATAAAGAAGGTTAACATTGGAATGAGACAAAACCTAAGGAAGCTATCATGGAGACTATTGGTGGAAAAATAAGTTTCAAAGGTCATTGATCTATTGCATGTGAGTTCCAAGATTTGTTTCCTCATGGGTACCATGAACTCAAAGGCATTCACCATTCCTTGGGAGAGATGAAGATCAAGTTGAAGGAAGGTGTGTGCCCGATTCGGAAGAGGCCTTATCGGATGAATCCAAATTTTGTGTATGGGTCAAGGAAGAAATAGACAAGATGATAACATCTGGTATCATTGAGGTAGTGGAAGAATTAGAATGGATAAGCCCAATGGTTATCAATATCAAGAAGGATGGTAGGATAAGATCTGTGTTGACTACAAGGATCTGAATGTAGTGTGTGTCATCGATCCTTTCCCAACCCCTTTACTAAAGAAATTTTGGAGGGAGTAGCTGGGCGTGAAGTCTACTCTTTCACGGATGGGTTCTTAGGGTATCACCAAGTCCGGATTGCAAAGGAAGACCAGAGAAAGACAACTTTTCACCACTGAGTGGGGAAGTTTTTCCTACATGGTTATGCCTTTTGGATTAAAGAATGCACCTGTTGTGTTCTCGCATCATCGTGGTACAAGCATTTAGGACTTCATCCATAAGTTTCTCCAAGTTTACCTGGATGACTGGACTATGTATGGATTGGTGAAGGATCATTGTGACAATTTAAGGCTGATGTTTGAGAGATGTCAACAATTAAGGATATCCCTCAACATTAAGAAATGTGTCTTTGCTACTCCATTTGGAACCCTATTAGGACACATTATATGTAAAGAAGGCTTATTAGTGGATCCACTAAAGTTGTAGTTATTGTAGGATTAGGGAGCCTACTAATCAAAGTGCAGTGTGTGGATTCCTTGGGCATATGGGGTACTATAGGAAATTCATCAAGGGATATGCCAAGATCACCACACCCTTGGAAGAATTGTTAAAACACAAGAGTGCCTTTCATTGGGGAGAGGCGCAAAGAAGGCATTTGACACTTTGAAGGATAGGCTTATCATGGCATGCCCATACTACATTTTCCTTCTTGGGATAAGCCTTTCCATGTGCATGTTGATGCCTCAGGAATAACTATGGGAGCAGTGCTAGCACAACCTGGTGAGGGAATTGTTGATCATCCCTTGTGCTTTGCAAGTAGGAAATTGACACCAATAGAACAAAATTACACAACTACTGAGTGAAGCATTGTCTATGATCTATGTGCTGCACAAGTTTAGGTAGTATTTGTTGGCAACACCATTTATATTCTACATGGACCACATGGCATTGAAGTACTTAGTCAACAAGCCCATTCTACAAGGGCACATATGTTGTTGGGTCCTATTATTTCAAGAATTTGAGTTCACCGTGGTGTGAAACTAGAAAAAAAATTCAAGACCTGACCACTTATCAAGGATTAACTTAGGGGAGGATGCATGCAAAGCATTGAGGATACCATGCAGATGCCAAAACTATTTAGGTTATGGCGTGCCCTCAAGACTTGGAAGATATCGCAGTGTTCTTAAAAATAGGTGTGGCATCGGAAGGGATGAAGGCTCTGGAGAGAAAGTAGTTAGCAATACGTGTCGCACCTTACATGTTGATTAGTGGAGACCTGTATAAGTTAGGTCGTGATGAGGTTCTGCGCCGATGCATGCGTATTGGAGCATGAGCGCATGGAAATTATGGAGGAAGTGCATGGTGGGATTGCAGGAGGACACTATGTAGGAAATGCTACTGCGTGGAAGATTTTATTAGTAGGGCTTTGGTGGGAAACCATCTACAAGGATTGTATTGAGTTTTTGCAAGGCCTATGACCATTGCCAATGCCTTGGAAAACCTGGAAAGAGAGATGAAATTCCCTTGTGACCGATAATAAAATGTTGAACCATTTGAAAAATGGGCAATTGACTTTGTAGGGCCAATTGTGCCTAGCGCATGAAGGACTGGTTCATGGTATATCATCACTTGCATTGATTACTTGACATGGTGGGTAGAGGCAGCACCTATGAAGGATTGCACCACAACAAAACTACTAGATTTTATGGGAGAACATAATCAGCAGGTATGGTTGCCCTTTAAGTTTAACAAGTGATAGGGGTACACACTTTCTCAATGAAACAATCAGGATTCTGTATTAGCAGAATTTATGGTGGCCCATCACAAGACTACCCCATATCACCCTCAAGAAAATGGAACTGCTGAGGCATTTAACAAGATACTAAGTCACATGTTAACTAAGATCTGTGACGTTGGAAGACAAGGATTGGGATGACAAAGTATCAGCCATTCTATATGGGCATATGACAACCTACAAAAAGGTTGAACAAGGCCACACCATTTCAATTGGTGTTTGGTGCGGAGGTTGTTTTACTAGTGGAATTCATGTTACCATCATTGTGTATAGCACATGTGAGGAGGTTAGCTGATGAGAAAGCACTGGAAGAAAGAATTGATAAGTTGATGTAGTTAGACGAAAGGTGATCACTTGCTAGATGGAGTCAAGAAGATAGAAAAAAGCAAGAAAAAGGCATGGCATGATCATCATATCAAGAACAAGAAGTTTGAGGTTGGGTAGATGGTGTTGTTGTATGATTCCAAGTATTTGTGCCATCTGGGAAGTTGAAATTCCATTGGTTGGGACCTTACATCATCTCATACATTCTTGATTTAGGTGCTTTCTAGTTATAAGCACTAGATGGGATGAGGTTACTAGGTCACTTCAATGGGAGTAGGTTGAAGCCCTACTATAAATAAGTCTTCTTGGTGTTTGTAATAAGGTAGTATTTCTAGTTAGCTTAGAATTTCCCTTTATGCTTTTCCTTTCTTGTGTTTCCTTTCTCGTTGTTTGTTCCTTTCTTTTTGTTTCATTTTTTGCCTTGTGCACCGGTAACCACATTATTTTTCCAAGGTTGTGTATGTGTAGAGGACCACACATCTATTTTAGTGTGGGGTGGAGTGATATGAAGTATAGGCTGTAATACAAGTTTGAGCTGGTAGTAGAAGTTGCGGTGAATGGCCCGGTTGAAGGATAAAAATCGTAAGGTTAAGAAATGCATGTGAGGAAACAATGGATATTGGATTATGGTGTCAAAAAGGCTTTTGCAGAAACCATGTACAGAAAGGATGAAGAGCAGAGAAAACAACATGAGGTAGGTGAGGGAAAAATTAGGTAAAGGAAAGAAGAAGTGCCTTGATGCACTGTTGTGGCGTGTGTGTAAGAGTCTTTGGTTGGGTTGGATTTTTTGTGCCAGAAGGTTGTAAAGGGTTTTCACGTAGGATGTGGTGCATGGGTAAAGGTGCTTAAAGTCGGCTTAGTGGAAAAATCCACATTTAATGTTAAAAGTATGTTGGTAGGTGGTATAACATTTAATGTTGGAAAGAAGCAAAAACTATAAATACAAGGTCGGGAAAGTCATTTGTTACCTTGCGATTATGAAGTAAAAGAAGCTCTTGTGAACTAGAGCATCCAGAGAGAAATTTGTGTGAAGAAAGGAGAATCTAAGGAATTTGAGTGTGCATCTAGAGTAGATCTATGAACTAAAAGGAGGAGTACATGGGTGTGAGGAAGGTTGTGTGAAGAGCGTCATCTTGTGGAAGGATTTCTGGTTAGGGTTTGGCAGCTAGGGCATGGAGAAAGAAGGATTCATTTTAGGAGTTGAAGCTTTGGAGTGAGCTTTGGGATTGAAAGAAGTAGTAGAAGAGAGCAAGAGAAGGAGTAGTTAAGATTAGTCCAACTAGAAAATATGGCACCCAAAAAACCAACCATTTCACCGAAGAAAACAAAGGGCAAGGGAAAGGGAAAGCAAATCATTGCCATCATGAGCACCAATGAAGAATGGTACATGGAAATGTAGTACCTAGATGGGGTATTGCTAGGAAAAGAGTGGGAGTCACACTTATGAAAGATGTCCATAAGTGATTATAACCATCACACATGAGCACAATGAAGAAGGAAATGGTGTTAGAGTTGGTCCGACCAACTAACAATAGGATGAGATGGAATGCCCATTTACAATGATGAGGTGAAGGTCAAATTAGAGAAGGATGGATTATTACAACTATATGAGTTGCCATACTTTGGAAAGCTTGAGAGTGCCTTTACCAGTGGTTGATGTTGCGTGTACATGAGGATCATTTTTATTTCATGGGGTGCGCAAAAGATGCACATCACACCACAACTAATATCCAAGTTCACAAGCCTCATTTGTGAAGGAGATAACATAGATGATGATCTGAGTGACAAGGAGGCTATCAAGGAAACTGTAGCCGCGTATGATACAAGAAGGGGTCGTGATACTTTGACATCACCGAGATTCCAAACCCAATTATGAGGATGGCTGCGCACTTGGTGACCAAGCTCAATGATCAGGAATGATGGACACAAGTGAACAAGGCATGGCTAAATGTATGCTAGAAGATATCAGAAGGAACCATCTACAACTTGTCCACTTTCATCGCGAGATGAGATTATAAGTAGTGTGTAGGAGGGAGAGAAGATACTCTTTGGTAATGTCCTCCTCACCATTGTATTTTCAGAGATTGGAGTGCCCGATGGGCCAAAAAAATTTTGTTTGGGAGTATCAGAAGAGGATCCCTCACCCCCAAAAAAAGGTTTTGAAATATACTTGTGAAACCATGATGGCCGCTCACAAGGCGTGCGCCTGGAGAAGTGGTATAAGTGAATGTGTGATGCATTTGGGGATGAGTGGAGGATCCAGAATAGTTTCCCATGCTTGTGAATGGAGAGGAAAAATTTTAGTGTACCAACACTTCTGCATTGGCATATTTATATTGATCAGATGGGAATATGAGTCCATGGTGCAAGCTACCCTTCTCCTTCACCGCACAATACTTCCAAGCTAGAGTTAATCGGTTCAAGGAGGCCAAGAGACTAAGGTTCGACCTTAGTGAGGTAGATATAGACCACCATGAGCTGTCAAAAGAAGCTTGCCTACCCAAAGAAAGTGCGTACGTGGAGAGATATGTCTCCCATGAGATATAGATGATGAAGCCTTTAACACTGTCGATTACAAGAAGGACCACAACAAGGGTGTATCTACGCATAAGGCCAAAATTTGAAAAAGGTGCTTACTTGGAGAATGATGTCTCCATCCTAAAGACCCTACTAGGAAGGAAGAAGGCCACACCTAGGAAGAGAGAAAGAGAAGAGGTGCAGAAGGCACCAAGTGTTCAAACCACACAAGCGGAAAGTGTGGAAGCAAGCGCTAAGCCTAGTACTTACATGTGGAGAAAGAAATATCTGTCAAGGGAAGACCCTAGAAGAAGAGGTTGGAGCATGAAGATCCCCTCACCAAGGAGGAATCGCCAAGGAAGACATCACTATCAAAGAAAAGGAAAAGGAAGAATCTCTGTATTGGAATCCCCAGTAAGGAAGAAGCAAAAGGTGACTGATGAGGTAGATTCAGAAGAGACAGAAAGGTCTAGATGCCTACATCGGTGATAGGGATGATGATGATGAGCCAAAATAAGGAGGAAGACCATCCTGTCTATGAGATACATGATTTTGAGGAAGAGGGAGATGAGGAGTATAACAAAGGAGATGAGAGGAGGAGGATGAAGAAGAAGAAGCGAGGCCCAAGGCAAGGGGGTGAGTGGGGAAGAAAATACAAAAGATCAAAGGACCCCAAGCCTCACAAAGGAATAGATAGAAGAGGCTATGAGAGAGAGAAGTGGTGGGCATGATCAAGAAGCTTATGGAACAAGAGGTAGAAATGCAAAGCGTGGATGAGGTGTTGAAGGAAGTTGAGGAGGAAAGCATAGGAAAAGAATATGGCAGCATGGGGAGATCCCTAGTTTGCTATAAGCTTTCAAAATCCACACGTACAGGGAGGAAGAACATAGAAGCAACACAAGTTCAAGGAATGGGCTACATCGATGATCCAAAAAGGTGTGTGCATGTGCGCTTCTAGAGCACCATGCCAACAGAACAACTCTTAGCCATGGCTTCATTTGATGAGGAAGGTGCATACCCTCGGACAAGGAAAATGCTATCATGGGCATTTGAGTCCCACATTGATGAGCCTGAATTTGAGGTAAGCCAAGGAGCATTGATGAAAGTTCTAGAAACAAAAGGGATAAACCCCTTGGTGAATGCTCAATGATTATCGGATGAGAAAATCTGCAACGTGCTCAACAAAGTCTTAGTTGAGGTTGAAGCCAGGCTCTTTGGGAGAAATGATAGGGTGAAGTTCCTAGAGGTAGAGTTGGAGAAAAAGGAGGAAGAGATCCTTGAGAAAAGCAAGGACCTAAAGTAGGAGGAACTAATCAGTGCTCAATTAAGGCATGAGTTAAAGGATGAGAAGGAAAGAGTGCACGAGGCATACAAGAAGATAGAGATGATCACGGATGCCATTATCTTAAAGCATCCAGACTTAACACACCCGCACAAAAGTATGGATCATCCTTGCAAGTGCCTAGAGGACTTGACCCACATACTCACCATGGAGAGGCAACCACTTGCCTTAGAATCCATAGAAGAGGCATTGGTGCACCAAGAAAAAGAAAATAAGATGAAGGTTGTGGAAATTGTTTCTCAGTACAACAAAATCCTCGCTGATGTAAAAGTCACCGCACAAGTTGTTGAGGCCACCTATGATAATTGTGTGGATAGGGATAGAGTGGAAAGTATCTTAGTTTCCACCCATGAAGTGGAACTCAAGGAGTTCTAAGAAAAGAACAAGGGGAACAGGGTGAGTGAGACAAAATCCTAGCTGAAGTAGAAAAGAAATCAGAGGCCATTGAGACCTTACGGGGCTCAATCAAAAACTAGATGAAGGAATTGTACCCCCAAATCACTCGGAGGATGGACATGCTCGAGGATTTGGGAAAAAAATGGAGGAGATTGTGGAGACAATGAGCGCTAAGGGGGAGGAAGCTGAGTTTTGAAGAAGTGAGCGCCCTAGTGGGTGACCTCTGTCGTGAAAGCTAGAATGAGGTCGACACTTGGGGAAAGTTAGAAGCAAAATTAGGGAAGGATTTCCCTCTCCTCCTCTAGAAATAAAGTTCCCCATTCTTTCATTCTTTTCCCCATTTCTTCATTCCTTTATTCTTCCATTCCAACCATTTGTAAGGATCCACCATTCTTTATTTCTTTATTGAAGAGTGTTTTACGAGGATGGAGAACATGCGTAGTGTGGGGTGATGTTGGGCCCCAAAATATCAGCTAAGTACAAGAGGGTGTGTGGGCATGCATGGGACCTAGTTGAAGAAGGGGTGTGGGTTGAAGGCACATAGGGAAGGGTTCTGGATAGGGTTTTGTAACACACACGTGTGCATGCAAGGAAAAATAGGTTTTGTACTTAGCCGCATTCGACATCCTAGGAAGCACATGAGAAAAGCATGACCCTTGTGGATAAGGTGCCAACCTGGTGATTGTGGGATCAAAAGGGAATATTCTAGGCATGCGATGGAAGGTTCTAGAAGACATCATTGTAAGGAGTGGAGAGCTCGGATCTGAGAAGGCATGCTTCCATGGAGGACCACCTCGACACTTGGCAACCGATCTGTAACTTTTGAAAGGGCATGGTGGTGGGTACTAAGGTTATAAATACAAGCACCGTTGGAATTAGAAAAGAGAGGAAGAGAAGATATAGATAGAGATATAGTATAGAGAGTGTATGGAGATGGAGGAGAGAAAAGAGAAAAGCCCTACAAAAATTGATTGGGGATGTTATGGGTTAGGGATTTGAAGAATCTGTAACATTTAGGGGATGAGTTTTATTCTTCTTTGTAATATGATGAGCATACTATGGCTCTGATGCATGACTTTTCTCTACAGTTAGATAAGGATCTGTCATGACCTCAAGGGATTATAATGTGGTTATTGAATATGTTAATATGAATACAATGCTCTTTTATAAATCATCTATGTTTGGAAGTATACTACTTATGTATTTCCTTTTGGTATGAACCATTTCCTTATGATGTTTTTGTTATCTCTTTTTGGATGCAATAAGATAACAAATCGTTCTAGAATATGGCATGGTTCTTTTTCTCATTTCCATTTGAACATATGTTATAAGATGATGCATTCTCATAAAAATCACATAAAGTAGAGACTCGACGCCCGCATGTGACTTGGGTGAGTGCCCATTCCCACTGGGTGATAGGCCGATGCGCATGGGATTAGACTATTGGTCTAAGGGTATAAAATATGACTACCTTAAGTCTCCCTGAAACTTATTGTTTTAAATTTTTTGAAATCCAGATTATCCATAGTTATAAACTTATATGTGTGCTTTTTCCCATGTTTGTGGCTCAATGGTGAGATGGAAACTTGGTTAAAATGTGGTTAAATGTATATTGGTTTTCATGGACATTAATCTCAGTTAATTTTAAGAATAAGTAGTGTATTTGGTCATAAAATAGATCCCCACTTTATTTATTTGTGATTTGGTGGATGGGTGAGTTCTTTAAATAGTTTGCTTATTTCCATAGGTTAGTTAATGCTCTTATTGTTTTCCTTTGTAGATGAACTTAGGATTCTGATAAGTAAACAACTACAATTTTATGCATATTAAAAATAATATATGATTTTTTATAACAACATTAAAAAACCATATAAAGAATCACACTTGAAAATAACATGTATCATACGAGGTTGAGAGGAATTTTAAGTTGATTTATCAGTAGATTACTTTTTACTTTTTTTTTTGATTTTGACAAGTTAAGCTACATTAACCACATTGGTGAGTTTATACATGCTACAATAACTAACAAATAGTTAGAAGAGATACATTCTTAATTAGATTTGACTTATTTTCCATCTCATCTTGTTGTAATCCTATGTTTGGAAACTCGAATATTCACATCCTTTTTCCCATAAATAAAAGGAATTTGGATCCTTTGAAGTTTATTCCTCTTAGATTAAATAGAATCTTAGATCAGATTTCTAAGTAGAAATATTCCCTTCTACTTGGTATAATGTTTAGTCCATAAGCCATATCTATGGCAATTCCTTTGGGAAATTTTTGTAAAAATGAAAGACCCCGCAAATACTTTATAAATGCAATATCAAAGAAGTAGAATGGAATCAAAATAATCTTATTTTAAGCCCTCTTATGATCAATTTTATTATTTTGTCCTTTGATTTTGCTATAATTTTATATTTAATTGTATCTCATTTGCATGTAGATGGATAAGAGCATTTATGGATATTTTCTATCATACACGTTGTCCACAAGTAAAACCAAAATTATTGGGTTCCGATAGGTTCCCTTTTTGTTTTTGTATAGAACATCCAATGCAAATATCCTTTGTTGTTTAATATAATTCCATGTCACTAGATGTAGGAAATCCCAATTGAGATTGTAATCGGATCAATTTTAAGGAACATTGAGGGAAAGGAATGTGATTCCGAAGGAGGAGCTTGGAAATGCACTTTGGAGTCGGATTTGCTAGGATTTCTTGCTTTATTGTTTGTCATTCCGTGGCATTCTAGGCCATGTGGGATATTAATACCATCATTTTTAGGGTTTTCCGCCTATTGGGCACCCTATATAATGACATATCCCTTTTCATGCCTAGTTGTTTCAACCGTGGTTGGAGATAGTGGATATTTGAGCAATGGCACCACCAGAGAAACATCCTTGGAAGTTTGTCATGAAAGTCTTCCATGAGGTGATGTTTCTCCTCACGACGTGGTTTTACCAGTTCTTGCTTTTAACACTGCTTGTGAATGGTTGGAACAATTATGTCTCATTGGGTATTTTGTGGGATGAATCCCCTCTAAAAGCATGCTTAAAGCTTGGGTTAATTTAGTCTGGACTCCTCATAGGGTTTGACTTGACAACATTTAAAATATGACCAAAGGATTATTCCTTTTCCATTTTTCCAACCAGCTAATGCCCCCAACATTTTGGCCCGACAAGCCACCTAGTATGTTTGCAACTCTTTGTTGGTCCTGTCTGCATGGACCAAAGACTTTGTGGTTTCTGAGTATGCCACACTTAAAGTGCCCGTATGGGTAGAATTTCCTAGCCTACCCCTGCCTTGCACCCATTTCATGCATCATATTTCTTCCTCCATGGGGAGTGGTCTACATCAAACTAGAGCGGTTTTATCATGCCCACCCACAGAAGTGGGTTTACGTCGAGGTTGATCTTTCTCGTGACCTGAAAGAATTTGTGGAAATCCAGATGGGAGATAAATGATACTCCCAACATATTTTTTATATCAACTTACCTAACACTTTCTTCCGCTACCAGGCCTCTGATCATAAGATCAAGGACTATCCCCTTTATGTCCCGCACAATCGTCTAGTGGCCAAAGTAGTCCCCGAACTAGTAAAAACCCCATAAGAGGAAGGTTGGCTAATGACCCAGGGTCGAAAAAATAAGAACAAAAATCAGTAGTCCAAGGCTTTTTGTTCGAATGGTCAGCGTGAGTAGCTATTAAGGAATCCCATAGCCCACAAAAAAAGGAGCCAACTACTTACGTTAAGGAACCAAATGCTACTGCCAACTCATCTTTCTAGTTACCAAAGTTTTCCAACACGCCCTAGGTGGCCATGGTTCTCATGGATCAAACCAATTATGTTTCTAATGTCACCATGCCATAACCAATGTCAGTTGTTAATAAGAAGCTCACAAGGCCATATAAAAGACCTCAAAGATCTCTTTGCATCTCTCGAGACCATAGCCCGATGCACAATGTGGACTTAACAGACGAGGAGTACAACATTGAATACATCGAGAAGAGAAAAATTGATCTAAAATATTTTTTCAACACAATGCGTAATTCTTACAAAACCAATTTGACGCCCTTAATGGCTTGGATGCTGAAGGCATGGCTCTTTACCAACGTCATCCATGAATTTCTATATTGGAATGTTCAGGGTCTTACAGACTCCTATCATAAGTATATTGTTTGTGACACCCGCCCTTTTGGGTCCTCTAATGTTGACACCTGCCCTTTTGGCCTCATTAATATTTACACCTCTAACAAAGCAGCCAAAAGGGCTGATCTGTGGTGATGGATAATATGCTCCATTCTCGATATGTATTGGGTCATAAGTGGTGATTTTAATATGGTTGATTCACCCACTGAAAAATGCAGCCATCTTTCGATGAGATGGACAAGTAGCAAAAGGGAGGTGTGGTTTTTCATGCGCAATAAGTTTGGGTTTTATGACCCTAATAATTCATGCACTCCCACTTCTTGAAGCATGGTTCACTTGGTCTAATCTCTAAGGAGGATGAGATCATGTTCTTAAATGGATTGATCGAGCCATGCTATCTCACTCAGGATTATTTTGATTTTGACAACATTTATTCTATGTCGGTGGAAGTCATGGCTGAATTTGTCCTTTCGGATCACTCCCTTATTTGGTTTCATATCACTTGGCATGATAAGTGTGCTTTTTGTCACAAAGGCCAAATCTTTCTTAACACTGACTTGACACAACATGGGCCCACTCTCAATCATATCAAGCGTGTGTGGAATTTGGCCCCCTAACCTAGTCATTTTCAATGCTTTCATCCACCTATGCATGCCATTTAGATTTAATGGTGGGAGGATGTCATGAATTGGGCTACTAGATTCCTCACCATCTATGGCAGACAACTGGCCAAAATTTGGCACCGCTCATACTCTACCACCACTTTTTCTCTTAGCCAGGCGATGGTGGTTGCGCTTCAAGGTAATCCCTTCTCTCGAACATATGTAACTTTAGGTTGCAACGCTTTGCCAACAAATCCAAATTGTTGACAATTACAATGCTCAGGGAGCTCAAATTCATGCCTGTATGCATTGGCTTAAAATTGACGACCGCGTCTCGAAAGAATTCTTCCTTTCTCTCAAAGCCAAAAATCCTTCTCAGAAAATTCGGGCCATCAGCGATGGTAGAGTTAGGGTTACATACTCTCAACTCATGCTACACACATTTGTGCGGCATTACAAGTTGGTCTTTTAAGCTCAACTACCCATTGTTGATCGAAAAACATCCCTTGCACAATGTTTAGCTATGGTTCCGTGTAAGCTTTCCCAATCTCAGAAGGTGGTCTATAACTAGATGCTAACCATTGATGACCTCTATGCCGCTGTCATGGAAATGGCCAATGATAAGGCTCTAGGGTACGGTGGCTTCCCTTGTAAATTCTAAAAGCTCTGTGCGATATGGTCGACTTTGACCTTATTCAAGTCTATCTTGAGGGTTTTCAGAACTAGTCTTTGGGAGTGCATATATATAAAGGGAACATCAAATTCATACCCAAACTTGGGGATCTAGAGAAAATTACCTCTTGGAGGCCTATCACATTAATGAATGTCTCCTACAAAATAATTTCCAAAGCGCTGGCTATAAGAATCCACAATGTTCTCCCCGCTCTTGTTCAACTAGAACAAACTGGGTTCATTTAGGGGTGATACATCCTGGATAACGTCATTGTGGTTTGGGAAGGCATGGAATGGGCTCACCATTCCAATCAATCTACTTTATTTGTGAAGATTGATTTTGAGAAAGCCTATGATCAAATTGGATGGACGTTTATCCTTTCCATGCTCCAAGCCCTTGGCTTTGGCCCCATTTTCATTCAATCGATCAAAATGATATTTACAAATGCCTCTTCCTAGATCACCATTAATGACCTCAGTTATGATTCCTTTGGATTGTTCCATTCCATTCACCAAGGATGCTCATTAGTTCCTACACTCTATGTTTTTGCGCCGAAGGTTTTTGGTATCTCTTGGCCCATGCCAAATCTAAAGGGATCGTCAGGGGAATTTCATTACCCCATGCGAATAATTCTCCATTGCTCAATGGTCACTTCGCAGATGATTCCTTTCTTATTCTTATTAAGGAGGAATCAAATGTTCACAATGCCATGCACTGCCTTGATATCTTCTGTCTAGCGTTTGGTTCTTCCATTCAATGGTGGAAAACCCAGTGTTACCGGCAATCTTTCCTCCCAGCGCCCGATTGGTTGGCCTCTTTTGAGTGGAAGATTCTTGCACATGGTGAAACGTTTAAATTTCTTGGCATACCTTTTTCCTTTCAGGTGTCGTTGATCGAGATATGGTAGTATGTTATTCAATGGGTGGCCAAAAATTGGACTATTGGATCACTGTAATGCCTCTAACATGACTGGTATCTATGATAACTTCGTTAAATAAGGTTCAAACATTGATAGGTGATTTTGTCTTAAGATGGTGTACTCTTATGACTTATGAAATCATGTTTGCAGTAGGTAATATGTTATCTATGGAAATAGGTACATTATTGGCATGTTTTGCTTAATTTTAATGAAGCAACCCATCTCTGTTTGTGTAGAATAATTTACTGCTTGGGATTGAGAAATTGAGTTTCAGTTTTCATAATTTATAAGATTTAGAACAACACCTTGGATCAATTTCATTGATCCAAGGCATTCTTAAATTTTCAAATCTCATTGTCTTGGCGTCTAATTTGGACAGACAAAAGACTTCTGGACTTTGAATGTACAAGGGCAGTGAACAATCCTCTCCTTAGATCTTCACTTGAATTGGAACATGATTAATAATATGGTTCCTCTTTTCTATTTAAGGTATGATGTAAATTTTAATAAGGAACTTGTGACTTATTTACACCATGTTCCTTAAATTTGGAACCTTATCCTAAAGGAGTAACCTAACCTAAGTTACTAAGTTTATTGTTATTTAGGTGATTAATGGACCTAAGACTAAAGACTTACCTATGGACCTATGTTGGTTCCTAAATTAATGTTGAACCTAACTAAGGGAGTGGCTAACCTAAAGGGGCCTATGGAATGACATGGGAAGGGGTAAGTGGGAGGCAGTGAATCCTAGGAATTAATGGCGAGTTATTAAGTCCTTATCTATTCTTTTAGCCAAATTTGGAAAAAGCATTGGGAAACATTAGGTGAGTGAGTTGGCATCTTTGCCAAAGTTTTGGATGCATGTATTTTTGAAATAAGTCTTCGCTAGATTTGGAGGTGGCGGTGGTGGGAAGATAGGAAGGAATGACAGTCCTACTCTACATTTAATATTTTTGAAATTGGTGAAACTACCTAGGAAGAAGATAGAGGGTTTGGTTTTGTTGATTCATTTGGTTTTGGAGCTTGAGCTCTGCATGTGGTTGTTTTGCTCTTGAACCTCAATTCAATTCTTACATGCAATTTAGTTGTGCATGAGTTTTTCTTCCTTGCATGGCGTGGAGGGGAGGAGTTAGCACTGAGAAGCTATAAGGAGGAGTTAGAGGAAGTTTGTGTGTTGTTTTCATTTTGAAAGAAGGATTGAAGCTCTGTTTGGATATTTCGTGAATCAGTGAAGGCAAAGCGATATCAGGCATGATAGGCTCTATCCATTAAGTTTTATGCTTTTACTTAAATGCTCATAAAAACAACTCTGCTCTTAGGGAATAATCTAGATTTGTTTTGTTGATGAGATTCTTTTGCTTCTAGATTTTTGTGTTGTTTTAATGGAATACTTTATTGACCTTGTTTGGATGATGGAAAGTGTGCTCTGGGTTTTTAGTTTTCTTGTTTGGATAGCTGGGTTTTGCTTTAAATATTTTGCATAGGCTTGAAAACAAATCTGAAAATCTGTATGAGATTATAGTTGAAACTATTTAAACCTTGTTGGTATTTTGGTTTTCTTAAACACAAAAATCTGGTTCTAATTGACCTTATTGCTTCATCGTTAGTAAACTTCGGTTAGGAAATTGTTGGAATGTCTAGTTGTCATTATGATTTTGCATAACTCCTTTGAGAAGATAGATTCAATGGCTGTTCTTAACATTTCCTTTTTGGTTATTGAAAGAAGACTTCAAAATGATAAGCATGTCTTGAATCTTATCACTGTCTGTGATTTTGTGATTCTGGTTTTTGTGTGTATTCTTCCTATTGCAGACTTTTGAACCCTGTGTGTGTTGCAAAAGGATAAATTATTGTGGGTTTTACTTGGTAATCGATTTTACGTCTATTTGGACTTTCAAAAGTTCTTTTGATTATTATTTTAAGACCTGCAAAAGAATATCTCGTGTTAATCTCTTGAAATGAATAATTATTTTTATGAAGTCTAATTTTGTGAAGCAAGTAAGAGGATATGATATATTGTTTCTACTCTTCCGGGTATTTAGGTAACCAATGAATTTGTGGCACTTGGTGTTAAGAGGGGAAAATCTCTTGAGTATTGGGTAACTGTAGCTTGTTTATTGCAGTTACCTTGAACTTCTTTGACTGCTTTGTCGACCTTGATATGATGTTTTTGTATTGGCATGTTTCTTAGACATATCGGGACAATAAAATTGGTTTCAATTCTTTTAGAACTTAGGAAAATGCTTTCTTCGTGAAAATGGAATGGCTCCTATTTTGGTTATATCATATTGCATACTTCTTTTCCTTTAAGGATCTGAGTTATAGGAAGTCTGTTTCAGACTTATCCTTCTGTTCATCTCTTTCTTTCCTCTCTGAGTATTTTAGGGAAATGAATTACTTGTTATCTTAGTGGGAATTGAGGCTATCAAAACGTCTCCTTGAATGATGATAGGTAATGGAATGTTGTTGCTCTTCGTTTCTTTCCTTTCTTTTGGATTTTGGTGTTCATTTAATTCAAACCTAGAGTAAATATCTGTTTGGGATTTTGGTTTGAGTCGTTAGTTAACTAACCTTTGTCATTATAGGTTCTGGTTACTTAATGTTCTCTTTTAATCATACAAAGAGTTGTGAAGTTTGTAACCTCTCTCTCTCTCCTTTAATCTTCTTACAACTTATGAACTTGGTAAAGTTTTTGTCCCTTCGTTGGTCTATTACGTTTATGCAACTTCTTGACTATTTGATAAGACTGAATGCAGAATGTTCTTAGGGTAGTATAGATGAAGTTGAAAATATTTGGATGGATTATTGAGTTGGTCTAAATTATAAACTTAACCATTCTACTCACTTAGAGTAATGATAGCAATGGTGTATCTTTTTAGGATTTGAGCGTTAACTCATTTTCTTGTTAAAAGGAACCTTAATTTTGATTAGGTCTGATGTAGCTTGTTTTGGATTTTAATTTGAAATTGGTTCCTAATTATGAGCTTGAGTATTAGGATACTGCAAGCAGGGACACATTAAATGTTATGATGATTTGGATTATCCTAACTTAATTCTTATGATTTTTAAATTCGATTGATGACATCTCAGACTTTAGGATGAATGTAGGTTAATGAAATATTTGGATGGAAAGTAATGTTTATAAATGTTCCACTATTGAGTTATGCCTAAAATATAGTTTAGGTAGTTACCTTCTTCAGATAAACATGTTTAACTGAGTGAGGAACTTAAAATGAAATACAAGAAAGTAATAGTGAGGATCAGATGAATGTTTAATTCTCTTAACTTACTGTTTAAATTATTTTGATAAAAGGAAAATAGGAAGGAAGGATAAAGTGTTTTATTTCATGACCTAACCTTGTTTTGATTTGAAGCATATCTCTTTCTCTCTTTTAATTGGAATTGTAATCTCCTTTTTGGTTGAATCTTTCCATTTTTTCTTTCTGGACTGTTTCATAACAAGGTTCTTTTTATGAAATAGTTAGCTAAAAGCACATTGTTTTAATGATTTAGTGCTTATCATGCTCAGTTCAATGAACTGACCCGTGCTAGAAATTTTTTAGATGGACTATGGAAAAGATGAAAGGAGAAAGACTTATTTTAAGTTACTTTTTTTTTATTTTGAAGACTGAATCTTTACTTTGATAAAAGAAAGGGGTTTCATTACTAAGATGTACTTAATGAAAAGAAAGTTGTAATGAGAAAAGAATAGGTGATGTTGTTTTGACATTATGTGCTATATGTGATGTTGTTTGGCAATTTTTGATGTATGAATTGTTTGGACTTAGCAAATGTATCACTCTTCCTTGATGAATAAAAGATGTTTTATTTAATACTTGTAGAAAGACTTTCTTGGCTTGGATTGGGCTGAAATGATAAGTATTACTCTGATTTAGGAAGGTAGTGACATATCAGACACAAAACTTGGGTCACACCCCCTTCTCCCCACATGTATATTAATTTAATTACCTACAATTAAATTAATGCCCACTCACAATATTCATTATTTAATTACCTTAATTAAACTAATTTCCACCTCACCTAGACACCTCACCCCACCACATCACCTAGACATCTCATCATAAACCTATTCTTAGCATGTTTCCTTTTATTAGGACTCCATATCCACTTGCCATAGCTAACTAAAAATTAGTCCTACCTACCTTAGCTAACTAAGACTTAGTTCAACCCTAAAATCACATGCATATTCTTCCTCTAACCGCATTCCTACTTATCTAAGCGTAACATTCCGTTTTGATCCACAACAATGGGAAAAATGAGCCAAAAGATAGCCAAGATCTACTGTTTTGGCAACCTAGGATATCCCACCTTAATCGATGCCGGTTAGCCCAAAAATGACGCCGGTTACCCTAAACCATCACAAGCTACCATATATTCACTTTGGTAACCTTGTTTGGGAGGTGGAAGACTTATTCGAGTTTTGAAGAAGAGAGATCGCATGTAAGCACACACTGAGCACTCATGCACATCCAGACATCCCGAACCAACACAAGACATGATTTGAAAGGAAAGCATTCACGATAACATTTTGGGAAGCATAGCCGCAGGAACTAACCACCCATTCCATGGATCAACCATCACCTCCATCCAACCACCATGTCTACAAGTACAAGTAAGTACATTTGGATCTGCACCTTCCCATATTTATTTAGATTAGTTTCTTCATCTCTATTTAGGAGTTCTAGTCTCCCTTGTATCCCATCATCTCTCACCCTCCTGCAAATCCCTCCACCTAATCACCTACAACCTCTCAACCCTCCATACCCGCCTCTAGACATCTTTGAGTATTCCCAACATTGTCATTAACCTCACCATTCTCTGTCCCTTCTTTGTGTAATCATAGAGAATCACCAAAACCAAACTTCATTAAGTTTCTATCAGCCCAAACCTAATGACATCAGTTAAACTAAACCGTCATCGATCTATTCTTAACTAGCATTGGTCATATGACCAATGTCGATCTCTCGTGTCTAGTAAATCTGCCTATAACAACAACCTCATACCTTTCACCCAAACAACCCAAATCACCTAAAGCTTGACCTTGACCTGTCCCAACCACCTTATCTACATGTTTGACTTCTAGATCTGATCATAACCTAACTTTTAGATTAGATTTTCTTATTTTACTTGAATGAGACACCTAAATCATATCAACTATAATAGGATATTATTGGTTTACATCATTTCTTGCATTAAGTTGTTTTAAATAGTGGATTGACAACCATCTAGGAAGTATCACACTTCCCGGATCTAGCATACGCTAGGTAGTCCACTGACATATATTGTTTAATATTCCTCTTGTGGTCTTGTTTTGTATTCGTAGGTAGTTCCTCCTAGCAAAAAGGAAGTTCTTGCAATCAACATTGGATTGAGAAATCAGACACGCACACTCTACCTTCCACCTTCATTCATAGGTATTCCTCCTCACCCTTACCTTATTTATTTTGCTCTTACGTACGCACACTATTTGGCAAAACATTTTGGCACGCTCGATGGGACCCTCTCTTGGGTTCATTGCATTTTATTCATATAGGGAAACTTTTTGTGTGTTTATTTCCTTTTGAAAAATACACATTTAATCTTCTCCCTGGTAATATTCTTTTCTTCTAATTGTCTAAAATGAAATTTATCATTCAAGATTTAAAACGAACCAATTCTTCCATCTTGAATTATTATAGTAGTGAAAGAGCACGCTCTTGACCTATTCATCATTTTCTTCATCGAATATAATTATTGATTTGGGTTATAAAATTTGTTACATTTCATCCTTGTATGTTGCATTATTAGCTCACATTTAAAAATGAGGGCAACCTATATGCTGGAAGTCATGCCCAACTAATGGTTGACACAATTGAATCGTAGAAAGCATTTTTCTTTTCTCTCTCTTTGCCAAACTGCACAAATTTGAATTTACACATCTTCTTAAACAACATCCCACGGAAGAAAGTCGCCAACGATCACATGATCGGAGGATTGACAATGGGTGCACAATCGTTATTGTTGTATATATCTTTCCCCTGGGTAGATATATGCAAGGAGCAAGAGAATGGAGAAATCAAAGAAGCTCAAATCCCTGACATGCGCCCAAGGCGCACAGAATGGGCGCACGACACAGAGTGTCGACAAGGCAAATGGTGCGCCCAAGGCGCACAGAATGGGCGCACGACACAGAGTGTCGACAAGGCAAATGGTGCGCCCAAGGCGCACGGAATGGGCGCACGACACAGAGTGTCGACAAGCAAATGAAAAGTGCGCCAAGGCGCACAGAATGGGCGACGACACGAGTGTCGACAAGCAAATGGCGCCCAAGGCGCACATGAGAATGGGCGCACGACACGAGTGTCGACAAATGGTGCGCCCCAAGGCGCATCAATGGCGCACGACATAGAGTGTCGAAAAAAAAGGATGCGCCGCGCATGGAAGATGATGTCGACACACACACGGATGCGCTTTATGGCGCACCTTCAGAGGCGCAACATTTTCCGAGTCGACAGAAGAAGTAGACCTCACCCGAGATATTCAGATGGCCATAACTTTTGACTGGGAGCTCCGATTCACACAAGGTTGGACTTTTCGGAAAGCCTACGGCGTCCTCTACCTAACTACGACCTGGATATCTTTAATTGGGTGGGAACAATTTCTTAAAAATGAAAAATACAGTTTGCCACTTTTGGGGTTTGATATGGTCCTCACCTACCACCATAATGAGATGAATTAAATACAACCTAAGGTGGTTGGGGTAGATTTGGACTTTCTCTCTCTTCTCTCTCTCATTCTTCCTATAAATTGTAAGGAGGGGCTTCTTTCTAAAGGTCGAACATTTTTGTTTTGTGCCTCCTCCCTTCTTCTCTTTGGCAGTGGAGTGTGGAGCTCAAACCTCCCATTTGAAAGCCGTAATGCACCTTTGCCTCGGGCATTTTTTTGCATGTATTGTATCAACCTTGGAGCAAATAAATGCATGATGTGGATGTTTCTCAACCCTCTATGTGTTTCATTTTGCATCCTCCTGATCTTTCACTGTGAATATGTTTATCTGTGCATGATATTGCATTGCATTTCTGTGGTCTGTGTTTAATTGGCAAAACATATGTTCTTCATTCCTCGGTGCATCACCTCCTTAGCTTAGGTTTATTTTTCATGCATTTCTCTCTCCCTGTCTCCTTGGTAGTTAGATTAGGTTTTTTGGGTAAACCTCTGCGTTTCATTGGTGCATCTGAACAGAGGAATAGGAGCCGGCCTTCATCCGGAGAGCTTTTCCGATTTCGCAAGGTCCCACACTGGGAAAAGCTCCATGTTGTGCAATCGCACCGAGATTCTCACCCATCGAGTTGCAGAGTCCTGTGGGTGCCGTGATTCGACACCAACGATTTTACGACGGTGGGACCAAGAGGTCATTCCAGCAAAATTTGAAGGAGTTTTCATGAAATTTGCACTAAAAATTTGCAAGTTTTTACAAATTTCGGATTTTGCACCTCCTAGCCTGAACTCCGAAATCAATTTTCAAGGGTTTAACTTGCTCAAAACGAGTCAAAATTTCACCAGTTGGTAGATCCGACTGTAATCTTCAAAAGGGTATTTTTAGTTTTTTGATATTTTGATTTCCAAAATTTCAGGTTTTTAGTGATTTCGGGATTTCGGGATCCGAAAACATCAAAATAGCCTTTCGGGTTTTGAGGGATGTCGGACATGTTCCAAGTTCCGACACATAGCAATTCGGGTTTTGTGAGTTGCATCGCATGACCTGAGTTCCGACTGTGCTTTTCGGGAATCCGTAGCTGCACAACATGACATGAGTTCCGAACTGAAGATTGCATTCTTCTGGGTCCTTCAAATTTTAAATCTCGATTTTGATATTGTCCAAGTTTGGTGTGTAACTTGGCAAGTTTTAGAGGCATTTTTCAAAAAACACATGGCGACTCCACCCCGATAACCCAACGAGTTACGATCCGTTCCCATTCATTTCCACCCATCTTTCTTTCCATCTCTTTCATTCTTTTCCATTCCATGAAGTTGTGCAACCATGACTTCATTTCCATCATGGAATCCACATCAACAGCAGAAATATATCACACCTCCAACATGTTTTACAAATCCTCCAAATCAGCATTTTGGTCAAGTTCAGGATCACTTCAACATGCATACCGATATGAGCAGCAATGCCAAAATCGGGTTTGGCTATGGAGCTTTCAAGAGCAAGGGTACGCATGCAATAAAGACAATGAAGAAGAAAATGCAGATCTGCTGGAGAAAATCCAAAAGATGGAGGTGAACATGGTGCAATCTAGGGCTCAGGCACAAATGAAAGCATTTGGAATTGGTTGCAGAGCACCTTGTCCATGGGTGGGACCTTTTCCAAGGCATTACAGCTCTCAAGAGAAGTTAGACTTCATGATTGCAACACTGCCATTACTTACAAGGTGGATTGAAGGAATAGAGGTGTATGAGAGAAGTATTCAGCAACCTTGTCAACGGGTAAGCACACCATCTCATACTCTTTCTTTTCCCCCCTCTCAATCTATATCATTTCAGCAGTATCAAGTTTTACATTCACCATCTGCTGTCCTAAATGTTGAATCCATCCCTCCATCCCTAGTCTTCCACCCCATCTCGATTCTTCTTTCCTTTTCCTTTCCAAACAGTCATCCCCTCCACGAGAGCTAACAGAAACACCCCCTCCTCCAAAGAAACAAGAGGTTTCACCTCCTCCACCACCGCAAAATATTGTAAAATCAATTGAATTTCAACCTATCCCTCCTATTGCATTCCCTAATCCATGTTGGGAGGATGAAAATCAGAATGCCAGCCAAGGAAAACCACAGCAAAAAGAGAGTGCCAACAAAGAGGAAGAAATTCAAAGTCTGAAGAGTTGGGCTCTTAGATTTGGGATGACGAAGATCCCCTTGATGGTTAAGCCTACAGAAGAGGCTGAGGTTGGAGAACAAATGGTGGTCAGGACTGATTCTGTTGCAGCAGAAGAAGATGTTGATCTAATAGAAGTTGCACAATCAGCCATGAAAGAGGAAAGCCCTGAAGAAAATCTTGCAGCCCCAACTTGTCCTCTAGAGCAGCAGATTGAAGAGTTTGACTTAAAAAACTTCATGCTGGAGGAAGAGTTATATCAAGAGCAAGATTGCCTTCGAGTAATAGAGGAGGGAGAAGCTGCTTCAACTCCAAAAGAAGAGGAGCACATCCTAGTTGTGGAGGAGAAAAGTGCAGATCCAAGAGCTTTGAACACAAAGCAGGCTATAGGAGAACCTTCAGTTCTTCTTTCTACTTCACCTCTCCCGAGTTCTAGTACTGAAGAGGAGTTTGATCTCTCAAACTCAATATTGGAGAGTGAAGGAAACCATGGTGGTCAAGTTGCAGATCCAGAGGACACCATGGAGGAAGTTGAACACGAACAGCGGGACAGCAATGAGGCAGTTTACCTGTCAGATTTGGAGGACTGTTTTGATGGAGAAGAACCGGTTGAGTTTTCACCATTCTCTCTTTCATCATCCACATTCCAAACACAAGAGTCTGATGTCATGAAGGAGAACATTCATTTGCAGCAGCCTGCATTTTATAGCAGCCCTTTGGAATCAAAATTGGAAGATTTTAATCTTCCATATCCTTCATTGGAGGAAGAGAAAGGACAGAAGGATTCCACCATTTCTTCCACGTCATCCATCTCGGAGGGTCTGCAAGAGAACTCCATTTTTGGAGTTGGAAATCAGAGCTATGGGCATATCAAACGGATCAGACCTTGCCCAATCAGGTATTTGGCTTCATTGGAGCCAAAGGAGAAGCCACAACCGGTCATGCTCGCTTCTGAGCATGAGGGTGAGTTACAGAGTACCAAGGATCAGCTGCCATACCTTTTCGATCCAAATGCAGAGCAACTAAAAGAGGTATTGGATTTTTCAGCTGATACCTTGATGATTTGGGTGGAAGACCAGCTTCTCGTTGATTTCCCACTCATCCAAACAGCCGTGATCAGTGCCAAATCGATTGCATGGCTGCCCATTTTGAAGAAAGGAAGCTATTTTGCACAACCAGTTGCAGGGTTTGTTTAGCTTGCCTTTGCTTCCAGTAAGAGTAGGGTAGGTAGGTTTGCTTTCAGCAGAAGAAGTGCTTGTGCACACTCTGCATGTTCCATTTTGGACATGTATGATTTTCAGTTTTGTACATAGTTTTTGTGGTGTTGGTTTTGCTCTGGCATGGTTCATTGCAGCGGTTTTTGGTGAGAACAACTCTTAAGTTCAGTGTGCTCTCAGAGAAGGAGTTGCGGTATCAGGTTCAGGATCGGATATCGGGTTGGTTCAGGTTATCGCTTATGACTCCATGCCCAATGGATTGCTAAAAGGCCACTGATCTTCTACCTAGCAGGCAGGTAACCCCGTGAGTCGCCAAATTGTTGTATATATCTTTCCCCGGGTAGATATATGCAAGGAGCAAGAGAATGGAGAAATCAAAGAAGCTCAAATCACGACATGCGGAATGCTTTGACGGAGTGTCGAAGGCAAAGAGTGGAGAATGGGCGCACGACACGAGTGTCGACAAAAATGGTGCGCCAAGGCGCACAGAAAATGGCGCACGACAAGAGTGTCGAAAGGCAAAAAAGTGCGCCAAGGCGCACAGATGGCGCACGACAAAACGAGTGTCGAAGGCAAATAGTGCGGAGCGCGCGCGAGAATGGCGCACACACGAGTGTCGACAAGGCAAATGCATGCGCCCATGGCGCACGATGAATGGGCGCACGACATAGAGTGTCGCGAGGAAAAGGATGCGCCCTTGGCGCATGGAAGATGATGTCGACACACACACGGATGCGCGCTATGGCGCACCTTCGAGGCGCAACATTCTCGAGTCTTTGGCACAGAAGGGCACTTCACCGCCGAGATATTGAGATGGCCATAACTTTTGACCGGGAGCTCCGATTCACACAAGGTTGGACTTTTCGGAAAGCATACGGCGTCCTCTACCTAATTGGGTGGGAACAATTTCTTAAAAATGAAAAATACAGTTTGCCACTTTTGGGGTTTGATATGGTCCTCACCTACCACCATAATGAGATGAATTAAATACAACCTAAGGTGGTTGGGGTAGATTTGGACTTTCTCTCTCTTCTCTCTCTCATTCTTCCTATAAATTGTAAGGAGGGGCTTCTTTCTAAACGTCGAACATTTTTGTTTTGTGCCTCCTCCCTTCTTCTCTTTGGCAGGTGGAGTTGTGGAGCTCAAACCTCCCATTTGGGCGTAATGCACCTTTGCCTCTGGGCATTTTTTGCAGTGTATTGTATCAACCTTCGGAGTAAATAAATGCATGACTGTGGATGTTTCTCAACCCTCTATGTGTTTCATTTTGCATCCTCCTGATCTTTCACTGTGAATATGTTTATCTGTGCATGATATTGCATGACAGCTTACGTGGTCTCGTGTTTAATTGGCAAAACATATGTTCTTCATTCCTCGGTGCATCACCTCCTTAGCTTAGGTTTATTTTTCATGCATTTCTCTCTCCCTGTCTCCTTGGTAGTTAGATTAGGTTTTTGGGTAAACCTCTGTGTTTCATTGGTGCATCGAGCAGAGGAATAGGAGCCGGCCTTCATCCGAGGAGAGCTTTTCCGATTTCGCAAGGTCCTACACTTGGGAAAAGCTCCATGTTGTCTGTGCAATGCTTGAGATTCTCACCCATCGAGTTGCAGAGTCCCGGGGTGCTTTGTGATTCGACACCAACATTATCTTTGTAGGTCATCACTTGAGAGAAATGACCGCCCCCATAACATAACTTGAAACCTCACCTTTAGATTTCCTTCTTCGTAGGATACCTTCCCAACCAAAAAATCTATTCTAAATTCACAAGTTAGTCTTAATAACATAAGCTAAAACAAACATAAATTCACTTTTAGGATTACGTGTTTTTCTTAGCTTTGTTCTTAACTTGTGTTTTGAGGTGTGAGTTACGATTCTTCATTTCTTCTTCTTCCTTTCACACTCCCCATCATAGTTGGAGTATTCTAGCTATTTCTGGGTGTGTCAAGACCTCATCTTATCCTTCTTATATTTTTGGGTTGGTCCTTCATCTAGTTTAATTCACCAAAATCCATTTTCTCTTCATTTCTTCTAATTTCACAGTAATAGATGTTAGTTTAATGACCGCCAGTCAATTCTTGTTAGGTTATGGAGCTGTTTTCATGTGATAAAGTGTTGAAGATTGTACACTAAGAATATATGTACGCTTTCCACGGTTGTCTCGCCGAGGGTTCAGGGGTGCATCCCTCAAGAATTTTTTTGGCCTTAAAACGTGCCCGATATACTGGGAGCCGCGCTTTTCTCATATGGGTGGGATTTTGACCCATAGGTTTATGGGACCGTTTTTTTCCCATAGTTTTGATACCCACGATTTTATAAACAAAAGCGATTGTCTACTTATATGGTTTTCTACATATGGTAGGTATAATGTAACATTACAAATGTGTTTTGAATTTGGGTGTGAATTTCATAGAGTTTGTTGAGCATAGCTCCAAAGCAGTCCTGGGTATTATATTGAGAGAGCGGTGGCTTATAATAAAATTTGAGCAAGTGATTCTTGGTGGACATAGTCCAAATTGGGTGAACTACATTTAATACTTGTCTCTTTGTGTTGTGTTATTTTATTCTACACTTTTATTTAAGATGCGTAATATTTTCTACATATTAGTTTCTATTGTTGCGATTCGAGGGATTATTCTATATATTTTATCCCTTATTTCATAATAATTGGTATCGAAAGTCTGGTTTGGTTTGCTAAATTGTTGAATCACGGGGAAATGTTTATCTTGAGTGGGAGCTATGGTAGATGATAAAAGATCTAGGGTTGATAAATTCAACGGGTAGAATTTTTAGTCTTTGGAAGATGTAGATGGAAGATTGCCTTTATCGGAAGAATCTTTATATTCCTCTATCTCGAGAAGGTGAAAAAACCCTCAAGCATGACGGATGCGGATTGAGAGATTTCTTTGGATAGGAAGGCACTTGGGACAATCCATTTGTGTCTTGTAACTTTAATATTATTTAATGTTTTAAAGGAAAAGACTATAAAAGAACCGATGGATGCATTAGGAAGTTGTATGAAAAACCCTCACGCTCTCTAATAAGATATTTTTAATGAAAAATTTGTTTAATATGAAGATGTCGAGAATGGTTTATGAGATCATTTAAATGATTTTAATACTGATTGTAAATATGCTAGCTTCGGTTAAAATATAATTTGATGAAGAAGTTACAAATTTATTAGTTATGTGCTCTTCACACGAGAGTTGGAATACCGGTAATGGCGGTAAGAAACTCGGTTCCAGTTAACTCAAATTTGAAGTTTGAGGATGTGTAGGGGTGATTCTAAGTGAAGAAATGTGAAGAGAAAGCTTTGGTGAATCTTCTACTCCAGGGAATGCTTTTTAGTGAAAAATAGAGAGGGAGACAAAACAATAGAGGAAGCTGTGGAAAATCAAAGGATCGAGCAAGGTCAAAATCCAAAAGCAAGATAGTATGCGAGCACTTGTAGAAAGTCTAGGCATGTAAAGAATGATTGTTGGGAGCTTGAACAAAAAGAAACAACATGAAGAAAACAAGGAAGCAAATGTGGCAATGAGTAATGTATGTCGGGATGCTTTGATTCTTTCTTTGCAGACAATATTACTAAATCTTGGGATTTAGATTCGGGGCTTCTTTCCATGCTACTCCACATAGGCATTATTTTGTCGATTATGTTCAAGAGATTTTGGGCATATTTTTCTTGGTGATGATGAGCATTGCAACATAGTTGGAAAAGTTTATGCTCGGAGTTAAGATGCAGAATGAGAATAATTGGTTATTGAAGGATGTTAGACATGTGCCTACATTAAGATGAAATTTGATATCGACAGAGAAGCGGTTGGGAAGTGATGGTTATATTGTGATATTTACAATGACTCTTGGAAGGTTATAAGGGTGATCTTGTGGTGACAAGAGGTAAGAAGGTTAGAACATTGTATTTAACCGAGTTATAACACTAATGTTTGTAATCTTATGGCTTGAAGTAGACACAACATTGTGACACTATATGCTCGGTCATATGAGCCATAAGGGCATCGAGATCATAAATAAGCATTTTCTCGGATATACTGAGAAATAAGTTTAGAGTTATGTGAGGATTGCATATATGGAAACAAAAGTGAGTAAGGTTTCTCAAGGTTGGAGCTACAAAGAAAGAGAGTAAGTTAGAGATGGTGCATTCGATGTGTAGAATGACTCGGGTATCATCTTTGGGGTTGAGTTATTATGCTACTTTTATTGATGATCACGACAAGGAAAGTTTGAGTTTATTGTATTAGAAACAAATCTGATGTATTTGACACTTTTGTTAAATGGAAAGCCTTGGTAGAGAATGAAATAGGTCTTAAGCTAAAATGGCTCGGTCGGATAATGGAGGGGAGTATTGCATCAATGAATTTGATGACTACTTGTTCTAAGAATGGTATCCTCATGAAAAGATGGTTAGAAACTCCACAATAGAATGGGGTGTCAAAAAGGATGAACATAACAATAATGGAGCGTCTTTAGGAGCATGAGGTTACATACATCACTTTGCCTCTTTCTTTTTGGGCGAAGCGGTGAGCACAACTATGTACTTGATAAACGAGAGGACCCTTAAGTGCCTTGGATGGAGGTATACCTAAGGAGGCTTGGTATGGTAAGAAAGTTGATTATTCATTTCTTATAGTCTTTGGATGTGAGGTGTTTGTCCATATAGACAAGGATGATAGGACTAAGCTAGAGGCTAAATCAGAAAAATGTACTTTCATTGGTTATGGTGGTGATCACTTTGAATATAAATGTTGGAGTATAAAATACAAGAAAATCATTCGATCTAGGGATGTGGTCTTTAATGAGAAAGTCATGTATAAGCGGTAGTTGCAGGAAAACATGGAAGAATCTAAGAACAAATATGCACACGATGAGAGGATCTTTTGGATGGGAAAGTGACACATGAATCGGTTTAGGAACCTCCTTGGTGGAACCTCAAACTCCTATATTGAGGAGGCCTTCTAGGGTAAGAAGAGAACACGAACGTTTTCTCCTTCTCTTTATTATTTATTACTCATGATAATGGAGAGACAGAGAGATTTGATGAAGCAATGCGGGTAGATGTTAGGAAGAAGTGGAAGTAAGCCATGGATGAGGAGCATCAAAGAGGAAGAAGGCTCTCATGGAGAACCGGACATGGGATTTGGTGAAGCTACTGAAGGTAAAAGAGAATTATAAAATAAGTGGGTGTTGATTCAAAGAGGAAGAAGAAGGAAAGAAAAGATACAAGGCCCAAATTGGTGGTCAAGGGTTTGCATAGAAAAAAGGTATATATTTTGATGAGATTTATTGTCTTGTAGTAAAAATGTCTTCTATTAGAACTATTCTAAGAATACTTGCAGCATAAGACTTGTACTTAGAACAACTTGATGTAAAGACTGTATTTTCCATGGTGATTTAGAGGATGAACTATATATAAAGCAACCGGAGGGCTATGAAGTCAAAAGTAAAGAGGAGATGATGTGCAAACTAAAGAAGAAGCTTGTATGGCTTGAAGCAAGCTCCACATCAATGGTATAAGAAATTTGATAGCTTCATGATGGAGCAAGGTTATATTAGATGTCATTCTAACCATTTCATGTATACAAAGAAATTTGAGGATGATAGTTATATTATCCTTTGTATGTATGTGGATGACATGTTGGTTCAGAGGTAAAAATATGCAGGAAATAAAAGTACTCAAGAAGCAGCTAAGTTAATCCTTTGCTATGAAGGATTTGGGGGAAGCCAAACAAATCCTTAGTATGAGGATATATCGGGATAGGAAGGAACAAAAGTTGACTTTATCTCAGGAAGAGTACATTAAGAAAGTCTTGGTGAGATTTAATATGTAAGATACTAAACCGGTTGGGACTCCTTTGGCAGGCCATTTAAGTTATTAAAGGAGCCATGTCCCAAGACAAAGTAGGAGAGAAACCAGATTTCCAAAGTACCTTACTTATCATCGATTGGTAGTTTGATGTATGTCATGGTGTGCACCAAGCTTGATATTGCCCATGAAGTGGGAATGGTGAGTAGATTTATGAGTGATCCAGGTAGAGATCACTGATAGGGAGTAAAGTGGATCCTTTGGTATTTGAGATGGACCATGGGGACAATTTTGTACTACAGTGGATTAGAAACCACTTTGTGTGGTTATGTAGATTCAGATATGGTTGGAGATGTAGACAATAGGAGGAGCACAACATGTTATGTTTACACTGTAGGTGGGATAACAGTAAGCTAGATTTCACGACTACAGAAGTTGGTGGCTTTGTCAACCACAGAGGCTAAGTATGTTGCTACCACAGAGGCAATCAAATAAATGATTTGGTTACAAAAATTACTTGAGGAGTTAGAGCATAAGGAGGAAGGAAAGCTTCATAGTGATAGTCAAAGTGCTATACACCTAGCTAAGAACTCTACTTTCCACTCTAGGACGAAGCATATACAATTAAGGTACCATTTCATCAAGACAAATTTGGAGGAAGAGAAGTTGAAGCTGGAGAAGATTCATACCAGTCAAAATCCTATAGACATGATGACCAAGGTGGTCACAAGGGAAAAAATGAAGCCGTGTTCGGCTTTGGTTGGTCTTCATAGAAACTAGTGAATGGTTGAGAAGCTTGCTAAGAGGAAAACTAGTCTCAAAATGGAAGATTGTTAGGTTGTGGAGCCTATTTTCATGTGAGAAAGTGTTCAAGGCGTACACTAAGAGTCTTGTACACTTTTCATAGTTTTCTCACCGAGGGTTCGCAACCAAACTATAGCCCTTGTATTTCACACTAGTCGTAAATGAATCCCACCTAGTCCATCACCGTCATCCATCCTATTACCTATGGATCCAACTCAACTTATTCCTAGAGCTACATGAGACAAGGATTTTACAATATTCTTTGATTAGATTACATTTTAACCAATCTCTTAGAGACTTTCGTCATCACATTACCGCCACTTCAACATTACGATCCTCTCAAACCAAAACAAAAAGGGTTTGATGAAACCAAAATTTGTGCCTATCATCGTGTTCAGGACATGATGTAGAAGGTTGTAAGGCCCCCAAAAATGTTCTTCTCCAAATTTTCCTCCCGAAAATAATTTTGACGATGATGACCTTCTTGATGAGGACCATGTTCCACCTTCACTTATCATAACACATCATCATCCCTTGCTTCTTCAACGACCCGCATCTCCACCCCCACAACCCTTTTTTCCTCCTCCAAAATTCGATATCAACATGGTCCATATCAGAGAGTTGGCCAAATCACCACCCAAATGTTGGTGTGCCCACTCACTTCACAAGGTTCCCCCTCGGTGGGTTTTTTCCCTACATGCCGTTACACTACTCATCCTACACCTTCTCCATTTATAAGCTCCCCTCAAATTAACATGGTTTAAGTTGCCACTGCGCCCAAAAAGATAAAGGAAAAGAAAAAGTGACTAGCCCATCAACAAACCCATGCCCAAAATACCATTCAGCAACCGCACCCAAAATCACCATCCGAGGACCTACATACCCTATCTCTCGATGGGGTCACCCATCGCACAATGATAAAATAATTACATCAGTCCCCTCTAAATATGTCTTTGCACGATCTCGTTCAAACTTGAATCTCATGACAAGCCCTTATAGAGGTTTTGTAATCCATTGAAGTTTTAACCAATGACCCCACACCGGTGGCCACCGTTATCACCCCTCATCACGTGGCCTCACTTACCAAATCATCTCCTTCTTCTACCTCTATGCTTACTAATAATGTCACCACCCTCGGTTTCTCTAATGAGGAGATTGTACCTAATCCCATCCTTTTCATTTCCTTTTATATCGATAACATATGTATATGATGCATCATGATCGATGATGGTGCTAGCATTAAAATTATCTCCTCCCACACGTACAATAAAATGTGCATCCCTTCCAATTATATGCATAATAACCTAGTTATGCTGCGCTCCTTCAACAATGCCATCACCTCCACTCTTAGCACCATTATTCTCCACATTTGTGTGAGCTTTTGCACTATCTCGGAATTATTCTACATCTTAAGAGGAAGAGTTCCAATATAACCTATTACTCGGTAGACCTTGGATTCACATCATGGGTCATGTCCCTTCAACTTTACACTTTGTTGTGTAAAATTCAAACATAACTATACCATCCTTGCTAACCCATCACCATTCAAAACTTGTAACATGTTGTACCGACCTAATGATGTACTTGTACCAGTCAAGGCATCTACCACTACCCCCACTTATCCTTCACCCACAAACCCATCAACCAATGCCACCGCCACCTCTCCCACACCTAACTCTTCTATTCCTATTGCCGTAACCTCTACAACTAAACCATCTACTTTCCAACCAACCGATATCCTTCCTTCCCAATCGTCTAGTGATTCTTCTATCCCCACTACATGTATATCTATTACTCGATCCCTTAGAAGGTGTTTTTAATGCCTCACTTTGGGGGAGTATGCCTCTACAATATTAAGACATTTCTCACTCTACAAGAGTATGGAAACCTGTATCATCACCCTCAATATGACTACCGTATAGGCGAGGTTTTCCCTTATGGTCCTCACACCTTCGCACTAAGCTAACATATGGTGGACTTGATCACGCCACCTATTCACCCGAACCTCCATCCCAAACATGACCCTTTTTGTCGACCTCCAATATCTTACTAAATTCCATTTCACCCACACTTTCCTTCACCGCTACGCATGGAAAGGATTTGGTTTTGGATTTTATGAACAAGGCCACCATACCGTCATTTCATGTACCACCCGTAAACACAACGATCGTAGTTGCATTGGATTTTCCACACCATCTTCCAAGAAGGCGCACATCGACCTCATTGAGGAAGACAAATCTTTTCCACCCCATTTACCAATGTCACCACCTTCACCCACAAAGTCCATAGATCTGAATCTATTCCTCCTAACTTGTTTTTTTGTAAACACAATTTCCTTGGGACCTCTAACTTATCAGTGTGATGGCGAGGCTCCCTATTCTCTTCCCTTCATGTATCTTGACATGATCGATGACAATACACCTTCTATTAACATCATTCAATGTCAGGACGATGAGTCTATACTCACCTACCTTGGTGTGGAAGATTCTTATATTCACTAGTCATTACCTTTTGAGATGTAAACCATGTTGAACAAATCAAATATTGAAATCAACATTAACACTCAAGATGACCCACACATTCTAAAGATAGGCCAATCTTTAGATCTTGGCTAAACAAGAAGCTTTTACTTCTTTCCTCTAGGACCATAGTAATGATTTTGCTTGGTCCTATGCTGATATGCCTAGTATTGACCCAAACATTGTGGTCCACAATATTCTAACCATTCCGATGCCAAACCCATAAAACAAAAAGCTGCGGAAAATGCATCATCGCATTGCTCTTTTGGTCAAAGAATAACTTCAATGCCTTCTCTTAGTTTCCTTCATCCTAGCCATTGACTATCCCCAGTGGATTTCTAGTATTTTTCTATCACAAAAGCAATAGGGGACTAAGCATTTGCATGGAATTCCACTCCATAAGCGTTTTATGTAAATCAAGAATTTGAAGAGGCACAAATAGTTAGAATAGGTTGTAATTGTTTCTTGTTGGCTCGAGGAATTGTAACCGTTTCTTGCGGGCTATATCATGGACTCTAAAAGTCATTATAAAGGGCTGGAAATTGATCTTGTAAACTCACGAGTGCATTGTACTTAGAGAAAGCAAAAGAGACAACATTTTTCTTCTAATTCCCTCCATCCTCAAATTTCTTCCATCCCCACATTATGTACAACTTTTGTTTAAGCATCAATACAAGAAGAAGGATTTTGTAGCCTCTTTGATGAGGATATTTTAGAAACTTTGAGTTCGCAATCTTATCTCGTTTTGTTGCCATTTGCAGGGTTGTTTCTTCTCACAAATGCATGTGTTAAAGTTTCTGACTAATGTGTGCAGGAATTTGATTTCCTACCTACAACATTAGTTTCCCCTATCTCATTTCTCACTCCCTTTCCCACCTTCATAGAAAATTCCCCCATGTAGGTAAGTAAGCATTTGCCATGTGGTCGGTGGAGTGCCTGTTGGATCCCGGTCGAAAGGCCACCATAATAATCCACATTTTCTCGCGCATTCATATACGACATTGCGAGTTAAGTAGAGGACATAGATTTCAGAGAGTTGGCAAGATAACCACTAATTTGTCTCGAAATTTTTTCTCAACAGTGAGTTTTGGTGCCACCGTAAGGCAGATTTAAAGACATCTTCACCTAAATATGACAAGAAGGTCCGAAAATACAATTTTTTTAGAAAATTAAAAATTCAAAAGATATTTTTTTGGAATTTGAATAGCTATATAAGCCACATGTCTACAAACCTTGGCTATTCGGGAAATACTCCCTGTTGAAAGACCGAATTGGTCTTCCACATCTAAGAAGATATCACTTTAGATTTGTGAGAAGCTATTTGGTGTAATAGACAAAGTGTCAACCCTTTGCTTCATTGCCACAAGAATCCTTGACCTAAGAAGAAGAAAACACTATTGATTTGGAGAGGCAAAGACAAATTCGGCTCCACAAAGGCAAACATAGATTTCCAAGCCGAGTGATAGAAGATACACCCGATAACAAAGACAAGGAGGACCAACCGACCCCATTTTTGAAGAACTTCAAATAAGACAAGAGCTACTCTCGGAATTCGGAGGCCTCCCCTTCATCATGCAACTAGTCACGTTGGGAACCTAATTTTTGCTAATCCTTTAGAAGGTCAATTTTCATACATCAACGAGAACCTTAAAGACTTCACCGATGTAGAAACCAAAGAATATGTTAGAGAAAGAGAAGCAAGAGCGGAAGAGGAAATAAGAGCTCAACTCGAAGAAATCAAAAGACTTCAAGCCAAGGTAGATGAAAGAGCAGCAACAAAAGCCACAACTTTAGCAAGGATGGAAGATAGAAATAGACATAGAATGGGAGATCATGATCGTGAGTGTGAACGTGATCGTGAGGCCCGTAGGCCTAATGTACCATGGGGAGGAAACACTAGTCCACTGGCTCTTGCTCAACCACTCCATGAGCTACCGAGAGGCTCGAGGAAAAACTTACCAAAATTCAGAGGGGATGGTTCTCAACTCCTGAAGAGCATGTAGCAACATTTATCACTGCTTGCAGTGTGTTGGGTGTTGAAGATGAAGATGTGTTAGTTTGACTCTTTGTGGAGTCACTTTAAGAAAAGGTTGTTGAATGGTTCTACATGCTTACCCGAGGTCCTGTCACCTATTGGGAAGATATAAGAAGTGCATTCGAACACAAGTTCAAGACCATAGAAGATTGTCAGGATCTTTTGGTCTAATTGGTACAAATGAAGAAAGAAACCTCCGAGTCAATGAGGGAATTCATAGCAAGATATGATAGAGTGATAAGAAGGATCCCTGAAGATGTGGTGCCTCCCAAAAATAATTTGAAGAGGTTTTTCATCAGTGCTCTGCCATCAGAAGTAGGTTTCTTCCTCAGAAGAGCCCAACCAAGAACATTGAGGCAAGCCCAAGACTTTGCAATAGAAACCAATGATGATCTAATCCTTTCTGGAAAGGTGAAAGGCCCCAATGGGAAATAAAAGGGTCAGAATTCAAACTTTGTCACCACAGATCCGATGTTCCAAAAAATGGCAAATGAATTGGTTGCCTTGAAGAAGCAGCTATCTCATATCACAATGCGGAATGCTTCAAGGAGACCAAACCCTCCAGATAGGCCAAGGATTTCTCCACCTCCTCGTCGGCTTGCTCTTGAAGCACCACCAATCAATGCCATCTGTGACACCAAAGAGCCAGAGGAGGAAGCGGAAATTGAGGCGAGGAAGAAAATATGGAAGACTATGAAAACTATCTTGAAGTCGAGGAAGTTGATATGCACAATGGGCTAATTAATTACGTTGATGATGAAATGAGGAGATCTCAAGTTTCTCATGTCTGTCTTCACTCGTGCACAATCCAAGAAAGGGATTTCAGTCCCAACGATTACAGAACAAAGGATAAGAAGAAGAATAAAGAAGATTGTCCTCCAAAGGTTACACGAAATAAAATCATCAGTAGAGGATCACCATTACCACCTTCTTTGGAGTGGCCAAAGAAAAACCAGACTCATTGGTTGCCAAAAGAGGGCGAACTCTTATACCAAGTAAGTCATTTGATCCTTCTTCCAGCTCAAAAGTTACTAAGAATAATTCTCTTCTAAATGCTGGTCCTACAAAACATCTAAAGTTCACCAAAAGCTACACACTCACCCCCTTCCAAGCCAATTGTTACATACGAAAAAGAGAACCTAACACCAAAAATAGAAAAGTCTCTACCATGTAGATCTTCCTCCATTTCAGAGCCTCTTCCTCACTCACCATTGCCCCGTTTGACTTTGTAGAACATGCAAGAAAACCAAAGTCCAACTTTCCGAAATAGAATACCTACGAACACATCCTACCTAGTTTGTGATTCATCAATACGGTTCGTGGTGGTAACCCTATCTCTTCAAGTCAAAATTCTAAAGGATTACCCCCACATCATCCACACTACCTTCCCAAAACATGCTAGCCCTTAGTGCCTCCAACATCAACGAGTTGAACCTTTCACCTGTACTCCTCATTAAAGGCTTCATGCTAAATAATTGTATCATAGATTAAGAGCCTCAAAATGTGATGCTAATCAAAGTCACAAATTCTCTTGGCCTCACCTTGACTTGAGAAAATGGAACCTGCTATTCAATGGAATCCAAACAAGTTCCATTGGTAGGAAGGATCAAAGATGCACAGGTAGTAGCATTGGCTGATTTTCCAGAACAAAAGGTGCTTCTAACCATCCTGGTAGTAGACATCCCAACATACTTTGGCATGCTATTGAGTTGAAGCTTCTGCAGAGACTTGGGTGGGGAAATAAAAATGGACTAGTCATCTGCAACTATTCTAGTAAAAGGTGAGATGAAGAAATTGCTGCTAGTAAGAAAGATGAAGTTCACAGTGCGGAAGTCTGATGATCCAAAGGCAAACATTATTTTCAAGATAGCGGGCTAGGAAACTACTTCCTCACATTAGAAAAATATGAGAATGTGCCACTCCTTATGGAAGAGGAAGAAGATCAAGTTTAGACGATGGAATTTGATGGTAGTCATTCCAGTATAGGTTCGGGAGTAGGTGTAGTGTTGTACTCTCCCTCTGGCGAATTGTACCCGTTTTCCTACAAGCTGCAATTTGATAATACAAATAATACAATGGAATATAAAGCTCTCCTTTTAGACATGGGTGCAGCAGAGGACATGGGAATCAAGAAATTGAGATCGAGGTGATGCATAGGTTGTAGTAAAGCAGGTCCACCAACAATATCGGGTGAAGAATCCAAGACTCGGCATTACTGAGAAACAAAGTGTGGGACTCATTGAATCTTTTGATGCATTTTCCATTGAAGCTATTCGAGGGAAAAGAATGAAAATTCTGATTCTCTCACAATGTCAACTTCCCTAGTGACACCTCATCCTTCTTTCGAGTAAAGACAAAGTGACCATTGAAATCATGTTCGGGCCTAGTGTACCAGACAATACAAACCATTGGCAAGTCTTCTTGATGATAACCAAATTCTAGCCTTTTTAGAGAAAAGGGATAACTTCAATAACCTCTTCTTTGAAGGAAGTGAAAGTTCACATCGTGAAGTGGTAGCCAAAGAAAATGAGGGAATTGAAGGGATTGATGATGAGGGAATAATCAAATCGAAAGCGAAAAAAATTCCCAAAGGCCTAGTCTCTTTAGAAGACCTCTTTGACAAACATGACATATTCATTCAAGAGAAAGAAAAGAAATATTCTCAATGCCTGGCTGATTTTGAGAAAGAAAACATTGGTACTTGGAGGAGCAAGGATGGTCAATATTGGAAAAGTTGCTTGCTTTCAAAGAAAAAGAAGGTTTTTTTCTTTACTCAAGAAATACTCGAGATGTCTTAGCCTACTCTTATGATGAACTCAAATCCTTCCAGCAAAGGAAATGCACCAATCAATTCCTTTCAAGTAGGGTGCTAAGCCCTTTAGGCGTAAGAAACAAAGGCCGTCAACCCAAAGATTATTGATACAATCAAGGAGGAAGTAATGAAGATGCTTAATGCAAGGATCATCTTTCCCATCCACCATTCAACGTGGGTAGCTAACATTGTGCCAGTGCGAGAAGAAGAATGGTGAAATAAGGATATGTGTAGATTTTTGTAACTTAAACCGGGCGTCACTAAAGGACAATTATCCTCTTCCTATCGTGGACCATATCCTGCAAGCAATCATTGGATCTGAAATGCTTTCATTATTGGATGGATTCTCAGGATATAATCAAATCAAAGTGGTAGAGGAGGACCGCACTAAGACAACCTTTACAACACCTTGAGGCACTTTTCATACAGCAGAATGCCTTTCGGCCTAATCAACGCAACAACTACATTCCAAAGGGTGATGGATTTGGCCTTCAAAGATCTGAAGCATTGTATTGTCATATATCTAGATGATCTCACAAGTATTTTCAAAAAGAGGGAGATCATATCTGTCACTTAGAACAGTGGTGCTTGAGGTGTAGGAAACATGACATATCACTAAATCTAAAAAGTGCATTTTGGAGTCTGAAGGCAAGTTATTGGGGCACATTGTGAACAAACATGGAGCACACATTGATCCTAAGAGGGTTAGATCCATTAAAGCATTAGCCTTGTCGAAAAGTAAGAAAGGAGTTCATTCATTCTTTGGAAAGGTGAACTTTCTTCATCGTTTCATGCCCGAGTTTCTTTGAGTTAACGAAGCACACCACTTCCATGATGAAACCACAAGAAAACTTCAAATGGAATAATGAAGGAAGGCAACATTTGAAAAGATCAAAAAAATCCATTGCAAAGCTCGACTCTTGTATCTCCAGATTTTAACAAAGAATTCATCATGTATTGTTATGCATCATAACATACACTCTTTGCCGTGCTCGTCGGAAAAATGATGAAGGCGTGGAAGCACCTATTGCTTTCATGAGTTGTCCTTTGAAAAAGCATGAGCTAAAATACAACCAATTGGAAAAGCATGCCTATGCAGTGGTCAAGGCTGTAAAAAATTTCAGGTTTTACATCCTCAATTCCCATACGGTGGTGATGGTCCCTGGTAGTGCAATCAAGTCCATCTTGACACAACAAGATCCCAGAGCCAAAAGAGGAAATTGGATTGCAAAGACTCAAGAATATGACTTGGAGATTCGACCCTCCAATCTAGTAAGGGGAATGGCTTGTGCAAGTTGATTGCTGAAGATGAAACTCTCAAAGTTCAACATGGTGAAGAAACATGTACTTACTCAACTTGTTGTAAGACAACCCACCTTTGGTTCTCTTTGACACCACTACCGAATGAGTGGTATGCTGATATTGCCTACCACTTGACTTATGGAGAATGCCCTCCCATCTTGATTACAAGACAAAGGAGAAACACTCAAGTTGAAGGCAACTAAATTTGAAATCTGGAATCATGCACTCTACAAAAGAGGCCTGGATGGTTGTTTCCTCAAGTGCGTAGATAAAGAGCAACAAGAAAGGTTGCTTGAAGCATACCATAATCAAACATGTGGTGGGCATTTTAGCAAAGGTCACTACACACAAGATCCTCAAGAAGGTATTATTGGCCCACCATCTTTACGAGACTCAAGATTGGGCTTCTAAATGCAAAGCAAGCCAACTGTTTCGTTGGAAGACCACGACTTGCTGCATTACCACTCAAGTTTGTGGTCATTGAAGAACCTTTTCAATAGTGGGGGCTGGAATTCATTGGTGTTATGAACCCTCACTCAAGTGTGGGGCACACCTATGTACTCACAACAATAGACTACTTCACCAAATGGGTGGAAGTTATTCGGCCAAACAAGCCAACACTGAAACAATATGCAACTTCATCAAGGAGAATATTATAGTCCGTTTCGGAGTGCCACAAAAGATTGTAGTAGATAATGCTACCTATTTCTCTTTAAGAGATATGACCGAGTTTTTCTATAGCTACAGAATCTCCCTATCTCATTCTTCTGACTACTATCCATAAGGAAATGGACAAGCCAAATCAAGTAACAAAAACATTGTGACCATTGTCTGCAAATTTGTAAAAGAGAATCAAAGGAATTGGCACAAAAGGTTGTATGACGCATTGTGGGAAGATAGGATCACTCCCAAGAAGGAAATAGGTATGTCACCATTCCAACTACTATATGGAGTCAAAGTGGAAATTCCTCTCACGATCGAGATGCGGCTCTCAAGTTGTTACGGGAAAAGAAGACGGTCAATACAAAGGTTCCATTGACAAAAGGATCCTCTTTCTTGAGAAGTTTGGAAGAAAATAGAATCCAGGTGGTGGATCGAATAAAAGAACACCAATTGAAAGTGAAGAAGATCTTTGACAGGAGGGCCAAGGAAAGAGAATTCAAGGTTGGAAACTTTTTCTGTTGTGGGATAAGAGAAAAGAACCAAATGGCATCCATGGAAAGTTTGATTCATTATGGCTCGACCCATTCCAAATTCATGGAGATTGTGGCGAGAATGTTTTCTCTTCTCATACTTGGATGGAACACCATTGGAATTGCCTCAAAGTGGGCAATACTTGGCTGTATCATCAGTGAAAGTGGGTTGTCCCCTGCCTTATACCATAGGTGTTTTCTTGGTGTGTTTCCCTTTCCGTTGTGTGGTTTTGTTTCCCCTTCTTTTGTGTGCCATGCGTTTCCTTCCTTTTGTGTGCTTGTGTGTTTCCTTCTTCTGATCTTTCTTTCTCGAATTGTACATGACTTACAAGGCCCAATGGATAACATCTTGGTTAATGTTATACGGTCTAAAATTGAGATTTCGGATCCTTATACCATGTCTTCGCCATGCTCGAGTCCATGCCATGTCCCCAAGCTAGAGCCAATCAGTTGTTGTCTCCCAAAAACCACTTTTCATTTTCCAAATTAAATTCAAAATTTCAAGCTCTCACCCTCCTAAAGTATTTAAGCAAAGTTGAAAGTTTGAAGAGATAGAAAAATCCATGCCCCAGAGTTGTTCCAACTCCCCAGTCTACTTGTTTTGACAAATTTTTCGTTTTCTGTCTAGATGCATGAAAATTTTATTGTTGTCCTCATTTGAATGAAATTTCAATATTTTTATGACCATGGATCATCAAACCTTGTATTTTTTTCAATTCTTTGGTTCACGAAAGAAAATTTGAGGATCGGGCGTGAAATGGTGGAGTTTTCTCCTTCTCTACATTTTTTTCCACAGTCGGGAATGACGGGCAGATCTTCCTGTTAAATTTTACCTTAGCATCCATGGGTAATACATGGGTCTATTTGATTGGATGCGGTTTGGTCATATTTCAAGGTCTAGCGGAAGCCTCCACGCGTCTAAATGGCGTAACTCTAGGGCAGGGGCCAAGGGACATTCTTTAAATAGGCACGGGATTTCCATGTGTCCCAGGTATGAAATAAAAGTAAAATGGGCTAAAATCGGCTAAGTATGGGTGGGTCGGTGGAGGTCTCCACGTGACGCAATGACGTAATTCCGAAAGTGACACAAAAGGGCCTATTTCCAAATGAGTGCCGGATCTCCACGCGTCCACGGTCAATAGAGAGATAGAGAAAAAGCGTTGAAAAGTCTAACCTCGGCGGAAGGTGACATGCATCGGCACGACACCATTTCAAAAGTAAAATCCAAGAGTCAGTCTCCAAGTAGTGCCATCTCACCACGTGTCTTGGGCCCAAAAAGAGACAAAGCCGATCGTTGAAATTGACTAAGTATGAGCGGTCTGCAGGAGCCTCCACGTGCCTCAATGGCACATTTCAGAAGCGAGACAAAAGGGCCAATCTTAAAATAAGTCTTGGCTCGCCATGTTAGAACCGTGGAAGGAGACACGTTTCATCCTGGTGTAATTTTAGAAGGTGCTTCCAAAGCGGAAACTCAAATTAGCGCTAGCTCTCCACGTGTCTAGGGGTCAACATGAGTCAAATAGGAACAGAGCCGAATCGGCTAAGTATGAAGGAGCGGCGGAGTTCTCCACGTGTCGGCACAGGTGACTTAAAAGATAAAATCTAGAGGTAGGTTCCAAATGAGCGTTGGCCCGCCACGCTTCGAAGCTTAGATATACGGCCCCGCCAAACAAAAGGTAGTCAGTCAAAGCATCTATAGGCTTGTTCCAATCAATGCCTTCCATGTGGGTGGCCAGATTTAAAGTTGTAAAAGCAAATCGAATGGCCCATGTTTTAACTGGAAAAAAATGTAACGGCTGAGTATTTTAAAACTATTTCTTTCTGCCATAAGCATTTCTCTGTGAATCAAGAATTTGAAGGGGCGCGAACAATTAGAATAGGTTGTAACTATTTCTTGCTGGCTCGAGGAATTGTAACCGTTTCTTGCGGGCTATATCATGGACTCTAAAAGTCATTATAAAGGGCTGGAAATTGATCTTGTAAACTCACAAGTGCATTGTACTTAGAGAAAGCAAAGGAGACAACCTTTTTCTTCTAATTCCCTCCATTCTCAAATTTCTTCCATCCCCACATTATGTACAACTTCTGTTTAAGCATCAATACAAGAAGAAGGATTTTGTAGCCTCTTTGATGAGGAGATTTTAGAAACTTTGAGTTTGCAATCTTATCTCATCTTGTTGCCATTTGCAGGGTTGTTTCTTCTCACAAATGCATGTGTTAAAGTTTCTGACTAATGTGTGCAGGAATCTGATTTCCTACTGCTGACATTAGTTTCCCCTATCTCATTTCTCACTCCCTTTCCCACCTTCATAACAAATTCCCCATTGGAGATAAGCTGCAAGCATTTTCTGCGAGGTCGGTGGAGTGCCCTGTTAGATCCCCGATCGAAAGGCCACCACAAGTAATCCACATTTTCTCGCGCATGAATATACGATAGTTACACCGGTTAAGTAGAGGACATAGATTTACAGAGCGTTGGCAAGATAACCACCAATTTGTCCCCAAATTTTTTTCTTGCCAACACCTACTCAACCACACAAAAAACTTTATCGTCACTAACATAGATCCCATACATTACATGTACGCCAAACCCTACAAAGACATTAATGTGCTGCACGTTGGCACATTCTTCTTGTAGGCCTTAACCTCGAATTCATACACCAAAAATCTATCAAGGGCCAAACCATCACTGACCAAATAGCGAGAGCGCACCTATTTTTGGAGATCAACCTCTAACTTTGATTTCCCAGATGAATCCATTCTTTACCCTCTCTTTGGGACGATACCACTTACTAGAGCGACCTTATTCTTTGATGGTTCCAAATGTGAACGTGGAGGTGTTACATGTGTTATCCTAATTCCTCTTGATGGTGAACCTATGCCTTTATCTTTCAAACTAGATTTTGATTGCACTAACATTATCACCGAATATGAAGCACTCATATTAGGCCTTCAAACCACTATCACCCTAAATGTTAAATCAATTAATATCTTTGGTGACTCTCAACTGGTTGTAAACCAAGTCAATGGTATATACTAGTGTTGTAACAAAATACTACGAAGGTACAAATGTCACGTTGACATACTTTTGACTACCTTTTGATTACAAACTTCAAACCACCCGCGTTCTCGCTAATAAATTTTTGGATACCATGGCCTACACGGCTTCTCGGATACCGCTTTGCATCTTTGATTCCAAAATATTTGTCACAATATAAAGGGTGAAATCACCCTTTTATTTATCTCATGAGGTCAACTCCGTCGTCAGAAGCTGTTGTGCTCGACCCACTTGACCTTTGGTATAAGTAGTTTATAGACTACCTTTCCCTTTCCATTCTGCCTCATGATCTCACTCATAATGGACAACACACCTTTCTTAAAGGTATCTCTCACTATGTGTCCATGAGTGGTCTCCTTTATAAATGCGACTTCAACGGTATTCTCTTACGATGCCTTATAAGTTTTGAAATTCCTTACACCATGAAGGAAGTTCACGAAAAATTTGTGGAGGTCACTTTAGTGGTTTAGATGTCGATAAATGCATTATTCACCTTGGCTATTGTTGGCCAACCCTAAACCGTGACTTTTGTGACTATGTCAAACATTGTGTGAAAAGCTAGTAACATGCTAATCTTCATCACACACCTAGTCATGCCTTACAGGTTGCATGAGACCTTTGGCCTTTCTCTCAATGGGGTTTATATCTTGTTGGAGAGATCAATCCTCATTCTTCACAATGCCATCAATGGACTATAATGCTATTGAATACTACACTAAATGGGTAGAAGCCATTCCCCTCATTTCTACAAAAGCTGATAAAATTTGTGAATTCATCAACCATCACATCATTTTTCACTCGGGTGTCCCTCACCACCTCATCGCGATAATAGAAATAAATTCAAAAACAAAACCCTACGAAAGCTTTGTGACACTTTTGGCATTCAACTAATTTTCTTGTTACCTTATTACCCATAAACAAATGGCCAAGCAGAATATACCAATAAAACCTTGAATAAAATTATTATGAAAGTAGTTGATGATATTTAGAAGGATTGACATACGCACATTCCTTTTTCTTGTGGGCTTACCACACTAGTATTCACCACTTCAACTCTGCTGCCACACCTTTCTCTTTGGTCTACAATACCAAGGCTATCTCGCCTCTTGAAGTCTAGATTCCATTGCTCCACATATCACTCCAAGACATGCTCAAAATGCTGAATTTCATCGGGACCATTTGGCACAACTTGAGTTATTATATGAACGTCGTCTCAATGCTCTTGATCATCTCCAAATCTACAAAAATGTATTAAGTGTACTATGATAAACATGTCCATGAACAAACCTTCCAAGTCAGCAACCTCATCGTGAAGTAAAATCAACATGTAACCAAAGAAGAGAAATGTAAGTGGGGAAAATTTGCTCCTAATTGGCTTGGACCCTATATCATTACTCATGCCTATGGATAAGGTGTTTATCGTTTGTCTTCACTTGAAGGTAAACCCAAACCTGATCCCCTAATGCCTTGCATATTAGACCATTTTATTGTTGAAATCAAGTCCTATATCACCTTCTGTCTATTGACCGCTTGTCCCTTGAGCACCATTCACCTTCCATGTTACCCATTTTGAGGATCAATGACTAAACAAGAATCATATGGTTACCTGTCACCTTTCAACCTTATCTTCGATATGAGTACCATGGCTCTACTCATGGCATGATTCTCATGGATACTTTTCATCTTTTTCAAAGATGGAATCCCATGGTTGTTCATCACCTGAAACCATCTCTATCATAGTTAAGCTTGGGTGCTATGACCTTGTCTTCTAAACAAGAACCTATTTTTCCTCTATAGTCTTGTCCATGACTTAAATGTCCAAAAAAATGGGATTGACTCATTGAGTCAAAATTCCAATAAAAAGATGACTCCCTCAAAAGGGACATCTCTTCTCTCTATCTCGCCGCTATAACTATAACTTGCTCCCTCAAAGGACAACTATATAAAGTCATTGCAAAAATACAATAAAATTTTCAGAAGCTTCCCACATCGATCAACTTCACGAAGACCTCAAGGAGGTAATATACTCATCCCATATAGACTTCCCGCATCAATTAGTCTATAAAAAAAAACAAATGAAGAAAATGAGAACTTTTTGTTGTGCACTTACCCATTTTTGATCATGGGTTTCTTGCCAGGTAAACATATTGTCATACACTAAGTTACGCTAAACCACCCATTTTCACCTCACTACCTTTTCACCCTAATTTCTTGCCCGCTCAATGGTCACTGCTGTGACATTTCATGATCATGTGACTTTCTTCACCCTTAGAATAGTCCATTATGCAACGCCTTTAGGGTCTTACATTCATAAGTCCATCTTTGGTATGCTGGAATCATTAGGGTTCTTATCAATTAAACGACTCTTTTGCCACCTCTTACCATTCACCTCTTGCATTACTTATTGATTCTCCTATGCAAGACTTGACCATGACTATCACCTAAACTCAACCATGCCTATGACCTAGACTCAATCATGCCTAAAACCTACCAACCCATTCCTCTAATTCATCATATTCTTCCCTAGATTATGGAAGAAATACATTGGCTTGAGGCCCGTTTTTGTTGGGGATATGTAGGAAACACTCCTAGGGCATGGGGCCCTTGGAGGTTAGCTCAGCCACTCCTTACCCTAACCTATTTTCCCCCATTTTCCTATTCATATTCTATCTTAGTTTCCATTTTCTACAACACTTGGAAATTAATACAAACATACATATCTACCATGTTACCACATCACAAAAATATCCAATCAATCATTTCACATTCCCATAATATCAAATATTTTGGAAATCTACACCATAACATACATATAACTCATCATTTATTTGCCATATTACCAATAACTTGGACATTAAATCAAAATTAAAAACAAGACTCCACCATGCCTAACCCGACCTGACTCCATCATGCCTATACCGATTTGACTCCATCATGCCTACAGGTGACCTAACTCCATCATGCCTAAACTAATTTGACTCCATCATGCCTAAATGACTTGACTCCATCATGCCTAAAATGATTTGACTCCATCATTCCTACACCGACCGACTCCATCATGCCTTAACCGACATAACTCAACCATGCCTAAGCCGACCTAACTCCATCATGCCTAAATGACTGACTCCACCGTACCTAAATGACCGACTACACCATGCCTAAAGGACCGACTCCATCATGCCTAAACCGACTTGACTCCATCGTGCCTAACCGACCTAACTCCACCATGCCTAATCCACCTAATTTCCATCACATACAAACAACAAACAAAATTACAACACAAGTACATCACTCATCTCATAAATATCATCATCTATATCACAATGAAAGTCTCTGTATCCACACATATATAAAAAGATATAAATAAATACAAATATCTCAAAAACTCTCATATAAAACCTCACCATATTTGGCATGCAGGTCGATATATGATCAAAAATCTCAAAACTCTCATATACTGACCTCACTATCATTGCACGCAGTCGATATATATCAAAAATAATAATCAAAATGATGACGTCAATCGTTGGCCCATTTGATGTCCAGCCCGACGCCCTGCCATCATCTCTCTACACTCTATGGGTCTAGCCCTCACCTCCGCCTGACCTACAGTTGGGTTAGGCCTCCGTGAACTAGTGGCCTCACCATGACCCTGTCTCTGGGCTCAAATCGGCTCCCCTCGTACTCTCGACTATGCGTGTAATATATCGTCCTCTCACTCGAGGCTTCATGTACCTGTAATCTACATAGGAAGGGACATCATCCCAGAAAACAATCAAATGATCCTAATAGTATTTGGCCTCATTCATGGCATCCATGAATCTTGCCATCGACACTATCGTGGGGGTGCCATAGGTCTCGCATCGACTTGTGAGCTCTGTCATGCTCTTTGGTGCCTTAATCCCTATATCTCGTGACCCCTTCCCTCCTCCCTATACCACGGGACCCTGTCCTAGGTTTGTGAGGGTGCTATGCTATCACATGGGCCTTTAAGGCCACAATCTATGCACGTGTAGTGGCCAATTGGCCCTGTAAAACTGTTACATGTTCTTGTAGGGTGGCCACCTATCCCCTATCTCCATCTCCACCCTGTGTAGGTGCCTGTCCCTGTGTAACCGGGTCCTGAAGGGATGCTACCTGTTCATGTAATGTGGAAACCTGTACCTCAGATCCTATCAGCTGCCCCTGCACTACTCCCACTATGTCCGAAGTGTAGCCACTGTCCTGTAATGTGTCCCTTTGTATCGTAACTACGGCTAGGTCAGCCTGCCATGGCCTCGGTGGTGCTTCTCCTGCACTACCCACCATGCATGTCTCTATTTGTAACTCCAGTGTCATCAATCCACTAGTCCACTGCATGCTCCTCCTGCTCTTTCGGCACCATTGGCTGTGGTAGAGGCATAATCCTCTCCACGCTGTCTCTCCTATACTAAGGGAATGGTGGAGGCATATCCTATAGGAAGCCCAAAATGCCATCTGACCCTATGCATGGGTATCATCTCGTGCTCTCCGGCATGGTGCCCCTTTATCCATATAAGATTTACAACTCATCTAAATCTACCGCCATCTTCCGTAGGAAGGGAAGCCAACATACGACCTCCAAATGATGTCCACTCTGGACAACCCCTCTAGTATGTGCCTGTAGTATGTTACATCATGTGTAGCCCTAACAACCCTGCACTCTCCAACAATAGGCACCCAATGCCTGTAGCCAACTCAAACCAAGCCCGCATCGAATGCATCGGGTGGGGCATACCAACTGGACGCACACATACGATGTGCTCATATGCCCAATAGTGAAGAAGAAAGGTACAACACAACTGAACCTCTGTAGCCTCCCATAGGCCCATAATTCCTTGTATAAATGCACCAAGAATGCTGGTACCCAAGAAAAATGGGTCCTCTCCTCCATTATGTCATGGAGAACCCCATCAATGCTCATTGAAATCTCCCACCTCTCGCGGCGGTAGTGCAAAACAACACACCGCCTCATAATCGGACAACTAACCTCATTTCACGAGGATGGGCGCGTACATATATCCATAACTTAGTCTTGCATATGGAACCTCATATCCACCATCCCCTCTCCAAACACCACCAACATTAGATCCTTTGATGCCTTTGAAGAAATCAAATACACCTGCTCTCCCACTATAGGTAATTATAGGATCCTGTATACATCCTCTAGGGTGACTGTGATCTCACTTGTCGGTAAATGAAATGTGTTGGTCACTAAATCCCATTTGTCAATGAGTGTGAGCATCAAGCTTGGATCCCGAACTATGTGCCTATAGCGTTGGATCCTAATCAAGTCGACGTTTGTCACGTGCCTCCACTCCTCGGTGGTCACTCTCGATCATACCACTAGTAATATTGGTTGAAATCTGTCCCGCATCCGCCGTTGGTCCCTATCCTACATTCAACAAACCACAACATTGTCAAACCTTAACCGTACCCAATGTAACTTGTAACCAACCAACCTATTCCCAAGACCCTCCCTACTTATTACCCCGTAACCAAACCCTAACCCTAAAGACTACCCCTTCTCCCCCATCCCAATTTCACATCCCTCCACTCATCCCTATTGGTACCTATTACCCTACCCATTTTCAATATACCCACCTTTATATCGCATTGCCTATCGTTCCCTCCCACCCTATCTCGGTTGTTGACCTATTTTCCTTTATACCCGATCAACATGGTCACTCTTGACTGACATCGGTCCATAATCACTATTGGTATCGGTCATGTAATACTTGGCGATGCTGCATTAAGGCTGCTAGCGACGTCCTCGACCCTTGGTGATCGTCGGTCAGCCATCGCTGCGACGTCAAAATATGCAAACCCCTATTTCTCACAAAATTCTCCAATCTGACCTAAGTACCTACTCTAACCTACCCAAACCTATCCTAGCTTCATTCCCAATCCTATTTAACCTACATTGGACCTTCCCACCCCTCATTTCCTTCATTTTACCCATAAATTTCACAAATTAAAATTTCACCCAAATTTTAAACAAAACCAATTTTAACAACCTATTTCAACAACAAATGAAGGATCGGGATAGAATCCTACCTCAACCCGATGCCATCTACATGGTGATACATTTGGTCATTGACTTGGTGGTGGCCCAACCAATCCCTCTCCTACCTCTGCCATCCCCAAATCAACTCCCCACATCTGAGCGAATGAAATCACTCGAACTAATCTCGTGGACCCACCTACCGAATGCCAATAGCCTACTACTTATGAGCCTCTCTAACTCATCTTTCCATCTCATTCTATCACTTTCCAACTTTCCACCTCTCTTCTGTTGTTTTCTATAATTGGCAAATGACAAATGATTCTGTAAAAAGAGGAATTTTCCTTTTTAACCCCAATTTAACATGACCGACATCAGTCATATTTGTGCCCTAGCCAACCGATTCGGTCACCATATAAGCGGCATCGGTGAAACCCTTATAGTTGTTTATTAATGCTATGCTTCTTTTTCCTACAACCATTATTACTCAAACACCTTTTATCATTAGGACACCTATTGAACCATAACTACAAACCCAAACTACCCCTACATTTCCCTAGTTGTGTCTTAGGATTTCTTATTTTACTTGTACCTTGGCCTTACCCGTGCCATGACCTATTTTCTGAAACGACCTACTTAGTGTGCCATTGACCTTATGTAATCGATATACCTTGCAATGCTGTTACCTATGTTGTTTTATCCTAACAACCATACCTTGCCTATTACCATGCCATTTATTTCGACCAAACCTTTGGGGTACTAGAACATACCTACACGTTCTGCACTTTGACCTATGTTGTGTTTCTAGACCATATCCTATGCCTTGGATACGAATCACTTGACCTTGATTGGATAAACCTATCGACCTTGGATGATGTAGAGTTTTCAAGCTCTTGACTCGTACTATGTTGCAATCTATACGCGTGTTTGCATTTGATTTCCATTACCCATTACCCAATTTTAACCATGGCCTATTACTTATTACTTGAGTTGACCACTACCCTTCTCCACCTATCTTCACTTTCACCAACTACACATTTATCAAACCACTCACTAATTCCATATTACATCTAATCAATTCTGGTTTGAGGGGATAACCTTAACCTACACACAGGCAATCACTTCATGTTTTTGTTAGCGTCACTTACTAATACAAGCTACACAACAAAAAGGGGCAAAATGTAGACACCAAATTTGGGTCACACCCCTTCTCCCCACATGTATATTAATTTAATTACCTATAATTAAATTAATGCCCACTCTCATAATATTCATTATTTAATTACCTTAATTAAACTAATTTCCACCTCACCTAGACACCTCACCCCACCACATCACCTAGACACCTCATCATAAACCTATTCTTAGCATGTTTCCTTTTTACTAGGACTCAATATCCACTTGCCATAGCTAACTAAGACTTAGTCCTACCTACCTTAATTAACTAAGACTTAGTTCAACCCTAAAATCACATGCCTATTCTTCCTCTAACCGCATTCCCACTTATCTAAGCGCGTAACATTCCGTTTTGATCCATAACAATGGGAAAAAGTACCCAAAAGATAAACAAGATCTACTATTTTGGCAACCTAGGATATCCCGCCTTAACCAATGTTGGTCATCCTGAAACCGATGCTAGTTACCCTAAACCATCATCAATTACCATATATTCACTTTGGTAACCTTGTTTGGGAGGTTGGAAGAATTATTCGAGTTTTGGAGAAGAGAGATCTGCATGTAAGCATGCACCAGAGCACTCCTGCACATCTAGACATCCTGAACCAACACCAAACACTGATTTGAAAGGAAAGCATTCATGGTAACATTCTAGGAAGTATAGCCATGCAACACTAACCACCAGTTCCACGAATCAACCATCACCTCCATCCAACCACCAGGTCTGTAAGTACAAGTAAGTACATTTGGATCTGCACCTTCCCATATTTATTTAGATTAGTTTCTTCATCTCTGTTTGGGAGTTCTAGTCTCCCTTGTATCCCATCATCTCTCACCCTCCTGCCCGATTCCTCTCCACCTAATCACCTCTGACCTCTCAACCCTCCATACTTGTTTCAGACATCTTTGAGTATTCCCAACACTATCATCAACCTCACCATTATCTGTCCATTCTTTGTGCAATCACAGAGAATCACCAAAACCAAACTTCATTAAGTTTCTATCAACTCGACCCCTACCGATTCACTGTTAACCTAAAGTGTCATTGGTCTATCCTCAACTAGCATCGGTCATAAGATCATAAGGCGCGTATGGTATCTATGTCAAAAATATGCCTATAACAACAAGCTCATACCTTTCACCCAAACAACCCAATCACCTAAAGCTTGACCCTGACCTATCCCAACCACCTTATTTACCTGTCTGACTTCTAGATCTGATCATAACCTATCTTGTTAGATTAGATTTGCTTATTGTACTTGAATGAGACACCTAAATCATATCAACTACAATATGATATTATTGGTTTGCATTATTTCTTGTATTAAGTTGTTTTAAATAGTGGATTGACAACCATCTAGGAAGTATCACACTTCCAGATCTAGAATATGCTAGGCAATCCACTGACATATATTATTTAATACTCCTCTTGTGGTCTTGCTTTGTATTCATAGTAGTTCCTTCTAGGAAAAAGGAAATTTTCACAATTAGCATTGGATTGGGAAATTTGAATGCACGCACTCTACCTTCCACCTTCATTCATAGGTATTCCTCCTCACCTTTACCTTATCTGTTTTGCTCTTATGCATGCACACTATTTGGCGAAACACACATACTTAAATATTATGCAATGGATGGGATAGGAGTCTGAGTTGTTGGTTAGAAATTTCTCTAGATGGGATGCAACTTATAAAGTTAATAATCTCATGACACTCTATCATTGCAAAAGGGTTTGTAATTAATTTACATGGATGTATGTGTTACAACCTTGTTTATAATTCTACATATGTAATTTGAATTTATTAGGGACAAAGAATTCTATTTTCCTCATTGGGCATTAGCCCATGAAATAGGAAAAAGGGGAAAATCCCTTGAGGGTATACATTAAGATTAAGTTATTAACTTACTTAGATATAAATAAACAAAAAGGTGAATGGGTGCAAATGTGCTTCCTTATGCAGATTTCCTTAATCTAAAAATGGAAATTAATTAGCTCAATCACCTTTATGTCTAAAAGAGACTTAATGTCCCTTTTAGTTCTGCAAGTGGTATCGGATAAATGGTAAAATAATGCAAGAAAATAAATAGGTTGGGAAGAAGATTTTATCTACTTACCTACCTCAGATATAGTTATAACTTGTAACCTGATAGGTTAAAGAACTTGCTTGAATCATTAAGGATGCTGACATTAAATTTTAATGAAGAATTTAATATAACATCAAATTCACTTTAAGTTATGTTTATCCTAGTTGAGGATACTCAGTTGGATGTTGACACATGCCAACTATAGTGAAGTACCTTCATAACTATAAAGATTTGTTGAGGTTACTACGTTGCAATTGACATGTCTCAATACCCTTCAGAGTTTGTTCAACTAGACTAACATAAGTTCTTGACTGATCATTGTTCTTCCCTATGTAGGGATAGGAACATGACCTAGTGTCAGAGTCAACCCTTGATGACTTAGGATAACTAGACACACCTAATCGACGTGAGTCGATTGAGTATGTCTATGTACCCTTAGTCACCATGGGAAGTCCCCACACTAGGGTATGTTGCTAACCTTATCTAGGGTTATACTTTGAATTGCGTGTCTTGAATTGCGTGGAATGACAAAGATCAATAAAGACCAATCTAGATAATAGATCAAGTGTAGTGAAGGAATTATTCTATTTGATGAGTATGCCATCTAGGAATGCAAACATGATAAACATGTGTAAATATTTGGCCAAAGTATCACAAGTTGCTAGTTGCGTTGTCCTATGTCACTTAGTTTAAGAAGTGGGATTTTATGAATATCAGTAACAGATATTCAGATAGGATCTTAAACAGAACACTTGAGTACCCTAACAGGGTAAAGAAACTAAGTATACTTCGTATACACATTACTGAATAACATGAGAGATCGGATTAGTCATGAAATGAGAGATCGGTGTTTCACCGAGTCATTACAACTGCATATGGTTTTCTGTTATGGGATAGTTTGGCATTTGAATGTGTGTTCTAAATTATGATTTAGAATAGAGAACATTGTGTAAAAAAATAAAATAATTTTTTTCCTTGTTTCTAAATTCTTAAAATGGGAATGTTACATCACCAAACCTTTGTCATTGACATGAAAATTCCAAATTTTCTCTAAAGTCCTGGTGGCATCACACATTTACTAATCATTCTAGTGAGTGCCCTATAAAGCCTCTATTCAGGAAGCTAGAGAAGATCCTAAAAGCCTTTCCTTGGGCTAACTCTTCTACTAGAAAATGTTTTCATCGTGTTACTTGGGAGATTCACTGCCTTCCCTGCAAGTCTGGGGGGTTGGGCCTTATTGACATTCAACAAAAAGGGCGGACACTCTATGCGAAATGGATTGTTTGATGCATCCAATGCCAAGAAGCATGGAAAGTGCTCATGCACCATGGAATTGAAGAAGGATCACCTTACGACCACCCTACATGGAAAGGTTTGGGGTTTGTCAACCTCCTTATTGCTTTGGTTCTGTTAAAGTTGTTGGTACCTTTGTGCTTAAAAGAATTTGGAAAGCCTGGGAGTGTATCAAACCATGGATACAATGGAAAGGTGACAACTTTTGAAATGGCCTCTCCATTAACCATCATTCCCTCTAGTGGTCACCGATATTTTAGGCTCATGATAAGTGTTTTGCAGACATCCCAAGGATTCATGTGCTCAATTTTTTCAAGTGAAAATTTTTCACCATCTAAGATTTATTCTGTAAACACTCTTAATCTTGATTCTCTTAGCTTGAACTTAAATCTCAATATCAACTTACCAACCAGGATCAAGCCAACATCACTTGAGTGTTCAATTCGGTCCCAGATCACATGTTGCACAAGATTCTCTGTGCATTCTTCTTGCCCTTGGTGGATGGATTTAAAGTGGTATGCTAATACCAATTTTAAAAATTATTCAACCAGTAAAGGCTAAATTTGGCTTTCACCTCATCTACCCATGGTTGAAAATCTCAACACTGATGGGGAATTCATTCCACTCTATCTTCCTAGAGTAGGTAATTTGACACCGTTTGGTCTATTTGTGTGGAGCCTAAAATTGCCCACTTTTTGTGGTGTATTCTACACCAAGGTCTTCCTGTAGGATCTCAACTTGTTCAAATTGGGATCCCAGCTCCCAAGTGCCCATTCTATGGCCACTTGGAAATGATAATGCATCTATTCTAGTTTTTCCGAAAACTCAACTTGCTTTGAATTGGATACACTCATTTTTATTTCCACTCAGATCTCATTGGTTTACCTAGTAGAATATCCTTTTAGGAGATAATCCCAAACTTATGCCTATGTTCACCCAGATTTGGCATGTTTTCAGAGGGGAAATTTTGTTTTGGATATGGAAAGAAAGAAATGCTTTTTTCTTTGCTAATTCTGAAGTTGATCAAAAAAATTTGTGTATAAAAAATCTATGGTTATCTCCAATGTCTGTTGCAGATTCAATTCTAGGAAAAAAAATCACGTTGGAGGTGGACCACCTCCAGACTATACTATGAAACTGGGGGGAAGGCCCATGTAATGTTTCCCATGTGCCACCTTTTCTAACTCGATGCTCCTCATCACCTAGTTGTGGTGGTCAACATCACCATTCAAACGACATGCTTTTAGCCGGGCTCAATGCTCCTTGGGCCCTCTCCATCAAAGGATTCATTCACTAGCTCACCCAGCGTGGCTAGGGGTCATTACACCCTCATCGGCAAAGGAGTCCTTCGCTAACTCACCAATAGGGTTGGGGGTCACCGACTCGCAAGACAAGTGGGACTCTCCTGCAGCCTTTGCCATGACAACACACTGTTGATGGATGGAATATGCCCTTGCCGCCACCATCTTCTAACATGTTCCATCACCTCAGCCTTGCCATCCCCACTCAAGGCGAGACAAATCATGAAGAATAAAATACCTCTAGTTGGGATATCCTAGATTCTGGAAAAGATCTACTAGGCTTGGGCTGGCCGGATGATCATGATCCACCCACTTCGGGAATGTTTTTCGCTGTTGCTTGAATTGGTCCTTTGTAATTTTCTAGGCATTGCCTAGTTTTTGTTTTCTCCTAGGCTCGGCCTAGTTTGTTTCTCGCTCTCCTAGGCTCGACCTAGCTTATTTGTGGTTGTGGGGCATGCTCTCATACCACCCACTTTTTTTGAAAGTAATCTTGTATCTTATTGAATTAATATAATATAAGATCTCTTTTCATCAAAAAAATTTAAGGAACATTATGTGGATTGAATTTAATGATTCCTTGACTTATAATTTTTAATAAGTTTTATGAATTTTATGATTTCATTTTGTGAAATTGATGTTTAGATAAATTATTTTTCTTTTTAATAATCAAATCCCTTTGCACCAACCAATTTCAACTAAGATTCCCATTAAAGTAGCAATGCATAAGCATTTTAAGCTATTTGTAATACCGATGACTGCTAGGTTCAACTAATAATATATTTATAAAGGTTTGGTCAATTAATAATTTGTTCTCAAGTGTCTTTGAAAATCTTCACAATTGTTGCCACATGCCTTCCACATAAGATTTGATATTAAAATAGATGTCTCCTAAATGGAAACTTTTACTACGTTTCCTTATTTTTTTACAAGAATTGGATTGTTTTAATACTATTGCATTTTTCAATTTTACGATGTATATATACTTTAGTTTGATGCCAATAAAAAAATATCCTCTTAATTAGTTAATATTACTATTTTCTTTATTTTCAATTACTTGTATTCTTTAGCGTGCTATCTTATGGATGTAGAAATTTATGTCATCATGTTTTGAACAAGATATTTTCTCCATGTTTCCTTCTAATTTTGTCATATATATACGATATTTTTGTTGTGTTTGACGTGCCTTTGACATTGATGAGATTTGTGTGTGCTTTGAGGATTTGAATCCCTATGAGGCCACATCAAAGCGTCGAGAAGTTGGGCATTAAACTATTTAACGACAATTTTTTAAAAAGTTGCATGCCAATTGGAGAGCCACATTCTTCACCTTCTCTCTTAGGTCCATAGTTTTTAAGTTTTGGTATGCCTTGTTGTCGTAAATATAGCCTTACAGTCATTTTCGTAAAATTTAATTCATTTTTTTCTTGAATAAGTGTTTGTTTGTTTTTCCTTTCCATCTTGGAGGAATGAAGACTAGAAACACAATTTCCCCCACTCAAATGGTGTGACCGTAATTACACCCCACACGCAAAGAGAAGAAGAGTTTAAGAGGATTCAATTAGTTGTGAATGTTTTTTATTGCAAGTAGTCAAATCTGCTGAAGCCAATGATCATAGATGTGGTTAGAGAATGGCTCCACTTGTTATCGACAAACCCTTTGTATCTTTCCAAGTTTCGTATTATTGGTCCTCATTCATGAGGGTTTGGCTTGGCTTATGATTCTAATGAAGATGCGATGAAATGTGAACCTTCACACAAATTAAAAAAATGGGTGTTTCAACCACAAAAATGCTTTTGGAAAAAAAAAAAAGTAAAGTGCTAAAAACATTGTTGATAGAGGCAACAAAAAATTTGAAAAGAAAAACAAATGATTTCCTCCTCCCTTAAGTCCCTACAAAGAAAAGTATAGTTATACATTATCTAAGACTATGAAGTTGTCGAATATTTATGGCTACAAGTTTGTAAATGATTATATTTTGAGATGTATTTAGATTACATTATGAAACTTTTTTCTCCACATTCCTTTTTATGTGATATTACCAAATATAAAATAACTTCTAAAAAATGTTGACATAATGTTCATGTTTTGTTATTGTTTTGAGCATCTAAATTTGAAAATAGAAAATTTACAAAAATACGTATTTACTTATGGGTACCAAGTAAAGAAATATAATCATATAGATGTAGTGAAGTTAAGTATTGCGAAAACAATTCAATTACATTTTTGACACGATAAAGTATTACCCTTGTGTGGTTCCCCTAGCATGGATTGTACATTTTATTTCTACGAAAAACACTTATAGATTTATGTTTCCTTTTTTTAGGATTAATGTTTTACACTACTTTATTTGTAAAAAAATGAACTTATAGTTTCTTAACAAATTGTTTTGCATATGTATTGAAGAAATTTATTTGCAGTGTGTCGAAGATTTTAAATTTATAAAATCATTTTCCTTTCCATATAAGTGATGTTGAGTTTTTTTCCTTGTTATGGCATATAAGAACAAGTTTACTTGATTAATTATTTAGTGCTATGTTAGGAATAACTTTAGTTTTAATACTTTATTTTTCGTTTCCGTGAAATGGAACGTTGCGTTTCCTATAGTTTAAAAAAATTTCCTTCTACTTTTACCATTCTAAAATGTGCGAACATTTTCTTTTACTATTTCATCTCCTTGCAACATTTTGAATTCTGAGTTTTTATTGTTAACAGCTTTCTTTTTCAATTTAAGGAGAACTACAATTGCGACTAGTGCTTTTGGTGGATTCATTCAACTTATTTCATTTTGTAGCAAAAAAATGATATTCATTGTAGTTTTTACCCACCATACGAGTGCAAACATATCCTAGACATTCATATTTGTCCTCTAATTTACATTTACCTCATTTTAAGTCGTTGAAGTTAACATGCAAAACTCCCAAATTTTCAATGTATTATTCCTGTAATGGACACATGAATTTTGGAGGGATCACACAACTAATGATGGGTTTTCTTGATGTGGACTCAACATTCCAACTTCTAAATGTTTTCCCACCTCATTCTGTGTTGAACAGAGACCCAACATCGTGTGGAACTTTTTTATGGAGTGAACCTTCAAACACCATTATTACCATCTAGATCTATAAACCAAGTTTTGGACAAAATGTTGAAAGAAGGCACCATTGTCCATTTGCGTAAATCCATTTTTAGGATGGTCAAACATGAACTATATGATTCTAACGTTTTCCCATTACTAATGGATTTATTTCCCTCTGTAGGATTTTTGACATTTTCATTTTCCCCCTCTTGCCCGCAGGACTATTCTTATTAGTGTCATGGATATTGTGTTAGAAACACACCCCAAAATTGGTGTTTCAAATTGACTTTAAACCCATGTTTTCAAGGCAAGTAGAAGAGTTTGAAGCCAACCCATGGTCTTGATAATCCTTTGCTTCTACAAACACAATCTAAAAAAAATGCTCTGTCAAATTGTGTAATCATTCCTATCCAAATTAGTGCACTAAATACAACCATGCATGTGTGGTTTGTTGAGGGACGTGCCCTAGAAAAAGCACCCCTTCAAGAATATAACAATGTAAAGGGCAGTGGTTCTTTTTCATCTTTGATTTTGTGGACAACAAAGGAGGAGAAATCCATGTCACTTGTTTCAATGAAATTTCTGAAATGCTATATGGAAATATTAAAAGTGGAAAGATGTACACCATCTCCAATGGAAGGATAGGAAATGTAAAAACATGTTACAATAATTTGAACAACCCTTTAGATATTTTTTTGCAAACTTCCTCAATTGTATATCCTCTCAATGTGAATGAGGATACAATACCTTCACATCACTTTCACTTCACAACAATCAGAGATATACTTGGAATACTTGTCGGATCTTATATTGACATCATTGGAATTGTTAGTACAATTTATCCATGCTCCACTATTCGCAGATGTGACCAAAGTGAAATAGTAAAAGAAACTTTGCAAATGAAGAATATGTCTAGATATAGTGTTTGATTACTTTGTGATGTCAACATTTTGATGGGCTTGGTGAAGAAATTGAGGCCATTATTTGTATTCCATAGCTCTCGATGCTAGCATTAAAAGTTTCACGTGTCTCCAATTTTAATGGAATATCTGTAGATACTATATCCAATACCAAATGATTTATCAAACCTCCAATTACTAAAACTAATTTATTTCATGAATGGGTTATCACGATGGTTATTGTATTTCAGCGTTGTTTATCACAAACAAAGTTCAAGGCCCTCCGACTAACTTTTCCTCACTAGTGACAATCTCTCAATTCTTGCAAATGTGAAACCTTCGAAAAATATGAATGGGCTACAATGACAACATTAATAAAAAACATTGCATTGGATATATTTTTTATATGGCTTGCCTCCTCATAAAAGGTAAAAATCAATACAAAAATAAAGTACATGAACTAGATACTAGATCATGGTTATGCGGGAAGTGTAATGCAGGTGATGAACAATGTGATTATAGGTATGCACTCTGGGTACAATTACCCTGTGGTGTCCTTCAAATTGACCCAGAGTGCATACCTATAATTAGATTATTCAACATCTGTATCACACTTCTCGCATGGAACCATGAGCCATTTTCTAATTCATGTAGTTTCTTTTTGCATTACTTGTCACCTTTTATGAGTGGGAAAACCATGTAAAACATATATCTAATGCAATGTTTGTGATTATTGCTGTTAGTGTATCCCATTCATTATTTTTAGTGTTTCCCATTTGTAGGAATTGAGAGATTTTTGATGGTGAGGACAAGTTGGCTAGAGGGCCTTGAACTTTATTTGTGATAGAAGATGTTGAAACATAAGTAACCATCAAAGGTAACCCATTCATGAAATGAATTAGTTTCAAGAATGGAGGGTTGATAAACCATTTAGTATTAGATATAGTATCACATCTGTTTCATTGGTGGAAACCCATGCAAATTTTAGCGCTGGCATTGGGAGATTTGGAATACTGATTAATGGCATTAAGTTCTTCACTAAGCCCATTAAAATGTTGACCGAAAAAGTAATGAAAATGCTATATTTGGACATATCCTTCATTTACAATGTTCTTTTACCATCTCACTAGAACATGAAGAAATTGAAAGAATAATGCCAATGATGTTAATAGAATATTCGATAAGTATTCCGGGTATATCTCGATTGCTTTGAAGTGAAAGTGATGTGAAGGTATTGTATCCTCATTATCACACCCCCACAATCTCATTCAGTTTGTCATGAGGATAAGTTATAATATGAAAAGTGGTTTACGAAGGTAAGGGGATAGGTATTGTAACTCAAATGAGTTTGTATCTATACACACATAGGTATACCTTGAAAAGGATATGCATACTTATGCGTAGATGTAAGGCCAATCACAGAATAATGCTTGATGCGTGTCGCCATGACATTCATGAAGGACTTGACATTTCTAACTTATTTTTGATTTTCTATTTTGTATGAGTTTACTTCACCTTGATGTGTGTGATGATTTCAATGCATTGATGTACTCTATGGTTTCGTACCTATTAATGTGATTCTAGTTCATCTTGCTTGCTGGAAATAATGATTTGTTAAATATGGTAAATTTGTACATGGCTGTAATGTATCATTTTGGTAATGAGAAATAGTTATGATTGTGTAGACACCGGGTTTTCGTTACCCACCTACTTCCTTCTATACACACATTATTTAATTAAAAAATTATCATTATCAACACATATCCTAAGCCACTTCCCCTCATTTCATAAAATTAATTTTTACGCCCTCATAAATTACTATTTACCCATCCCAAATTACCTTTAACCCCTTTAAAACCACTTAACCATTTCTAAATCATATCTAACACTTTTATCCCAACTTCATAACCTCCCCAACTTGTGTAACCTATTTACAACCATTTTCCCTCACCAATTTACCTAAACATTTTCTCCAAAATTCCTGGATCGCCGATGATTCTAATAAATTGCCAACGATTATAAATAGTAGTTTTTACTCCTCTCTTAGGGATCTTCAAAATTATTTTGCATGCTCTTGCATTTTGTCTTCGACCAAAAAAATCTACATCATTCTAGATATCATCAAGGACCTCATATCAACCTCAAGCTCTACTGACTCATCATTTTGATAGGATCTTTATCAAACATTTTCTAGGAAGCTCAAAAATTGGTCATCAACTTCAATTAGCTCCATCCAACATTTGGAGACATCTTTCAACCTATTTGCACATCAAAGGTATTTTCTTGTGTCGTTTCATCATTTGCATGTCATAAAAACATAAACAAAATCAAAATTTATCAATCAAAAGCATTGTCTATGATTTTATAAAAGTTTGTCATTTTCATAGTAATTGCCTATGATTCCCTTGAATCACCCATGATTCCTATGAATCACCGATGATCCTGTTAATCTGCATCTTTTAATCTATTTATCAGTATATCATCAATTTTAATCAATATATTGCATTTAACCTATCCTTTGCAAGCATGACTTTACTTTAGATGGTAGTACCTGGCCAATACCATCCTATTACAAGTATCTACGATTTTCCAATAGTTCAACAACCATTCTTCTGGGACAATACAAACTTCTTATGGAACTTACCTTGTGTGAAATTTTGTTTCCACTCGATATCGAGGACATCGAGGATCAGATCGAGTTCCTCCATGAGATCCAACAAGAAACAAACAACTTTTATGATTATGATTATTTGAGTCTCTCCAGTTGCATCCACCCTTGCTGCATCATATTTGAAGTACTTAATTGGGACTTACCCTTCAATCTTGAGTTCTAAACCTTATTATTTTTGTTTCATATATCTTTTTCATTTATATATCTTTATCATTATTTTCAATTTTCTTAATTGTATGAAAATAGGTTGATATCCTTGAGGAAGTCCCATTGGATTCACGAAATCGGCCTTTGCCGAGTAGCTCGTTATCCCATTTATCTAATCCATTTTGTTTAGTGCCTCTAATTTATAGGTTTCTTCATTGGTGGAAGAAGAAGGATCACTTACTTTACATCAATTATCTAATATCAACATTCATCATCGCGTGTAAATGTAAACCACGCCATCTTCCGAGGTGAGTTTGTTTTTGTTATTTCATTTTATTAAGTTATATTAGGAAGCAAAAAATATTTGGCACATTCTAGCACACTGGTGGGACCCTGTCCCCTTTCCTTCATTTCAAATTTATTGATTTTCACTATTATATTATCAACTATGTAATTGTTAACAATCCGGTTAAATCACTAATGATTTTGGTAAATCCCAATGATTCCTATAAATCACCGATGACCTTTGTAGATTGTTTTTGATTGCTTAGTCGGTTGATCTCTAACATTCATTTTTATTTTTCCTCTATTTTCATCAAACCTTTGCAAGATTCTACCTTAGGAGCATTTTGTTTTTGCTGTATTGTATCAGTGTCTGCTAAAAAAATCTAAAAAACTTAAAAAGGAAGCATATTACAAGTACATATCTTCACTTTCTTTTTTTCTTTAAAGCATTGCATTTTGTTTGCTGCCCTCATCAAACTCACATTTATTTTTGGTATTAAAAAGAACCTTCCATTCTATATGATCGTATAATATATTTAAGAGGTTAATAGATTGCATTCACTTAATCTCCCTCACACACAACCAAATCACTTTAAACACAACTTGCATCAAAACATTCCTACCTAGGTGGACCTACTTAGATTTAATCACCAAGAGGAGAAACTAACTCGGTGCTTTTGGCCGAGCATAAATAATTGGTGGGAAATATATTAGTTAAGCACCCGACTCCCTTCTCATTGTGGGACTAGGAAGTGAGGGGGTAGGCCCCAATATAAAGCCCCGTATCGACACCAACACATATTTGGACCTCACGTACCTTCGGGTATATTGAGGACTCTATCCTTTAACATCACCTGAAACCATCCATAGATTGCCATTTCCTAGGACCCTATTAACCATTTTTCACATTTCATTCTTCTTTAATTAATCAAGATTATTAAAAAAATGTGTTTTATGTGCTACTTTTGATCAAAAATCTAGATTCATTTTTCATTTTAGGTGATTATTTGTTTTCATGGTTCTTATTAGAAAACAATCCCATATGTAGAATTCTGAAAATATGAATGAAAACTTTCAATGAACTATTGAAAACCTTCAAACCCACATTGAGGATGCTTCACATCTAATCGAACAATAATGAGCATCTCTATCACCTTGACCACATGATCAAGAACCCCCACATTCTCCTAGTAGTCAATTTGAGTCCTCTTAAATACTTGATCCACCTAGTCCCCATTTCTTTGATAGTGGGGATCCAAAGTATTTTGTGAAATCTTAAATTCAAACCCCGTTGCCCTTAATTCATATCTCACTTTGCTTGGGGTGTTCATCTTCAACCATTTACATCTAGATCAAGATCCCTTGTATCTAGCACCTCATATGACTTCTCCCATATTTTGATCCCCGACCATGAGTTGTTCATCCAAAGTACATCCTTACCCCACTACCAAAAATTGAAAATGTCTAACATCATATCCTTACCTCCTATTATTGATCTTGACCTCAATGTGGTCTCCTCATAGGACACAACTAATGAACAACCTAGATCTTCACCAGACCTCTCCTTTGGCTCCACATCATCCGAAAACAATACCAATGTATCTTCATCCACATAAAGTCCCTTAGTATCATCTACCATCCAAACTCCTCCCACAAGCTTAACATCCATTCCATAAAACATGTCTCATCCTTTCTCATCCCAACAACCTACACGGTTGTCCAAAATATAGTCATTTCCATCCCGACATCAATACCACCCATCAGCGAAGTTATATTTCTTCTATCTACCCATCATCACAAAAGTCATCCACCATATCTACTTCCTCTCAATCCATACCTCAACAATCTTAACCTCTCATTCATACCTCTATTCCCTTTTAGCACATAGCCCAACAGTCTCAACCACTCATCCACTCCACTATTCCTTTCCAACATATACCTCAACAATATACACTACTCATAAACACATCCACCCCTTTCAACACATATCTCAATTATCGCAAGCTATTATGAACACATCCATTCCCTTCCAATATTAGTATATCCAACCTTCACAAACCATAGTTTCTGACCTGCCTATAACATTCCCTAGGTACTCCCCTTCATTAAAATAACCAAATCAATTCTCATATAATCAACCTGGTTCATCCTCATCCAATACACAAAAACAAATACAAACAGATCTATACAAGATTTGATGAAAAAATATTGATTCTTGAAGCCAATTCCATGGGTCCTAAAAACACATTATCTTATGAACAAATATCCAACGAACCCATCCACCCATATGTACCATAGAAAGCCTATCCTCCTCATTGAGAACTTCCTAAATTCATCAAATTCTACAAAGACAAAGAATATCCTAGAAAACACATATGGGCCTTCCAACATGCCTGTTACCTTATAGAAACGACCATGACCTTATGTTGAGGAAATTTCCCATGTCCTTATCTAGCCATGCTTTAGATTGGTACAAAAACATCTCGCATTAAGTATTCACTATTATCATTCACACAACTTTCTTAGCTTCTTATATAACATTTTTCAATCAATCTCTGCATGAAATATCACTATCACCGACCTATACACAATCAAATAATTTGAAGATGAATCCATTTCCGAAATTTTCACCCATTGGAGGGGCATTATATGTAGACACAAAATCACACATTTTGAGTCATTATTTAGTCTCGATCACATACTACTATTTACATGATTCATAAGTAAGAAAAGTACTAATCAACCCATGTCTTTGGCCACCTTTCTTTGCTTTATGCTTTTGCTTTTAGTCTTGCACTCTTGTACTTGCTCAGTCTGTCTTTTCACCTTTCAACATTTTTCATTACGGTCACTAGTGCCTAGGCAAGATTCTAGCGCTAGGTGCCCCATCCCCTCTAGGTGTCCTTGTCCTCTTTGTACTTTGGTCACATTTTCTGGGTCCTTTCTAGCCATTTGAGCATCTTATATTTTTGGTAGTCAAAATTTTCGGGGTTGATTACGAAATTCAAGCAAGGGAATCATATAAATATAAAGTTATGTGATCATAATAAGGGACCAAACACTAAGCATCTACTATCTCCACCTAAGGTTACATCCATTAAAGGAATCTATAGCTCCATTTGCATCCATCTAGTTCCATCACAAGGGAAAATCTGGTTCATCTACATCACACTTCATAGGAGGGAGTCTATTGTTTCCATGCACACATTTATTACATTATACATCTAGCTACTTTCTCATTATCCAAGTATGAATGGAACAAGAGTAGCCTAGGTTCAATTCACACACACACACACACACACACAAACACACACACCTACATTGGGTTTGAGATGTAGTGAAATTCTCAATGGTAAGTCGATCATTATGATGGTGAAGATAATCTGACCCCTCATTTTGCATCTTTCTTTTTAGGATTTGATATATATTTGAGGGTTTTGCAAGTGCTTTCTTCATTACATGTTTTGGTACCTCGGTGATCCAAGTGTGACATACATGTGATAAAAGGTAAAAAAGTGTGAAACCCTATTAGCCATATATTAGAACCGGGTTGACCTTTTCTACGAGCAGGTGGTGCATAGAAACAAGACTAGGGTGCCTATGGGTGCCCCATCCCTCTCCAGTGCCTTAGTCTAGCTAGTTCTACCTCTGTTGCATTTTTCTATGGTTCGTTGTGATGGTATGTTATTCTGTTTCATCATACTGCTTAGTCCCAGGTCACTGCAAGGTAAGCAAGATCAAGGTTAATACCTTATCCTTCTCATTTCCTTTTATTGATAAAATAAAATAAATTGTTTATCATTCATATTTTACTGCATATCATTTATATCATAGCTATACATGATTAATACAAAATAGTTAGATTTTTATTCAATGATTTTGGTGAATTAAGTAGATTATAACTATTTTCCTAGGATCCACTACAAAACCCTAATGGCTAAGGATATCTCTTCACCTTCTCGGCTATTCATGCCTCATGTGAGTGTCAATCCTATCTATGATGAGGCAACCATAAGCGAGCTTTACTGCTTTATATCATGATGTTACTCTTTCGGATGATACTAAGAAACAACTCTTAGCTAATGAATGCCATGTACCTACTAGCTTTGATAATTCTACTATTGGCATTGTTTGATCCAATGAGCTTTACTCGTTGCACACCTTGTTATACAGTTAGTTGCACCCATCCTTATGGAATTTCTAATGAAAACTTGGATGATGATATTATTAATTTCATGCTTGGTCTTGATGATAATAAACATGTGTCGATGATTCTCATACTAGTCACGATGATACTCTAGCTACATCTCATGCCTCTCCTATTTCTAAAAATGCTAGTGCTCCTACTACTTCATTCTATGTCAATGATACACTTAATGATATCCTTCTATCTAAATCTTTTTTTGATTTTTATGACACACTTGATAGTCATGATTCCACTTCTTTTCATACTGTTGAGTGTGAATCTCCCACTCCACTATCATCTTCTTCGAGGTTGTATCTAATAACATCCATGGGTCATCTCCTTCTATTAGTTCATATCCTCATATCACTTCACTGCATGTCCTTCTATTGGTTCATCTCCTCCTATCACTTCATCTCCTTCTATTAGTCCATCTCCACCTACCGTCTCATCTCCATCTCCTACGGATGTTTCTGATGCTAGTCCTACTACTTATATGGATGCTCCATGTCCTTCGCCATCTATTACTTCTTTGGCACCAATATCTAGTGTGCCCTTAGCATCAGAATCTCCTATGTCTCCTCTTGATATTCCTATGATTACTCATAATGGAAAATTACAACTACTTAACACATTATTGCCATCCTCTGCTATTTCTTCACATGATATCTTGTCCCTCACACATGTTGTTGGTCACCTCTGATCTCGGGTCGAATACCTCACATTAGAAAGCAGGATTATTACAATTCCATTGATTAATTCATTGTATGGAAATCCTATTCCCAAAAATATTCACAACTCAACATTTCCTAAGGATTTTGTTATGCCTACATTTTCATGTTTTGATGGTCGAAAACCCATACTTGCATCTTAGGCATCATTGTATGGATATGACTTCATATTCCAATGATTGATTATTACTTAAATCCTTTCACCATAGTCTCACAGATGATACTCTCTAATGGTACACACATCTACCCTTTAGATCTATTAGTACCTATTGTGAGCGTAAGAAGTTTTCTTCGTTGATTCATAGTCAACAACAACCCTTGAGTCACGTATGATCATCTACCTAGCTTACATCAGGGTAAAACTGAACCTATCATTGATTAAATTTTACGATTCAATGCTTGCATGCACCAACTAGTCTTCCACCTATTGACTTAGAGAAGCAATTTGTCTTGTTGTGGTTTGATTCCTCCCTTAAAAAATGATTGCAATATGACACATGTGAATCATTCATGCTTTTATGCTATAGGGTCATTAGTTTAAAACAATATCTCATTCTTTACACATGTTATAGATCCTCCTCATATTGCTCTCTATGCTTTATACCATCTAGTTCTTATCTGCTCCCATCTATTGAGCATCCTACATGGTCTCCATCTCCACCAATTTGCAAGCAAGTTTAGTCTACTCCATTACCTACACATCCTCCATCTCCTAGGCTACACCTTAGACTTCTACACCTATTTCATAAGGACCATTACATTTTTCACATCACGCTAGACCCCATGATGTATTATGGGCCTTTCTTGAGAAAGCGTTTAATCTGCTTACCTTCTAATCAACACCATCCACCACATCACTTGCAATGCTAGTGTGATAGACCTTACTACAAATATCACCATATCACTAGCCATAGGGACAATGACTATTATTCCCTTCATGATCACTTGTAATAATTAGAAGATAAGGGCATCATTTCCTTTGGCTCTCACTCACGTGAGTGGTCTATATCTCCACTCCCTTATAGGTGTGTTATTACTCCGGTTGAGTTATCTCCTTTAACTAGTTCTAAGGTAATTGTCCCTCCACCGCCACAAGTAATTACCCATGAATTATCTCCATCTCATCCATCCATCGTTGCACCATCTCATCCTCCATGTCATGCTAATACTACAAATTGGATTCCACATCCCTCGACATTTGTGCTTCCCACCGCATTGCTTCACCCATCGTTGGTGTTTCTCTACATTAAATTCAAGTCGGCTCATAAAATCATGCTGATTTTATTCCACATGCTTCCACCATTTCATGCCGACTTGGTCTTTGGTAGGTGATTTCTATCACCTTACCCCCGATGATGTACTCTTGTTCTTTATTTCACACTTGACTATTGAGGGCATACTATACACATGAACCTCACACACTGCACAATAGACACTACACATTGCACATCTTCACACATCTTACATACATACATCCTACATCCTACATCCTACATCTTACATCTTACGTCTTATTATGCATCTACACATCTCATATCATCCACACATCTTGCATTACATACTATACCTCCTACATTACACACATTACACATGACAATTTATCATCACCACATCTAGTACACATATCATGATTTTTACTCATCTAATTATACACGCTACACTCACTACCCTATGACGCACTCTAGTCTCATGGTCCATACTAGATCTGTTGAGGGTATACAAATCAAATGGACCTCATCACACTCACACATTCAACCATTCAATATTTTTATCATGCGACATTCATCCATTAGTGATATATGCCATAGGCTACATCATCACTTCTCCTAGCATCCTTTAGTGATATACGATTTAGGATAAATCATCACACATTCTCACATGCCATCTCTAGGTCGCATATCATCACTACTCATTCATCACATCACGTTACACAAAACACATAGTTCAACCATTTCCCGATGATGCACTCTCATTTACATTTTATTATTGACTGTTTAGGGGCATAAACAAATGAACCTCACTACATATAATTCCATTCACTCGAGAGGAATGTGACTCCTATCATTCACTCTACATTCCTTTCCATCCATCAACAACATATTACATATCTTGGTTGCATTTACTCTTGCTTACATTTACTCGTACATGTTCACTTTATTACACATGCTAGAAAGATATCTTATATTTCATTGTCTTTATCATATACATACGCACGTTCACTTACTTTCTAGTTGTGATCACAAGTTATATATGGCCATTACACACAACATAGATGCTTGGTGCATTACCTAGCACCAAGTCCACAACGGCTCCTGGGGGCATCCAATTTTGTACATTATAGGTGCTATCATTTCATTTTGTTTCATAACACATTACATTATCAGATTATACATGCTTTGACATACTTTTTATCTTTCTAACATGCTAATGGGTGCTTCATGTGCAACATTTTTTAATGCAGGGCTACTTGTTTCCATGGTTATTTGTTACATTGCTTGTACTTACTTGTCATTGTATGCCATTGTTTGTGGGCTTTTCCCTTTGTCTTGTGTGCACACTTGTATGCTTTTAGATTACTTGGACTTGATTTTCTTGTGATGCCATGAGTGGCGTCTCATGTTTGTAATCCACTTTTCATGGTCTAAATTGCCTTCTTGGGTGTTTATATTATCTACCTACACATTGTTTGCCTAGTTTACACTTCATATTATATATGTATGTTTGTTTGTACTAACACTTGTTTCCTAGCCACTTGCTTACATGTGCCTTGGTTTTTACCAAGCACATCCCCTTCCCCCTACAAGGCACAATTTTAGTGGTCGATCCTATTTTGAGTCTCGCATACTCCTTCATACGTGACGTCACATGTGCCCCCAAAGAGGGGGGCATCATTTGGGTGAATCGGTTACCTAATACTGATGATCTACACATAGTATCTTTGTAGACACCAAATTTGTGTCTTCTGACACCCTATGCCCCGCATCTCATTTCGCAACCTAACCTCACCACTTAAACCTTACACAATTATTTATTAATTACCTTATAATTAATAAATCCACATATCCAAACCTGCCACCTCATTTTGCCACCTCATCATGACCTAGCCCTAACCCTAAACTAACCTAATTAAGACCTATAACTTGGTCTACATCCACACCCATGACTAATTACTTCTCACCCGCACCAAAACCAACCTAATCATGACTTGACCAAGCCCACAACTAATCCCTTGGGAGAAAAGGAGGGAAAGTTGGCTATTTTACTAAAAATAGCCCACTTTGACTTAACCGACATCGGTTCCTACTCGACCGCCGTCGGTTACGTAACCGCCATCGGTTCCCTGTAAATGACCTCCCCCAACCAAAAACAAAGGATCGGAATTCATTTGAAAGATCTGGAATTCACTTGGTAGAGCAGAGACAAGTGAAGAAAAGAGAAGAGTTTGTAGAGAAGGACATCGAGCCCAAGACTGCAACTGAGGAACTAGAGCACAGCGACACTCATCCAAGCATTGGGAGAGAAGATAACTCATTTTTTTATTGTCAGATCATCCCACCTGAGCCCTGCCTTCATCATCACAATCCTTGGACCTGTATCTTCATCAGGAACTAGTAAGTAGTGTCTTGTACGTTTTTAAATAACATTTCTTGAACTTCTGAATCATAGTAATTATAACTTCACTCCTAGATCTACTACCCGGTAGCACCCTACATCTCACTGTCATTCCTCTACCCTTACATTGCCCCAAGAACAGCTCCTACACTCTCTGAGTCTTCTCCATCACCCTATTGCCTACCCCTAATCATTTGCCAACCTTATAAACACCAAAGCCGCCTCACAGCCAACCTTCATTGAAAGCCCCTAAATCACCACCCCTACCGATATCGGTTATCAGAAACCGGTACCGATGTATAACCACAATTGGTTATACAGTGACCGGCATCGGTCACTGTGACTCAAACCAGAACCAGCCTTTCTTTTATTACTTTTTAACAAGGTAATTAAAGTGTAATTTTGCAATAGCCTCTTTACTATCATTTGTGTTAATTCATATTAAAAGGGGAACTGACCACCTTCGAAAGGAAGTCTAATATTTCCTGGGCCCAAGGAAATTCCCTCATTTATTGTCTAACTAAAATCTGGTGGTCTTGTATTCTTACTTGCAAGTAGTCCTTCCTAGACAAAAAGGAGTTCTTCGTGATCGATCGATCGATCTCTCTCTACGGTACGCGCGCACCCTCCAACACTCAACGGTATTCCTCCTAGCCCTAACCCTCATCTGTTTCTCAAGAGAATGAAAGGATAGAAGCACCTCTATTTTAAGAATGGAAACATGCAATGTGAAACATTTTGGCACGCCAGTGGGACCCTTCTTGGGTTTCTTTCTTTCTTGCTTGCTTTCATATAGGAGCACACTTTTATTTTCTTCTTCTAAATATTCACAAGATATTTTTGTCATTTTGGTAAAAGAATTTGTCTTTCTTCCTCATCGTTGCATTAGTGAAAGTCATCTTCTTTGCTTCATCGAATATCATTTTCGATTTGGGTTTAAAACATGTGCATCACATTCTTGCTTGCTTTGTTTTCAATTCTAGTGAACATAGATTAAGTAACAGGTCATACATGTGGGGTGATATCCATGGTATTGACAAGAAATTAATCTTACTTTCTTTTGCACTGACACATACCAAATCACATCATAATCAACACAATGACTCAAACATTCCCCCTTTTTCGCGGTATTCCTCCGCCCGATTGAGGTAACCTTATAAGCCAAAAAAAACTTGACATTTCCCTTAGGTATTTTGTTTAGGATTGACATCATCTTACATCTAAGGCATAAGCCCGCAATAATTAAAACTAATCCTAGGGTTAGTCTCTTGATTTGCTTGTGCATCTTGCTTGTTTTTAGTTTGTTTCTCTATCATACTTGTTTTAGGTGATCACTTGAAGCAGTTTGGTAGGTATACTAAGCCTTGTTAACCCCGAATAAGCGACTTCTTACTGACTTCTTACACGGTTCTATTCTACCAACATCGGTTAAGCGATCGCCAGCTGGCTAAAGTCGGCCACTGACCTTGGTTATTAGACCGATATCGGTTCTTATCTTTCATGAGTTCGAAACCATGACCTACCAATTCCAACATTTTGTTGCTACTTTACATTCACGATAGATTGGATCCCTAATGTGTACTCTTGTCCATGGTTGTTATCACTTGGAAACAATTTGTAGCCATGGTTTCACATGCCTGCTCTGTGCCTTTGCTGAATCACCCCCACATCTATGGGGAATCCTATGGACACCGGTGAGGTTCCCAAAATCCCCTGTAGGAGATAAGGAATTTGTGAAATTTTTGGATGCCTAATCCTAGCTTTGTACTGTATAGTACTATTTGTCTCATACCCCTGACCGTACACCAGCGCTGACCGGATTGACTCCTTGTTGGTATGCCTATTAGTATAGCTGCTCACTTAGCTCCTTCCCCACCTGATAACTCCGTCTTCTTCTTCATCCTTAGCCCCGTCTCCCGACTCAGCGGCTTGGGGTTCATACGGCCTGATTGGCTTTCTTTTGTTAACACAGGGCCCCACATATCATTACCGCCCATTGCTCCTACCTCGTCTCTCTCGCATGTTGCTCCTTTCATAACTTGCTCTCTACACCTATCCACACAAGCTTTCCTTCTCAAGCTCGCCCACCTTTTCATTTCCACACACGTATCGGTGGCTTGACATCTTATATAGGACATCCTATTATTTGCCTCAACATATTCGTCATCGATACCTTATCAACATTTAACCCCACCATTGTCTAGTAGTGGCTCTTGGCCCGATCCGCCTCCGTTTCAACAACGCACCATCATCTTACCCAACCATTGATTTAATCAAACAAATGATGGACAAGATGCAAAATCTGGAGGCTTTATTTCGGGAAGCCGTAGCACCACGACATATGAGCAAGTTTGTCAGGAGCCTATTCATCATCCTTGTCCCCCTTCATTCATATCCTCCTCGATGGGAATTACCAAAATTTACTCGTTTTAATAGTAAGGAGGATCCTCAACAACACTTGCGATCATTTAGACATACTGCTTTATCTAATTGCTCATGACGATGCCTTCTTACTCGCACCTTTCCCATGTCCTTATCAAAGGACCCGCCTGAATGGTACATTGCTTTAACCTAACACTCAATTTTCTCTTTTAACCAATCAGCCCAATCTTTCTTGGATCATTTCTCCATTAATATCGCAAGAAAGTATCCATCACCGACCTCATGCCATCCGAAAATTGAAGATGAATCTCTCGCAGATTTTTTTGGACGATGGCGGGGCCTTATCAACCAACTTACTTATGCCTTGCCTCGGGCCGAAATTATCAAACTCTTTACGCGGGCTGCTGTGTAAGCACATTTCTCCTACCCTCCAAATTCAAACTTTCCACACCTTTGATGAGGCCTTTACTATGGCTCGGAAACTAGAGATTCGAGCCTTAGAGGGAGAGAAATTACGTTGGTTGCGCAACAAAAACCCTAATTTTCAAACCCAAGACTCCACCAAAAACCCAACACCACCGATTCTCACGCATCGATTGCTTGAAATCAAAAGGAGCTATACACGCGGTGATGGTCAAATCCAAGCACCGTCAATACCCCTTGCCAAAAACCACCTATAAGTATAAAGCCGAGCCCATCAATTACACTCCCTTGGGAGAAACTTATGGTGTGATATTGGAAAAATTGCTCAAAGCGGGAGCTATCACCTTACCTCCTGTTAAACCTCACTCCGGGTTTGATTCCACCATGCTATACCTTCTTGGTACAAAGAAAATGACTTCTGTAACTTCCACCGCGTGAAGGGACACAGTCACGAAAACTGTAAGATGTTGAAAAACATAGTGCAGGAAATGGTTGATGCAGGGGATATAACCCTCGATAATCCTAACGCCCCTGCTAACCAAAATTTGAAAATCTTCAACAAACCATTCCCAAACCACTCTTTATAAGTAACATAAACCAAGATATCTTAGCCGAGGAGGTGTTCATGAAATCCATGCGGTTTTGACTCCCGACCAAAAGATTATATCGAGGAAATTCTGAATCAACCTCTTTACTAACGCGAGGGGTCCAAACCCCCTTCACCCCCATCAGAGACAAAATGATAATCTTACCATTCCTTTACCCATAAAGGAATTAACTACCTGAGTTCTCTTCTCACGAATGAGTCTTCTTACACCACATCCTACAAGATTGTGAGCGGATGTTATCTAACTTATCTATTTCCCAAACATCTCCTTCCATCACTCTTGCTTTATAAAAGAAGAAGGCTCGCCACTTTTTTTCTGTCATCCTTAGAAGAGAAACCCCTCGAACCGACATCACCAAATTATTTAATCATGAAGGATCCCTCAAACATGCCCTCCTACCTATTAGTTCTTCATCGCCTAAATCTTTTCAGTGGCCAGGTTGACCTCTTGCGCCCATTGATACGAGTGCCTCATTTACCCCATGTATCACACCCACGGTGGACCAGAATCACAACCCACCTCTCTTCCATACAAAATTTCCTATTCACACGTGAAGATTGTCATCCCTCGAGAAGATAGATGAGTCCATGGGAGCGTTTGAGTACACCATGCTCTACTCAAATGCGGATGACCGATCCAGGACACCTCTACCATATACCCGAGGTGTTCTACAAAAGCTCAAAATGCCTATGTCCTCATCTTCACCCCCTCATCTCTATCGAATACCTCATCCACCTCTATTAACCTAACCAAACCTCCCCTACGCTTGGGACTTCACGATACCCAACTTAACACACCCACCTAAAGCGGTTAGATTTATCCAAAAATAAAGCCGTCCATCCACCTAGGAGACAACCCAATCCCTCAAGTCCAATCTATGCCTCTGTCACAACTAAAACCCTCGCCGTCACACCTACCTTCTATATTGGGACCTCACCCCTCCACCTTTCCTCAATACATCATACCTCCTGCGTTTTCTTTAAAAGCGACCTACACCTTCTACACCCATACGAGAGATCCGTGGGTGTATCAACACCATCACCCCAAGTATCTCGGTCCACCTATCAACCCTAAACAAACTCCATCATCAAAGGATTTGTTTGCCATCACTCCTCTTTCTCCGTGGTTGTTTTCCTGTGGCCTTTGTGGCCTCATCATCTAACCAACTAAACATAACTTCTATGCCGAAGAAGCCAAGTTTAGTTAAATCCAATTATAAAAACCCTTATCTAAACCACCACCCATACGAATCAACCATACCCAATCATTACCAAAACCCACCCGATCAATAGCCTCATCTTCCTCGACTTTGACCGCTCAAAGGATCTTTCGCCAAAATCCTTGATATGTTGGTGGAGAATGCGACCATTTTCCTACCCCCACTTAGACCCTATGATCCATTTAAGCCTCGACCTATAGGTTATGATGAGTCTAAAAATCTGTGCTTACCACCGCACACCGGGACATGATGTAGAGGGATGCAAAGTTTGAAAGCCATCCTTCGTCAGTCACCTCTCTCGGATAGAAAGGTTAAGAAAGACAACTTACGAAGGAGAAACCTTTAGCTTGATCCCTCTCTCTATACCCACTGTCCCCACCTCACTAAGAAATATCATTATTGCAACCCCACCTCTCGAAGACAATGACTTATCCCTACCATCTTCCTCCTCTCGTGTTCACGAGATCAACATGATTAGTATTGCTACTCGAGGGCAGAAAAATAATGGGAAAGCTAAAGAAAGCACACTGCGACCTCTCTTCTTCCGTTCGCCATCCGATCACACCACCACCTAAAGTGGTTATTTGTGGACTGCCTGCCCGTCTCGATGGAGTTGCCCACCGTACCATGATCAAACAACTTCACCAATCACCTGTAAAAATGACACTGTATGATCTCATTCAAACCTCTGAATCTCATCGACAAGCTCTCGTTGAGATCCTTCAAGGTATAGAGGTCTTACCTAATGAAACCTTTCTGTTGCCTCCATCTTAACACCCAACCACGTTGCTTCTCTCACCAAACAAACTACCACTTCCGTCCCTGTACAACAAGCCACTGCTGTCAGTTTCTCCGAAGACGAAATTGTCGACTTTGGTGCAGAAGATCCTGACCCCGCTCTTTTCATCTCGGCTTACGTCTGGGACATCGAGTACGTCGTGTTATGATCAACGGGGGTGCTAGCTTAAACATCATCTCTTCCAAAGCCTTCCAACAAATGAATATCCCTTCCACTCCATCCATGTGTGCCAACCCCACCATGTTGTGTTCATTGATGATCTTATTACTTCTACCTTAGGCACCGTGATCCTTAACATTCGTGTAGGGACATGTACTTTACTGAACTCTTCTATGTGTTTGAGGGATAATTCGATACAACATGTTGTTAGGCGCCCTTGGATCGGGCTATGGGATGCGTTCCCTCCACCTTACATAGATGCATAAAATTCGAGTATGAGGGAAGTCCTACACCAGTAAAAGATGACCCTCCCCCTTGAAACACTCGTAATATGTTATATCGCCCTAATGATGTGCTTATACCAGTCAAGACACCCATTCATCAACCTGACCATCTATTTCGACCACACCTCAACCATCCACCTCAACCGCACCTACACCTTGACCAGTGAAACCACCATCACAAATACCACTTCCTTCCCCTGCGGACAACATCCGACCTCATATCCCTTAGTAGATGTTTTTGCGCCTTACTGTTGGGGAGTATCGCCTATATAATGTTAGCACTTTCCATACCCCACAGGAGTACGGACAGTTACATGCGCATCCTACCTACGACCGTCGTGTGGGGGAAGTAATCTCCTACGGACCACCTAATTGCCGCACCAACCTAACGTATGGGGGTGTCGATACATCCTCTGTCACCCCTGAACCTCCCCTTGGTGTGGTTCCCTTCCAATCTGATTTTCAATATCTAACTAATCGTCGTTTCGCCCTCACCTTCCTGACGCGCTGTGCTTGGAAGGGCTTCGGTTTTGGTCTTTATGAACAAGGCCGACATACGATCATTCCTGTAACTACACGCAAACACAAAGATCGTCGTGGTCTTGGATTCTCTGACCCACCTACACTGAAAACACCGCATATCCGTTGTATCCAGGAAGACGATGAAGTCACCCCTTCGAACCATCATCACCCATTTTGCCATCGTCACCCATAGAGTCGATAGACCCTGAATCTATCCCTCCTACCTTTTTTTTCATAAACGCTATCTTCCTGGGTCCTCTCACTTATCAACGCGATAATGAAGACCCATCTTCTCTTCCCCTTCTGTATCCAGACATGATCGAAGAGGACTCGCCTTCAATTAATGTTGTTGAGTGCCAGGATGACGACTCCATCCTCACTTACCTTGGTGCGGATGACTCTTATATTCAATGCGCCTTACCATCTGACACTCAAACCATGTTGAATGAGTCGACTATAGAAATCAACATCCACACAGAGGATGATCCTCACATTGTGAAGATCGGACAATCTCTTAACGCATCAGAACAAACTGCCTTCACTACCTTCCTCCGTTCCCATAACCAAGCTTTTGCTTGGTCCTAAGTGACATGCCAGGAATTGATCCTGACATTGCTGTCCATAACATTACCACGAAACTTGATTCCAAACCAGTTAAGCGAAGCGAGAAAAATGCATCCACGCATTGCCCTCTTGGTGAAGAAGAGCTTCAACGACTCCTTTTTGTTTCCTTCATCTTACCTATTGATTATCCTCAATGGATTTCTAACATCGTACCTGTTACTAAAGCAACGTGGGGGACTTCGGATATGTACGAATTTTTGGGACCTTAACCTCACTTTCCCAAAGGATGACTTCCCCCTCCCAAGTATTGATCAACTTGTTGATCTCACTGCGGGCCATGAGATGCTTTCCCTCATGGATGGCTTCTCGGGATACAATCAAATTTTGGTAGCCCCGGCCGATCAACATAAAACCACCTTCATAACTCCTTGGGAACATTCTGTTATCGTGTCATGCCGTTTGGCCTTAAGAATGCGTTGGTGCGACCTATTAGCGGGCTATGACTTACATTTTCATGACATTATGCACACTATCCTTGAGGATTATGTCGATGATCTTCTTGGCAAATCTAAACATCGCGGTGAACATCTCGATGTTTTAACCATTATTTTCGATAAATCTGTTAATATTGTGTTCGTCTTGACCAAAGAAATGTGTCTTTGGTGTCCTTTAGGAAAACTCTTGGTTTTATTGTCTCTTTGCGTGGCATTGATCCAGTCTAAAGGCTATCCTAGAAATGCCCCCACCCACTAACCTCAAACAATTGTGTAGTTTGCGGGAAAACTCCAATCTATCCGGTGTTTCATCTCTGACTCTCGGATCGATGTCGACCTTTCCATCATCTCCTTAAAATGACATTGTCTTTGATGGGCGAAGAGTGCCACCAAGCCTTTGAGGCTCTTAAAGCCTATCTCTTGCAGCCACCCGTGCTTATCCCACCTCGGGACGATCGCCCTTTCTACCTTTACCTTTCCGCCACTTTGACCATGTTGTGTAGGAGCCATGCTCACACATCGTGACTCCGAGCATCGAGAACAAGCCATTTATTACATAAGTCATACTCTGCGGTGGATTACGAGACTAGGTATACACATGTAGAAAAGTTGTGCCTAGCCCTATCATTCGTGGCCACCAAACTCAAAACTACCTCTTGAATCACAAAACTTTTGTCATCACTAACGCGGACCCCATCCATTATATGTATGCCAAACCTCATCTAAACAGCGCATGCCTTTGATGGCTTATGCTCCTCTCGCTGACCTCGACCTTGAGTTTGTACACAGAAATCAATCAAAGGACAAACTATCGCAGACCAACTCGCGGAAGCCCCTTTACAGGGAACAATTCACCAATTTTACTTTCCTGAGCCGAACTCATTGCCACTCTTTCACTCGGTGATGAGTCGTATCGATGACCCTCTTCTTGATGGATCAAATGCCGGCGCGGTGGAGGGACCGGCGTTGTTCTCATTCCTCGAGCGTTGAACCTATGCCTCTTTCATTCCGGCTCGATTTCCCCTGCACTACTAATAAGCTGAGTGGAATACGAGGCCCTTGTTTTGGGTCTCAGGGTTGCGTTACACTTAGGTGTAAAATCTATTAACATTTTGGTGACTCTCAGTGGTCGTCAATCAAGTTACGGGCATCTACCAATGTAAAAATGAGGAACTTCAAAAGTACAAACATTACGTGGATTCACTTTTGACCTTATTTACTCATTATTCTATCAAACCATTCCCCGCTCAACTAATAAATTTCTGGATACTATGGCTTGCTTAGCCTCGCAAATTCTGCCTCACCTGTTGACTCGACATATTTTCTTGGTCAACAACTCTTTGCCCCATCTTACTCGGCCCGGATGTTGGTATGATAAATATATGTCTCGTTGATTCGCGAGGATACTTGGTATCACCAATTTCACAATTACCTTACAACCTCTGTTCTCCCATCGACCTTATGAGTAGCGGCAAATGTGCTTTTCTTAAAAGTGTTTCTCGTTACGTCGTCGTCATCATGGGGGAATCCTCTATAAACGTGGCTTTGATGGCATCCTCCTTCGATGTCTAACCGGTGCGGAGGTCACCTATATCATCCAACAAGTCCATGATGACATTTGTGGTGGAAATTTTAGTGGCCTTGCCGTGGTTAAACGGATCCTTCACCTAGGCTATTATTGGCCTACTCTTAATAATGACTGCTTTATGAATATGTTAAGCGTTGTATTATGTGTCAACAACATGCTAACCTTGACATACCCCTAGCCATCGCTACATGTCGCACGAGATCTTTGGCCTTTCTCCTGATGGGGTTTAGACCTTATTGGTGAGATTCACTCACCCTCTTCGCAACGTCACCATTGGATAATCTGTGAGCTTATTTGAATATTACACTAAATGGGTGGAGGCCATTCCACTCATTTGAACGAAAAAAAAAAAAATCGTAGAATTCATTAACCATCACATTATCATCGTTTTGGTGTTCCTCATCGCTTGGCGATAACAAATAATGGAAAATCTTTCAAAAATAAGTTATTCAAGACCTTTGTGACAACTTTGGTATCAAACTTAGTTTCTCATCACCTTACTTATCCACAAGCAAATGGGGTCAAGCCGAATCTTCTAACAAAACCCTAACCAAAATTCTCATGAAAGTTGTTAATGATTCGGAAAAAATTGGCTGATCACATCCCCTTTGCCCTTTGGGCTTATCGGACTAACATTCGTACTTCCACTAATGCCACCCATTTTCTTTGGTATATGGTACGAAATTTGTCTTGCCTCTCGAAATACAAATACCCTCCCTAAGAATATCTCTTAGGATATTCTCACAATGATGATTCCACCAAGAGCGGTTAGCCCAATTGGAACTTCTTCAGCGTCGTCTTATAGCTCTTGACCACCTTCAAATCTATCAAAAGCGCATCAGCGTGCTTATGATAAGCGACTTCATGAGCGTACCTTTAAGGTTGGTGATCTTGTCCTCAAAGAGAATCAACATGTAACAAACTAGAAAAGAGCAAACGTGGAAAATTTACTCCTAATTGGATTGGGCCTTACATTATCACTCACACTTACGGATCGGGCACACTTACCATTTAGCTTAAGCAATGGTAAACTGAGCTGAACCCCTTAATGCCTTGCATCTTCGGCCATTCTACTATTGAATTTAGTGTTATATCACTTCTTATCTACCTTGTGCTTGTCCCTTGAGCTCATTTACCACCTCATACACTTTGTTTCATGCATCTCAAAATAGAATCAAGCTCACGTGGTTTGGTCATCACCTCCTCTTAAAGATGCCTTCCCCTTTTTAGTTTGGTCCATGACTTAAAAGTATCAAAATAACATGTTCTCAATTATACACTTATGGGATATTCTTGAGTCAAACTTCCTACAAAACTAGATGCTTCATGCCAAACGGACATCTAGACCTCTAAGTTATACATAGACTGCTCCCTCGAAGGACAACTATGTGCAAAGCCACATCTGCTATTATAAATAGACTGCTCCCCCGAAGGACAGCTATACACAAAAGCCGCATCTCTCTTCTATAAATAGACTGCTCCCTTGAAGGACAGCTATCAAAGTTAGCCTCTATCAGAAGCTTCTCGCATTGCTCAGCTTCGTGAAGACCTCAAGAATAACAAAATACATATCCCATGTAGACTTCCCGCATCGATCAGTCTATATCCAGAAAAATAAAAGCAGTATTCAAAAGCACTTTTGAGTCATGGACTTGTCTATTTAGGTTTGGTTTTCTTTTGTCAGCATAATCACCTTATAACAAATTCTCTGTGCCCCAGCTCTACCAGCCACCTCACCTCACCATTCGTCAAAGCAACAAAACTCAAGGGACATGACGTATATCGATATATTGTGATTATACTGACTCTTTTCACCTATTGACTTCTCGCATATGCAAGGTACCTAGGGATTCAAGCTCATCCTACGTTAATATGTGGTTTGTTTAGCTCTTTTCAACTACGGGACACTTTTGCCTCTTTTACTCGAATCTAGGATTATGTGTTGACCTTAATCAGGACACGGTTCCCTACTACTTGGGTAAGCTAACTTTCGCTTCACCTATACCTACACCAACATCGCCAATACCTTACCAACACCAACAACATTACCCTACCAATATCAATATTTTTACCAACCAACAAATTTCTAACCACTGACCAAATTGCTGAATTCACCTCTCCTGGTCTAAGGAGAACTACATCGGTCTGAGGCCCCTCCTTGCTTTGTGCGATGGGATATGTAGGCAACACTTAGGAGACATGGGGTCTCCCAAGGTTAGCTCGACCATCCCCTACCATAACCTATCATGTGTTGTAAATATAAATATTTTGTGTATTTCTATTTGATAATATTCATCTTTATCCTTTTTCAAAACAAACATTCAAAACACAACCATTCTTATTATTATCATAACTCAAATCAACATACATATTCGGTTTTATTTAGATGTTAAAACAAATACATCTTCTCTATCATCGATGTGCAGAGTTGACATCCTTATTTATTCTTATACCTCTATGAAATTCACTTAGACCCTTGCGCCTCATCTGAACCGGTGATGATCGTGATCGTCGGCGTCGCTCGCTTGGCCTCTCCATCCTCAAAGAGCTACTGCTTTATTGGTTCCTCCCACTAATCTGCCCGATCTCTCTCTGTAACATATGAATACGCCTCTCACGCGGAGGAGTCTCGCCTCTAGTCTCTCCACTCGTGACTCATGACCGCTACCTTCTGACCCCGTTGTCTCATTCACCGCGTTTGAAGGCTGGTGCACTAAACCTACGGGTGATCTCTCTCCATTTGTAATCACAGCTATGTTAGGTGATCGGCCCTCTCACGTGAACCTCGCAGCTCTGCTACCCACCATAATCTATAAGCCTCTGTCGCTCCTGCATCCATTACCTGCGATCGGGCTGCTATCTCTTCTGGCCCTTCTGGAGGTGTCGGCGGGGAGGTGAGAATGATGCCTCGGCGTCGATCCTCATGTATGGTCTATAAGCCATGGGTATATCTTGAACAAATCCAAATTGTCGCCACACGCGATCTAGAGGAATCCTCTCGTACTCACCTGGCCTGTGCCCCGTGATCCACCTCAATCGCTCTACACCCCTCAAATCCTCAGCTATGTTCTCTGTCACCATATAGTTCCCGTAAGGCCTCCAACGGATATCCATAATCGTCACCATCTCCCACACCTACCTATAATACTCGATGTCATCTGTCATGGCCTGGGATCTCACCTCTTGTTCTGTTTGGACCCATCGTCTGAATCCCAACCTCTGCACTCCTGTCTCTCTTTCTGGATTGGTCGGCCTATTGGTCACACACACACTGATGTGCTCATAGGCCCAACAATGTAATAAGTATGCGCGATCCGGTGTCATCCTATGATTTCACTGCGGGCCCATAAACCCCTGTATAGCTCAGAAGCCAAATATGCGGGTGCCCATGCGAAAGTCATGCTCCTTTCTATCATTTCCCAAATAATACACATCGATGCTTTTAGAAATCTTCCCCATCCGCCCTCGGTAATGCATAATACCCCACCGCTATCATTAATACCATTTTGACCTTGTTGCCTCGGGGTGTCTGTTGCATACATTATACCATAAGTGAATGTCGAACCTCGTTGTGTCAAATCTCGTGCAATTTGAACCAAATCTGTTGTTATCGCTCCCAGCGCCACGCTTAGGCCCCGCACGATACACTTTGGTCTTCCTGTAATTGGGAGCCTCAAAATTCTAAACACATCTTCAGCGTTCTTTGTCATCTCCCTTGTTGGTAGATAGAAGGTATTCTTTTACGGATTCCATCTCTCGATCATGCTATGCTGACATAGCATGATTGCGTGCGATTCGTGAATAATAGCGGATTCCACTTAACCCCACATGGTTTATCAATGCCCATTCAGGTGATGTTACATCCGCTCGGACTCGTGACAACAAAGTGGCACACTATCATTCATCCTCAAACCACTGCCTCTGCTGCATACATAAATCAACAAACAACCATTGATAAATCAAATCCCCAAGTGTTTTTCTCACATTACGGAATTTCATACGAGTAGCAGATATCGGTATTATAGATAAGCGATCAGGTTACCTGACGATACCGTTATCTCTAAGCGATATCGATCACTTTCATCGATCCTATACTGACCCTGCTTTGAAACCTGACTTATGATAATTATTTACTCATTTACCCCTCTTTGTACCTCTACAAACATACCCGAAACCCCCTTACCTACCCCATAACACTCACCCCATCCCAAACCCTTGCTTATCACCTTTTCTTTTCATCTCTACCCACTTACCTTCCCTCATCCTATCCATAAAACATACGGGAATTGAATTCTGACCAAAAATTTTACCTCTTGGGAGGCAAATGACTTGAGGTGGAACTGTCTTCCCTCTCGTCTCTGCTCTTTGGATGCTTCTCCTTGTTCGACTATGTTCACCACCCTCTTGATATAACTTGCCTTTCGCCTTCTTAATCTCGGCCCTACAATCACTTTACTGTCTCTTTCCTCCTTATCACTCAATTCTCCCATCACGATTACTTGTATCGGTCGTCAAACTCATTCGCATTCTCGTATTTAACTTGTTGCATGACTCTAAAAATAAGAACTTAAGTTGCCTCCCAAGCTTTTCTATTTTTAGAAAAGCTCATTTTAGCATAACCGATATCGGTTACCTAACTGGTATCGGTCATATGTCTACCGACATCGGTTAGCTAACCGATATCGGTCACATGTCTCCTTTTGCTTAAACCTAGGCCTTTTCTCTAGTTTTTACAAATTTTTGGTGGCGCCGCCTCTTTTCCCTGCATAACGACATCGTTATCAATATTTGTCATCAGAATCCCATCAACGCATATACATATCATCAAAATTTCAACAACATCATCTATATACATTAAATTTCAAAAACCATTGACAAAACACATGAGACATTTTAATATATACATCAACCCAATCATTATACACACCATGTGGATCAAACTCATCATCTATATACATTAAATTTCAAAAACCATTGACAAAACACATGAGCCATTTTCATATATACATCAACCCAATCATTATACACCATGTGGATCAAAATCATCATCTATATATATCGATGTCAAATATACAACTTACCTTGCATGTGGGGCCTCTGTGATCTAAAAATACAAAGCCAGCACGCGCAGGCCGATCAAAATCATGTCAAAAATATACTTGGCTCATGTATAAAAAATATACTCGGCTATCGGGGTATATACTAAAAATGTACTCGGCTCGCGGCGGTATATACAACAACAATGAATAAATAAATCATATGTGGGCACGCAGGCCTCTATATACATACTCGGTCCGTGGTAGCCGGTTCATATCAATAACAAAAACCCATCTCCACTCACAGGATGTCTCAGCTCTCTCCACCACCCTCGGCTATCCCCTGCTGGTCTTTGTGCTTTGGCTCTCGCCTCCTCCCCTATAACTTGACCCACCGGTGGTGGTTGCGCCCCCAGGATCTCGGCTCAGGACGTCTCGGCCTGTGCGCCACATATGGTGATAGTTTCCCGGTACCATCGAGCACATCCTGATAATACCGGGCCTCCGCTCTCGCCTCCATATAGCGGGCCCGTGCCACCATGGCTGGTGGGGCTAGTCCCCGACTCCTAATAATAGTGGCCCCTGCCTGTAGGTACACCACTGTGCACTGTGGCGGTGTACCTTTTCTTGTACCTACTGCTACCTGCGCTGCGCCTATGCTGTGGTGGTGCACATGGTGCATTTGCCGGTTCACTGTGGCGTGTGCTGCTAAGCCTATGCCTAGGCTAACTGCCCCTATAGCACCCCAATCTGTGCTGTGCGTGACAAGTTGCCCTGTAATAATGCGCTTTAGCTCGAGACGGTCCCTCTCATTATCACAGCCGCCAAATCTGGCTGTGCGGGATGTGCTCTCATAGCTGCTCTCTGACCTACCCACCACACCAAAAATACCCTGTCACTTCGGCATCATCCACTGTATCATCGGTGGTCTCTGCTTTACCCAGTCTGGGTCAGTGGATGCGGTGCGAGGTAGTGGTGCCTCTACATCATCCCTCACGTCTTTGCGGGAAGGGAGTGTGGCTCATCTGTCGTAAGCCTAGCTGCCGTCGTACCCTCTTTAGGGTATCCTCTCATACTCCCGGGCCTCCATCCGGCTATCCGAAACTATCTTTGGATCTAGCGCTTGGTTGTAATGCTGGGCTCCTCCTCGGGGTGATGGCCTCTGTAGGGCCTCCGTATAATATCGAGCACGGTCAAGCCCTCTAACATGTGACGATAGTAGGCCACATCTCGTCTGCGAGCACCGCTCGTGGGCTGGCCACGACCCCCAACCACCTCTGAAACCCATATCTGTATACTATCTATGGCCCTGGCTGCTGGGGCAACCCTACTGGTCGTATACAGATGATATGCTCGTAAGCCCAGTAGTGTAACAAAAATGTCGAGCATATACCAAATCGCCTCATACGGCGATAACCCCACAGCTCTCTGTATAGCTGCACCAGATACACTGGTGCCCAGGCATAGCATGTATGCTCCTCTACCATCTCATGCAAAACTCCCATCAAATCCGTGGGAAGCGGCCTCCCTTTGAGTCAGGGAGGGCGAAGCAGGTGATACCAATCATCATCAACACGGCAAGCCGTGTCTCCTGTCGGTGTGCGCGATACATATCGCCATAGGTAATACTCACGCTGTGATAAGTAAGCAATGGGGCTGCATCCCCGAATACATGCGAGGATCTTTGTCCATCGTTGTCTCGCATCCACAGAACACTTTGCCTCACCTACGATCGGCAGTCTCAGGATGCGATACACATCCTCTAATGTAATCGTCATCTCTCTAGTAGGGAGATGGAAGACATTGGTTGCCGGATCCCATCTCTCGATGAGGGCAACCATCAGGCTGTGGTCCCTATCCATGACCCTATACCGCTAGACTCCGTCGAGTCGACCTCTCGCATGATGGTCCATTCTTGCTGCGGTCAAATGTGGCGCATCCGCCTCGATAGAGGGCATCCGATCCACATCGTGAGGCTCTTTGGCGTGCTGCAAAAACAACCCACTTCATCGGGCCTACTTTACAAACACAACTACCTTAACCCTCTATACCCACTTACCCATGACCACAACCCGACTCTATCACACACATCTACACCCACCTATCTTACACTATACATCTACGATTTCCCCTTTACTTATCTCCCAATCTACTCTAGCCATCTAACTCTACCCCCACCAATTTAACACCTCCTACTTCATACACACCACATAATCTATCCTACCCGAACCAGCCCCAACAACCCCATTCCCCCCCACCCCAATCACCTTTCCTATCAACCCTACCTCCTCCCCCTTTACCCGTAACCAAAAAAAAAAAAAAAAAACTCTAACAACAAACAACCACCACAAAGTTCACAAAACCTAACTCCTACCCATGCTGACCGGTACCGGTCACCCTCGACCGCCATCGGTCCCCCAAGCACATTTTACGTACCGACGCCGGTCGACATATGACCGACGCCGGTCTATCCACAAAGACATTTTTACAAACATTCGGTGACCGATGCCGGTCGCCTAGTGACCGACATCGGTCACTGTCCCATTCCGGGGCCGAACCCAAAACGGCCCGCAAAACCAATTTTTTCCAAAAACTACCCATTTACCCACCCAAAAGACCTAAAAACTTACCCACCCTGCCGTTTTGGCCTAACTAACCTACCTACCCACTCCATTTTACAAATTACTTCCACTTATTCATTATTTTATTAAATTTGGGATTCCTACCCAAAACCCACATCTAAGTTAAAATCATTAAATTCACATAAGTAGGGGTTCAGAGCCTACCGGTATGACTACACGTCATCGTGGTGGGATAGGTGGTGGTGGTCCAGCTCCTCCAGCACCTCCTGCTCCTCTGGTGTGCCATGGCTCCAAATCTCCTCAGCTGGGTCCTCAACCAATCAACCTCTGCCTCCTGATCGTTGGGGTCTACCACTCACTCACTCCTCCACTCAAATAATGCCAACTCAGCCCACAAAATCAACAAAATCACTTCACACCTCAGACAAGACAAAATTAGGCGCTCAAATTGACAATGTGAAAATGACACACCGTATTTTTCTTTTTATAGGTTTTGACCTATAACCGATATCGGTTATAGCGTGCCCTAAAACACCGATATCGGTCATTTAACCGATACCGGTCATACCTAACCGATATCGGTTACAGGCCTACTTTACCAAAATTTCTGCCCTTATCCACCAAACTTCCTGTCTCACCACGTCACCTCCCCGGCTTTGCTAAATAGCATTCTTTTGACTTCATTGGCCCAAATCACGGCCACAACAAACCAACCAATCAGGCCCGACCCAAGGCGCATGACCAACCAATCGGCCGACCAGGCCACCACCCAATCAATCAGGGGCGACCAAAGGCCGCCCGGCTAATCGGCCCGACCCAAGGCGCGCAATCAATCGGCCCGACCCAAGGCACACCGACCAATTAGGCCGACCCGAGGCGCTGACCAACCAATCCGGCCCGACCGAGCCGCGCCCGATCAATCGGCCCGACCAAAGGCGCGACCAACCAATCGGCCCGACCCAAGGCGCACGGCCTAATCAATCGAGGCGGACCTAAGGCCACACCAACCAATCGGCCCGACGGCGCCAAGGCGCGGCCAACCAATCGAGGCTCGACCCGAGGCCGTAACCCAACCAATTACCGGCCCGATTTTATCCACCGATCAATGGCCTTTAACAACCAATCCGGCTTGACCCACGGCCACACCTAATCCATCGGCTGACCCAAGGCGCGCATGATTCGATACCTCACCCAAGACCCGCAAATTACGATTTTATCCACCCATCATGTAGCTTTTTGTTCAATCGAGCTCACTTTCGTATTTCAGCATGATTAGGATACTTGAACCTTTGATCCCAGACCAACTTTATGCCTTGGATACCAGGATTATATCACCCTTGTTTGGATAAACTATCGACCTTTGCCTATGAATTGCTTGTTTGCTCTTCAAATCATGTACCCTAGTCGCACTCTCTTTGCATTTCAACGTGCATCTACTTCCTTGAACTTACCCCACCATCTTACCATCAGCCCAACACCATTTATCCTTTATCAACCCTATCACGATTTCACGTTGCCTCAATCGTGATAGATTTGAGGGGGATTACCTATACCCTTAGCTGGGCAATCACTTCTTATTAATTGTCGGTGCGAGCTTTTACAAAACAAGCTACCACACAACAATGAGGGGCTAATGTAGACACCAAATTTGTGTCTTACGACACCCTGTGCCCCGCATCTCATTTTTCAACCTAACCTCACCACTTAAACCTTACACAATTATTTATTAATTACCTTATAATTAATAAATCCACATATCAAACCTACCACCTCATTTCGCCACCTCATCATGACCTAGCCCTAACCCTAAACTAACCTAATTAAGACCTATAACTTGGTCTACATCCACACCCATGACTAATTACTTCTCACCCGCACCAAAACCAACCTAATCATGACTTGACCAAGCCCCTGACTAATCCCTCGGGAGAAAAGGAGGAAAGTTGGCTATTTTACTAAAAATAGCCCACTTTGACTTAACCTACATCGGTTCTACTCAACTACGTCGGTTACGTAACCACCATCGGTTCCTTGTAAATGACCTCCCTCGACCAAAAACAAAGGATCGGAATTCATTTGAAAGATCCATAATTCACTTGGAGAGCGAGACAAGTGAAGAAAAGAGAAGAGTTTGAGAGAAGGACATCGAGCCCAAGGCTGCAGCCCGAGGAACTAGAGCACAACGACACTCATCAAGCATTGGGAGAGAAGATAGCTCATTTTTTTATTGTCGGATCATCCGACTGAGCCTTGCCTTTGTCATCACAATCCTTGGACTGTATCTTCATCAAGAACTAGTAAGTAGTGTCTTATACGTTTTTAAATAACATTTCTTGAACTTCGAATCATAGTAATTATAACTTCACTCCTAGATCTACTAGTCAGCGGCTGACCTACATCTACTTTGTCATTCCTCTGCCCGACATTGCCCTAAGAATAGCTCCTACACTCTCTGAGTCTTCTCCATCACCCTATTGCCTACCCCTAATCATTTTCCAACCTTATACACACCAAAGCCGCCTCATGACCAACCTTCATTGAAAGCCCCTAAATCACCACCCCTACCGATATCGGTTATTAGAAACCAGTATCGGTGTATAACATGATCGGTTATACGGTGACCGGCATCGGTCACTTTGTGACTCAAACCAGAACCAACCTTTCTTTATTGCTTTTTAACAAGGTAATTAAAGTGTAATTTTGCAATAGCCTTTTCTTTATCATTTGTGTTAATTCAGTATTAAAAGGGGAGTGACCACCTTGAAAGGAAGTCTAATATTTCACAGGCCCAAGGCGGTTCCTTATTTATTGTCTAACTAAAATATGGTGGTCTTGTATTCTTACTTGTAGGTAGTCCTTCCTAGACAAAAGGAGTTCTTCGATCGATCGATCTCTCTCTACGGTGCGTGCGCACCCTCCTAACACTCAACATGTATTCCTCCTAGCCCTAACCCTCATCTTGTTTTTCAAGAGAATGAAAGGATAGAAGCACCTCTATTTTAAGAACGAGAAACATTCTATGCGAAACATATACAACACAACAAAATACCGGTACAACATAGATCGGGGCTCAGAATTAGACTTGGGTCTTTAGTACAGTGATGCCTTTCCTGAAGCACCTATAACTAGGGGTAGTTACAAAATGATTGGGTTCAACAAAGTTAACATAATGCATACACAACAAATTTTACAGGGAAGGTTTTCCTTAGCACATGCATTGGTACACAACATCTATAGTGGTGTTTTATTCCGGGGATAAGTTAAAGGTTAGAAGATAACACTAGACCTTCCTCTCTACATTACGTTTGCCATAACATCGGATCACCCAAAAAACTAGATAATACAGAGATCTCTATAGTTTCGGGAAGTGATTAAAGGTTAGAGGATAAATCATACTTTCCTCCCTATACTTCTTCAGCCAGTGGCATGAGATCACCCAAAAATTCGCACTTCATTGACATTATCCTTTCTACACTCTTTCCTCATCGCGGATCAAGTGCACATGTTCCTTTTTCACATTTTCAGTATTGTATTTTACATATTTTCTTCTGACTTTTTATACATATACATGTGTATTTGACTACTTGATTGTCTTCTCTTTTGTAGGTCCATCCATATGGGAAACAAAGCATCAACAACATCACACACATTGACATCAACAATAGGTACATCACACACATTGACATTTACACACGTGTTTCCACCCTAGGTTCATTTTCATCACCTTTTTAAATTTTGGCATCTTTATTCTTTATGCTCCATCTTTTTATCACCCCACGCTTTGTGTAGTCCCTCGACATGCTTTCTACATCACTCTACATGGATATAAGGTACACATATCTATCTATTTTATGTTACCAAGAATTTTTTTCACCAACATAAAGTGGGGGCAAATGTAGACAAAAAATCACACACTTTGAGTCATTATTTAGTCTCGATCACATAATACTATTTGCATGATTCCTAAGTAAGAAAAGTACTAATTAACCCATGTCTTTGGCCACCTTGTCTTTATGCTTATGCTTTCATACTTGCACTTGTACTTACTTGCTCAGTCTATATTTTCACCTTTTAGTATTTTTCATTCTAGACACTAACACCCAGCTAGGATGCTAATGTCTTAGGTGCCCTCGTCCCCCTCTAAGTGCCCTTATCCTGTCATACTTTGGTCACACTTTCTGGGTCCTTTCTATCCATTTGAGCATCTTATATTTTTGGTAGCCATCCTTTTTAGGGTTAATTATGAAATTCAAGCAAGGGAATAATATAGATATAAATTTATGTGATCAATAAGGGTCTAAACACTAAGCATCTACTATCTCCACCTAAGGTTGCATCCATCAAAGGCATTTATATATCTATTTGTATCCATATAGCTCCATCACAAGGGATAAATGTTGGTTCATCTCGCATCACACTTCATAGGAGGAGTCTATTATTTCCATGCAAACATTTATTAAATTCTAAATCTAGCTACTTGCTCATTATCAAAGTTTAGTGACACAAAATCAACACAGGCACGATTCTTCACACACATAAAACTACATTGGAGTCCGAGATGTAGTGTAATGCTCATTGTAATTCCACCATTGTGGCGGCTAAGGACAATCCGAACCCTCATTTTGAATCTTTTGTTTTTAGGATTTGATGTCTATTTAAGGGTTTTACATGTGCTTTCTTCATTATAGGTTTTCATGTACCTCAACGATTCAAGTGTGAAATACACACAATAAAAGGTGAACAAGTGCAAAACCCTAGAGTCCATATCATAACTAGGTTCGAAATTTTTACAAACCAAGGAGACCAAAAACAAGACTAGGGCACCCCCATCCCTCTCCAGTGCCCGGTCCGGCTAGTTCCACCTCTACTGCATTTTTGTGGCTCGTTGCAATGGTATGTTATTCTGTTTCATTATGCTACTCGGTCAGTCGCTGCGAGGTAAGAAAAATCAAGGTTAGTACCTTATCCTTCTCATTTCCTTTTATTGATAAAATCAAATAAATTGTTTAAGCATTCATATTTTACTACATATCATTTATATCATAGTTGTACATTTAGATTCATATAAAATAATTAGATTTTTATTGAATCATTATCAACTAATTATCATTTTACGTCCCAAAAATTGAGCTAATTGAGTTATTCTCTCACTTTTGTGCTAAACATATTTCATCTACATTAAAAATTAATTCTTTCGGATGTTTGTGAAGCCTTCAAAATGACTCATAAACTTGAGCTTCATGCTCTCAAAGATGGTAGAGTCAAGCTTAGAAAAAATAAACCAAAACCTAAGTTTTCATCCAAACCATCCTCTAGCCAAGAAAAATCAACATCATCAACCAATGAAGTCATCACAAAGACCACTCCCAAAGAATGTTTGACCACCAAATGCTCTCATCCTCAACACACTTCACACAACCATAGAAGAATTTTATAACACATTAACATGATCACTCTCCCTCTTATCCGCCCCATTGATACATCTGTCTAAAAATCCTCTTGGTATAGAGATAATAATTATTGCAAATACCATTTAGTTAAAGGTCACGACATCGAAAGGTGTATTTCATTTTGAAATTCCTCCAAGATCTAGTTTATAAAGGTGATTTACAACTAGATAATCCAAATGTACCTCAAAATTAGAATTTGGACATCTTTAAACAACCCTTCACAAATCACTCTCCTTCTTCCAACCAACCAAAAATAGATCACATTCATACCATCATACTATAAAAAAATTCAAAGAAGAATCACCTATGACATCTAAGAATCCTATCACATATTCCATATCCGAACCATCTATCGGTAGCTCCATTATAGAAACAAAAAACATTGAACCAACCACATCTTTAGATCCTACCATTAAAAAGAAAGCACCTTTATCCACATCTACTTCATCCTCATCTAAACCATCTATAATCTCTTCACAAGCTTTAAAAAATAAACCTATCCTAAAAATTGTGAAAATATCATACATCAACCATGTAACTCAACATTACATGTATAATCTTATAAAGTACACACCACATGGCCACATATCCCTTCATCTAAAAAAGTAACCATCATAACCCACAACCATCCAACTTATTCAACATAAAAACCAAAACACTTGCCTTCCATCTTAGGGCCACATCCCTCATCATGATTACCCATCACTACCACACAATCAAAAACCATCCCTGAGCACATACCTAAAGAAACTACACTAAAGGTAGTGCCTTGACACCCGTTAAATCAAAATAAGCGTCACTTCCTTCTACGTCTCTGTCTCGAAAGGACACCATACTTTGATCCCGGAAAGGATTCTTCAACAATCTATCATAACTCTAACACCTCTTAAAACATCGACTCTTAAGGGTGGAAGCCCTATTTGTATAACTTCAAAGCCTTTTGTGATTATCATCGCACATCAGAAATCATATAGAAGGCTGTAAAGACCTTCATACTAATACAAAAAATCTTGAAAATAAGGGCTTTCTCCCCTCGGATCTACAAACATCAAAATTATCCTACCAGACATCCACGACCACTACATCTAAATCATCACCTACACCTATAACCACTGAAAGTGAGAAATATCTTGAGAAAGATCCTCCTTATCAAATCGATGCAGCACATGTTACCAATAGAGAACATGCCCAAAAATCCAATACCACTAATGAAAAAAAATATAAAATATCCCTTCCACTTGATCCTAAGTCATCAAATCCAACAACCCCTAATAAGGCGAAGGTTTCCATCCTTTCCCCCCATCATACACAATCCACCACCGCAATAAAAAAATGTCATCATCAAACAACTTCACCAAGCTCTAGTCAAGATGTCCCTATATGAACTGGTGAAAACCTCACCTTCACACCAAAAAACAATGATATAAGCCCTCCGATCTATATTATTTCCCTCAAATGTTCCAAAACTCTTCATAAACCTAGTCGGTACACTCAAAACATCCACTGAAATATCTTTTGATAGTTCATAAATACCATCGCTCTGACGAGAGGATCATGACCTCCCAATCTTCATCATGTTTAAATCAACGACATCCTTGTAAGAGGGTTATGATAAAAAATGATGTAAGTATAAACATCATATCATCACATTCCTTTAGTCAAATTTAATTACCAAACACCATTGTTTCATAAACACCTCTTGTGTTATGAGATTTTGATGACACAATTGTGCTCACATTGGGTACATTGATCTAACCTCTTAAAGTTGGCATTAAAAATATCCTCGAAATCTTCTATTTAGTAGAAGGAGAATTCTAGTATAACATTCTTTTGGGCCAACCTTGGATTCATACTACACGTTGTGTAGTTGCTAAATCACATAGTTTGAGTCAATATTTAGTCCTAGTCTCATACTATGATTCATATGGTTCTTGAGTGAAAAGAGTAATAATTAACTCATGTCGTGGACCATTTTTACATTTCTTGTTGTCATATTTTCAATCTTACACCTGCACTCATCCGAGTTTGTTACTGTCATTCTATGTTTTTCTACTCGACCGAGGCACGCATCCTAGGACTGGGGTGCCCTAAGCACCCTGGTCCCATTCTAGGCGCCTTGATCCTCTTTACACTTTACTTACACCTTTTGGGCACTTTCTAGCCATTTGAGATTTCTATATTTTTGGTGGTTGGCCTTTTTGGGGTTAATTAGAAAAATTAGAACAAGAGAACCATATAAATATAAAGTTATGAGACCATAATGAGGGACCAAGCACTAAGCACTTACTATCACCATCTAGAGTTGCATCCATCAAAGGCACCTAAAGCTACAATTGCATCCATCTAGCTCCATCACAAGGCACACAAGGCTGGTTCATCTACATCACACTTCATAGGAGGGGAGTCTATTGTTTCCATGCACACATTTATTACATTTTACATCTAGTTATTGCTCACTACTTCACAAAGTGTGACTGACACAAGAGAAACCTAGGGCACGATTTTTAAAAAAACATACATAGAACTACATTGGGTTTGAGATGAAGTGCAAAGATCGGTAAGTCTAGGATTCTATTTTTCCATGCACACATTTATTAAATTTTTCATCTAGTTATTACTCGCTACTTCACAAAGTGCGACTAACACAAGAGAAACCTAGGGCATGATTTGTACACACACATAGAACTACATTGGGTCTAAGATGTAGTGCAACAATCAGTTAGTAAGTCCACCATTGTGGTCATTTAAGGATAGTATGACACCTTAATATGCATTTTTTTAGGGTTTTGATGTTTGTCTTGGGGTTTTTAGGTCTCTCCTTCATCACGATTTCGAGTGACATACTACGAAGTCAACCGAAGCTAGTGCGATCGGAACCAACTATATGAGAACATCTAGTGACACCTCAAAGGAGGGTTCCATATCATTTCTATAGACTAGGGTACCTAGTTCTTAGAATATGGTGCCCACAGGTGCCCTAGTCTAGTTAGACAGCTTAGTTTTGTACTTTCTTTAACTTCTTTGTGGTCATTTCCTCCTTTTATTTACCCAATTCACACTATGACATACTCCTGTACCTTCGTTGAACCACCTAAGGAATTTCTTACCCCTCTTACACATTAGGGTTTTAAGTTTCTATTTACGTAGTTTTTTGGGTGATGTTGGAGCTCAAATGTGCACCCATGCCCAAATCATAGACAATTTGGGATTTGAGACAACATGGGACTGTCTCCAAGTTGTGGGACTCAAACTGAGATAGACCTCTGGAGAAGGCCGACTTCCTCTACTTACTCCTAATGCTAAACTACTCTTAGGAATTGAAATGTAACTATCTAAATCTACTCTAACTTTCCAAGGGACCAGGGTGAGAAGGAGATGTATAAAACATAAACCTAAACTAGAGAAGGTGATAACACCAAAATAAGGGGATGAATACTTTGATGAGAGAGAAAATAGAAGAAAACTATAATGAAGAGAGCCAAAATGAGAGAGACAAATAAAAATCACGTCTTGGGTTCCACTTTCATGATGTACAATGAACATAAAATTTTGAAATAACGCATACAACAAACCTACAAATGAATGAGAGATAAGAGAGAGAAATAAAAATAGCTAAGACAAAAACATGCCACAAAACTAGAAATTTTATTGTTTAAAAATCATGCACAGATCATCACGATACATGAGGAAGATGCAAAAATTGATAGAAATATCACCCAAGGCACATGACCCCTAGAATACTTTTGCAAAAAAAAATGATGCCCTCACATTCCCAAAGTATCCAACAATAAAAATGGCATCACTTTACAATATATAGAAAAATAGAAGGAGAGAAGAAGAAAAGAGAGGGAAATTAGAATTCCCATTTTTCCCCAACCACCTTCGTTAATTTTCTAAGAAAATATGATTGCTATGTAATTTATCTTTCATACGTCACTTGGTTAAGCTTCTTGAAGAAGGAATGACGTCCATCGCATTTAATTCTGGGGGTTGAGCCATTTTGAGTAGAACTATTGCATGTTTGGGGAGTTTTAATTCATCTACCCTCCTTCATTAAATCATGAAATCCTATTTTGTTGCATGAATAAGGTTAATATTTCTTAAAATAGTATAATATTTGCAAAGATCTAATCATCAGATTGAAGCTCATGTTCATTTTGCTATCATGAAAATTCTTTGCTTTAATTTGATATGCAACTTTATGTCTTAGTTCTATGTGGATTTTGACCTATGTAGCTTTTTATCCACTTCATCACGTGGCCTCAAATGTGACATGACTTCATGTCAATATCCGTGGAATTTATTTCCTTCACCATGCGGCTTTTGGTAGACTTGATTTGTTCCACTGGCCCGACTTGATTCACTGACTTCCTTTCGTAGCTTTCCAAAACATCCATGGATTTCCTTCTTTCATTTGTGGATTTTGTTGTATTTCCACAACACGCTTGAACTCTTCCATGGTCTTCATTCCCCAACCCATGACTCTTCAAGTTTTCAATTTTTAAAAGGGTGTAAAAATGGAAAATAAGTCACTTCCTTTATTATATTTGGCTTTTATTTCTTGCTTTATATAACATTAGATAAGGCTAGGATATCCGATTTTAGTTTAATCATTTTGGTGAACTCGACCGATCCAACACTTTCTTTGATTATGTCTTCACCCTATCAAGTCATGGCTCAATCATCTTATCCTACTTTTGCACCTACTAAGATTTATGGTATAGTCACTACTGTTGCTGATTTTATGCAAGTGCATACTCAACACCCCCTTAATTTGTTATGCCTAAGGTTGATCTTTCTATCAATGTAGTAACTACTCATCCTCTTATGGATCCACCGCCTCTATTTCTCCACCCATAACTTTTAGCAGATCCTCCTACGACTTCAAAGGGTTATGACATCATTAAACAACTTAGGAATATAACCGCTAAGATTTCTCTTTATGAATTGTTACGTAATGCACCTAAGTGTAGGAAAACACTAGAAGCAACCCTTCATTCCATTCATATAAAAGTGATAACTCTATGGTAGCCTTTACACATGTCATTGAGTCTCTTCGGAATCGCCACATGCTATATCCTTTATTGATGAGGATTTTTCACCTTTTACTAAAATAAATCCAGGCACACCATTGCGCATTACCGCTATCACTAGCACCACTTATATCAAACAAGTACTTGTCGATAATGGATCAACCATCAACCTATGTGATCATTCTCTTCTAAAAAACTAGGTATTAATGATAATCTGATTTCTAAGAATTCTACTCTCATATGTGGATACGATTCTACTACCTACACATGCCTATGAACCATCTCATTACACATTAAGGTTGGACCTAAGACTGTTCTCAACGACTTCTATGTTATCAATGCCTCATTCCAATTGATCGATTGCTAGGTAGGCCTTGGATCCATATAATGCAAGTGTTGAGCAAACAACATATACCACTTAGTAGAGGGCATACAAAAGGTTCACACGGAGGAATAGAGCATGTTCATAGGTGCGGGAGGATCGAAAGGAATCATGAGCGGAGGACAAAGGCAGATTCGAGAATTATCCATTTTCATGATTATGATCTATTTTTGGAAGATGGTGTGCGAAGCACACAAATGGGAAAATACTTTCTCGACATGCATCGACTATTTTTAGAAGAGCAGCTATGGAGTGCTTTGCATGGATACAGGCTAAAGATATAATTGTGATTGATAATTAACTAGGAGAGATCTATTGTTAGCACACTTGCATGTGTGGCTGTAATTGTAAAGGCACATGGCTATTTTCAGCATGTGACCTATTTTGGGAATAGATAAGCGGTGAAGGGAAAGTCCCCACCCTTATAAATATGTAGTGAACTATGTAATATAAGAGAGGGTATGTAAGAACTGAATTCTTGTGAGATTATCTTTGTCAGGCATTACGTGCATGAGCATATGATGCTATTATTGTAAGAAGCCTCTGTGTATTACTATGTTTAATATAATGGAGTATATTGGTTGAATCATAGTATGGAATCCTAAGTATAATTAGTTCTTGCATTCTTGATTTCATTATGATTATCATTTAAATCTATTATTCTTTAGATCTAGATCTGAACATGCATTATAGAATGAGGTATTAATGATGGATCTCGATTGCATAAGTCTTCATCATGCTAACATCCTGCAACAACAACCCTAAAGAGGGTCCTGGTACATTTGCTCACTTCAGGTGAGCGCTCAGTCTAGGATGAGTGATATGCCGGTGTGCACAGGCTTTTCTTGGTAAATTCTAGGCTGCATCATTGGTCTTGTTGTTGGGACCTCTTTTTCAGTTGTTTTTAGGATGGTTCATGATGAAGACATACCGGTTGACCCTAGCAAGTGTTGAGGAGTGGATACATGACCTAGAAGAAGAATACGCATAGAGGTTCAACCTTTGGATCGAGTTTGATGCACGCACGTGGGTGGAGCAGAATCTATATAACTATTTGTTAAGAGATTCTTTGATATCTTTTTGGTGGAAAGGCTATACGAGTGGCTGGTTGCTTATGTGTCTAAATGGAATTTGAGGTATCACGTAATTTTACGGACGTAGGAAGAATTTGAGACCCTTTATAATGCTGATCGATTTGTACTCACGCTATGGATACGTGGTTCTATGTTGTTTTGAACATCTATATCTTGGAGTACTCATTTTCCACTTATTCATGCCCAAAGGTAGCTGAATTCCAATTTTTATGATATCCCGAGGAACTTACTGCAAGGAATTCCACTGGTGATAAAAATTCTAATGGCAACCACTGAAATTGAGAGAAAACCAATAGTGAACTAAAACCCACCACATGTGGGGAAGGAGTAGGTTTGGTGAAATATGGAAGAGATAGAGATATAAAGGAAATGAAAGGAAAGGCGGCTTAAGTATAAAGAGGTGCTTGAGAGGGAGATAGAGAAGTAACAAGATGTTGCGAGTGAATGGCATTATGGAGAGAGATAGTCCGGGAAGGGTTTGAAGTTCACGTAGAAGGCGTGGAACCCGAGCATCGAAACTCCCCATTTGGGAAAGCATGACAAGGAACTCTCCTCGGTCTCACGTAAAAGCGCGCTTACAAAGATGACTTAGGCCACGGGCGCACATCTAAATCCACAGAAAGCTTTCCCTTGCACTTTGTTTTATAGTATCTAGTACAACAAATAGTCAAGCAAGCTAATTTAGGCGAGTGGGAGAGTAGGAGTGAGTCATATAAAAATCACAATGATGACAACACAAACATCTTCGTTGTTGTATGGGAGTACCTTTTCGGGTGTATCATCTACACAAAATTCAAGTGCGTAGACTTTTGTGGTATGTTGTGGACCTTGTTTTTATGTGAGAAAGTGTTGAAGCGTACACTTTCCACGGTTGTCTTGCCGGGGTTTGGGGTGTAGCCTCTTAGAATTTATTTTTGGCCTTAAAACGTGCTTGATATACTAGGAAACGTACTTTTCTCATATGGGTGAGATTTTTGACCTATAGGTTTATGAGACGGTTTTGGCCCATGGTTTTGATACCCACAGTTTTGTAAAATTGCTAAGCGATTGTCTACTTATGTGGTTTTTTTGCATATGGTAGTGTTAAGGTAACATTGTAGATGTGTTTTGAAATCGGGTGTGAATTCTGTAGAGTTTGTTGAGCATAGCTCCAAACGGATCTATGTATTGTATTGAGAGAGCAGTGGTTTGTAATAAAATTTGAGCAAGTGATTTTTGGTGGACATAGACCAAATTAGGTGAACCATGTTAAATACTATCTCTTTGTGTTGTGTTATTTTATTCTGTACTTTTATTTGAGATCTGTAATATTTTTTGCATTTTAGTTTCTCTGCTTTGTGATTCTATGAGAGATTATTCCACATATTTTATCCCTTATTTCCTAATATTTTGGACTCTCTTACGGGAGTAGTAATACTTGAAGACTATCACGGTGTAGTTCACTAATAGTATTGGGACACGGGGAAGTACATTGTGTTCATGGATAAATTAGATATGATATGGAAATGAAGTTAAAACCTATAACCTCAAAGCATGAAGCTAATATACACTAAACCATCATGATAAGAGATAAACAAGACTAACATCTATCATTGTATGAACTAGATTAAATATAAACTAACATGATAAAGCTACTCTCTACTCTTTAGATCACTTAATTAAACATTGAACCTAAGAAGATCAACTTAGCAATCAAAGGTGTGATTAGTTGTTTTATGGTTCTCAATCTTTCAAGAATGGAGTCTCACCATTAATGGCTTCAAGGCCAATGGTTCTCTCTATTTACTCAAAACTTGGATTATGGATGCAAATGGAGGTTATTAGCTCAAGATCAATGAAGGGAGTAAGTTTAAGATCAAATGTCTTATAGCTTAAAGCTAATACAAATGGAATCCCAAAACTAGGTGTTCTTAGTGTTAATAAGATATCCTAGGTGTGAAGGTGTAAGTTGAATGGGTAGGCTTAGCCTTGTATTTATAGTTTTCCAAATGGAAGAGTTTGGACTTTGGGTGCATGTGGGACTAAAGTCTAAAAATCACTTTAGGATTAGATTAGGATAAACATGCTTTAGGCTTAGTTAAGCTTGGTTTAGGCTAGTTAACTAGGGTTTAGGCTAGTTAAACTTGATTAGCAAGTGATTAGAGACTCATCGAGAGTTAGGAGGGGTCTGGATAACCAATTTTGACTAATAGATAGCCTACTGAAGCCAATAGAAGTGGTATAGAGAGAACTAGGGAGGTTTTGAATGGTCGAAAGGAGGAATGTTTAGCTAATAAGAGAGATATTAGCCAAATAATTTGATTATAGGAGGAATGTGACTGAAAGAGTGTCGTGAATGGGCATCCGAGAATGGAGCGAAGAAGGGTTGATTAACGAAGTGTCATCAATTGACTGGATTGGATGAAATGCTAAGTGTAAGAATGTTTTAGGTGTCTACATTTTCCCCTCTTTGGGGTGACGTAAGCGACGTCACTTCAAAGAAAGTAGACAAGCACAAACAAGTAGAAAATTTTGAAGGGATAGAAGATAAATGAGTATAATAGAGGATGCCTCATCGATTGTCATTGGGGTGATGGAAGAACTCGATCGACAATCAAAAATATGACAAGAAGAGAACGAAGAAGAAAGAATGGTGTGAAGAAGAAAGGGGATATAGAAAAAAAAGGAATATGAGGAAGAGGGAATGAACTAACATCCATCCAAAGTGCCTTTTAAACAACTTTATTTTTCATCATATTCTTTAAGGATCTTCATCATCGGTCCTTATTAAAAATAATGAACAAAAGTGTAGTATGACATGAAAATCCATATACGAACAAATGTCCATTGCTAAAAGCACTAAGTCCATGCAACATACAAAATTCAATGCGATAAGAAAGTAAAAGAGATAAACTAGAGAAAACATAACGTAATAGTTTTGTTATCGAGATTGATTCGACACTGTGTGAGTTAACGAAAAGAATTAATGACGGTGCCCTAAGCAAGGATACATGCAAGGAAAATAATGGACACTTCCGTCCATGAAAAAGCAATGTGCACTACGAAATAGTACTAGGTAACTCGTTGTGCCCCAAAGTACAAATGAAGTAAGAAACCTAGCTTTTGTTTATGGAGGTAGATCAAGATGATCCATGAGTCGCACACATGAACATGTGAGAACTAAAGAGCAATGTTTTGTAGGATGATTTTAAATTTTTAGAAGTTTTTGAAACATATTTGAATGTTTTTGATGATTTTTCTAACATATTTGAATGTTTTTGATTTTTCTAACATATTTGAATGTTTTGATTTTTCTAACATATTTGAATGTTTTTGATTTTGAAAGTTTTCTGAAACTATGTACAGGAATACGAGGAAGCGTAGATGCCCCTAGTGATAGATGGGATGTACTGAGGGCATACTGACCACATGTGTACGAGAAAGGTGAAGATGCAAAAATGCCCTAACGATTAGGTGGGAGTATTAAAAGACAAACTCTTCACATGTAGAAGTGGGACCCAAGGCCATTATGGATAGGTTCAAAATGATGATGAACATAAAGCAATGAAGTGTTGGGAAGAAACAAGTATGCCTCTATCGTAAGTTGGCCTAAAAGTAGATGATAGAAAGGAAGGAGAAGATTGTTTTTGTGAAAGGGGACAAAGGTGTTCGGAAACATGGAAAAAAAGTAATCCTATACACATGGATGTTCTGAACGAAGTAGAAGAATGATGTGAATGATATGAATGTAGCTTAGAAGCCTCGCGATGAAGAAGTGATTAGCCAAAGGCACAAATCGTGAGACAAGATATGGACTAAAGCAAGAGTCGAACAAAGTCCAAAAAGACACTTGGTAACATACTAACCTTGTTTACTCATTGAGATCCGGTGTGTGCACGTGGTATTTAATTACCTCTTGAAGGGTAGATTTAATAGAAAACAAGTGAAGACACCAAAACTAATGTGTAGGAATGATTTATTTTGAAAGGCGATAGGTGATTTGTGAATGAAGGGTGGAAGGATAGCGATTACATTGCTCCGTTGCTAAGCATCCATAGCCACGATGGAGATGTATTTTATTCTAATCACAACATTGCTATATTTCCGATTAGGCGTCCATAGCCCGATAGAGATTACTAGAAATACCCCAAGAGAGAGTTATATATCAATTTTCTTTTTCTTTTAGCATTTGACTTTTGATTTTTGATTTTTGATTGATTTTGATTCTTTTTCTTTACGAAAACTTATTTCAGCTCTCTTGTTTGACAAGGGGTTAAGAACCATTGATGGCTTGATGGAAGAAGGTGAAAGTGATTGTTATGACGAAATTGGATAGTGTTAACAAATATGTCCAAAAGTTCTTCGCAACAAGTTCATTAGATGTTGAATGTGATAAGATCTCTAAGAGGTCATTCGTTCTTTAATTTACCAAGGTGATGAAAGACTAGGGTCAAACAGATACCATAGAGATAAATGTCACAAAATGCGTGTGAAAAGGCTAACCAAAATATCACCGAAGGGATGAAAATGGAAGATTCCTTGCAGAGGAATGATAAGAAAGGGAAGAAAGAAAATCCATGTGTACGCAATACCTGATTGCAATGTTTGAGAAAATGTACCTTTGACTTTGCTTGTGTTTTCTCAATGTTTTTTGTATTTTTGAATTGTTAGCTTTTTAATAGTTTTTGGAAAGTTGGGACCAACAACGTCACTCCATGTGATAGGATCCAACAACGATGTTTGTGACTTCCTTGATAAGGGAGACTAGGTGCATTTGTTTATTAAGAGTTATGTTATCCCCGATCTCGATGATCGTGGTGAGCTCATACCCAACAAATGACTAAAATTTATTTTGAAACATGGATTTCGTATGCACGAGAATCTTGAGTTCCCTATTCAGAGGTTTATGCACTTTACTCCATACTTGATGGTTACGTTGATGTGCATTCTTGAATTGAGCTTGATTTACAATTTTGATATTGTTCGAGTTGTTGGGTGCTTTCAAGATCTTGGAAGTTTTGATCTGATCTTGATAATGAACCTGTTTGGGTTTCTTATAAGCTGACGTGTGACTTTTCTGACCCTGAGAAGTGGGAGAAGAGAGTGAACATTTATGATTGATGATAGGAATGAGAGAAATGATGGTGGGATTGCCCCAGTCATTGGTAGAGGGATGGAGAGGATACGGTCCAAGAATTGAAGAGGATGGGCTACCAAGAGGTGAGCCACTAATAGAAGATGATGAAGGGCTACTAGGATATGGCCCTAAGATGGAAGAAATTGGGCTATGAGGACATGGCCCAAGAATAGAAGAAGATGACGAAGGCTGCTTAGGGTGTGGCCCAAGTATAGATGAGGAGGGACTACTCGGAGGTATCCCATAGATAGAAGAGGATGAAGGGATACTAGGATGTGGCCCAAGAATATAAGGTAATGGGCTACCAAGAGGTGACCCACAAGTAGAAAATGGAGGACTACTCGGGGGTGGCCCAAGTGTTGAAGAAGACGATGGGCTACTTAGCGGTGACCCAAGGTGATATTTTGATTGAGGAATGGTAATAGATAATGAATGATTTGGTAACGAGAAGATAAGCCATGGCTCAATGCTAGACCTCGACATCTCATCATGTTTAGAAGAAGGTGAAGATGGAATAGAAGAATAATCAAGTTCCATGACCTTAGGATTTTCCTCTATGTTATGATAAAAGGAATTAACTTCTTTTCCCCAATACGCGAGCGTATCGAGTTCTAGAAAGAATCCTTGTTTGCAATCCTCTAAAGGGATATAATCGTGTAGTCTGATTGTTCCTTCATCCTGAGAGAAATAAATCAGTATAGGTTGTTGTTCTTTAGTCATAGAAGGTTGAATAGAAGAAATAGGTCCGATAAGGAGGGAAGATAGATTGACAAAAGAAGATGACTTAAGAGAAGAATTAGGATTAGAGGTAGACATTTCATGAATGGGACGATTTGGATTTGGACCTAGATTTATTTTCTAGAAGACGATGCAATGTAGGAGAGAAAATAGGATCACATAGCCATCTGTTAAGTTGCGACATAGGAGTTGAGTTAGATGATTGACTAGAGGGAATCCGAGTCGTGGAACTCTTTAATGGAAGAAGAGATCGTTGAGATGGTGATGAAGGATGTCTGCGAAGAAAGGGAGGACCATGACTCAAGAACCAAATTAGATCTTTGATTGTGCGAGCGTGGAGTCACATGAGTGCGTAAAGGAGGAAGACATCGTTGAGGTGATTTGGAATAAAGGTCTGCTTGAAAGAAGGGAGGACTATGACTCAATATTTGATCTAGGGTATCAAACAATAGTTGGCATCAAGTCTTCGAGAAGAAGAGTGGGAGTCCAAATGGTAGTTTGGATCTGAATCAAAAGAAGAAGAGTGGGGGGAACCTGAATAATAATTTGGATTAAAAACATCCAAACCATACCACCAACTATGAGTTGAAGGTGGGGAACAAGGTACCTGGATGGGCCCTCTAGCACGAATAACCAAACAAGGTTTAGTTGTAATGGGAATATTTTGATGTGAATACCTAAACCTAGGTTCCATATTGTAGTAAGTGTGAGAAACCACACGATAGTTAGTCATTTTTGGTGTCGTCTAGGTGTGAATGCCTAGACCTAGATAGTGTGATGGAACTCCTTCAAAGGAAGGAAGTGAGTGTTAGGATAAAATATTATTATCCTAAATATTAATTATGCATAGTTCAGTTATTTAATTAATTTTATTAATTAAATAATAATAGTTATTTTGTTATATGGTTAATCAACCATATTTGTCTTTTATACATATTGTTATATTGTTTTAAACAATATATTTGTTTTTATCTAATTGCTGCTTCCCGGATGTTATTGGAAGCTTATTCATTTTGGCATTTGGTTGCACCTGTGCAACTTATTCTCCTGTGTGTATTTGGCTGTGCAATATCTATAAATATTGCAGCCCATTCTCTGTAATGGTTGATTGATTGAGATTAATAAAGTGATCAGGCTTCCGTCCTGTTTTCAATCATCATTTGGTACCAGAGCGAGAATCTGGACCTGTAGAGGTGTGGAAGAGAGAGCAGCAGAGAGAGAGGAGATTGGAGAAGTGTTTGCAGCATTTGAGAGCCTGTGTAGCCTCGTGCAAACTCCCAGCCCCATCCCTGCCTCCCCCACAACCTCCTGTTCCTTCCAGGTGCTTGGAAGGCAAATTTTTGCACTGGTGCACTCAGCACCAGGCAAAATTTGCTGCAGGATTGCTTGCTATATTTGGAGGCCGTGTGAAGAAGGACTCCATAATAGGCGCAGACCAGAGAGGGGCAGCAGTTGAAGGAGGCATGGAAACCCCTGTTGAAAGCGGTGCACGCACTGCACAAAGAGACAATCAATAAAAAAGAAGCATATCATACAAAAGAAATGGCATAGCAAAGAGAAGAGGCCGTTGCAGGGCCGCATGGCCATCGTGACTGGTGCATCCAGAGGCATCGGCTAGAGAAATCGCGCTCCACCTCGCCTCCAAAGGCGCTAATCTTGTTATCAACTACTGGGAAATCAGCAGAAAGCGGAGGAAGTCGCGTCCGTAATCAACGCTGCTTCTCCATCTTCTGAGGGTGGACGAGTGAAAGCCATAACCGTAAAGGCCGACGTTTCCAAAGCTTCGGATGTGGTCCACTTGTTGACAAGGCCGAGGAAGCGTTCGGAGGGCCAGTCCACATAGTCGTTAGCAACGCAGGTACTGTTGATAGAACACACCCTTTCCTTGCCCACACCTCCAGAACAAGCGTGGGACTCCACCTTCGACATCAACTGCAAATCGGCCTTCCTGTGTTCTAGAGAAGCTGCCAGCAGGCTCATCAAAGAAAACAAAAAAAAGGAATTGGCTAGAGCAAGGAAGGAAGGATCAAAGAAAACAAGAAAAAAAAGGCGGCCAAAGCCTGCAAATGACGCCTCACCTGCTCCACGTGAACTGCGCACGCAACAATCAATCAAAGGGGCCTTCTCCAAATCCACTCGGACAAGAAACAAAAAGCGGTGTGAGGAAAGAAGGAGGCGGCAAGGAAAAGCAAACAAAAACAATAAGAAGTCATATGCTTCAGATCCGGATTTTGAGCAATGAAACCCTAAAAACGCCTCTCACCAGCATGCGACACGTGGAATCTCTGCCAGGTCACATTTTTTAAAGAGGTAAGTCGATTTTACCGTAATTAAATACAAGTTCCTTCATTTCATAGCTCAAGCGCCCTAAGTGGCCAAGTTGGTTATTGCATGCGCCTTGGGAGTGAGAGGTCTGGGGGTCAAATCCCACCAACAACACTCAAAAACTCACCTTTTGAAATTTGGCGGAATTTTTGGCGAGACTGCTAAATTTAGCAGGTTTTTTGAATTTAGTTATAACTAACTAAATTTAGCGGAGAAACCCCTAAGCTAGGGTAATTTTTTTTCTCCCATCTGGTCTGTTTTTTCATTTCAGACATTTTTTGCAAAGGGAGACCTATCTAAAAATTGCATCTTCAGCTTCTTTTTTGCAATTTTTAGCATTTTGGGTCGTATTGGGCTCAGGAGGCCACGGGGCCACTGGCTGAATTTTTGCTGTCATTCAAATTATACAGTTTTTGAATGTAAATTATATCTTGCTACATATTGTACTAATTTTGAGTTGCCATAGTCAAGCTGCAAAACTCTGTAATTGCTCAAGCTGGCGAAATTGTAATAAAAACAATAAAATTGGTTACCAGTAACACTCACGAGATCCTAGATCTCATTCGCAGCGTTCGGTATATACAGTGCCTCTAGGAAGCACTTACGGGTAAAGCTGTCGTGACTACTACTGCACTTAACGCCTAATATAGCTGCAACAACGTCATCTGGGCATCGTCCCTATAAATTGACGGGGAGTAATAAGGTCACAGTGCACACACTATGAACCATCCCATCCGTCTGTGAATGATTGCAAGACATAAATCCGGACTGAGAAATTATCCGAGTATATAGCGAAGTTACACATGTGTATGAGGATATTTCTTTGAGCCGGTGTCAATAATCACACAGACCCCATCAATACTGTCTTGGTACCACATATTGAATTCTTTCACGTACGTTAACGCCTCTTTCACGTACCGCCGGGTATATAGAAAGGGCGAGCTTCTTCCACGTACCGACGGGTATATCGGAAGGGCGCGTATATAGAAAGGTTCGGTATATCGGACTGATGGTATATAGATTGGGAGACCTAATACCTGGAGTGATAAGAGCCAAACCACATCGGTGATCTCTCGCAAAATGGGCACAATGCCCCCAATTTTTCTTCGATTCACAATTGCTCGAGAGGAAGGAACTATCTTTGCATGGAAGACAAAAATAAAGACACAACTTGAGTTTGAAGAAATCGGCTGTTGGAGTGGTACTCTAACCGAGATCACCTGTTGATGCAACACAACGACAATTTGATAGAGTAGATCGAGAAAGCAAAACTCATCATCTTGTTCGGAGTTTCCGAGCGATGTGCGAAGCCCACATTCGAGATTCCCAATGAAAAAGAAGCGTGGGATAAGTGAGCACAATATATGAGGCAAAAAACAAGAATGTCATACTCAATTTGTAGAGTCGATTACATACATTAAAGTTCAAGCGAGAATGAGAAAATTGAAGCCTTCTAAGAAGAGTTATAGAGTTGAGGGCTTCACTTCTAGCCCTAGGAGAAGAGGTCAAAGATGAATCTCTCATTCCCATTGTTCGAGAGCTCTCCTTCTTCTTATCACATTTTTGTCATAACTCTAAACTTGTCAGATACGAAAATTAGTTTTGACAAGCTAGTAAACCTCTCTTGCAACAAGAGGAAGCAATGCACAACAAGGATGATGAAGAGGAACATGAACTATCTTCACATCAAAAATGGAAAGGAAAGGTAAAGGAAAACCTAAATCCTATCGAAGTCCCCACATCGAATCGGTATCATGGGGACAATCAACGAAGAAGAAGCGATGTCGATTTGCGAAAAGAGGACATGACTTCTAAGATTGTTGGTATAACACTTATAAGAAAGGTTACTGTCATCACCGATCTGCACTATGATAATTCTTCACGGGCACTCCTCGTGCTATGATTATTTACTAATGCACAACCTTTAGTTTAGTGGATGTAATATGGAAACAAAACAACATAACACAAGAATACCATCGACTATGATAAGACGGAATGATGACAAATCTTAAATATCAAAGTAAATTATAATATTAACATGAAAGCTCATTCAATCTCACCCATGAGGTACTTCAAGTGTTATTGACTTCACTTTCCTTTCACCAAGACTATGGGAGAAACTTTACAATTACACCTCTTAATGGCTTCTTCAACACACCTTTAAAGCGATGGCTTCCTTCACACACTTCCTCTGATATTTCTCACTACTTCCTTCTATGCTAAATGAGGGGGTGGTCTCTCTATTTATAGAACTCCAGGCTTATCCATCTTATCTCTAAGATAGGATAAAAAATCCCTCTGACGAATCATATTCCATACCTTAACTCTTATCTGTACATGTAAGCTTATCTGTTAAGATAAGATAAACCTTATCATTTTACATGGGTTCCACATTTTTAGACTTTTACAAATAAAATACACAAAATATTTATGACCTCACTCCTTGTCTTTATTACCAATATAATATTTCTAATTCCTAATCATGTAGACCCTACTTCTCTAATTACCCAAACTTTGACATTTTAACATTACCGGACCACTTACGACAAATATTTACTTTTTACAACATTTCTATTGTACTTTGTATTACCATACTCCACATTATTGGCGGCACCGTCATCGGCGGCACCGTTATCTTCTATCAGACGCTACTACTAATTATACTTAACAACATCCTATTCCTAATACATACATTAATGAAATAGAAATTACGGAGGAAAATTTTAGTGTCGACATCTTCCCCCTTCAAGCTTCTACTCCGTCCTCGTAGTAGACTATTACAGTGCTTGGAAAATCTTGACTTGTCGTGGTTGACCCATTTCGTAATGGGAGTGCCATCCAATTCCTCCAGTCAAGTGTACGTACCATTTTCATACAATTTCTTTATTTTGTAGGGCCCCATCCATTTTGAAAGAAATTTTTCTGTCTTCTTTTTGTATACGGAATCATATACTAGAACCAAGTCATTCACTTGAAATGGAGACCACCGGATATTTTGATCAAAGTATTCCTTACGCCTTCATTTTCTTCTTATGGCTTGTATCCTTTGCTATTTCTCTCATTTCCTCCAGAAATGAAGATGTACTGACCTTTCTTTTTTTGAATCACTTTCATCCATCCTTTCATTTTTCATAACTCTCACGGTGGGAATATCAAACTCAATAGGAAGAAGCTGGATCAATGCCATAGGCCAAAGTGAAATGGGGAGTATCCTGTTGCTTTGACTTTGATGTTGCCCTATATGCCCACAATCTTTGCATGAATCCTTTTATCCCATTTATGTACTGCAAGCTGCATCTTTTGCTAGAATTTGACACAACACAAAATTTGTTTTTAATTCCACTGTCCATTTGTGCTTGGCTTGTATGTTGTTGCCTCTGTGCTTAATAGAAAACTTATTGATTAGGGCTTCTACCACCTCATTAATGAAGTGGCTTCCTTGATACATTACTGATTTCTAATGGGCAACCAAATCTGGTGACAATGCGTTCATACATGAACCTTGCCACTTCATCCATGGAAGCTATTTTCAATGGCGCTGTCGACACTAAAATTTTCCTCCATAATTTATATTTCATTAATGTATGTATTAGGAATAGGATGTTGTTAAGTATAATTAGTAGTAGCGTCTGATAGAAGATAACGGCGCCGTCAGTACGGTGTCGCCAATAATGTGGAGTACGTGTGATCAAAGTACAATAGAATGTTGTAAAAAGTAAATATTTGTCGTAAGTGGTCCCAGTAATGTTAAAATGTCAAAGTTTGGGTAATTAGAGAAGTAGGGTCTACATGATTAGGAATTAGAAATATAGATATATTGGTAATAAAGATAAGGAGTGAGGTCTTAAATATTTTGTGTATTTTATTTGTAAAAAGTCTAAAAATGTGGAACCCATGTAAAATGATAAGGTTTATCTTATCTTAGAGATAAGCCTCATATGCTGAGATAAGAGTTAAGGTATGAAATATGATTCGTCGGAGTGGATTTCTTATCCTATCTTAGAGATAAGATGGATAAGCTGGAAGTTCTATAAATAGAGAGGCTACCCCCTCATTTAGCATAGAAAGAAGTAGTGAGAAATATTGTAGGAAGTGTGCGAAGGAAACCATCGATTAAAGGTGTGTTGAAGAAGCCATCAAGAGGTGTAATTGTAAAGTTTCTCCCATAGTCTTGTTGAAGTATCTCATGGATTACATCCACCAAACTAAAAGTGTGCATTAGTAAATAATCATAGCACGAGGAGTTCCGGTGAAGAATTATCATAGTGCGGATTGGTGATGACATTTTGGTTAAGTTCTTAGGACCATTCCTCGTTGGTGGATTTTACGGAGAGATATTCCCACTTAGTCAAAAATCATTGGAGGGTAACTTGCTTTTTTTACGGTGCGTAGTAGTTATCATGGTAAACTCATTTCTTGTGAATAGTAGTTACCATGCCAAAGTTATTTTTCTTTGGAATAGTATTTATCACAATAAAGTCACTTTTTACCATGAATAGTATTTACTTTGCATAACTTCACTTTTTCATAGTGAATAGTATTTACCACGATAACTTCACTTTTTACCGTGAATAGTGTTTACCACGGTAGAAAGTCGAGTTTTTACCATAGTAAGTCAAGTTTTACCATAGTTTACCGTGGTCATTTCTATTTTCTTGTAGAAGGTGTAAAGTCACTTTTACAGTATAGTGATTCGATTATTTGTGCACATAAGTCTTGTTGGTTGTATTTCACGGTGGTTCTTATTAAAAATGGGAAAGATTCTGCATTTTTTTAGCTCAATCTAATGAAGATGCTTCTTCTTTCATTCAAGAGTTTAAACGATCTTGTATTTGTAATGGCCTTATAAGAAGGGAACAATGGACCGAATTTTTCCTGCCTTTTGGATGGTTGACACTTAGGTGGTTTGAAACACTAGGTGATAATGTGAAAAATTCATGGGATTTATTAACCGAAAGTTTTCTTAAAGAATTTGGTGAACAACGAAATATGCGAGATCTCATGATCGAGATCACAAAGCTATCCCGAGGAGAGAAGGAGAAGATAAGGGATTATCATGCTCATGTTCTAGAGCTAAGGAGGAAGCTCGATGCCGGATCCGGAAGGAAGGACTAGCGGATGGGTTGATGAATGGCGTGGATAATCTCCTCTGTAAGCACTTCATTCTTGGGATGAAACCAGAGATCGGACAACGAGTGAAGTATGACCGCCAGCCCATTACCATTGAACAAGCAAAGAAGAGATTAAGAAGGCAAGAAGAAAGCATGGAAGAGGAGCCTAAAGAAATTGTTGCTAAAGTAGAGCCTACACCGGCACCTTTGGTCCAGAATCACAACCACTCCGGTGAGCACAAATATTTCTCCTAGTACATCTCCGAGTATGAAGATCTGCTCAAAAAGATGGGTCGATTAACTATTAATCTTCTTGAAGAAAGGAATTTAGTTCTCGGAGGGGATAGAGGTCCAAAAAGAAATATTTCGAAGTTGTTTGTTATGGTTGTTATAAAAAGGGTCATTATAAGTATAATTGTCAGGATAGAGCTTTGACATCGGTAAAGGACATAATGATAAAGGAAAAGCACACTGTGAATTCTTTTGATGTAGTAGATAAGAGCGAAATAATGAAGTAGATGTGTTTGTAACAAAAAGAAAGAAAGAGAAAGATAATCAAGATGGAAATGATCCTAAGAAGATGAAAGAAGAAACTAGTAAGAAACATAGGAGAAGAAAGTTGGGTGTGCGGGATTTTTACGATTTCACAGAGGGGCGAGGACCATACTCCATCTTGGAAGATCTATCTAAAGGCTGCAAATATTACATATGGTCAACTCTTGGCTATGTCTTACGAGAAGAGGCGGGAGTTGCGAGGTGGACTCAATGCTCGAAGAAGGAAGGAGGTTGAGGTCCTGTTTTTTGGAGGCGAGGCGAGATCCCCATGCTCATGGTGAGGTAATATGTAATGGTATTTCAATTCATGATGTCTTAGTTGATGGAGGTGCTGCTTAGTTAATGTAATGGCCGAGTCTGTAATGAATATGTTGGGTTTAAAAATTCATCGCCCTTGACACTTATGTTAAGGTCATTAAATAAAGGAAAAACTAAACTAGAAGGTGTAGTTTCAAATGTGGCAATATCATTATGGGTGTTGTATGTGTGGTAGACTTTCGAGGTGATGAAAAATGGTCTTTGTTGCGTACCTAATCTTGCTTTGGGAAGACCATGGCTAAGAAGAGTTCATGCGAAACTCTGGAATGAAGGTTTCATGACACTTGGACGTCTTAGAGAGAGGGTGAAGATAAACGTGATCCTCGACATCATAAACCGAACTCGTGGATTCAAGTGATGGCCCGATGATTGGACATCCTCTCGATTACTCTAGCACCAGTGAAGTGGTCACTTTGAAGATGAAGAAAGTGAGGTTGATGTTTTAGTCATGGATATTCTTCCGAGTCACATGACCCAGGACCCATAAAATTATATGAAGAAGAAGTTGATGATCATCTCCAACAAATAAAGATTGGTGATCTTTGTGATGGAAGTGAGAAGGAAACCTACCTCCGGCTCTTTCGAAGGTACATACACCTATTCACTTTTGATTACAAGGAACTCAAGTCAAGTAAGTTGGGTAGAACATTGTATTGAAATTTGGTAGATGGTCTTAAGCCCATAAAGCAAATGCCATATGGAATGAATCCTAATTTTTCCAAGGCTGTAAAAGAAGAAATAGATAAGTTACTTGATGCGGGATTCATATTTCTTTGTGGAGAATTCGAGAATGGGTTTCTCCCATTGTGATCTCAATAAAAAAGAATGGGAAGCTACGCATTTGTGTTGATTCTGAAGCTCAATAAAGGTGACAAAGAAGGATCATTACCCTCTTCCATTTTGGATCAGATCTTGGGGGCGAAGTAGGTGGCGAGTCTTATAGTTTCTTTGATGGATATGGCGGCTACAACCAAGTTCGTATAGCGAGAGAAAGATCAGCTAAAGACCACGTTCACCACTCCTTGGGAAGCGTTTGCTTATAGAGTTATGCCTTTTGGGTTGTGTAATGCTCGAATGCCAACATTCCAGCGTTTGATGAATAAGGTGTTCGAACCCTACATTGGGACCTTCATGAGTATTTACGGATGATTTTGCATCTATAGGAGCAAGTTGGACCACTGCGACGAGATGGAGACAACATTTCAAAGGTTAGATGAAGCACAAGCCTCGCTAAACCCTACAAATTATGTCTTTGGATGTTCTAAAGGCGTTTTGTTAGGCATGTTGTATCGAGAGATGGTATTGAGTGCGATCACGATAAAGTTTCAAAAATCAAAGATTTACCATTTCCTATGAATAGAAGTAAGTTGAGATCATTTTTAGGCCATGTGGAGTTCTATAGAAGGTTCATCAAGAATTTCTCAAAGATTGCATGACCACTAACCCAGTTCTTGAAGAAGGATGTTGCTTATGAACGAGGAAACAAGGCGCATGAAGCTTTTGGACAAGCTGAAGGAAGCCACAGTGTGTCTTCCTGTTTTGAAGAATCTAGATTGGAGCAAGCCATTCATTGTGTACTGCTGATGCCTTAGATAAGCACTAGGTAGTACTTTGAGCCAAAAGGATGAAAATGGGAATGAACATCCAATTTACTTTGGGAGCGAGACAAATGAGCGTCTTGAGGTAAACTATCTTTATGGCAAAAAGAGGCTCTCATTTATCATTTTCTTTGTAAAGAAGTTTAGAAATTACTTGCTTAGGGCAGAAATTTATAGTTGTAACGGATCATCGAGGATCGAAATATATTGTCGATAAGCCTAACCCATCGGGGAGGATAGCAAGATGGATAATTTTGCTACAAGAATTTGAATTTGATATTATAGATAGGCGGAAAGAAGCATGTCAATGCAGATGCACTCTCTCGAGCCTATGATGGTTTAGGATCATCTTGTGATGATGACGATTTTCCCAATGCGGCATTGTTCTCCCTTGACATAATCCTAGTGAATACATAGATATTTGGAATTATCTGAATGAATTCAAGTTTCTGATGGTGCCAATCAAAGACTAAGAGAAAGATTACTCAATCCAGTCGTCCATATTCTATCTGCGCATGGAGCATTATTTGAATAGGACCTAATGGGCCAGATCTGAGAGGCGGTTGGGACGTGATCAAGGAAAGGAGCTGCTTTAGAAGAATTCCATAATGGTACATGTGGAGGGCACTTCTCGGACAACTTCACGGAGAAGGATCTTGGATGCGAGTTATCACGGCCCACTCTTTTTAAAGATTGTTATAATTATTGTAAGACATGTGATATTTGTCAAACACATGGTAACCGTAAGACTTCATCGACTCCATTATGTCCTATTCTTCCTTGGTCCATTTGAAAAGTGGGGAATAGACATTGTAGGTCCACTTCCAACTACATCACGCCAAAATAAGTATATTGTAGTTGCCTTGTGCATTATTTAACTAAGTGGGTTGAAGCTAGGCCATTGAAGACAACTTCTATGGATGAAGTGGCAAGGTTCATATATGAGCGTATTGTCACGGATTTGGTTGTCCATTAGAAATTGAATGGATCAAGGAAGCCACTTCATTAATGAGGTGGTAGAAGCCCTAGTCAATAAATTTTCTATTAAGCATAGGAAGGCAACAACATACAAGCCAAGCACAAATGGACGGGTGGAGCGAACAAATTTTGTCTTTGTGTCAAATTCTAGCAAAGATGCGGCCTTGCGCAGTACATAAATGGGATAAGAGGATTCATGCGGCATTGTGGGCATATAGGGCAATATCAAAGTCGGCTTGACAGGATACTCCCAATTTCAATTGGCCTATGGCATTGATCCAGCTTCTTCCTATTGAGTTTGATATTCCCCCCTTTGTGAGAGTTATGAAAAATAAAAGGATGGATGAAAATGATTCAAGAAAAGAAAGGTTGGTACATCTTCATTTGCTAGAAGAAATGAGGGAAATAGCGAAAGGATACAAGCCATAAGAAGAAAATGAAGTAGGAGTACTTTGATCAAAAGATCCGGTGGTCTCCATTTCAAGTGAATGACTTGGTTCTAGTATATGATTCCAGATACTGAAAAAAGAAAGCAGAGAAAATTTCTTCCAAAATGGATGGGGCCCTATAAAATAGTAGGTATGGCATGAAAATGGTACGTCTGCATTTGGAGGAATTGGATGGCACTCCCATTACAAAATGGGTCAACCACGACAAGTTGAAGATTTTCCAAGCACCTTGAGAATAGTCTACTCAGGGACGAGTAGAAGCTAGGAAGGGGAAGATGTCGACACTAAAATTTTCCTCCATAATTTCTATTTCATTAATGTATGTATTAGGAATAGGATGTTGTTAAGTATAATTAGTAGTAGCGTCTGATAGAAGATAATGGCACCGTCAATACGGTGTCGCCAATAATGTGGATACGGTAATAGTCAAAGTACAATAGGAATGTTGTAAAAAGTAAATATTTGTCATAAGTGGTCGGTAATGTTAAAATGTCAAAGTTTGGGTAATTAGAGAAGTAGGGTCTACATGATTAGGAATTAGAAATATTATATTGGTAATAAAGACAAGGAGTGAGGTCATAAATATTTTGTGTATTTTATTTGTAAAAAGTCTAAAAATGTGGAACCCATGTAAAATGATAAGGTTTATCTTATCTTATGATAAGCCTACATGTACGAGATAAGAGTTAAGGTATGGAATATGATTCGTCAGTGGATTTCTTATCCTATCTTAGAGATAAGATGAATAAGCCTGGAAGTTCTATAAATAGAGAGGCTACCCCCCTCATTTAGCATAGAAAGAAGTAGTGAGAAATATTGTAGGAAGTGTGCGAAGGAAGTCATCAGTTAAAGGTGTGTTGAAGAAGCCATCAAGAGGTATAATTGTAAAGTTTCTCCCATAGTCTTGTTGAAGTATCTCATGGATTACATCCACCAAACTAAAGGTGTGCATTAGCAAATAATCATAGCACGAGGAGTTCCCGGTGAAGAATTATCATAGTCTTTGGATTGGTGATGACAGTGAATTTCAACCCACTTGGTTAAATAATCTGTGGCAACTACAATATACTTATTTTGACGTGATGTAGTTGGAAGTGGACCTACAATGTCTATTCCCACTTTTCAAATGGACCAAGGGAAGAATAGGACATAATGGAGTGATGAAGTCTTACGGTTACCATGTGTTTGACAAATATCACATGTCTTACAATAATTATAACAATCTTTAAAAAGAGTGGGCCAGTGATAACCTGCATCCAAGATCCTTCTTGTTGTAAGTTATCTAGATAAGTGCCCTCCACATGTACCATTGTGGAATTCTTCTAGCAGTTCCTTCCCTTGATCACGTCCAACTACCCTCTTGTACTGTCCATCAGGTCCTATTCGAAATAATACTCCATGCAGAATAGAATATGGACGACTGACTTGAGTAATCTTTCTCTTAGTCTTTACATTGGAACCATCAGGAAACTTGAATTCATTCAGATAATTCCAAATATCTATGTATTCACTAGGGATTGTGTCAAGGGATAACAATGTTGCATCGGGGAAATCATCATCATCACAAGATGATCCTAAACCATCATAGGCTCGAGAGAGTGCATCGCATTGACATGCTTCTTTCTGGCCTATCTATAATATTAAATTCAAACTCTTGTAGCTAAATTATCCATCTGCTATCCTCCACGATGGGTTAGGCTTATTACAATATATTTTAGAGCACGATGATACATTACAACTAGAAATTTTTTTCCCTAGAAGTAATTTCTAAACTTCTTTCTGAGAAAAAATGATAGCGAGAGCCTCTTTTCGATTCTGAGATAATTTACCTCAAACTTGCTCATTTGTCTACTCCTAAAGTAAATTGGATGTTCATTCCCATTTTCATCCTTTTGGGTCAAAGTACTTCCTAGTCTTTGCATCTCGAGGCATCAGTGTACACAATGAATGGTTTGCTCAATCTGGATTCTTCAAAAGCAGGTGAAGACACGGGCTTCCTTGATTGTCCAAAAGCTTCATGCGCCTTATTTCCCTGGTTCATAAGTAACATCCTTCTTCAAGAAGCTGGGTTAGTGGTGCATGTAATCTTTGAGAAATTCTTGATGAACCTTCTATAGTAACCCACATGGCCTAAAAATGATTTCAACTTACTTCTATTAAGAGGAAATGGTAAATCTTTGATGAAACTTTATCAGGATCGATTACCAATACCATCTCGGATACAACATGCCCTAACAAAAGCGCCTTTAGAACATCCAAAGACACACTTTGTAGGGTTTAGTGAGGCTTGTGCTTCATCTAACCTTTGAAATGTTGTCTCCATTTGGTGCGAGGTGGTCTAACTTTGCTCCCATAAATGAAAAAATCATTGAAATACTCGATGAATGTCCTAATGTAGGGTTCAAACACCTATTCGTCAAGCTATTTGGAATGTTCTTTGGAGCATTACACAACCCAAAAGGCATAACTCATAAAAAAGCGTTCCCTAAGGAGTGGTGAGCGTGGTCTCACTGATCTTTCTCTGCTTATACGAACTTGGTTGTAGCCACTATATCCATCAAGAAACTATAACACTCTGGCCGCTACTTCGCCCAAGATCGATCTGAAAATGGAAGAGGGTAATAATACTTCTTTGTTGCCTTATTGAGCTTCCTGTAATCAACACAAATGCGTAGCTTCCCATTCTTTTTATTGAGATCACAATGGGAGAAACCCATTCAGAATTTTCCACAAAGAAATATGAATCCTACATCAAGCAACTTATCTATTTCTTCTTTTACAATCTTGGAAAAATTAGGATTCATTCTATATGGCATTTGCTTTATGGGCTTAGCACCATCTACTAGCTCAATACAATGTTCTACCCAACTTACTTGACGGAGTTCCTTGTAATTAAAAGTGAATAGGTGTATGTACCTTGAAAGATTTTGGAGGTAGGATTCCTTCTCACTCTCCATCACAAAGCATCACCAATCTTTATTTGTTGGAGACGATCATCAACTTCTTCTTGAGATAATTTTATGGGGTCATGAGTTGGTGTGATCGGAAGGATATCCATGTTGAAACATCCACCTCGCTTTCTTCATCTTCGGTGTCCACTTCACTTGGTACTAGAGTAATCGAGAGGATGTCCAATCATCGGTTTCATCACTTGAATCCACGAGGTTTTACCTTATGATGTCGAGGATCACATTTATTTTCACCTTCTCTCTACCACATCCAAGTGTCATGAAACCTTCATTCCAGTGAGTTTGTTGCATGAACTCTCCTTAGCCATGGTCTTCCCAATGACATTGGTGCCAATGAGCAGTACCATTTTTCATCACCCGAGAGTCTACCACACATACCACACCCATACGAGATATTACCACATTTGAAACTACACCTTCTCGGTTTAGTTTTTCCTTTATTTAATGCCCTTAACATAAGTGTTGAAGGCGATGAATTTTAAATCCAACATATTCATTAAAGACTTGGTCATTACATTAAGCTGCAGCACCTCCATCAACTAAGACATCATGAATTGAAATACCATTACATAATACCTCGGCTTGTGGAGCATAGGGATCTACCTCTACCTCCAAAACAGGGACCTCAACCTCCTTCCTTCTCGAGCATTGAGTCCACATCGCAACTCCCGCCTCTTCTCGAAGACATAGCCAAGAGTTGACCATATGTAATATTTGCGAGGCCTTTTGGGACAGATCTTCCAAGATGGAGTATGGTCCTTGCCCTTTGAAATCAAAAATTCTACACACCCAACTTTCTTCTCCTATGTTTTTACTAGTTTCTCCTTTCATCTTCTTAGGATCATTTCCATCTTGATTATCTTTTTCTTTCTTTCTTTTTGTTACAAACACATCTACTTCATTATTTGCTCTTATCTACTACATCGAAAAGAATTCACAGTGCTTTTCCTTTATCATTATGTCCTTTACCGGATGTAGAAGCTCTATCGGACAATTATACTTATAATGACCCTTTTATAACAACCATAACAAACAACTTGAGAAATATTTCTTTTTGGACCTCTATCTCCTCCATGAGAACTAAATTCCTTTCCTTGAAGAAGATTAATAGTTAAGCGACCCATCTTTTTGAGTAGATTTTCATACTCGGTAGATGTACTAGGAGAAATATTTGTGCTCACCGGGAGTGGTTTTGGATTACGGACCAAGGTCTTTGGTGTAGGCTCTACTTTAGCAATAATTTCTTTGGGCTCCTCTTCATGCTGCTCTTCTTGCCTTCTTACAATCTCCTTTGCTTGTTGATAGTAGGTAGTGGTGGTCATACTTCACTCGTTGTCGATCTCTCCTGGTTTCATCCTAAGAATGAAGTGCTTACGAGAGGAGATTATCCACGCCATTCATCAACCCATCTGCTAGTCCTTCCTTCCAGATCACGGGCATCGAGCTTCCTCCTCAGCTCTAGAACATGAGCATGATAATCCCTTATCTTCTCCTTCTCTCCTTGGGATAGCTTTGTGATCTCGATCATGAGATCTGCATATTTACATTGTTCACCAAATTCTTCAAGAAAACTTTGAGTTAATAAATCCCATGAATTTTTACATTATCACCTAGTGTTTCAAACCACCTAAGTGTTGAACCATCTAAAAAGGTAGGAAAAATTCAGTCCATTGTTCCCTTGTTATAAGGCCATTACAAATACAAGATCGCTTAAACTCTTGAATGAAAGAAGAAGCATGTTCATTAGATTGAGTTGAAAAAAATAGGAATCTTTCCCATTTTCAAAAGTAACCACCGTCAAATACCAACTCACAAGTACAATCAACAAGACTTATGTGTACAAATAATTGGAATCACTATACTAGAAAGTGACTTTACACCTTCTACAAGGTAAAATAGAAATAACCACGATGAAACTATGGTAAAACTTGACTTACTACGGTAAAAACCTGACTTTAATGTGGTAAACACTATTCACGGTAAAAAGTGAAGTTCTGCGGTAAATACTATTCAAGGTAAAAGTGAAGTTCTGCATGCGGTAAATACTATTCTAGCAAAAATGACTTTACCATGGTAACTACTATTCATGGCAAAAATGACTTTACCATGGTAACTACTATGCAGTAAAAACAAGGTTACCCTCTACAATTGATTTTTGACTAAGTGGGAATATCTCTCCGAGAAAATCCACCAACAAGGAATGGTCGGCAAGCGGAACCAAAATGTCATCACCAATCTGCACTATGATAATTCTTCACCGGGAACTCCTTGTCTTATGATTATTTACTAATGCACTGACCTTTAGTTTGGTGGATGTAATCGGAAACAAAACAACAACATAACACAAGAATACCATCGACTATGATAAGACGGAATGATGACAAATCTGAAATATCAAAGTAAATTATAATATTAACATGAAAGCTATTACAATCTCACCCATGAGGTACTTCAAGTGTTATTGACTTCACTTGCCTTTCACCAAGACTATGGGAGAAACTTTACAATTACACCTCTTAATGGCTTCTTCAACACACCTTTAAAGCGATGGCTTCCTTCACACACTTCCTACAATATTTCTCACTACTTCCTTCTATGCTAAATGAGGGGATGGCCTATCTATTTATAGAACTTCTAGGCTTATCCATCTTATCTCTAAGATAGGATAAAAAATCCACTACGGCGAATCATATTCCATACCTTAACTCTTATCGTACATGTAAGCTTATACGTTAAGATAAGATAAACCTTATCATTTTACATGGGTTCCATATTTTTAGACTTTTTACAAATAAAATACACAAAATATTTATGACCTCACTCCTTGTCTTTATTACCAATATAATATTTTTAATTCCTAATCATGTAGACCCTACTTCTCTAATTACCCAAACTTTGACATTTTAACATTACCGGACCACTTACGACAAATATTTACTTTTTACAACATTCCTATTGTACTTTGACTGTTATCGTACTCCACATTATTGGCGGCACCGTACTGACAGCACCGTTATCTTCTATCAGACGCTACTACTAATTATACTTAACAACATCAATTCCTAATACATACATTGATGAAATAGAAATTACGGAGGAAAATTTTAGTGTCGGCAGTTCATCAAGCAAACTCGGACCACAACAACAACAATCTTACAAGGGACATTCAAACAACTATCATGGGCGAGAAAAGGGGAGCTGGAAAAGAAGACACCACCAGCAAGGTAATATTCTTTGAGCAACAAAACGATCAGACAATGAAGACTTCTTGTTCACTACTCGATCAAGTGAACCATCCACATCATCTAGTGGCGTCTCGGTATGTTGATTCGGGATCCACTCGACACATGACCGGCCCACAGTGGTTTTTTCTATGAGGGACACACTATCAAAAATCATGTTTCGTTGGGAGATGATTCTTCATATACTGATTTAGGGGATTGGAAACATTTCTCTACCCCTTGGTTCACACAAATGCAGACTATCGGATGTTTATATGTCCTTGGGTTGTGACAAAGAATCTTCTTTGGTCGAGTCAACTCCTAGATCACAACCTGAAAATTGACTTTGATAGTCAATCTGACAAGAAAATGTGTTTGATTCGAGATAAATCCAGAGGCTCGAAAATAATTGCAAAAGCCTCAAATGTGGGACGTATGTTTCAACTTGATTTCATTCACAAAAACGATCAAGCACTTGTGGCTAAAAACTCCACCTCAGCCCAGTTGTGGCATCGGAGATTTGGTCATGTAAGTTTCAAATATCTTGAAACACTTCACCGGTGTAATATGGTACATGGGCTACCATCTCTTCAGAAGGATACAGACAAGTGTCCTCACTGCTTAGCAGGAAAACAACACAGAGTTTCATTCCAAAAGAGTACTTTTCGAGCTCATGGTAAACTTGACCTAGTTCATACCGATCTTTGTGGTCTGATGCAGCCAAGTCATTCTGGGTTCCAGTACTTCATGCTTTGTGTTGATGACTATTCACAAAAATGTGGATTTTTTTTCTTCGCAAGAAAAGTGAAGCCTTTGAAACATTCAAAAAGTTCAAAGTTGCAGTTGAGAAAGAAACTGGTCGTCACATCAGAACTCTCCGCTCAGATCGAGGGGGGGAATTCACCAGTGATGAGTTCAGAGACTACCTACAAACTCACGGGATTCGTCGACAAATGCCTCCTCCACACACACCGCAGCAAAATGGTGTTGTTGAGAGAAGAAATTGTACTATCATGGAAATGGTGCGATGCATGATCGATGATTCCGGACTTACAAAGACATTTTGGGCAGAAGCAGCAAAAACAACAGTGTATTTGTTAAGCAGGCGCCACTGTTGCTCTTGATGTAATTACACCACAAGAAGCATGGTCAAAAAGGAAACCATCCATTGCACACCTCGGAGTATTGGTGCAAAGCAATCATGCACATACCCAAAGCAATGAGAAAGAAATTGGACATGAAGTCACAAAATCTCATCTTCATTGGATACGGTGAAGAGACTCTTGGGTATAGATTGATGGATCCTAAGATCCCAGAAAAGTCTACACAAGCAGAGATGTTGAATTTTCAAGAAGAAGGAAGTAGAGTCTCCTCCTTCGGACTAAGGAAGATGTAGATTTTCACCCGTTGTAAAAATTGAAGCTAATGTTCCCTCGAATATGAAAGTGATGATGGGGATGATGGTGTTGATCGGATAGAACCACAACGCATGGGAACATTTTAAGGTCAACGTATACCTAAATGGTGTACAAGTACATTACGAGTTGCAAGATTGGATGCTCCAGGATACATCCACCATGGACCACGGACTCGCGGTAAAGCAAGAGAAGAAGTTAACTTTGCTTTGATGAGTAGAGTTATTGAATCGATGAGCCCTCTACAGATCCGTGGAAGCCCTACAATCAAAAGCTTGGAAAGATGCCATGGATTACGAATATCAATCGGTGATGAAGAATAACACTTGGCGGCTTGTTGATCTTCCACCGGGGAAGAAACCTATTGGATGTAGATGGATATTCAAAACTAAGTACAAAGCAGATGGGACGGTGGACATGTGCAAAGCAAGACTTGTATGAAAGGTATGCACTCAAAAAGAAGGCATTGATTTATGAGGAGAAATTTGCTCCATGGCTAAGATCAAAATGATCGGGATGATCTTTGCTCTAGTTGCTTTCGGTTTGGATGGAAAGTTCACCAAATGGATGTAAAAGTGCCTTCTGAATGGAGATTTAAGAAGAAGTCTACATGACTCAACCTGAGGGATATGTTGTACCTAGTCAAGAAACAAAGGTATGCAGACTCAGGAAATCTCTGTATGGCCTCAAACAGGCACCCCGGGCATGGTACATCAAGATTGATGAGCATCTCGTACAACATGGATTCGTCCCGAGGAAATCCATACGATCCCAATCTCTACCTCAAAAAGCAAGGGGGGAGATGGTGATTGTTGTAGTTTATGTTGATGATCTAGTCATCCTTTGGTAGTTTAATGAAGATGATTGATGAAACGAAGAAAGATCTTAAGTGATCATTCGACATGACGAGATCTCAAAGCTTATGCACTACAATGTCTTGGACTAGAAGTATGGTAGAAAGAGAATCATATCTTTGTTTCTCAGATGAAATATACCAAGACAATGCTCGAGAAGTTTAGGATGATGGATTTCACACCAATTGCTACACCTATGGAGAACAGATTACAATTATCTTGTTCAGATCCATCTCCCGAGGTAAGTGCCACTCTCATCGGTGATTGGGAGTCTCATTTACTTGACCTACACTAGACCGGATATCGGCTTTGCGATAAGCTATCTATCCGAGGTTCATGCGAAGAACCCAAAGTTTGTCATTGGAAAGCAGCAAAGCGCATTTTGAGATATCTCAAAGGATCGGTGGATCTTGGTCTAGAATACTGAGAAGAATGAAAACTTCTTCTTGGTGGATATTCAGATTCGGATCATGTAGGTAACATTGATGATAGAAAATCCACTTACGGATTTGTATTCTTTATGGGATCGGACCAATATCATGGGGAAGTAAGAAACAACACTTTGTTTCTCACTCTTCCACTGAGAAAGTAGTATCGTTCTGGAGAAGCTATACGTGAAGCGATTTGGATACGTCGCATCTTGGAAGGACTTGGAATACCAGGGACAAACCTACTACCATGTATGTAGACAATGAAGGTGTTCTCAAACTTGTTCGCAATCCAGTTTTTCATGAGAGAACAAAACACATTGAGGTTCAAGTTCATTTCATATGCGAACATGTGTTGAAGCACAACATCCGGCTTCTAATTTTGTCAATCTTCTTTGAACAATGAGCGAGATATTTTCACAAAGTCACTTGCACGTGACAAGTTCGAGTTGTTCAGAGCATTTCTCTCCTCATCTCTTCAGACAATGCACAATTAAGGGGGGGAATGTTAGGATAAAATATTATTATCCTAAATATTAATTATGCATAGTTCAGTTATTTAATTAATTTTATTAATTAAATAATAATAGTTATTTTGTTATATGGTTAATCAACCATATTTGTCTTTTATACATACTGTTATATTGTTTTAAACAATATATTTGTTTTTATCTAATTGCTGCTTCCCGGATGTTATTGGAAGCTTATTCATTTTGGCATTTGGTTGCACCTGTGCAACTTATTCTCCTATGTGTATTTGGCTGTGCAATATCTATAAATATTGCAGCCCATTCTCTGTAATGGTTGATTGATTGAGATTAATAAAGTGATCAGGCTTAGGTCCTGTTTTCAATCATCGGTGACATGTCGATTTGGGTAGCATAAGGGCAACCAACTAGAAATTTGGTAAGTAGGGAGATGTATGTGTGATTTTCGAAGAAGGTCTAAGGAAAACAAACATTGTGATGACACAATATTGACGAGATAAAAAGGATTGTCCTAGAAATAGATTTTTCTAGATGAATAATCACAAGGAACAATCACGTAAGTGTGAAACACAAAGCCAATCAACAAGGAAATACACCCTATGCAAATGCATTTGCAAAGTGAGTTTGATGTAAAGATGATCAACAAAATGTCAATATTTACGTCAAGCTCAAAATGAACAAGGCGTAAATATTAACAAAGGGTAGACGTGAATCCCAATCAAAGGATACAACGACATGTTCAACAACCAACAAGGCCAAAATGTTAAAGGGTGAGGTTTACAAATGTAAGCCACATAACCACACCAATTGGACATGTTAATCAAGATTTACGAAGAAGTGAGATATTAGTGTCAAAGTGGTATCGAAACTACGCAAAAAAAGTAAGCGAAACCTTTCAAAATTTGGGACAATGTTTGAAATGAAACCAAGTCAAGGTATACTTAGGATGTGTTAAAATGTGCATAGCGTAATGCCACAATGCGGATACTTAGATCACGTTTATGAAAAATATGACATAAGTATCTTAATTGTGTCGAGACAATACAAACAAGGTAACACGTCAAAGGGAGATCAAATGATGAATCAATCCAAACTATGATGATGATCTTGAAATCAAGATCAACTGGCCATCAAAGATATAAGGACGCATCCATGCACTTTAAATGTTTAACAACTCAGCTGCAAACATGGATGAGCGTAAATGGACAAAAAAGTGGTGAACACTATCTATGACAACACTCCAGAAATATGCCTTCTATTGCCCCAAATGGGCAACAAGAATGCAAAGTGTAGATCAAAAGATGAAAAATAAACTAAGTTCCACTTGGATAGAGCTTCGCCTCATCCGAAGGTGAGAAAGAAGCTAAGCTAAGTGAAAACGTTGTCTAATTTTTGTGATGAAAGGCACTTAGATCCAACTTAAGTGGATTTTTTTGCCTTGTTCGAAAAACAAGGTTTTGATTCCAAACAAGTTATCATGTCGTGATGGCCAAGATGTGACAAAGGACTAGTAAAGTGGGCTCTAAGATAGAATGGCCTCCTTAATAAGTTCTCTCAACTAGGTGTTACAAAGCTGTCTTAAGCGAGCGTGATTTACCCAAATAGTCCCTTGCCTATCTTGGGAATATCTCGGCTTTACTTTACCCGTTTCGAGCACAAGGGAAACTAGTGCATCCACATGTGCTCTCTCAGGGGTCGCCATACGAATACAACCGATAACTCTATCTCCAAGGTGTACTAGTCAAGTGGGTAAGCGGAGTGCTTCTTGTTTCATCCATAAGGTTACACAGGAGAGTGGACTACTTTAGGGTTCTTGGAACCACCCCCACCTTGTTATAAAAGCTTAAGGAGTTATGCCAAAGGGGTTATGTTCCAGTTGAGTGGATAGGGATGTACCCTTTTCCAAAACCTGCAATACGATGTTTTGAATATGGTGTGTTTTTTATCTTGCTTAACTTAATGTGGTTTTAATTAGCACACCATTTGGAAACCTGCAAGAACACGTGTATTAGAAGTTTTATGTTTTTTCTTTAACGCCTTTCTTTGACAAGCATTAGGTCCTTTCCAACGCAACGAAAACAAAGTCGTTTCAAGCTCGAGAGAAAAAGTTATGGCCTTTGGAAGATTGGTGGTGAATGCAGTTCGATGCATACACATCCTTTCTCATGACATGTGTGCCTCTGTTTTCAACACGAGACGCAATTAATGACACCTACATGCACCCCATATAAAATCTATAAAAATCATGGAATTTAAAAATTTTCAAAAGCAAAAAACTTACATGTTAGTCAAAGTGCCTATTTCTATATCAAACCCACAAAATACATGCAAATGAAGGTCATTTATCTAGTGTTAGAAATAGAAATGAGGAAATAACAAGTGATTTGATTAAAAAAACTTGAAAATGAACTTTGAAAAACTCAAAATACCTCCATTAATGGAGGATGGACATAAGTGCCAAGTTTTTCTTTTTAGCATGTCAAATGTGTTCATGGATAAATTAGATATGCTATGGAAATGAAGTTAAAACCTATAACCTCAAAGCATGAAGCTAATCTACACTAAACCATCATGATAAGAGATAAACAAGACTAACATCTATCATTGTATGAACTAGATTAAATCTAAACTAACATGATAAAGCTACTCTCTACTCTTTAGATCACTTAATTAAACATTAAACCTAAGAAGATCAACTTAGCAATCAAAGGTGTGATTAGTTGTTTTATGGTTCTCAAGCTTTCAAGAATGGAGTCTCACCATTAATGGCTTCAAGGCCAATGGTTCTCTCTATTTACTCAAAACTTGGATTATGGATGCAAATGGAGGTTATTAGCTCAAGATCAATGAAGGGAGTAAGTTTAAGATCAAATGTATTATAGCTTAAAGCTAATACAAATGGAATCCCAAAACTAGGTGTTCTTAGTGTTAATAAGATATCCTAGGTGTGAAGGTGTAAGTTGAATGGGTAGGCTTAGCCTTGTATTTATAGTTTTCCAAATGGAAGAGTTTGAACTTTGGGTGCATGTGGGACTAAAGTCTAAAAATCACTTTAGGATTAGATTATGATAAACATGCCTTAGTCTTAGTTAAGCTTGGTTTAGGCTAGTTAACTATAGTTTAGGCTAGTTAAACTTGATTAGCAAGTTATTAGAGACTCATCGAGAGTTAGGAGGGGGTGCGGATAACCAATTGTGGTGATAGATAGCCTGCGAATCCAATAGAAGTGGTCTAGAGAGAACTATGGTGCGAATGGTTGAAAGGAGGAATGTTTAGCTAATAAGAGAGATATTAGCATAATAATTTGATTATAGGAGGAATGTGACCGAAAGAGTGTCGTGAATGAACATCCGAGAATGGAGCGAAGAAGGTTTGATTAACAAAGTGTCTTAATTATTTGGATTAGATGAAATGCTAAGTGTAAGCATGTTTTAGGTGTCTACATTTGCCTCTCTTTGGGGTGGCGTAAGCGACGTCACTTCAAAGAAAGTAGACAAGAATAAAAAAGTAGAAAATTTTGAAGGGATAAAGAAAAATGAGTAGAATGGAGGATGTCCCTCGATTGCCGATGGGGTGATGGAAGAACTCAATCGAAAATTGAAAAGATGACAAGAAGAGAACATAAGAAAGAAGAGTGTGAAGAAGAAAGGGGATATAGAAGAAAAAAGGAATATGAGGAAGAGGGAATGAGGTAACATCCATCAGGATTGCCTTTTAAACAACTTTATTTTTCATCATATTGCTAAGGATCTTCATCATCGGTCCTTATTAAAAAGAATGAAAAAAGTGTAGTTTTACATGAAAATCCATATATGAACAAATGTCCATTGCTAAAAGCACTAACTCCATGCAACATACAAAATTCAATTGATGACGAGAAAGTAAAAGAGCTAAACTAACAAGAGAAAACACAACATAATGTTTTTGTTATTGAGATTCAATTATGACTGTATGAGTTAACGACAAGGGTTAATGACATTGCCCCAAGCAAGGATACATGTAAGGAGAATAATGGAGGACACTTCCGTCTATGAAAAAGTAATGTGCACTATGAAACATTACCGGGCAACTCGTTGTGCCTAGAGTCTGAGACAAAGTAAGCAACCTAGATTTTGTTTATGGAGGTAGATCAAGATAATCGTGAGTCGCACACATGAATATGTGAGAACTAAAGAGTGACGTTTTGTAGGATGATTTTCAAGTTTTAGAAGTTTTCGAAACATATTTGAATTTTTGATGATTTTGCTAACATATTTGAATGTTTTTGATTTTTCTAACATATTTGAATGTTTTTGATTTTGAAAGTTTTCTGAAACTATGTACAGGAAGACGAGGAAGCGTGGATGCCCCTAGTGATAGATGGGATGTACAAGGGCATAAGGCCACGTGCATACGAGAAAGGTGAAGATGCAAAAATGCCCTAGCGATTAGGTGGGAGTATTCAAAGGCAAACTCTTCACATGTAGAAGTGGGACCCAAGGCCATTATGGATAGGTTCAACATGATGATGAACGTAAACCAATGAAGTTCTGGGAAGAAGCAAGGATGCCCCCTGACATAATTTGGCCTAAAAGCACATGATAGAAAGGAAGGAGAAGATTGTTTTTGTGAAAGGGGACAAAGGTGTCTCGAAAACATGGAAAAAAGTAATCTTATACACATGGATGTTCTGAACGAAGTAGAAGAACAATGTGAATGATATGAATGTAGCTTAGAAGCCTCATGATGAAGAAGTGATTAGCCAAAGGCATAAATTGTGAGACGAGATATGGACTAAAGTAAGAGTCTAAACAAGGTCAAAAAAGACACTTAGTAACATACTAACCCTTTTTACTCATAGAGATTTATTGTGTGCATTTGGAATTTAATTACTTATTGAAGGGAAGATTTAATAGAAAAAAGTGAAGACACCTAGCCAATGAGTAGGAATGATTTATTTTGAAAGGCAATAGGTGATTTGTGAATGAAGGGTGGAAGGATAGCCATACATTTCTCTGCTTTGCTGCCCAGGCGTTCATAGCCCCGAAGGAGATGTATTTTATTCTAATCACAACATTGCTATATTGCCAATTAGGCGTCCATAGCCCCGATAGAGATTACTAGAAATACCCCAAGAGAGAGTTATATATCAATTTTCTTTTTCTTTTAGCATTTGACTTTTGATTTTTGATTGATTTTGATTCTTTTTCTTTCTGAAAACTTATTTCATCTCTCTTGTTTGACAAGGGGTTAAGAACCAATGATGGCTTGATGGAAGGAGGTGAAAGTGATTGTTATGACGAAATTGGATAGTGTCAACAAATATGTCCAAAAGTTCTTCGCAACAAGTTCATTAGATGTTGATTGTGATAGGATCTCTAAGAGGTCAGTCATTCTTTAATTTACCAAGGTGATGAAAGACCAGGTCAAACAGATACCATAGAGATAAATGTCACAAAATGCATGCGAAAAGGCTAACCAAAATATCACCAAAGGGATGAAAATGGAAGATTCCTCGTAGAGGAATGATAAGAAAGGGAAGAAAGAACATCCATGTGTACACAATACCTGATTGCAATGTTTGAGAAAATGTACATTTGACTTTGCTTGTGTTTTCTCAATGTTTTTTGTATTTTTGAATTATTTTGAATTTTTAGATTTTTAATAGTTTTTGGAAAGTTGGGACCAACAATGTCACTCCATGTGATAGGATCCAACAATGATGTTTACAACTTCCTTGATAAGGGAGACTAGGTGCATTTGTTTATCAAGAGTTATGTTATCCCCAATCTCGATGATCGTGGTGAGCTCGTACTCAACAAATGACTACGATTTATCCTGAAACATGGATTTCGTATGTAGGATCTTGAGTTCCCTATCTAGAGGTTTATGCACTTTGCGCCATACTTGATGGTTACGTTGATGTGTGTTCTTGAATCGAGCTTAATTTACAATTTTGATATTATTCAAGTTGTTGGGTGCTTTCAAGCTCTTGGAAGTTTTGATCTAATCATGATAATGAACCTGTTTGGGTTTCTTATAAGCTAACGTGTGAATTTTCCGGCCCCAAGAAGTGGTAGAAGAAAGAGCAAACATTTATTATTGATGATAGGGATGAGAGAAATGATGGCGGGCTTGCCTGGTCATTAGTAGAGGGATGGAGAGGATACGGTCCAAGAATTGAAGAGGATGGGCTACCAGGAGGTTAGCCACTAATACAAGATGACAAATGGCTACTAGGATATGGCCCTAAGATGGAAGAAATTGGGCTATGAGGACACGACCCAAGAATAGAAGAAGATGACGAAGGGTTGCTAGGGTGTGGCCCAAGTATAGATGAGGAGGGACTACTCGGAGGTATCCCATAGATAGAAGAGGATGAAGGGATACTAGGACGTGGCCCAAGAATAGAAGGTAATGGGCTACCAAGAGGTGACCCACAAGTAGAAAATGGAGGACTACTCGGGGGTGGCCCAAGTATAGAAGAAGACGATGGGCTACTTAGTGGTGACCCAAGGTGATATTTTGATTGAGGAATGGTAATAGATAATGAATGATTTGGTAACAAGAAGATAGGCCATGGCTCAATGCTAGACCCGACATCTCATCATGCTTAGAAGAAGGTGAAGATGGAATTGTAGACACCAAATTTGGGTCTTACGACGCCCGTGCACCTTGCATATCATCTCGCAACCTAACCATACCTCACCACCTAAACCTTACACACTTAATTATTTATTAATTACCATATAATTAATAAATCCACATCTCCACCCCTGCCACCTCACCTTGCCACCTCATCATGACCTAGCCCTAACCCTAAACCAACCTAATTAAGACCTATGACTTGGTCCAGACTCACACCCATGACTCATCACCCCTCACCCGCATCAAAACAAACCTAATAATAACTTGACCAAGCCCACAACTGATCCCTCGGGAGAAAAGGAGGGAAAGTTGGCTATTTTACTAAAAATAGCCAACTTTGACCTAATCCCGCCATCGGTTCCCTGTAAATGACCTTCCCCAGCCAAAAACAAAGGATCCGAGATTCATTTGGGTAGAGAAAGAGAAGTGAAACAAGCAGAAAAGGTTGCAGAGAAGAGCATCGAGCCGAAGGCGCTGGCCGAGCAATCTGGATTACTTGTCACCCTCGTTCAAGTGTTGGAAAAGACTGAGGATAGCTTCATCAGCTCGCTTTCTAATACCGGATCATCCCAACTAAGCCTTATTGTTGCCACCACATTCCTTGGACCTGTATCTTCATCAGGAACTAGTAAGTATTATCTTGTAGTTCTTTGTTATCATTTTGCTTTAATTCATATTAAATGGGGAACTGACCACCTTCGAAAGGAAGTCTAATATTTCCTGGGCCTAAGGTAGTTCCCTCACCTATTGTCTAATTAAGATCTGGTGGTCTTGTATTCTTACTTACAGGTAGTCCTTCCTAGACAAAAAGGAGTTCTTCACAATCGATCTGATCTCTCTACGGTACGCGCACACCTTCCCAACATTCAACAGGTATTCCTCCTAGCCCTAACCCTTATCTGTTTCTCAAGAGAATGAAAGGATAGAAGCAACTCTATTCTGGAATGGAAACATTCTGTGCGAAACATTTTGGCACGCAGTGGGACCCATTTGAGTTTCTTTCTTTCTTGCTTGCTTTCATATAGGGAGCATACTTGCTGTTTCTTTCTTCTAAATATTCACAAAATATTTTGTCATTTTGGTAAAAGAATTTGTCTTTCTTTGGAATCTTTGAACTAGTGAAAGTCATCTTCTTTGCTTCATCGAATATCATTTTCAATTTGGGTTTAAAACACGTGCATCACATTCTTGCTTGCTGTTTTTAATTCTAGTGAACGTAGATTAAGTAACAGGTCGTACATGTGGGGGTGATATCCATGGTATTGACAAGAAATTAATCTTACTCTCACTACACAACACATACCAAATCACATCATAATCAACACAACAGCTCAAACATCCCCCCTTCCCATGGTATTCCTTCGCCCGATTGAGGTAGCCTTATGAGCCAAAACAAACTTGACATCTCCCTTAGGTATCTTGTTTAGGATTGACATCATCTGGCGTCTAAGGCATAAACCCAAAGTGATTAAAACTAATCCTAGGGTTAGTTTATTGATTTTCTTGTACATCTTGCTTGTTTTTAGTTCTATTTCTCTATCATACAATTGTTTGATGATCACTTCAAGATAGTTTGGTAGGTATATTAAGCATCATTATTCCCAAACTAGTAGCTTCTTACATCCTCTCTTTTCTTTCACTGATGACCGACACGGTCCCATACTACCGACATCGGTTAAGCGACCGACGCCGGTTACATTTTGGCCGACATCGGTTATCGACCGATATCGATTCTTGTTTTTAGATTCTTGACACACCAAAGAACCTATCAATTCCAATATTTTGTTGATGTTTTTGTTCCGAGATTGATTAAATCCCTGTTGTGTCCTCTTTTCCATGGTTGTTATCACCCGGAAACCAAAAGCAACCATGGTTTCACATGCTGTTCCATGCCTTTTCCGAGTCACCCCTTCTCATCATATGGGGAATCCTCGATACCAACAATTTTCCCAAGATCCCGTAGGAGATAAGGAATTTGCCAAATTTTTGGATGCTAATCCTAGCGCCCGTACAATATTATTTGTTTCATACCCCCTGACCGTGCACCCGACAGTCGGCTCCTCATTGGTATGCCTATTAGTATCGCCACTCACTTAGCCCCTTCCCCATCTAATAACTCCGCCTCACCATCTTCATCCTTAGCCCCGTCTCCCGGCTCGGTAAGCCGGTGGTTCATACTACACTGATTGGTTTCCTCTGGTTAATCTAGGACCCACATATCACTACCGTTCACTTTGCCCCTACCTCATCTCTCTTGCAGGTTGCCTCTTTCATCACTTGCTCTCTGCCACCTATACACATGAGATTTCCCTCACAAGTTCCGCCCACCTTTTCATTTCCACAAATTCATCCGGTGGCCTCAACCTCTTATATAGGACACCCTTATTCAGCTGCCCCAACACATTCATCACCATTATCTTATCAACATTCAATCCCACCATTGTCTAGTAGTGGCTCTTGGACCAATCCTCCTCTGTTCTGGCAACAACACCATCATCTAACCCAACCAATGATTTAATCAAGCGGATGATGGACAAGATGCAAAATCTTGAGGCTTGTTTGAGGAAGTTGTAACACCCTTACATACGAGCAAGTTTGTCGGGAGCCTATTCACCATTATGTACCTCTTCATATATATCCTCCTCAATGGGAATTACCAAAATTTACTCGCTTTAATAGTAAGGAGGACCCTCAACAACACTTATGATCGTTCAGACATGCCTGCTATCTGATTGCTCATGACGATGCCTTACTACTCCGTACCTTTCCCATGTCCTTATCAGGACCTACCTTGGAGTGGTACAGTGCTTTAACCTAGCATTCAATCTTCTCCTTTAACCAATTATCCCAATCTTTCTTGGATCACTTCTCCATCAATATTGCCAAGAAAGTATCCATTACCGACCTCTATGCCATCCAACAATTTGAAGACGAGTCTATCACAGATTTCATTAGACGATGGCGGGGCCTCATCAACCAACTTACTTACGCCTTACCTCAGGCCGAGCTCATCAAACTCTTTACATGGGCCTGTGCTAAACACATTTCTCCCACCCTCCAAATTCAAACTTTCCGCACCTTTGATGAGGCCTTTACTATGGCTCGGAAACTAGAGATTTGAGCCTTAGAGGAAGAGAAATTGAGGTTACGCAACAAAAGCTCAAATTTCCGGACCCAAGACTCTACCACCAAACCCAACACCACAAATTCTCACACATCGGCTGCTTCGAAATCAAAGGGTGTCTCTGTACGCGTGACGATCAAATCTCAAACCTTTATCCTAATACCCAGTAGGAAAGCCACCTATAAGTATAAAGCCAAACCCATCAACTATACTCCTTGGGAGAAACTTATGGTGTGATCTTAGACAAATTGTTTAAAGAAGGAGCTATCACCTTGCCTCCTGTTAAACCTCACTCCGGGTTTGATTCCACTCACGCTATTCCTTCTTGGTATAAAGAAAATGACTTCTGTAACTTCCATCGCGTGAAGGGACACATCCACGAAAGCTACAAGATGTTGAAACACATAGTTCAAAGAGGAAATGGTTGATGCGGGGATATAACTCTTGACAATCCTAATGCCCCGCTAATCGAAATTTAAAAATCTTCAACAAACCATTTCCAAACCATGCATCTAACAGTAACACAAATCAAGATACCTCAGCCGAGGAGAAGAGTGTGCATGAGATCCATGCGATTTTCAACTCCCAACCCAAGACTTCCATTGAGGAAATTCTGAATCAAGCTTCTTCACCAACGCAGGGACTTTTGCCCCCTTCTCCTTCATCAGAAGAGAGATGATCCTTTATTCCTTTACCTATAAAGGAATTAAGCGCCCCGATGAGTTCTCTTCTCACAAATGAACCTTCTTACACCACATCCCTACAAGATTGTGAACGGATGTTATCTAACTTATCTATTTCCCAAACATCTCCTTCCACCACTCTTGCTTTATAACGGAAGAAGGCTTGCCACTTTTTCTGTCACCCTTAGAGGAGAAACCCCTTGAGCCTACATCACCAAACTCCTCAATCATAATGGATCCCCTCGAACATGCCCTCCTACCTATTAGTTCTTCATCATCTAAATCTTTCCAGTGACCGGTTGACCTCTTAGTACAATTGATACAACGCCTCCTTTACCCCTATATCACACCCACGGTGGATCGGGATCACAACCCATTTCTCTTCCATACCAAGGTTCCTATTCACACGTGAAGATTGACATCCCTCAGAAGATAGACGAGTCCTATGGGAGCATTTGAGTACACCATGCTCTACTCAAATGTAAATGACCGATCCGGACACCTCTACCATATACCCGAGGTGTTTACAAAAGCTCAAAATGCCTATGTCCTCATCTTCACCCCCTCATCTCTACCGAATACCTCATACACCTATATTAACCTAACCAAACCTTCCCTATGCTTGGGACTTCACCAATACCCAGCCTAACACACCCACCTAAATGGTTAGATTTATCCAAAAATAAAGCCGTCCATCCACCTAGAGATGTGCAGACCCAATCTCCTCAAGTCCAATCTATGCCTCTGTCACAACTAAAACCCTCACTGTCACACCTACCTTCTATATTGGGACCTCACCCCTCCACCTTGCCTCAATACATCATACCTCCTGTGTTTTCTTTAAAATGACCTGCACCTTCTACACCCATACAAAGATCCACGGGTGTATCAACACCGTCACCCCAAGTATCCTGTCCACCTACCAACCCTAAACAAAATCCATCATCAAAGGATTTATTTTCTATCACTCCTCTTTCCCCGTGGTTGTTTCCTGCCACCACGTCATCTGTGGCCTCATCATCTAACCAGCTAAACATGACTTCTGCGCCGAAGAAGCCACGTTTAGTTAAATCTAATTATCAAAACCCCTTGTCTAAACCACCACCCGTATGCACCAACCATACCCAACCATTACCAAAACCCACCCAATCAATAGCCTCATCTTCCTCGACTTTGACCCACTCAAAGGATCTTACGCCAAGATCCTTGATATGTTGGTGGAGGATGCGACCATTTCCCTATCCCCACTCGAGACCCTATGATCCATATAAACCTTGACTTATAGGTTATGATGAATCTAAAATCTGTGTTTACCATCACACACGAGGACACACGATGTAGAAGGATGCAAAGCTTTGAAAGCCATCCTTCGCAGTCACCTATCTCGGATAGAAGACCTAAGAAAGACAATTTATGGAGAGAGAAGCCCTTAGCTTCGATTCCTTCTCCTATAACACTGTCCCCACCTCACGAGAATCAAACATCATTCTAATCCCGCCTCTTGAGAACAATGACTTATTCCCACCTTCTTCCTCCTCTCGTGTTCATGAGATCAACATGATTAGGATTGCTACTGAGGGTAGAAAAACAATGGGAAAGCTAAAGAAAGCACACCTGTCGCCTCTCTTTCTCTGTCCGCCATCCCAATCGCACCACCACCTAAAGTGGTTATTCGTGGACCTGCCTACCCCGTCTTTGATGGAGTTGCCCATCGTACCATGATCAAATAGCTTCACCAATCACCTGTAAAAATGACACTGTATGATCTCATTCAAACCTCTGAATCTCATCGACAAGCTCTCATTGAAATCCTTGAGGATAGAGGTCCTACCTAACGAAACCTTTCCCGTTGCCTCCATCTTAACACCCAACCACGTTGCTTCTCTCACCAAACAATCTACCACTTCTTGTCCTGTCAGATGAAAGCACTGCTTCGAGCTCGGCTCAAGACGAAATTGTCATCTTTGGTGCGAGAAGATCCCGACCCGCTCTTTTCATCTCGGCTTACGTCAGGACATCCGAGTAGCATGCGTTGTGTTATGATCGACAGGGGGTGCTAGCCTAAACATTGTCTCTTCCAAAGCCTTCCAACAGATGAATATCCCTCCTAGCTGCATGTGTGCCAACCCCACCATGTTGCATTCATTCAATGATGCTATTACTTCTACCTTAGGCACCGTGATCCTTAAAATTCATGTAGGGCCACGTACCCTACCCGAACTCTTCTATGTCCTCGAGGGAGAATTCCAATACAACATATTGTTAGGCCGCCCTTGGATTCGGGCTATGGGATGTGTTCCCTCCACCTTACATAGATGCATCAAATTGAGTATGAGGGAAGTTATACACCGTAAAAAGCGACGCTTCCCCTTCAAAACTACTGATATGTTATATCGCCCTAATGATGTGCTTGTACCAATCAAGGTACCCATTGATCCAGCCCAACCATTGACTTCAACCACGGCTCCACCATCCACATTAACCACACTCACACCTTCAACCAATGAACCCACTGCCGCGAATACCACTTCCTTCCCTTGAGACAACATCCCAACTTCAGACCCCTTGGTAGATGTTTTTCAACACCTTACGCTGGGGAGTATCACCTATATAACGTTAGCACTTTCCATACCCCACGGTGAGTATGGACGGTAACATGCGCATCCTACCTACAACCGTCGTGTGGGGAGGTGATCTCTACTGAACCACCTAATTGCCGCACTAACCTAATGTATGGGGGTGTTGACGCATCCTCCATTACCCCCGAACCTCCCCTTGGTGTGGTTCCCTTCAATCTGATTTTCAATATCTAACAAATCATCATTTCACCCTCACCTTCTTGACTCATTTGTGCTTGGAAAGGTTTTGGTTTTGATCTTTATGAACAAGGCCGACACTGATCATTCCGTGACTACACACAAACACAAAGATCGTAGTGGTCTTGGATTTTCGAAACACTTACATCAAAGAAACCTCGTGTTAGTTGTATCAGGAAGACAACGACATTACCTCTTCCGAACCATCATCACCTATTTTGCCATCTTCACCCACGAGTTGATAGACCCGGAATCTATCCCTCCTAACTTTTTTTTTGTAAAGTAAATGCTATCTCACTTATCAACATGATAATGAAGACCCATCTTCTCTTCCCCTTCTATATCCAGACATGATCGAAGAAGACTCGTCTTGATTAATGTTGTTGAGTGCCAGGATAGCGACTCCATCCTCACTTACCTTGGCGCGGATGACTCTTATATTCAACGCGCCTTACTATCGAAACTCAAACCATGTTGAATGAGTCGACTATAGAAATCAACATCCACATAGAGGACGATCCTCACATTATGAAGATCAAACAATCTCTTAACGCATCGAGAACAAACTACCTTCATTACCTTCCTCCGTGCCTGCAACCAAAATTTCGCTTGGTCCTACGCTGACATGCCAGGAATCGATCCTGACATTGCTGTCCATAACATTACTCTGAAACTTGACTCCAAACTAGTTAAAGCGAACCGAGAAAAATGCATCCACGCATTGCCCTCTTAGTTAAAGAAGAGCTTCAACGACTTCCTTTATGTTTCCTTCATCTTACCTATTGACTATCCTCAATGGATTTCTAACATCGTACCTGTCACTAAAGTGACGGGGGACTTTGGATATGTATGGATTTCAGGGACCTTAACCTCACTTGACCAAAGGATGACTTCCCCTACCTAGTATTGATCAACTTGTTGATCTCACTCGCAGCCATGAGATGCTTTCTCTCATGAATGGCTTCTCGAGATACAATCAAATTTTGGTAGCCCGGCCGATCAACATAAAACCACCTTCATTACTCCTTGGGGAACCTTACTACGCTATCGTGTCATGCCGTTTGGCCTTAAGAATCTTTGGTGTGACATAGCGATGGGCTATGACTTACATTTTCATGACATTATGCACACTTATCCTTGAGGATTATGTCGATGATCTTCTTGGAAAATCTAAACATCGCGATGAACATCTCGATGTTTTAACCATTATTTCGATTTCTGTTACAATATTGTGTTCGTCTTCAACCAAAGAAATGTGTCTTTGGTGTCCTTTCGGAAAACTCCTTGGTTTTATCATCTCTTTGCATGGCATTGAGGTTGATCAAAGCAAAAGTCAAAGCTATCCTAGAAATACCCCCATCCACTATCCTCAAACAATTGCGTAGTTTACGAGGGCAAAATCCAATCTATCTAGCGTTTCATCTCATGACTCTTGGATCGATGTCAACCTTTCCATCATCTCCTTAAAAGGAAATTGTCTTTGATGGAGCGAAGAGTGCCACAAGCCTTTGAGGCTCTTAAAGTCTATCTCTTTATGACCACCCATGCTTGTCCCACCTCGGGATGATTGCCCTTTCTACCTTTACCTTTACGCCACCGACCATCTTTGTAGGAGCCATGCTCGCACATCGTGACTCAGAGCATAGAGAAAAATCTGATTTATTACATAAGCCATACTTTTGTGGATTACGAGACTAGGTATACACATGTAGAAAAGTTATGCCTAGCCCTATCATTCGTGGTCACCAAACTCCGATATTACCTCTGAATCACAAAACTTTTGTCATCACCAACGCTAACCCCATACATTATATATACGCCAAACCTCATCTAAACCAACGCATCACACGATGGCTTATGCTACTCACCGACCTCGATCTTGAGTTTGTACACCAAAAATCGAGTCAAAGGAAAACTATCGCATGAGACCAACTCATGGAAGCCCATTTACTGGGAACAATTTACCAATTTTACTTTCCACTGATGAGCTCATTGCAACTCTTTCACTCGGTGATGTTTCATATCCAATGACCCTCTTCTTGATGGATCTAAATGCCGGCGCGGTGGAGGGTGGCGTTGTTCTCATTCCTCTTGAAGGTGAACCTATGCCTCTTTCATTCGGAGCTCGATTTCCTGCACTAACAACACGGAGGAATATGAGGCCCTTTTTTGGGTCTCCGTGTTGCGTTACACTTAGGTGTGAATTCTATTAATATTTTCGGTGACTCTCGATTGGTAGTAAATCAAGTTTACGGCATCTACCAATGTAAAAATGAGGAACTTCAAAAGTACAAACATTACGTGGATTCACTTTTGACCTTATTTTCTCATTATTCTATCAAACCATTCCCACTCAACTAATAAATTTGCAGATACTATGGCTTGCTTGGCCTCGAAATTCCAACCTCACCAACTAACTCGGACATATTTGTCTTGGTCAATAACTCTTTGCCCCATCTTACTTAGTTCAGATTTTGTATGGTACATAATGTATCTCTTGATTCGCAGGATACTTGGTATCACCGATTTCACGACTACCTTACTGACCTCTCTTCTACCACCCGACCTTACTAGTAATGGAAAACGCACTTTTCTTAAAAGTGTTTCTCGTTATGTCGTCATGGGGGACTCCTCTATAAACATGGCTTTGATGGCATCCTCCTTCGATGTCTAACTGGCGCGGAGGTCACCTATACCATCCAACAAGTCCATGACGGAATTTGTGGTGGACATTTTAGTGGCCTTATCATGGCCAAACGGATCCTTCACCTAGGCTATTATTGGCCTACTCTTAATAACGATCACTATTTACGAATATGTTAAGCATTATGTTATGTGTCAACAACATGCCAACCTTCAACATACTCCTAGCCACCCGCTTACGAGGTGTCGCACGAGATCTTTGGCCTTTCTCACAATGGGGTTTAGACCTTATTGGTGAGATTCACCCGCCTTCTTCGCAACGTCACCATTGGATAATCACGCCAAATGAATATTACACTAAATGGGTGGAGACCATTCCACTCATTTCAACCTTGAAAAAAAAAAGAAAAAAATCAGTAGAGTTCATTAACCATCACATTATCATCGTTTTGGTGTTCCTCATCAGCGGATAATGAGATAATGGAAAATCTTTCAAAAATAAGTTGTTCTGAAGACCTTTGTGACAACTTTGGTATCAAACTTAGCTTCTCATCACCTTACTATCCACAAGCAAATGGTTAAGTCGAATCTTATAACAAAACGCTAACCAAAATTCTCATGAAAGTTGTTAATGATTCCGAAAACAATTGGCTGATCACATCCCTTTGCCCTTTGGGCTTATTGTACCAAAGCATTCGTACCTCCACTAATGCCACACCATTCTCTTTGGTATATGGTACCGAGGTCCAGGTCTTGTCTTTCGAAATACAAATCCCTCCTAAGAATATATCTCTAGGATATTCTCACCAATGATGATTTCCACAAAGAGAGGTTAGCCCAATTAGAGCTTCTTGAGCATCGTCTTACAAATCTTGACCACCTTCAAATCTATCAAAAGCACATCAAGCGTGCTTATAATAAGAAAATTCATGAGTGTACATTTCAGATTGGTGATCTTGTCCTCAAAAAGAATCAACATGTGACCAAACTAGAAAAGAGCAAACGTGGAAAATTTTCTCCTAATTGGATTGGGCCTTACATTATCACTCACACTTACGGATCAGGTACTTATCGTTTAGCTTCACTTAATGGTAAACCCGAGCCTGAACCCCTTAATGCCTTGCATCTCCGACCATTCTATTGTTTAATATAGTGTTACATCACTTCTTATCTACCTTGCGCTCATCCCTTGAGCTCATTTACCACCTCATACACCTTTTTTTTTTTGTCATGCATCTCAAATTAAAATCGACCCACGTAGTTTGATCATCACCTCCTCTTAAAGATTCCTTCTCCTTTTTAGTCGGTCCATGACTTAAAAGTATCAAAATAACAAGTTCTCAATTATATAATTCTGGGATATTCTTGAGTCAAACTTCCTGTAAAACTAGATGCTTCATGTCAAACAGACATCTAGACCTCTAAGCTATAAACTAGATTGTTCCCTCGAAGGACAACTATGTGCAAAGCTGCATCTGCTATTATAAACTAGACTGTTCCCTCGAAGGACAGCTATGTGCAAAGCCGCATCTGCTACTATAAGTAGACTGCTCCCTCGAAGGACAGCTATACAAATTCAGCCTCTATCAGAAGCTTCTCACATTGATCAGCTTCGTGAAGACCTCAAGAACAACAAAATGCATATCCCATATAGACTTCCCGCACCGATCAGTCTATATCCTGAAAAATAAAAGTAGTATTCAAAAGTACTTTTGAGTCATGGACTTGTCTATTTTGGTTTGGTTCTCTTCCGTCAGAATAATCACCTTATAACAAGTTCTCTGCGCCCCAGCCATACCATCCACCTCACCTCACCATTCTTCACAATAACAAAACTCAAGGGACGTGCGTATATCTGATATATTGTGATTATACAACTCTTTTCACCTATCGACTTCTCGCCTATGCAAGGTACCTAGGGATTCAAGCTCATCCTATGATAATACGTGATTTGTTTAGCTCTTTTCAACTATGGGACATTTTTTCCTCTTTTACCGAATTTGGGATTATATGTTGACCTTAATCAGGACACGGTTCCCTTATGCTTGGGTAAGCTAACCCTTGCTTCACCTATACCTTACCAACTCCAACAACATTACCCTACCAACATCAAACTTTTACCAACCAACAAATTGCCTAAACACAACCAAATTGCCTAAATTCATCTCTCCCTGGTCCTAAGGGAGAACTACATTGGTCTGAGGCCCCTCCTTGCTTTGTGTAATGGGCTATGTAGGCAGCACTTAGGAGACATGGGGTCTCCCAAGGTTAGCTCGACCATCCCCTACCATAACCTATCATGTGTTGTGTTTTTGCTTAAAAATATAAATGATTTCATATATTTATATTGATAACACTCACCTTTGTCCTTTATCAATTCAAAACATTCAAAACACAAACATTTCTTATTATTATCATAAACTCAAAATCACCATACATATTCAGTTTTATTTAGATGTTAAACAAATACATCTTCTCTATCATCGACACGCAGGTCGGCATCCTTATTTATTCTTCTACCCTATAAAATTTACGTAGACCCCATGCCTCATCCCGAAAGCAGGTGGTGATGGTGATCGTCACGCGCGCCGCTCACGGCCTCTCCATCCTCAAAGGTGCCACTTCTATTGGTTCCTCGCACCGATCCGCCAATCTCTCCTGTAACATATAAATATGCCCTCTCGTGTGGAGGAATCTCGCTTTATAGTCTCTCCACTTGTGACTGCGAAACCGCTAACAATCCGTTGTCTCATTCACCTATGTTTGAAGTCGGTGAGCTAAACTCTACAGAAATCTCTCTCCACTATAATCATAGCTATGTCGGGATGATCGGCCCTCTCACGTGTACCTCGCGAGCTCTGCTACCCACCATAATCTATAAGCCTCACTGTCACTCCTGCATTCATTACCCGCGATCGATCACTTTGTCTCTTCTCGGTCCTTACGGAGGTGTCGGCCGGGAGGTGAGAATGTTGCCTCGGTGTTGATCCTCATGTATGGTCTATAAGCCATGGGTATATCCCAAACAAATCCAAATTGTCGCCGCACGCGATCTAGAGGAATCCCTCTTGTACTCACACGACCTATGTCCATGATCCACCTTAATCGCTCTACACCCTCAAATCCTCATCTATGTTCTCTCCGTCACCATATAGTTCCTGTAAGGCCTCCAATAGATATCTGCAATCGTCACCATCTCCCACATCTGCCTATAATACTTGACGTCATCTGTCACGGCCTCGGATCTCACCTCTTCCTGCTCTGCTCTAAGCAATCAATGGGGACTGGACCCATCGTCCGAATCCCCTCCAACTAGTGCCAACTCAACCCAAAATTTCAACCCAACTAATTCACACCTCGAAGGGACAAAAATGGACACTCAAATTCACAAAGTGATAATGACATGCCATATTTTTCTTTTATAGGTTTTGACATATAACCGATGCCGGATTCACAACTGGCACGCCTGCAGACCATTGTGATCGGTCTTGTGACCGATATCGATCACACATAACCGATATCGGTTACCTACTTACTTAACCTAACTCCCGCCCTTATCCACCAATCTCCATTTTCACCACCTCACTTACCCCTCGAAGCTTTGCTAAATAGCCTTATTTTGAATTCATCGGCCCGACCCAAGGCCACAACAACCCAATCGGCCCCGACCCAAGGCCACACCCAACCAATCGGCCCGACCCGAGGCCCAACCAACTAATCGTCCCGACTAAGGCCGCGCGACCACCCAATCGGCCCGACCCAAGGCCACCACCCACCAATCGGCCCGACCCAAGGCCACAACCCACTAATCAGCCCAACCCAAGGCCACCACCCACCAATCGGCCCGACCCAAGGCCGCAACCCACCAATCGGCCCGACCCAAGGCCGCAACCAACCAATCGGCCTGACCCAAGGCCACACCAATTAAGTACCTCGACCAAGACCCACAATTTATGATTCTATCATGTAGCTGTTTGTTCCATCGAGCTCACTGTTCATGTTTTAGCATAACTAGGATACTTGAATTGATCAGCCGACCAACATTGCCTAGACCAAGACCGTGTCATTTATCTCAACCAAACCAACCATTTGGTACTGCCGAACATGCCTAAACGTTCCGGTACCTTACCCGTTATATCCCCTGGAGCTACTTCCTATGCCTTGGATATCGAGATTATATCACCCTTGTTTAGATAAACTATCGACCTTTGCCTATGAATTGCTTGTTTGCTCTTCACATCGTGTACCTTGGTGCACTACTACGCATTTCAACATGCGTCTCGCTTCCTTGAACTTACCCCACCATCTTACTATCATCTCAACACCATTCACCCTTTATCAACCCTATCCCTAATTTTATGTCGTCTCAATCTGTGATAGATTTGAGGGGATTACCTATACCCTTAAGCTGGGCAACCACTTCTTATTATTGTCGGTGCGGCTTTACAAGACAAGCTACATGACAACAAGGGGAAAATGTAGACACCAAATTTGGGTCTTATGACGCCTACTCCCGCATATCATCTTGCAACCTAACCATACCTCACCACCTAAACCTTACACACTTAATTATTTATTAATTACCATATAATTAATAAATCCACATCTCCACCCCTACCACCTCACCTTACCACCTCATCATGACCTAGCCCTAACCCTAAACCAACCTAATTAAGACCTATGACTTGGTCTAGACTCATACCCATGACTCATCACCCCTAACCCGCATCAAAACAAACCTAATAATAACTTGACCAAGCCCACAATTGATCCCTTGGGAGAAAAGGAGGGAAAGTTGGCTATTTTACTAAAAATAGCCAACGTTGACCTAACCGACATCGGTCCTTACTCAACCGCCATCGGTTATGTAACCGCCATCGGTTCCCTGTAAATGACCTTCCCCAGACAAAAACAAAGGATCGAGATTCATTTGGGCAGGAGAAAGAGAAGTGAAACAAGCAGAAAAGGTTACAAAGAAGAGCATTGAGCCGAAGACTGCAACTGAGCAACTGGATCGTTGTCACCCTCGTTCAAGCATTGGAAAAGACTGAGGATAGCTTCATCAGCTCGCTTTCTAATACCGGATCATCCCAACTAAGCCTTACTATCGCCACCACATTCCTTGGACCTGTATCTTCATCAGGAACCAATAAGTATTATCTTGTAGTTCTTTGTTATCATTTTACTTTAATTCATATTAAATGGGAACCGACCACCTTGAAAGGAAGTCTAATATTTTCCGGGCCTAAGGCAGTTCCTCACCTATTGTCTAATTAAGATTTTATGGTCTTGTATTCTTACTTATAGGTATTCCTTCCCGAGACAAAAATGAGTTCTTCACAATCGATCGATCTCTCTGATGCACGCACACCTTCCCAACATTCAACGGGTATTCCTCCTAGCCCTAACCCTTATCGAGTTTCTCAAGAGGATGAAAGGATAGAAGCAACTCTATTCTCAGGCGGAAACATTCTCGTGCAAAACAGAATAGAAGAATAAACAAGTTCCATGACCTTTGGATTTTCCTCTATGTTCTAATAAAAGGAATCAACTTCTTTTCCCAATACGTGAGCGTATCAAGTTCTAGAAATAATCCTTGTTTGCAATCCTCTAAAGAGATATCATCATGTATTCGATTGCTCCTTCATCGAGAGAAATCAATCAGTAGAGGTTGTTGTTCTTTAGTCATAGAAGGTTGAATAGAAGAAATAGGTCCGATAAGGAGGGAAGATTGATTGATAAAAGAAGATGACTCAAGAGAGGAAGTAGGATATGATAAGAGTGAAAGGCGTTTTAAAGGCGATCGTGGCAAGAGGTCAAGGATACCATCGTGGATTTGTAGTATGAGGCCGTTGTGGCGGTAGAGAGGTGAGTTCCACACATGGAACATGTTATACATGTGGATCCCCGACCACTACAGGCATGAATGTTCTCGAGAATATTACGTGTTATTTCTATGGAAAAATCATAGTTATGAGGAGTACCCAAACTTTATGAGCGTCTTAACAAGCAACATAAATAAGAAAATAAAGTGTAGGGATGGTTAGGATACAATACGTTGTGGAAAATCAATGGATGCCCAAGTTAGAACTAGAATCTGAGGCATTGTAGGAAATAATCATGACTCATGCTGAAGTAGTGCACACCAAAGAAGCATTGCAACAGAAGCCTACCATCACTAAGGAATAGGTTCTACATGCATGGTACCCAGATCCTGCCCATTAGAAGGAGGTTTACTAGGAAACCATGGAGGTACTTAGGAATCTTAGGGTGAAATACAATATTTAAAGGAGAAATCATGGAAGATGGAGAAAAAGAAAGCATCATAGATGATCTAAACTGATATGGATGAATTGAGAGAAGTGTGTAAATTGTTGTGCCAGGAGAATATCATTCCACTATTGGGGAATTGGTTAAAATAAAAATATGTGTGCAATCCGAGACTAGACATCAGATCTTGCATGTAAATCTTCCCCCTCATAGCTTAGATTATGACAAGGAAATAACTCTAAATTCTATTGTGGATGGGTGGCTATTGAGTAATATGATGATTGATATAGGTGCGAAAGTCAATGTTCTTACTTTAGATGCATGGGTAAAAATGGGATACCTCCATTGCATCCATCCTCTAATGTTTTGTTCATGGCTAATGAAACTAAGGCCACTCCCATTGGATTTTTAAAAGATGTATCCATTACCATACAAGGAGCCAAGTTCACTGGAGATTTTGAGGTTTTAGCATTGATAGAGTTAGATAGCTTCCTAGCTCTATTGGGGTGTCTTTGGTGCTATGTAAATAATGTTGATCTTCGATTCAACATGGGTTATACTAGCTTTGAAAACAAGGAAGAAATGTTATTATTCCTTTAACAGATGGAAAATTTGTGCCCTATGTTGAGCCCTTGAGTGAGGAAGACCTGAATAGGATTTATGTACGCGCCATCCAGGGATCTAGAGATGTTTGAGCCATGTAAAGAAGGAATCCTTTAGTGGGAGGATGCATAGTCTATTAGTGATACTACAAGTGTTGCTTGTGATAATTGGGCTCATAACACTTATGAGTTGGTAGGGTGTGAAGTAAAGAGCATATTTCCTAGGGAAAATAAACCGTGTTATATTAGGAGAATAAGTAACAACTCAGTACCTTGTTACACCGAGAGGAGACCCTATGGTATTTCTATGTGCACCATGGAAGAACAATGTCTAGACCAGTTGGAGAGAAGGAATATACTAGCATATAGGCTATGTGCAGAAAGAAGTGCGCTAGTGGGTGGCCCACAAGGATAATCTCGTAGGATGGAATGAAATTAGGATTGCTCTTGCTACTAGGTTCTGTAAGAGGAATGCACCTACTCAAATTTGTACTTACCATGGTAATCAACTTGTTCAACACCACGTTTAACAGTGTGAGAGACTCTAGACAGAGGCGCAGGAAGCTTTACAACCTTCACTCTGGGTGTACAAGTTTTATTCCACTTTACTAGGTTGCACGCGTGCTTGGTATGTATATGCGAACTCCATAGAGAGACTTGAAATAGCAGGATTTAATTGTAGGAATGACCCAGACTTTTGACTTCTTCTCTACCAAGTCTCTGATGGAAGAAGCATTAAAGGTCATAAAGCACTTGACTATGGGAGATAGAGCTAAGGATGAAGAAATCCTTCAGGAGTTATTTGATGAAGGAAACTCAAGAGCACATTTTGTTGAAGAAACAGAGGCTGATGCCACACTACTTCATCGCACTTGCCTTGAGAAATAAAAAGGAAAAATGGTCTACTTAGTGGATGATGAAGAAGTAGAAAATCTAGATGTAAACCATTCAATAGGTAGGCATGAGGTGTTGGACAGTGTAGATAAGACCACACATGCCTATCATGAACCTATGAAGACAAAGAAAGTGAATATTGGATAGATGTTGAGCCTAAGGAGGCCATAATTGGGGACTATTGGTAAGACTCCTAAGTGGCAAAAATTATAGATTTACTATGGGATTATCAGGATTTATTCCCTTGTGGATACCATGAGCTTAAAGGAATGCATGAATCATTAGGGGAGATGAAGATAAAGATTAAAGAGGGTACATGACCAGTTAGAAAGAGACCCTACAAGATGAACCCCAACTTACGTGAAAAGGTCAAAGAAGAGATTGAAAAATGTTGAAATTTGGAATTATCAAGCCCCTGGATGATTCGGGATGGGTTAGTCAATGGCGATCGATATCAAGAAGGATGGTCGATTAGGATATGTGTGTAATTGATCCTTTTCCTACACGTAATTTCGAGGAAATCCTAGAAAGCGTTGTAGGGCATGGAATCTATTCATTTATAGATGGGTTCTCTTAGGTATCATCGGGTTTGGATTTCCTAGGAGGATAAGGGAAAATACTACTTTTACTCTTGAATGGGGTCGCTTCACCTATCTTGTGATGCCTTTGGTATCCGAAAAATGTGCCTCTATATTATCACACATAGTTGTTCAAGTGTTCAAGGATTTTATTCATAAATTCTTGCGGGTTTATTTGAATGATTGGATGATGTATGGATTAGTTAAATATCATTGTGAAAATCTACACTTAATGTTTGAAAGATGTAGACAATTGAGTATCTCTTTGAACATCAAGAAGTTCATATTTTCTACACCATTTGGGATACTTTGTTAGGAAACATAATCTATAAGGAAGGTTTGTTGGTTGATATAGATAAGGTTGTGGTCATTATAGGCCGAAAGAGCCTATTGGTAAGAGTGAGGTGCATGAATTCTTGGGTCACATAGGGTATTATAGGATATTCATAAAGGGGTATGCCAAGGTTTCCACACATTTGGAGGAGCTACTAAAAGGAAAATGTACGTTCAACCGGGGAGAACCAAATAAAGCACATTCAAGACATTAAAGGAGAAACTTACTACCGCGCCTATTATACATTTTCCTTCATGGGACCAACCATTTCATATACATGTGGATGCCTCTAGCATGGCCATTGGCATGGTGTTGGCTCAGTTGGGAGAAGGTATTATAGACCATCTTATTTGTTTTTCTAGTAGAAAGCCGATTCCTCAGAGTAGAATTTTCACAACTATATAGCGTGAAGATTTATCAATGATCTATGTGCTACATAGATTATGATAGTACCGCTAGCTACACCATTTGTATTTTATATAGATCACATGGAATTTAATTATTTAGTAAATAATCCCATCTTACAAGGGTGCATATGTAGATGGGTACTCTTATTTCAAGAGTTCAATTTCACATGATTATGGTAAAACCGGGGGAAAGTAACTCTAGACCAGACCATTTATCTAGAATACGGTCATGAGAAGAAGCATAGGCAATGAAGATACCATGCCATATGCACAATTATATAGGTTATAATGATTGCCATACAAATTAGAGAACCTTGTTATATTTCTACGAACATGTATGACACTAGAAGGACTGAAATCCTTAGAGAAGAAACAACTTGCTATATGCGTGGTATACCCTAAATGTTGATTAGCAGTGACTTGTACAAGTTAGGTTGGGATGAAGTATTGCATCATTGTATCTTTGGAACATGAATGCAAAGACATCATGGAAGAATCTCATGGTGGTATTGCACGTGGCCACTATTCAAGTGACACCACTATGCGCAAGAGTTTACTTTCTTTGGTTTATGGTGGGAAACCCTTAATAAAGATTGTAAGGCATATTGTAAGGCTTGTGATCACTTTTAGCACCTTGGGAAACCAGGTCAACGATATGAAATGCCTCTAAGACCTATTACTAGTGCAGAACCATTTGAAAAATGGGCTATAGATTTTGTTGGTCCTATTTCACCACCAAGCGTGCGAGACTAGATCATGTTATATCATAACTTGCATAGATTATCTGACAAGGTGGGTAGAAGCGGTGAATACAAAGGATTGTACAATGGCTACAATAGCTAGGTTTATATGGGAAAATATTATTATGAGGTATAGATTCACTTTAAGTTTGACCAGATGATAGGGGAACACATTTTTTGAATGAGATAATTAGAATTTTATTGGATGAATTCATGATTGCACACCATAAGACTACAACATATCATCCTAAAGAAAATGGAACTACTGAGGATTTCAATAAGATTTTGAGCGAGACATTGACAATTTTTTTGTGATTTTGGAAGAAAGGATTGAGAAGATAAAGTATCTACAATACTTTGAGCATATCGCATAACATATAAAATTTTGAACAAAGCCACACCATTTCGATTAGTGTTTCACACAAAAGTAGTTCTTCCTATGGAATTCATGTTACCGTCTTTGTGTATTGACGCGTTGGAGGTCTATCCAATGAACAAGCATTAGAAGAGCGGATTGAAAAGTTACTCAAACTAGATGAGTGACAATAAATAACACGTTGGAGTCAAAAACAAGAAAAGGCTAGGCAGAAAGCATGGCATGACAGGCACATCAGGGATAAAAAGTTCACAATTGGACAAATGGTACTACTTTATGATTCTAAGTTTTTGCGCCATCCAAGAAAACTCAAAGTACATTGGTTGGGGACGTATGTTATCACTTACATACTTGAAACATGTGCTTGCCAATTAGAGGTACTTGATGGAACATTGTTACTGGGTACTTCAACAGGAGTAGGCCAAAACCCTAGTATAAATAAGTCTTCTTGGTGTTTGTAATAAGGAAATGTTTCCATTTAGATTAAGTTTTCAATTTTGTATTTTCCTTAATGTATTTCCTTCTTTCTCGTTATGCTTTGTTAATTTAGTTGGTGTTTTTATGTAATAAGTGCATTTTCACACTAGAAGCTACTTACTATTTGAAAATTTATATGTGCGAGAGGACTGCACATACCATTAGTGTGGGGTGGATATTGATATCTAGGTATAGGACTATTGAAAACAAGTACACATGAAACAAAATTCTACGGGTGCTATCTAAGTTGGAGAATTGTTAAAAAAAAGAGATTACTTCTGGAAATGAGGACCATAGGTGGAAATAAATGAACAAACAAGTATAACGTGAGGTAGCGAGGGGCCATGGGAACTACCAAGGAAGATGCGGTGGTAAGGTACTCAGCGCATGGAGGCATGCTAAAGATAAGTCCATAGCTAGAATGTAGGAAGGCATGCTAGAATTTTATAGCTTGGGTGTGAAGATGTACCATGTGGAAAGAATGAAAATGGTCGATTAATGAGAGAATTATTGGTAGGTGGAGGAGTAATAAATGCACTAAATTTTTGAAAATCTATATAAGGACGGATGCGAGTTCATCCTTACCATTGAAATTGCAAAAACTTCAAAAGAGCCAAGTGCAAAATGAGTGAATCATTTGAGTGAATCATGTGGAGAGAACATTTGTGTGAGAGAAAGCTTGTGTCCCCATAGGTGAAGGGTTTGAGTAAAGTAGATGCGTTACAAAAAAGAGATAGGGCATGTGATTCCCACTAGGGCATGAAGATTTGAACTAGGGTTCTAACTTTCTTGTTATAGAGGATAGAAAGGAGATATTTTTCAAATGGCACTAAAGAAAGCACCCATAACAGGAGTAAAAAGAAAGAAGAAGGTCAAAGTGGAAGAAGAAATTTCTCCTGAATGTAATTTTTCAGAAATGCAGTATTCGGAGGGCATGATTATGGGATAAGAATGGGATTCCCATATCTATAAATGTAAAATCAATGATTACAACCATCGTACATCAAATAATAAGAAGGAGCTAGATGCGTTGTTGAGCACAAAAATGAACAAGCACACAACAAGAAGACATGCTAGTGTACGATGACGCTGGTGAGAAGTTACTAAAGTAGATTGGAGTCTACCAGTTATACGAGCTGCCATACTTTGGAAAGTATGAACCATTGTATTGATGGTTGATGAGAAGAGTTCATGAGGACTTCTTCTACTTTTCTAGCGGAGGGTCAAAATCATACCCGCATTGATTTCAAGTAATAGTGATAAGACTAAATGCCTTAGGAGTAGATTTAGAGAGTGGCTTAATAGATAAAGGAATGATCTTGTAGTCAAGGAAAGAGATAGGATATACCAAGGGTCCGCACGACATGGACATCGATAAATTTAAGTACCCGAGTGAGGGAAACTACCCATCTTGTAACAAAGTTGAATGAAAAATAAAGGTGGTCACAAGTGAATACAATGTAGCTACACGTTGAAAGGAAGATGTATCAAGGCGTGATCTACAATATTGAGGATCACATAGCAAAGAAAATCATTGAAGAAGCATGTACATGTGATAGAATTAGTTTTGGTGCTATTTTATTGTCTTTGGTGTTTATGGAGATTGGAGTGCCCAATGGGCCAAAGGAGAATATTTGGGAGTACCCCATGGAAAATAAATCTTTGGCAGAAAGATTTGATAAATATTTATGTGAAGGGACCATGAGTGGGCCATTTAAGAAGAGGTCAGAGATGTGGTATGATAGGCTCCACGTGACATTTGAAGAGGAGTGGCGCATACCCAAGGAGTTACCTTTAGTGGTGGGTAAGGAAATATAGTTTGCATTCTACCAACATTTTTGCATCATGTGATTTGTGATGAAGGACAAAGCTTGGAGCCCTTGGTGCAAACTACCATATGCCTTCATAGCATGCTACTTCAGGAATCAGTTCATTAGTTCACAGATGCATGCCACCTAAGCTTCATCACAGATAAGGTAGATTATGACTACCACACTGAGAGAAAACATATGTATATCCAGGATGTACTGCCTACATTGAGAGGCTTATCTCATATATAATAAGCATGAAAATGGTAAGCTTGGCCATTGGAGATGTTGGAGCAATGCTTATGTATATTCAACTTAAGCCTAAGATAGAGATCAATAAATATATGGAAAATGAGTTCGTGCTTCTAGGGCCACCTAAGGGCAAGCATATAATAGAAAATGTACCAACCACACAACATGTAGAGACCATAGTGGTAGATGAAGAGGAAGAGGAATGAGAAGATAGTGGTGGCTTGGAGCATAGAGAAAGAAGACAACCTACATACAAGGTAGAAACTGAGCACTTGACTACACCACCTCAAGGGAAAGAAGGAGATGATGAGGAACTAGATGTAGTACAAGGAGAGCACCACTTGAAAAGGGTATTCGGGGAGAAGAACCCAAGGTACTACTCCATAATCGGTGTGTGGATCACCACGAATCTCTCTCCACGAAGGAGCCAACCGAGAAGAGAAGAAGGAAGTTGAATGCGAATGAGGAGATGAAAGAGTATGAGGAGAGTGCACGCCTAAATATCCTACACCTATAGAGGATGTGGAAGAGCCAAAGGACGAAGAAATGAAGGATGGAGAAGAAGGAAAAAGGAGGTAGATGAGATAGTGCAGAGAGACTACTCGGGGCATAGTAGAACAAGCTCCAAATATTGACGCGCTCAAGTTCATAAGGGGCCAATATCGAAGAGGACAAGTGGAAAATTTCTTGCATCGGTCATGGGCTACTTGAGGAAAAAAGTAAAATTTTTCACACCCATTTCCAAAGCATGATGGGCCTTAAAGAAATGTATGGATGGGAGATGATGGATGAGGATATGACCATCATGCATACAAGGAAAAGCTGTCTTGGTCAATGCGAGACACATATGGACAAACCAGACTTCAACATATGTGAAGAGACTGTGTATAAGAGATATTGAAGAAGGAATCTCAGGCAAACATATAACAATAAATACTACTCCTATATTGGATGAACAAGTAAGTAATGCCTTGGTGAAGGTATCAACAAAGGTGGTAAGGAGGAATGTGGATAAGGATACAATTATTAGGGCATTGAAAAGAGGATGTTAAGGCCAAATATGTAGAGATAACACACCTACGACAAGAGAAGGACTTGGAACATAAGAAGAACACAATTTTCATCATCATGGTAGAGGAAATTGGAGAAAATTTCCTGAAAAGCAAGACCACATTTGGAGTTCAAGGCACAAAAAATTCCCTTTGGCATTGCATTATGTACAAACCTTGGTGGATTTGGTGCTTGAGGATGGACCTATGCGCATGCCAAGCACTAAAGAATCCTAAGCGGAAGAAGAGTAAGAAAAGGATTTGGTTATGGGGAGGATTAAATCTTATGAGGCATTGATCCAAAGCTTTCACGAGGATATGAGAAAAGAAGACCAGGCATTGAACATTTGCATAAATTTGGAGGCAATCATTAGGATAAGAACCATGGTAGAGGACAATGAAGTCCTCAAAGTGATGAAGATGACACACCAGGTCACGAGACAAGTTGACATTGGTAAAATGAAAGCGTGAGGACCTTATAATAGCATAAGAACCCCATAAGGAAAGGTTAGATGAGTTGGGGAAGGTTATACACGAGAAGATGGATTTGCTAGAAGGGAAGAATGTCCGTAATGTTCAACATTGTTCTTGTTTTCTGAATGATGAAAAAGGGACATTTCCCAAGATGAACTAGAGTCTATTGTAGTAGATATTCTAGAAAACACAGAGGCCGCACTGAGTGAATGTTAGACATTAGAGGCCGAAATAAAGGAAGAATATCCCAAACTCATTCTTCTAGTTGAAGCAGAGGATACTACTGAGTAAATCATTATTTTGAATAGAAAATTATTTACAATCTTACGTTTATATTCTTTCTCATTCTTTGAGAATTCAAGAGGTAACCATTGTCGGGGCAAAAATGTAGTTAGTGTGGGGTAATGTTGAGTAGACAATGTATAACACTTAGCAGAAGGCATACAAAAGATTCATGTGGAAGAAAAAGTGTGTTTAAAGGTGCGGGAGGATCGGAAAGGAATCACGCACGTAGAGGATAGAGACAGATTTGGGACTTAGCCATTTTCACAATTATGATCTATTTTTGGAAGATGGCGTGCGAGAGCACACAAATGGGAAAAGAATTTCGCGACACACATTGACTATTTTTGGAAGAGCGGATATGGAGTGCTTTGCATGGATACAGGCTAAAGATAGAATTACTACTGACAGTTAACTAGGAGAGATCTATTGTTAGCGCACTTGCATGTGTGGCTGTAATTGTAAAGGCACATGGATATTTTCAGCATGTGACCTATTTTGGGAATAGATAAGTGGTGAAGGGAAAGTCCCCAACCTTATAAATATGTAGTGAACTGCATAATATAAAAGAGGGTATGTAAGAACTAGATTACTGTGAGATTATGCTGTCAGAATTGTTACGTGCATGAGCATATGATGCTATTATTGTAAGAAGCTTCTGTGTATTACTATGTTTAATATAATGGAGTATATTGGCTGAATCAGAGTATTGAATCCGAGTATAATTATTTATTGCATGCTTGATTTCATTTTGATTATCATTTAAATCTATTATTCTTATAGATCTAGATCTGAACATGCTTTGTAGAATGAAGTATTAATGATGGATCTAAATGCATAAGTCTTCATCATGCTAACATCCTGCAACAACAAACCTAAAGAGGGGCCAGGTACCTTTGCGCACTTTGGGTGAGTGCTCAGTCTAGGATGATTGATATGCTAGTGCGTATGGGCTTTTAGTGGTAAATTCTAGGCTACATCATTGGTTCCATTTCGGGATCTCTTTTTAGTTGTTTTCATGATGGTTCATGATGAAGACATACCGGTTGACCCTATCAAGTGTTGAGGAGTGGATACATGACCTAGAAGAAGAATACACATGGAGATTCAACACTAGATCTGAGTTTGACACATGCACGTGGGTGGAGCAAAATTTGTATGAATGTTTGTATGAGAGATTCTTCGCTATCTTTAAGGTAGAACTGTACAAGTGGCTGGTTGCTTATGTGTCTAAATAGAATTGGAGGTATCGCACACTTGTCTGGATGCAGGAAGAATTTTAGACCCTTTAAGATGCTGATTTGATTTGTACTCACTGCTTTGTGGATACGTGGTTTAATATTTTTGATCAGCTATATCTTAGAGTACTCAATTTCTACTTATTTGTGCTCAGAGGTAGTTGGATTTCAATTTTTATGATATCCTAGGGGAACTTACTTGCAAGGCATTCCACTAGAGATCAAAATTTTGATGGTAACCCTAAACTTGGAGAACAAACCGATGGTGAACTAAACCCCACCATGTGTGGGGAAGGAGTAGGTTTGGTGAAAGATGATAGACCTAGTGATAGAAAGGAAAAGAAAGGAAATGCATCTTAAGTATAATGAGGTGCATGAGAGGGAGATAGAGAAATCGAGGATGTTGCAGAGTGAATGGCGTTGTGGAGAGAGATAGTTCGGGAAGGATTTGAAGTTCACATAGAAGACGTGGAACCCAAGCATCAAGAACTCCCCATTTGGGAAAGCATGACAAGGAACCCTCCTCGGCCTCACGTAGAAGCATGCCAGTAGAGACGACCTGGGCCGTGGGCGCACATCTGAATCCACTGGAAACCTTACCCTTACACTTGGTTTTCCAGTATCTAGTACAAAAAATAGTCAGTAAGCTAATTTAGGTAGTGGGAGAGAAGGAGTGAGTCATATAAAAAGAACAACAATGACAATGCAAACATCTTCATTGTTGTATGGGAGTACCTTTTTGGGTGTATCATCCACATAGAATTTCGGTGCATAGAATTTTGGACTCTATTATGGGAGTAAGAATACTTCGTAGAATGTCAGGGTGTAGTTTAGTACTACTATTGGGACATAAGGAAGTACATCTTCTTAGTCTCGACTCTAGCTATAGGTTCGAGATCGGGAGGCATAGGTGGATCTAGTTTAGGTGGATCTAGTTTCGGTGGATTGGTGGTTCGGAGGTAGAGGAAACACTGGAGGTTTTGGATTAGGTGGGCAAAGGTCCACACCGTCCACATAATATTTAAATGGAGATGTCTCTTCATCTTCCAAAGTATAGGGGCATAGAATATGCTACTGAACATGTGCACATGTGTGAAATATTGTGGCACGTAAAAGGAATCATGGCTTGAGCATAGGAAAGTTAATTTTCTACTACATTACGGGGTGCACAAATAACTACTACAAAAAGTTTGACCACGATCGGACTTGCGTAGAATATGCAGATTTGAAAGATGCTTTCCTCAAAGAATTTCATATCCTTGAGTTTGAATAGAAGATTATAAGTGCACTCAAGGATATTAAGAAAGGCACTACTGAAAGTGTCAGAGAGTATGATGTTCATTTCAAAATGATGTTATCTAAACTTTCCTATGATATTCATGTAGGCCAACATGCAAAATGGTTTGTTGGGGGCCTAATAACACCTTTTAGAAGAGCGCTATCACATAATACATACATTGATCCAAGTGAAGCACTTGAAGTAACTTTACGTCTTTGAGGAAGTTGGAAGTATAGACACTGTGGTGAGCCCATTTTTAGAAGCATAGATCGAATCTATGGTGAAGTAGTTGGAAATCTATCTGCAAATTCAACAAATGAGACATGCACATGGATTTGGTGCATAGATTGTGAAGTGGAAGGTCAAACCAAGGAAAGTTGTCCCCGCATGATTAGTTTGCTCATTGTTGTTTGGGTGAGATATGTCATTTAAACCATGATCTAGTTAATTCCCATTACTACAACACACGATAAATAAGAAGCGTTTCATGCTACTCTTGTAAAATCTTGAGTCCATGACTCATGACATGGAAGACTACTGGCTGATTGGTCAGATCCATGATGCTATAGACATTGGTGTATGACAGAAGGGAGTTTTAGATAACTCTAAAGGAAAGAATGAGCATTAGGATCGGGATCACAATCAGGTGCGCTATGATCGGAGTGAAGGGAATTTTGAAGGTGGTCGTGGTAGAGGTCGAGGATACCATGGTGGATTCGGAGGACGAGGCCATGTCGGTAGAAGAGGTGACTTTTCACTTGGAACATGTTATACATACATATCCCCGACCACTACGGGCGTGAATGTCCTCAGAATATTAGATGTTCTTTATATGGAAAGAATCATAGTTATGAGGAGTGCCCAAACTTGTATGAGCATCTTAGCAAGCAACATAAACAAGAAAATAAAGGTGTAGGGATGGTTAGGATACAACACATTGTGGAAAATCAGTGGATGCCCAAGTTGGAACTAGAATCCGATGCATTGCGGGTAAAAATCATACCCACGGTACAAAGAAGCATTGTCAGAAGAATCCTACCATCACTAAGAAGAGGTTTACATACACTGAGATCTCACCCATCGGAAGGAGGTTTACCAGAGGAAACCATGGAGGTACTCTGGGAATTTAGGGTGAGATATAATATTTAAAGGAGTAATCACCAAATATGGAGCAAAAGAAAACATCGAGAGATGATCCAAACTGATATGGATGACTTGAGAGAAGTGTGAAAATTGTTGTGCCAGGAGAATATCATTCCAATATTAGGGAATTGGTTAAAAGGAAACAATGATGCACAAGTATTGAGAGTGGAAGAAAAATCCTGCATGCAAAATTTCCCCTCATAACCTAGATTATGACAAGGAAATAACTCTTAATCTTTATTGTGGATGGGTGGATATTGAGTAATATCTTGATTGATACTGAGGGCGCGAAGTCAATGTTCTTACTTTAGATGCATGGGTACAAATGAGGAGACCTCCATTGCATCTATCATGTAATGTTTTGTTCATGGCTAATCAAGCTAAGGCCACTCCCATTAGAGTTTTAAAAGATGCATCCATTACGATACAAGGAGCCAAGTTCACTGGAGATTTGAGGTTTTAGCGTTAGCAGAGTCAGATAACTTCCTAACTCTAATGGGGTGTCCTTGGTGTTATGTAAATAATGTTGATCTTTGGTTCAACAAGGGTTATATTAACTTTGAAAACAAGGAGGAAAGAGTTATTATCCCTTTAATAGATGGAAAATATCCTATGTTGAGCTCTTAAGTGAGGAAGACCTTAATAGGATTTATGTACTCACCATCCGAGGATCCGAGAGATGCTTGAGCCATGTAAATAAGGAATCCTTCAGTGGGAGGATACACAGTCTATTAGCGATACTACAAGTGTTGCTTGTGATAATCGGGCTCATAGCACTTATGATTTGGTAGGGCGTGAAGTAAAGATCATGTTTACTAGGGACAATAAATCTCATTATATCGGGAGAATAGGTAACAACTCAGTACCTTATTACACGGAGAAGGATACCCTATGGTGTATATGCATGCCATGGAAGAACAATTGCTAGACTAGTTGGAGAGAAGTAATATGCTAGTATATATGCTACGTGGGAAAACAACGCACTAGTGGGTGGCCCTGAGGATAATCTCGTAGGATGGAATGAAATTAGGATTTCTCTTGCTACTAGGTTTTGTAGGAACAACACACCTACTCAAATATGTACTTTCCATGGTAATAAACCTATTCAACACCACGTTGATAGTTTGAGAGACTATGGAAAAAGGTGTAGGAAGCTTTACCACCTTCGCTCTGGGTACACAAGTTTTATTCCACTTTACAAGGTTGCGTGCATTCTTGGTATGTATATGCAGAAACTCCATAGAGAGATTGGAAATTGGCAAGATTTAATTGTAGGAATGACCCAGATGTTTGAATTCTTCTCTACCAAGCCTCTATGGAATAAGCATTAAAGGTCATAAAATGCTTAACTATGGGAGATAGTGCTAAGGATGAAGAACTCATTCAAGATTTATTTGATGAAGGAAAATCAGGAGCATGTTTTGTTGAAGAAACAGAGGCCGATGCCACACTACTTCAGCATGCTTTCCTTGAGAAAGAAAAAGGAAAATGGTCTACTTAGTGGATGATGAAGAAGTAGAAAATCTAGATGTAAACCATTCAACAAGTAGGTGTGAGGTGATTTACGGTGAAGATAAGACCACACATGCCTAACATGAACCTATGAGGAAAAGAAAGTGAATATTGGATTAGATGCCGAGCCTAAGGAGGCCATAAATGGGGACTATTGGTCAAACTCGAAGTGGAAAAAGTTATAGAGTTCTTATGGGATTTTAGGATTTATTCCCTCAAGGGTATCATGAGATTAAATGCATGCATGAATCATTAGGGGAAATGAAGATAAAGCTTAAATATGGTGTGCACCTAGTTAGAAAGATACCCTATAGGATGAGCCCCAACTTGTGCAAAAAGGTCAAAGAAGAGATTGACAAAATGTTGAAATATGGAATTATAAGCCCCTGGACAAGTCAAAATGGGTTAGTCAATGGTGATCGATATCAAGAAGGATGGTGATTAGGATCTGTGTGGACTATAGGGAGCTGAATGTTGCATGTGTGACTGATCCATTTCCTACGCCATTCACTAAGGAAATACTATAAGGTGTTGTAGGGTGCGAAATCTATTCATTTACAAATGGGTTCTCTAGGGTATCATCGAGTTTGGATTTCCTAGGAGGATCGGGAAAAGACTAGTTTTACTCTTGAATAGGTTAACTTCGCCTATCTTGTGATGCCTTTTGGTCTACAAAATGTGCCTTACGTATTTTTGTGCATAGTTTTCAAGCGTTCAAGAATTTTATTCACAACTTCTTGCAGGTTTATTTGGATGATTGAATGATGTATGAATTAGTTAAAAATCATTGTGAAAATATACACTTAATGTTTAAAATATGTAGATAGTGAGTATCTCATTTAACATCAAGAAGTGCATATTTTCTACACCATTTGGGATCTTATTAGGACACATAATCTGAGGAAGGTTTGTTGGTTGATCCACTAATGTTGCGGTCATTTTAGGCACTGAAAGAGCCTACGGTTAGTCGAGTGAGGTGTGCAGATTCTTGGGTCACATGGGGTATTATAGGAAATTCATATAGGGTTATGCGAGGTTCTGCACCTTTTGAGGAGCTACTAAAAGGAAAATGTACATTCTAATGGGGAGAATAGTAGAACCACTTGCACATTTGAGACATTAAAGGAGATACTTACTACCGTGCCTATTCAAATTTTTCTTCATGGGACCAACCATTTCATGTACATGTGGACGCCTTTGGCATGACCATTGGTGCGGTGTTGGCTCAACCATGAGAAGGTATTATAGATCATCCTATCTATTTTGCTAGTAGAAAGATAACTCTTGTAGAGAAAAATTATACAACTACAGAGCGTAAAGCTTTGTCAATGATCTATGTGCTACATAAATTTTGATAGTACCTGCTAACTACACCATTTATATTTTATACAGATCACATGGAATTGAAGTATTTGGTCAACAAGCCCATATTAAAAGGGAACATATGTAGATGGGTATTCTTATTTCAAGAATTTGATTTCACGGTTGTGGTAAAACTACGGAAAAGTAACTCTGGACCAGACCATTTATCGAGAATACGATCGGGGAGAAGAAGCACAAATAGTTTAAGATGCCATGCTAGATGAACAATTATATAGGTTATAATGAGTGGCATAGGAATTAGAGGACATTGTTATATTTCTATGGACAAGTATGACACGGATGAAATGAAATCCTTAGAGAAGAAATAACTTGCTATACGTGTGACACCCTATATGTTGATTAGCGGTGACCTGTACAAGTTAGGCCAAGATGAAGTATTAAACCACTGTGTATTGGAACATGAATGCACAAACATCATGGAAGAAGCTCATGGTGGTATTGCAGGTGGCCACTATGCGAGGTGATGCCACCGCTGCGCGTAGATTTTACTCGCTAGATTATGGTGGGAAACCCTGTATAAAGATTTTAAGGCATATTGCAAAGCTTGTGATCACTATCAATGCCTTGGGAAACTAGGTCAACAAGATGAAATTCCTCTAAGACCTATTACTAGTGCATAACCATTTGAAAAATGGGATATAGATTTTGGTCTTATTTCACCGATCACACACAAGCTGGATCACACTATATCATAACTTGTAAAGATTGTCTAACAAGGTGGGCGAAGTAGCACCTACAAAGGATTGTACAACAACTACAATAGCTAAGTTTCTATGGGAAAATATTATTACAAGGTGTGGATTCCCTTTAAGTTTGATCGAGTGATAGGGGCACACATTTTTTGAATAAGACAATCGAGAATTTTATTAGATGAATTCACGATTGCACACCATAAGAATACACCATATCATCCTAGGAAAATGGAACTACTTTGAGGTTTTCAACAATATTTTAAGCCAGAAATTATCAAAAATTAGTGATGTTAGAAGAAAGGATAGGGATGATAAAGTATCTACATAGTGCTTTAAGCATATCGCACAACATATAAAAGGTTGAACAAAGCCACACCATTTCGAGTTAGTGTTTGGTGCATAAGTAGTTCTTCTATGGAATTCATATTCTTGTCTCTGCATATTATGCATCTTTGGAGGTCTAGGTGATGAAAATTTTAGAATAACTTATTAAAAAGTTACTCAAACTAGATGAGAGATGAGCAACAACACGTTGGAGTAAAAAAAGAAAAGGCTAGGTAGAAAACATGGCATAGCGGGAACATTAGGGATAAAAAGTTCATAGTTTGATAGATGGTGCTCCTTTATGATTCTAATTTTTGTGCCATCTAGGAAAACTCAAAATACATTGGTTGGGGCCATATGTTATCACTTACATACTTAAAACACGCATTTTCCAATTAGAGGTGCTTGATGGAACACTATTACCGGGTACTTCAATAGGAGTAGGATGAAGCCCTAATATAAATAAGTCTTCTTGGTGTTTGTAATACGAAAATGTTTCCATTTAGATTAGGTTTTAAATTATGTATTTTCCTTAATGTATTTCCTTCTTTGTCATTAGGCTTTGTTAATTTAGTTGGTGTTTTTGTGTAATAAGTGTGTTTGCGCGTGAAGCTACTTACTATTTGAAAAACTTATATGCATAGAGGAATGCACATACCATTAGTGTGGGGTGGATATTGATATCTAGGTATATGACTATTGAAAATAAGTGCACATGAAACAAATTGATACGAGTGCTATATCAAGTTGGAGAATTGTTAAAAAAGAGATTACTTTTGAAAATGAGGACCATAGGTGGAAATAAATGAGCAAACAAGTATAACGTGAGGTGTGCCATGGGAACTACCAAGCGAAGGTGCAGTGGTGAGGTACTCAGGCACATGGAGGCCCACTAAAGATAAGTCCTATGCTAGAAGAAGACATCGACTAGAAGGTAGGAAGACACGCTAGAAGGTTATAGCTTGGGAGCAAAGATGTACCATGTAGAAAGAATGAAAGTGGTTGATTAATGAGAGGATTGTTGGTAGGTGGAGGAGCAATAAATGCACTAAATTTTTGAAAATCTATATAAGGATAGGATGTAATTTTATCCTCACCATTGAAATTGTGAAAACTTCAAAAGAGCAAGTGAAAATGATCGAGTGAATCATGTGGAGGTGTAAAGAGTGTGAAATAAGACATGGAGAGAAGATTTGTGCACAAGAGAAGCTTGCGTCTCCATAGGAAAAGGTTTTAAGTGAAGTAGAAAAATTACAAAAGAGATAAGGCACGTGATTCCCACTAGGGAACAAAGATTCAAACTAGGGTTTTAAAATTTTTGTGCCATAGGATATATTTTTCAAATGGCATCGAAGAAAGCACCCGTAATAGGAGTAAAAGGAAAGAAGAAGGTTGAAGTGGAAGAAAAAATTCTCCCCAAAAGTAATTTTTCTAAAATGTAATATCTAGAGGGCGTGATTGTGGGACAAGAATGGGATTCCCACATCTATAAATGTAAAATCAGTGATTACAACCATCATACATTAGATAATAAGAAGGAGCTAGATGTGTTGTTGAGCACAAAAATGAACAAGAACACAATAGAAGACATGCCTTTAGTGTATGATGACGCTGGTGATAAGTTACCAAAGCAAATTAGAGTCTACCAATTATACGAGCTGCCATACTTTGGAAAGTATGAACCATTTTATCGATGGTTGATGAGCAGATTCCACGAGGACTTCTTCTACTTTTCCAGGTGGAGGGTTAGAATCATATCCGCCTTGATTTCAATAGTGACAGGACTAAGGGCCTTAGGAGCAGATTTAGAGAGTGACTTAACAGATAAAGCAATGATCTTGGAGTCGAGGAAAGAGCTGGGATATAGTGGTGGCATGGAGCATACAAGAAGAAGACAACCTACAAACAAGGTAGACTTGAGCATGCTTACACCACCTCAAGTTGAATGACGGAGATGGTGAGGACCTGGATGTAGTACGATGTGCCGCTTAAAAGGGTATTCAGGAGAACAAGACCCGAGGTGTTACTCCACAATCATTGCACATATCACATAGCAAAATATCTCCAAGAAGGAGTACATTGAGAAGAAGGAAGTTAAAGCTATTGAATGAGGAGGTGGAAGATTATGAGGAGAGCGTGCCCAAATTCTCCTACAGACGGATAAACTCCATAAGGCGTGGAAGATACAAAAGATGAAGAAATGAAGGATGGAGAAGAAGGGAAAAGAATGTGGAGAGGCACAAGAGAATTGAAGAAGGGCATAGAAGCATAACAAGATACCCAAATCTTGGAAAGGAAGTATCAAGTTCACCAAGGGCAACATTTTTACATGGGCTATTTGTGACACAATATCTGCAGCTTGGAGAGTCATGGGCTAGTACTAATGACAAAGTAAAATTTCCACACCCATTTCCAAACAGTGCCTTAAATAATTGTATGGATGGGAGCTAATGGATGAAGATATGGCCACCATGTGCATAAGAGTAGATTGTCTTTGTCAATCTGAGAAAACACATATGGACAAAATAGACTTCAACGTATGTGAAGAGTCTTATGTCATATATAATGAGATTGAAGAAGGTACCTTGGCCATTGGACATAAGAGTAAATCTTACTGCTATGTCAACGAGATGGGGAAGTAAGTAATTCCTTGGTGAAGGTATCACGAGAGGTGATAATGAGGAATAGGATAAATATGCAACTATTAGGTCTGCGAAAGAGGAGATTAAGGCCAAAGATGAGAGATAATGCAAGATAGTGGAAGGACTTGGCATAGAAGAAGAACATTGTTTTCATCAACATGGTAGAGGAAATTGGAGACAATGTCCTAAAAGCAAGACCACATGATGAGGAGATCAAGGTACGAAAAATTCCCTTTGGAAATGCATTATGTACAAACCTTGGTGGATTTGGTGCTTGAGGATGGACCTATGCACATGCTAGCACTAAAGAATCCTAAGAAGGAAGAAGAGTGAGCAAAGGCTTTGGTGATGAGGAAGATTACATCTTATGAGGCATTCCTCCAAAGATGAAGAAATGAAGGAGGAGGCGAGGAAAAGTAGACTAGGAATGAACATTTAGAGATGCGGGAGGTAGACATAGGATAAGGACCATGGTAGAGGACAATGAAGTCATAAAAGTGATGAAGGATGACACACTTTGAGTCACAAAGAGAGGTTGACATTGGTAAAACTGCAAGTAAAAGTGTGAGGCCCATTTGAAGTAGCATAGGTGAACCCCATAAGGAAAGGTTAGATGAGCTAATGGAGAAGGTTATAACACATGTGCAAAAGATGGATCTTGCTAGAGGGAAGATATGTATGCGATGTCCAACATTGTTCTATGTTTTATAGAATGAAAAAGGGACATTTCCCAAGATGAGCTGGAGTAAATTACGGTAGATATTCTAGAAAATGTAGAGCTAATTCCTTGGTGAATGTTAGACATTAGAGGTGAAATAAAGGAAGAATATAAGAACTCATTCTTCCAGTGTTGAAAGAGAGGAGGCTAAGTAAATCATTCTTTTATATAAAAAAATTGCATAGACAATATTCCATTTATATTCTTTCTCATTCATTGAGCATTCAAGAGGTAATCATTGCGGGTGAAAATGTAGATAGTGTGGGTTAATGTTGAGAAGAAAACATATAACACTTATGTAATGAAGGCATACAAAAGATTTGGTGTGGAAGATGGAGTGCATTCAAAGGCACTAGAAGGATCTAAGAAAAGGAATCACACAGAAGAGGACAAAGACAAATTCAATACTTATCCATTTCACGATTATGATCTATAATTTGGAATATGGCATTGAACAGCACACAAACAAGAAAATACTTCATCGGGAAACACATTGGATATTTGAAGTAAGAGAAAGTGATGGAGCGATGCATGGATACGAGCTAAAGATAGAATTACATTGATAGTTAACAAAAGAGAGATCTATTTTAGCGCACTTACCCCATGTGTGGTAGTAATTGTAAAGGCATAGGCTATTTTCATCATGTGACCTATTTTGGGAATAAATGTAGTGGTAAAGGGAAAATCCCCACCCTTATAAATATGTGTTTTATAGTAATAAAAAGGGGTATGTAAGAAGCTGGAGTTACTTTGAGATTATCGAGAACTATTACGTGCATGAGCATAGTGAATGTTATTATTGAAATAAAGGAAGCTATCTATATATTACTATGTTTAATATAATGGAGTATATGGGCTTGAATCATTAGTATTGAATAGAAACGAGTATAATTAGTTCTTACATGCTTGATTTCATCATGATTATCATTTAAATATGTTATCATTTAGATGTAGATATGAACATGATATAGAATGAAGTATTAATGATGGTTGAATGCATATAAGTCTTCATCATGCTAAAGATTTGTGGAACAACCCTAAAGAGGAGTGCATTGAGCACTTCGGGTGAGTGCTTAATCTAGGATGAGTGATATGCCCGGAGCACAGGCTTTCTTGGTAAATTCTAGGCTACCATTGGTTCCATTTATGGGACCTCTTTTATTGTTTTGGAAGGATGGCATTTGTGATGAATACTTTCTCAACACGATTGACCCTGGAAGAAAAGTGTTGAGCGGAGTGGATACATGACCTAAAGAAGAATACAAATAAAGGTTAACTAGGAGGATATTTTGGACTTACACACGTGGGTGGGTAGAATTTGTATGATTGTTTGCACTAGATTCTTTGCCATCATTGACCCATCCATGAAACATACTACATTTTAGTGGTTACATTTACTCTTAAATATGTACTTGTTTTTACATGTAATTTAAAGACATGTTACATAGATATCTTATATGTCATTATCTTTACCATACACTCATTGCGTTCACATTATTTTATATTTATTATCACATATATAGAGCTTACTATATGCATTACTATGTTTAACATAATGGAGTATATGGGGGCATCATTCACACACTATAGTGTGTGTATTAAAGAACACTTGATATAAAGAACACAAGAATTTTCATGGGAAAATAGGTCATATTCAAAGGCGCGAATGTAGGGAGAACATGTACGTGGAGCAGAAGTTCGACTATTTTGATGGAATTCGCCATTTTCACTCATAAAGATATTTTTAGAGATAGCGTGCGAGCACACAAAAAGGTAGAGATGTGCATGCCATGCAGCGCTTATGGGTGAAGGCTTGGATATGAAACACTTTGCATGGACACGGTGCGGAAATAGATCTACTACTATTAGTTAACTACTAGTAGTCTATTGGTTTAGCACACTTACATGTGTGGCTAGTTTTTAGGTGCGTTTGGTTAATAATAGCATACGACCTATTTTGGGACCCTAGATAAGCGGTGAAGGAAAGTCCCCACCCCTTATATAGTATGTAGTAAACTATGTAATAGAGAGAGGATACATAGGAAGATCGAGTTCTTAAATCAAATTATGTGCCTAATGCTCTATGATTATTGTAATGAAGCTTCGTATACTCTTTACATTGAATATAATGGAGGATATTGACTAAATCTAAGTGTTATTTTGTGTGTATCTAAATATAGTATGTTTTTGATCTCATCATGGTTAGTACTTAATCTTGTTCTCCTTAGGTATAGATATGGTATGCTATCATAGAATGATGTGTTAGTAATGAAACTATATGTATGCTTAAGTCTTCATCATGCTAACAACCTACAATAACAACCCTAAAGAGGGACATGGTACCTTTGCGTGCTTTGGTGAGTGCTCAGTCAAATTTGAGTGATGTGCCAAAGTGTGTATAGGGTTTTATTGGGTTTGTATCTTTAATTCTAGGAAACATCATTGGCTCCATTTTTGGGACCCTCTTTTTCAATTATTTTAGAGATGGTTGTGATGAAAACATACCGGTTGAGCTTACAAGTGTTGAAGAATGGATACGATCTGAAGAAGAATACACATGAAATTTATTAATGAATATGAGTTTAATGCACATGTGTTGGTGGAATAGAATATGTATGATAGTTTATATGAGATCTTTTTCACTATCTTTAGAAGTAGAATTGTATGAGTGGTTGATTGCTTATGCATCTAAGTGGAATAGGAGGTATCACATACTTATGCAGACGTAGGAAGAATTCAGGCCCTTTATGATGTTGACTTGATTTGGACTCAAGCTATGGATACATGGTTTCATGGTGTCTTGAATAGTTATATCTTGAAATACTTATTTTCACTTATTCATAATGATGTTTTTGATCTCATCATGGTTAGTACTTAATTTTGTTCTCCCTTAGGTATAGATCTGGTATGCTCTATAGAATGATGTGTTAGTAATGGAACTATATGTGTTAAGTCTTCATCATGCTAACAACCTACAACAACAACCCTAAAGAGGGACATGGTACCTTTGCGTGCTTTGGGTGAGCACTCAGTCAAATTTGAGTGATGTGCCAATGTGTATAGGGTTTTATTGGGTTTGTATCACTGAATTCTAGGCTACATCATTGGTTCCATTTTCAAGACCCTCTTTTCAATTATTTTCAGGATGGTTCACAATGAAGACATACCGGTTGACCTTAACAAGTGTTGAAGAATGGATACACGATCTAGAAGAAGAATACACATGGAAATTTAGTAATGAATAGAGTTTAATGCACATGTGTGGGTGGAATAGAATATGTATGATAGTTTATATGAGATCTTTTCACTATCTTTCTAGTAGAATTGTATACGAGTGGCTAATTGCTTATGCATCTAAGTGGAATTGGAGGTATCACACACTTGTCTGGATGTAGGAAGAATTCCAGGCCCTTTATGATGTTGATCTGATTTGGACTCAAGCTATGGATACATGGTTTCATGGTGTCTTGAATAGTTATATCTTGGAATACTCAATTTCCACTTATTCATGTCAGAAGTAGCTGAATTCTAGTTTTACGATATCCAAGGGGAGCTTACCTACAAGGCATTCCTCTGGTGATCAAGATCTTGATGGTAACCTTGAATTTGGAGAGTAAACCGATGGCTAACTAAACCCACCATGCAAGGGAGGAAGGATTGGTGAAAGATGGTAGACCTAGCGGTAGAAAGGAGAGAGAGGAAAGGTGGCTTAAGTATAATGAGGCATGCATGAGAGGAGATAGAGAAGTAGCATACCATTGTAGAAAGTATGGCATTGAGGAGAGAGATGGATCATGAAGGATTTGAAGCTCATGTAGAAGACGTGGAGCTAGAGCATCAGGAACTCCCCCATCTTGGAAAGCATGACAGAGGATCCCCCTCGGCCTCACATAGAAGTGCACCAATAGAGACTACCTAGGCCATAGGTGTGCATCTAAATCCACTTGGTAACCTAGCCCTTGCATTTGGTTTTCTAGTATCTAGTATGAAAAGTAATCAACAAGTAAGTTTGGGAAGTAAGTAAGAAGTCTTAAACATCAATAGGGATGGAAGGCAAAATGACTTCATTGTTATTTGGAGGTGTGTTTTGGGTGCATCATCACACAGAATACAAGCGCGCCAGAATGTTGGATTCACCTCTGGAAGTGGAACTACTTCACAGACCATATAGGTTTAGTATAGTACTACTTTCAGAGCACATGGGAGTACATCTACATAGGACCTATTCCAGCTATAGGTTTGGGATCAAGAGGCATAGGTAGCTCTGGTTCAGGTGGATCTGGTGGTTCTGGAGGTAGGGGAAACATAGGAGGTTCTGGATCAGGTGGGTAAAGGTGCACCAACCCCAAGAATATTTACATGGAAATGTCTCTTCATCTTCCAAAGTATAGGGGCATAGAAGATGCTGTTGAACATGTGCACATGTGTGAAATATTGTGGCATGCAAAAGGAATCACAACTTTTAAGCGTAGGGAAAGCCAATTTTCTACTACGTTACAAGGGCACACACACAGCTGGTACAGAAAGTTTGACCCTGATCAGACTTGTGTAGATTATATAGACTTTAAAGGATGCATTCCTTAAAGAGTTTCATATCCCTGAGTTTGAGCTAGAAGAGTATAAGTGTGCTCAAGGATATTAAGCAAGGCACTACTAAAAGTGTTAGAGAGTATGATGCATGGTTTAAAAATGTTGTTATCAAATCTTTCTTATGACATACATACAAGCCAACATGCACAATGGTTCGTTGGGGCTTGATTACCCCTTTTAGGAGGGCATTATCACATAAGACATACATTGATCCACGTGAAGCACTTGAAGCAGCCTTACATGCATTGAGGTAGTTGGAAGCATAGATACTAGGGTGAGCCCATTTTTAGAAGCACAAATAGCAGCAATGGAAAAATAGTTGGAGAAACTATCAAAAATTCAGCTCATGAGACATGCGCATAGGGATTTGGTGCACAAATTATGAAGTAGAAGGTCACACAAAGGATAGTTTCCCTCATCAGAATATATGCTCATTGTTGATGGATTGTGAAATATGCCACTTAAACCATGATGTTAGCCATTGCCCATTATTACAACACGTGATAAGGAAGAACATTTCAAGCTACTATAAAATCTGCAGGTCCATGACTCATGACACGGAGGACTTCGGCTGATTGGAAGATCCATGATTTTATAGATATTGGTGTACAAAAAAAGAGTTTTAGATAACTCTAAGGAAAGAATGAGCATTAGGACCAGGAGCACAATTAGGCATGCACTATGATTGGAATGAGGGGCATTTTGAAGGTAGTCGTGGTAGAGGTCGAGGATACCATGGTGGATTTGGAGGATGAGGCCGTGGTGGTGGAAGAAGTGAGTTTCCTTGTGGAACATGTTATACATGTGGATCTCCTGACCACTATAGGTGTGAATGTCCTCAGAATATTACATGTTCTTTCTATGGAAAGAACCATAGCTATGAAGAGTTCCCAGACTTATATGAGCATCTGAGTAAGCAACATAAACAAGAAAAAAAAGGCGCATAGGGATGGTTAGGATACTGACGCATTGTGGAAAATCAATGGATGCCCAAGATGGAAGTAGAATCGAGGCACTACAAGTGAAGATCATGACCGTGCTTGAGGTGACACGTCCAGGAAGCATTGCAAAAGAATCCTACCATCACTAAAGATGAGGTTCTTCATGCATGGTACCCAGATCCTACCTATCAGAAGGAGGTTTATCAGGAAACCATGGAAGTTCTAAGGAATCTTCAGGGTGAGATACAATACTTAAAGGAGAAAAGAAATCATCAGAGATGGTCCAAACTGATATAGATGACTTGAGAGAAGTGTGTAAAATTTTTGTGACAAGGAGAACATCATTCCACTATTAGGGAGTTGGTTAAAAGGAAACACTCCACGTGCACAAGTACTGAGAATGGATGGACAGATCCTGCATGCAAATCTCCCTCCTCATAGCCTAGATTATGACAAGGAAATCACTCTGAATGTTGTTGTGGATGGGTGGATATTAAGTAATATATTGATTGATATAGTGTGGAAGTCAATGTTCTTACCTTGGATGCATGGGTACAAATGGGAAGACCCCCATTGCAGCCATCCTCTAATGTATTATTCATGGCTAATCGGACTAAGGCCACTCCCATAGGAGTTTTGAAAGATGCATCCATTACCATACAAGGAGCCAAGTTCACTGGAGACTTTGAAGTTTTAGCGTTGGCAGAGTCAGATAGCTTCCCAAGCTCTATTGGGGCATCCTTGGTGCTATGAAAATAATGTTGATCTTTGGTTCAACAAGGGCTATATCAGTTTTGAAAATAAAGAGGAAAGAGTTATTATCCCTTTAACAGATGGAAATTTCACATGCCCTATGTTGAGCCCTTAAGTGAAGAAGATATATGAATAGGATTTATGTACGCACCATCCGAGATCTAGAGATGATTGAACCAACCAAAGAAGGACTAATTCAGTGGGAGGATGCATAGTCATTAGTGATACTACAAGTGTTGCTTGTGATAATTGGGCTCATAACACTTATGAGTTGGTAGGGCAAAGTAAAGAGCATATTCCTTGAGGCACAAAACCATGTTATGTCAGGAGGATAGGTAAAAACTCGGTACCTTGTTACATAGGAGAAGGGGATCCCATGGTATTCATGTGCCATGGAAGAAAAATGGATAGATCCACTGGAAAGAAGAAATATGCTAGCATATACACTACGTGGGGACAAGTAGACATGCTGGTGGGTGGTCCACAGGGATAATCTTGTCGGATGGAATGAAATTGGGATTGCTCTTACTACTAGGTTCTTTAGGAGAAATGCACCTACTCAAATATGTACTTATCATGGTAATCAACCTATTCAACACCACGTTCAGAAGTGTGAGAGACTCTGGATAGAAGGGCAGGAAGATTTACCACCTTCACTATGGGTGCACTAGTTTTATTCCACTTTACAAGGGTTGTGCGTGCTTGGTATGTATATGCAGAACTCCATAGAGAAACTAGAAATTGGTAGAATTTAATTGTAGGAATGGCCCAGACATTTGACTTCTTCTCTACAAAGCCTCCGGTGGAAGAAGCATTAAAAGTTATCAAGTGCTTAACTATGGGGGATAGTGCCAAGGATGAAGAACTCCTTCAGGAGTTATTAGATAAAGAAGACTCAAGAGCACATCTTGATAAAGAACCAGAGGCCGATGCAACATTACTTCAATGTGCTTGCCTTGAGAAGGAGAAAGGAAAAATGGTCTACTTAGTGGATGACGAAGAAGTAGATAATTTGGATGTAAACCATTCAACAGGAAGGCGTGAGGTATTGGACAGTGTGGATAAGACCACACATGTGCCTATCATGAACCTATGAAGACAAAGAGGTGAATATTGGAACAGATACTTGAGCCTAAGGAAGCCATAATTGGAGACTATTGGTCAGACTATGAAGTGGAAAAAATCATAGAGTTACTAAGGGATTACAGGACCTATTTCCTAGGGGTACCATGAACTTAAAGGCATGCATGAATCATTAGGGGAGATGAAGATAAAGCTTAAAGAGGGTGTGCACCCAGTTAGAAAGAGACCTTATAGAATGAACCCCAATTTTGTGAAAAGGTCAAAGAAGAGATTGATAACATGTTGAAATATGGAATTATCAAGCCCCTTGATGAGTCAGAATGGGTTAGTCAATGGTGATCTAGTATCAAGAAGGATGGATGGATTAGAATATGTGTGGACTATAGGGAGCTGAATGTTGCATGTGTAACTGATCCATTCCCTACATCATTCATTGAGGAAATACTAGAAGGAGTTGTAGGGTGTGAAATATATTCATTTACAGATGGGTTCTCTAGGTATCATCAGGTTAGGATTTCCAGGAGGATCAAGAAAAGACTACATTTACTACTGAATGGGGTAGCTTTCACCTATATTGTAATGCCCTTGGTCTGAAAAATGTGCCTGTTGTATTTTCATGCATAGTTGTCCAAGCATTCAAGGAATTTATTCACAACTTCTTATAGGTATATTTAGATGATTGGATGGTGTATGGATTAGTTAAGGATCACTGTGACAATCTATGCTTAATGTTTGAATGGTGTAGATAGTTGAGTATCTCTTTGAACATCAAGAAGTGCATATTTTCTACACCATTTGGGATACTTTTAGGACACATAATCTGCAAGGAGGGTTTGTTGGTTGATCCAGCAAAGGTTGCAGTCATTATAGGCCTAAGGGAGCCTACCAGTCAAAGTGAGGTGCGTGGATTTTTGGGTCATATAGGATATTATAGAAATTTTATCAAAGGCTATGCCAAATTTTTTGCACCATTAGAAGAGTTATTGAAAGGGAAAGGTATGTTCTACTGGGGAGAACAACAACAGCGCGCATTCGAGACATTGAAGGAGAAACTTACTACCGTGCCTATTCTATGTTTTCCTTCGTGGGAAAACCATTTCATGTACATGTTGATGCCTCTGGCATGGCCATTGGCATGGTGTTGGCCCAACCTGGAGAAGGTATTGTAGATCATCCTATCTATTTTGCTAGTAGAAAGTTGACTCTTGCAGAACAAAATTACACAACTACAGAGCGTGAAGCTTTGTCAATGATCTATATGCGTTGCATAAATTCCACCAGTACCTACTAGCTACACCATTCATCTTTTATATAGATCACATGGCATTGAAGTATTTGGTAAATAAACCTATTTTACAAGGGTGCATATGTCGATGGGTGCTCTTATTTCAAGAATTTGATTTCACAGTTGTGGTAAAACCAGGAAAAAGTAATTTTGGACCAGACCATCTATCAAGAATACAGTCAGGAGAAGAAGCACAAGAAATTGAGGATACCATGCCAGATGCACAGTTATATAGGTTATAATGTGTGCCATCAGAACTAGAGGACATTGTTGTCTTTCTATGAATAGGGATGACACAGAAGGAATGAAATCCTTGGAGAAGAAACAACTTGCTATATATGCCACACCTTATATGTTAATCAGTGGTGACTTGTACAAATTGGGCCAGAGATGAAGTATTGTGCCATTGTGTATTGGAACATGAGCACATGGATATTATGGAAGAAGCTCATGGTGGAATTATAGGTGGCCACTATGTAGGTGATGCCACAACGTGCAAGATTCTACTCATTTGGATTATGGTGGGAGACCCTCTATAAAGACTATAAGGAATTTTGTAAGGCATGTGACCATTGTCAATGTCTTGGAAGACTAGGTCAGTGAGATGAAATGCCTCTGAGACCTATTGCTAGCACAAAACCATTTGAGAAATGGGCTATAGATTTTGTGGGTCCTATTTCACTAGTTGTGTGTAGAACTGGATCATGCTACATTATAACTTACATAGACTATCTGACAAGATGGGAAGAAGCAACACCTACAAAGGACTATACAATGGCTACAATAGCTTGGTTTTATATGGAAAATATTATTACAAGGTATGGATGTCCTTTGAGTTTGACTAGTGATAGGGGCACACATTTTCTTAATGAGACAATCAAAATTTTATTGGATGAGTTCATGATTGCACACCATAAGACTACACCCTATCATCCTCAGGAAAATGGAACTGCTGAAGCTTTCAACAAAATTTTGGGCCAGACATTGACAAAAATATGTGATGTTGGAAGAAAGGATTGGGATGATAAAGTATCTATAGTACTTTGGGCATATCAAACAACATATAAAAGGTTGAACAAAGCAACACCATTTCAGTTAGTGTTTGGCATAGAATCCATTCTTCCTATGGAATTTATGTTACCTTCTTTTGTGTATTGTGCATGCATTGGAGGTCTAGCTGATGAGAAATATTTAGAAGAATGGATTGAAAAGATAATTCAGTTGGATGAGTGATGAGCCATAGCACGTTGGAGTCAGAAGCAAGAAAAGGCCAGGTAGAAAGCATGGCATGATAGAAACATAAGGGACAAGAAGTTTGAGATTGGAAAATGTGCTTCTCTATGACTCTAAGTTCTTATGCCATCTAGGAAAACTTAAGGTACATTGGTTGGGGCCGTATGTTATCACTTACATCCTTGAAACAGGTGCTTTCGGTTAGAAGCCCTTGATGGAACAACTACCCAGTTACTTCAATGGGAGTAGGCTGAAGCCCTACTATAAATAAGTCTTCTTGGTGTTTGTAATAAGGTAGTATTTCCATTTAGATTAGGTTTTCAATTTATGTATTTCCTTAATGTGTTTCCTTCTTTGTTGTTATGCTTTGTCAATTTAGTTGGTGTGTTGTGTAATAAGCGTGCTTACTTGCGCATGAAGCTAATTACTATATGAAGCATGTTTATGCGTAGAGGACTGCACATACTTTTAGTGTGGGGTGGATTGTCGATATTAGGTACAAAATCATGGGAATTGAAAGGTGAAAGGAATAAGCTGCTATGGGTGCTCTTCAAGTCAAAGGATTGCTTCTAAAAAGTGACCAAAGATGGAGATGAATGAAGGGACAGTATAATGTGAGGTAAGAAGAGGCCATAACAACTACCAGTAGAAGGTGTAGTGATGAGGTACTCGGGTGCAGGAAGCATGTTGAAGAGAAGTCTGTGACCAGAGGGTAGGAAGGTGCACTAGAAGGTTATAGCTTGGGGTGTGAAGATGTAACACATGGAAAGGATGGAATTGGTCAATTAATGAGAGGATATTTGGTAGGTGAAGGAGTAATGAATGCATCAAAAATTTGAAAATCTATATAAGGATGGGATGTGAGTTCATTTTTACCATTGTGATTAAGTATTTGAAAAAGAGCTAAGTGTGAAGAGCCGAGTGATCGAATTGAGGTGTGAGAGGTGTGTAACAGTGTGATGAAGAGATCTATGTGTAGAAAGAGCTTGTGTCCCGGTGGTGAAGGGTTTGAGTGAAGCAAGGTGACAGAGAGGAGTGAGGGCACATGATTTCACCTAGGGCATGTTGAATTGAGCTAGGGTTTGATTTCACATTATAGAATTCAAGAGGTGAGGATCTACAAAGGATTGCAAGGTAGAAATGGCACCCAAGAAAGTAGTTGTAGCAGTGAGTGAAGGGAAAGAAGAAGGTGGTGAAAAGAAGAGGAGATGGCTCCCGAAAGTAATTTTTTGAAATGCAATATCCAGAGGGGTTATCGTAGGCTAGGAGTGGGATTCTCACATAAGGAAAAGCAAGGTGAGTGAGTACAACCACCGTACCATAGAGAATAAGAAGGAGCTTGATGCCTTGCTGAACACAAAGACAAATAAAACACATGACGGAAGAAGACATGTCGGTGTATGATGATGTTGGTGAGAAGCTCTTGAAGAAGATTGGAGTTTACCAGCTATACAAGCTCCCTTACTTTGGGAAATATGAGCCCTTGTACTAGTGGCTCATGAGTAGAGTGCATGAATATTTTTCTACTTTGCAGGACGCGAGCAGAATTTCAGCCATGCTCATCTCCATGGTAATGGGATTGAAGGGCACAAGAGAAGATTTGAAAGATGATTTAATAGACAAGGCCACAATATTGGAGACCAAAAAGGAGTTAGGGTACACAAAGGGTCACGTGGCATGGACATTGATAAACTGAAGAAAGTATCTAGTTGTGCAAGTAGCCACACATCTTGTTACAAAGCTAAATGACTAGGAAAGGTGGTCACAAGTGAATACCATGTGGTTGCACATTGCTAAAAAGATGTTTGAAGGGGTAGTCTACAACATTTCATGTTACATTGTAGAAACTATCATTGAGGAAGTGCACAGGAGGAAGGATCAGCTTTGGAGCTGTTCTATTGTCATTGGTGTTCATGGAGATCGGAGTACCTGATGGACCAAAAGAGAAGATATGGGAGTATCCCATGGAGCACAAGTCACCTGCGTAGAAATGCTTCAAAAAGTACTTGTGTGAAGGATCCATGATAAAATAGGTCAAGAAAAGGGCTGAGAAGTGGTATGATAGGCTCTCCATGTGGCCTTTGAAGAAGAATGGCGCATCCCAAGGACTTGCCTTTGGTGGTTGGAAAGGTAGTTCAGTTCATTGTATACCACACTTTTGCATAGTGCGTGGTTCACCATGAAGGATGGAGCATGGAGCCCTTGGTGTAAGTTACCATATGCCTTCAACAAGGTACTTCTAGGCATCAGTACATAGGTTCTTAGACATGTGGCACCTAACGTTCAATGCGGACAAGGTAGATTGTGACTACCACATGCTAAGGAAGAAATATGTGTATCTAGGGATGGGGTGCATATATTGAAAGGCTCATTTCAGATGTATTGAGCATTAAACCTAGTAAGTTTGGTTATGGGAGATATTGGAGCAGCACATTGGTGTACCTCAACTAAAGCCCAAGATGGAGAATAACAAGTATGTGGAAGATGAGTTTGCACTTCTAGCACCACCAAAGGGTAAGCATACAATGGAGAACATCCCGTGCCTAAGCCCACAGAGCCAATTGAAGTAGAGGATGAGGAGGATGAGCATGAGGATAGTGGTGGTTTGGAGCATAGAGGTAGAAGACATCCTATGAATAAGGATGAAGCTGAGTGTGCCACTACACCACCTCAGCCACAAGAGGGGATGATGAGGACTTGGATGTAGTCCAAGGAGAGCACAGATTTAAGAGAGTGTTCAAGAGAACAAGGACCCAAGGTGCTACTCCACAAATAGTGCACAAATCACCTAGACTCTCTCTCCATAGAAGGAGACAACCATGAAAAGGAGAAGGAAACTAAAAGTTGAATGAGGAGGTGGAAGAGTCAGAGGAAAGCGCACCTAATTCTCCTACACCTCTAGAGACAGAGAATAGTAGAAGAACAGAAAGATGAAGAAATGAAGGAAGGAGAAGAGGAGGAAAAGGGAACATATGAGACAACTATAGAGACTACTAGGACATGGAAACACAAGTCCCAAATCTGGAGGCTCAAGTTCCTAAGCAGCCTAGGTCTAGAAGAACAAGTGGAGAGCACATTCCACTAGCCATGGGTTATGCAGAGGATGTAGGTAAAATTATCATGCCCATTTCAGAGCACACTAACACAAAAGGAATTATATGGTTGGGAATTAATGGATGAAGATATGGCAATAGTGTGCACAAGGAAGTAGTTATCATGGTCCATGCACACACACATGGATGAGCTAGATTTTGATGTGTGTGAGGAGTCATGCGTGTATCGAGGAGGTTGAAAAAGACACCTCAAGCTAGACACATGACAGTAAAGCCTATTATCATGTCAGATGAATAGGTAAGCAATGCATTGGTGAAAGTCTCAATAGAGGTGGTGAGGTGGAATATGGACAAGGCTGCCACAATTAGGGTGCTCAGGGAAGAGATTAAGACTAAGGATGGGGAAATAACATGTGCCTAACATAGGAAAGAGACTTAGCACAAAAAAGAACTTTGTATTTATCAGCATCACAGAGGAAATTGGTGATAATATCATAAGAGCTAGGCCACACTTAGAGCCAAAGGTGTAAAGACATTTCCTTGGCAATACACTATGTAGGTACATTGGTGGACCTAGTGCTTGAAGATGAACCTCTGCGCATGCTAGTGCCAAAGGATCCAACACAAGATGTAGAATGAGAGAAGGCTTCAGTGATGTGAAGATTGCATCATATGAAGGACTACTTATAAGTGCTGTAAGAAGAACTGAAGAAAGAAGACCAAGCCTTGAACATCTGCATAGCTCTAGAGGTGCTCATTAACATAAAAACCCTGGAGGAGAACAATGAGGTCTAGAAAGTGATGAAGGATGAAACATTGGGCCATGTAGAAATATTATCAATGGTTAAACAGAAGTGTGAGGCCTTGACAGCAGCCCAAGAACCACACAAGAATTGGTTGGAAGAGCTTGGGAAGCTCATTGTGTAGAAGATGGATTTATTAGAGGAAGGATGATGACTGCAATGTCCAACATTGTGTTGGTCTTGCAAAATGAGAAAGGAGAGATCATGAAAGATGAACTAGAGTCCATTGTTGTGGACATTTAGAAAAAAGAAGAGGAAGCACTCATTGAGTGGTAGACCTTGGAGGCTGAAATAAAATAGGAATATCTTGAATTAGTTGTTCAGGTTGCAAAAGAAGAGACTATAGAGTAAAAACATTCTTTCATTTAAAAAATTCTTTCATTCTTTCCATTCTTCTATTCTTTACTTCAGTTTTGGAGATGACCATTGTCGGGGTGACAATGAAATTAGTGTGGGGTAATGTTGATCAGAGAACACTTGACAGAAAGCACACAAGAAGAAGTCCACATGTGGGAAAGTAGGTCATATTCAAAGTGTGAATGGATAGGGAGAACACATGTGTGGGAAAAAAGTTTCATCTTTTTGGGACTTAGCCATTTTCACTCATGAAGGTCTATTTTTAGAGATGGCATGCAGAGCACACAAATGAGGTAGAGACATGTGCACACCACACATTGGCTATTTTGGAGGATTGGATATGAAGCACTTTGCATGGACACAGGCTGGAAATAGATCTACTACTATTAGTTAACTACCAGTAGTCTATTGTTAGCACTTGCATGTGTGGCTAGTTTTGTAAATGTGGCTAATAATAGCATGTGACCTATTTTGGGAATAGATAAGCGGTGAAGGGAAAGTCCCCACCCTTATAAGTATGTAGTAAACTGTGTAATAGAGATGAATAATAGAGAGAGATATATATAGTGAGATATGTTTTAAATCAAATTATTACGCATACATACTACTTATTATTGTAATGAAGCTTTGTATACTTATTACATTTAATATAATGGAGGATATTGGCTGAATCTAAGTGTTAGTTTTTGTGTATCTGAATCTAGTATGTTTTTGATCTCATCATGGTTAGTACTTAATTATGTTCTCCCTTAGGTATAGATCTGGTATGCTCTATAGAATGATGTGTTAGTAATGGAACTATATGTGTTAAGTCTTATTTGTTATCGTAGATACAAATCTTCTACATATAACTCGATGCTTCACACACTACCTATTGGGGCATCCACATTCACACACTATAGGTGATATTATTTCATTTTGTACTTACGACTTTCAATTATTAGGTTATACATGCTTTGAAATACATGCTATTTTTCTAACATGCTAATGGGTGCTTCATGTTAACATTTATTATCGAGAGATATTTGCTTCCAGACTTGTTATTTGGTTTCCTATTTATTGTTATTTTTTACAAGCCATTTCCCTTTGTTGTGTGTACACACTTTGTTCATGCGACCATGATGTCCTTGATTTTATTGTGACATTGTGAGTGGTGTCCCATGTTTGCAATCTACTTTACGCTATCTATGATTGTCTTCTTGGGTGTTTACATTATGTACTTATTTTCTAGCTTAAACATTGTTTGTCGACTTATACTTGTTATCTACATGCATCCTTGTTTGTAGTAACACTTGTTTTTCTAGCCACTTTTTACATATGCCTTGGTCTTTATCAAGCAAATTCCCTTCTCCTTACAAGGCACAATTTTAGTACACACGGTCGGTCCTCTTTTGGGGTCACATTATCCTATCCTTGACATCACATGCACCCCCAAAGAGGGTGACATCATTAGGGTTTACACGGTGTACCGATATAGTCGGTCTACAACTCAATCTATGGTTCAATATACGGTATCATCCATGGTACAATTCAATCTACGGTTTGAAAGTGGGATAAGATATGTCTATGAAGCCCATACATAGTGGATTTTGTAGAGTAGATTGTCCTTAACATTATGGGGAGAAATTATAGGTTGAAGGATATAGTTGAATTTCCTCTCTACACTACTTGATCAAAGTGGCATTAGATCACTCAAAAAACTAGACAATATAATAATATCTTCACCAATCTTAGGGAAGAAGTTACAGGTTAGACAATAACATAGCTTTCTCCCTACACTACTTCAGCCATAATGGTGTGAGATCACCCAAAAACTCGTACTTCATCCACAGATTATAGGATATCCTCTCTACACCCGTTATCTCATCACGAATCAAGTGCACATGTTCCTTTTCATTATCATTTCATAATTTTCTCATATATTTCTTTACATACATATATGCATTTTACAAATATACACATGTATTTGACTACTTTATCATCTTCTCTTTTACACGTAAATGTCTCTGTGGAAGCAAATTGTCAATAACAAAACACACATGATGAGTATATCACACATGTTGGCATGTAGGCTAATACGTGTTGTGATTGATGCAAAACAAATTTAATGACAAAGTGAATGTTGGAGGATGATGTCATGATGTTGTTTTATATTTTATATGTCTATTAGTTGTTATAGTGGGATTTAGTGATGTGTGCTTGCTTTAGCAAGCCTATACAGGTGCCTAGGAGGTGTAGCTTGACAATGTGAGATTATTGGATGCTTGGGAAGAATTTTGACATGATGAATAACATTATTTGAGGGTGTTTGAGCAATCACATCAGTGGAATGGTACGTGTATAGTTAGATCTCTATGTTACATGTGCTCATTGGGAGCATGTATGCTTGCTTGGAGGTGTGACAGTGATTTGGAGCCATTTGAGCTCATGGATGCATGATATCAGGTGTATCATGGCATATGAGGTATGTTTTGGTCATTTTTAGAGGTTTCATGTTGATTTATTGCATTATTTTAGTTGACCCTAGTTGTTATTATGAGGATCTAACATGCAAACATAGGTAAGTCTTAATGAATGGAGAGATTGGGTTAGGGTGTTATCATTATGATGATTGGGGATATTAGAGGGATGGTGATGATACTATCAAATAAATTTAAGGTTCCCATGTTGTGTATTTTCCAGATATGTCTAATTTTGTAAGATAGGGTCAAGAACAGGTGAAAATCAAGCTTGAATTTGAATTTCGATGCTCGTTGTGAATAGTGTGATTTGCATGAGAACTTTTGGATTTCAAGGATGATTCTAAGGTGAGTTTATAAGGTTTTTTAAAAATAATGATCTCATTTTATCTTCACATTTTTATGAACGAACGTTAAGAAGGTAAAGAGATCTAAAACCCTAGTTAAACCCTAGCTAGGAGCATTTGGTTGACAGAAAGTGAAGTGTTGTGAACTAAATTTGATTTATTAATTAAAATTTATGATTTTATGTTTTATAGGACTCCTCATTATTTCTTTAAATGTATGGTTGAGGTCATGATGATATGTGGACCCCACCTAAAAATAGAATTTTCTAAAGAAGAATGTTTTAGTACAAGATGTTCCAAAGGAGTAGCATGAAAAATTAATGGCGCATGATGATTGGGAGTTTTTATTGATTTTCATGGAGGTTTTAAGACATGTTAATCTAGTTTCATTTTTTTGAGTTCGAATAGGTTGGACTGGTCAAAAGGCAGGTTTGGGGTCTCAAATAGTAGGGTTCAGTAAAATGGTCATAACTTGAGCTAAAAGTGGAGTTTTGAGATGATTAAAGTTGTGTTGGAAAGTATATTCAGAGATATTTCTAGTGATATATGTATTGAATCATTATGAGTTCATTTTACAAGTTTTCCAAGTTATTTGTTGAGAAATAATATTTTTATAGTTCAAGACAACGAGAATCTGTTTTCGTGTAAGTTTGATGTTGTTTGAAGTATGATATGGATTAGGTGATGCTTCAGATTACATGGAATGTGAAGAGGGAAAATATTTTATAAAATTAATTCATTTTTTATGTATGTAATGTATGTAGAAATGATTTTATGAGCTAACATTTAGAAACAAATGTTTTGGTAGGTTGATATGGTGAAGGAAAATATTTATGTGATTTGAAGTGATGGATGTTTCATGACTTATAAATTTCTTAGAAGTTTTATAAAGGTTATTAAATTTATTTTTAGTGGTCACATGGCATGTTTTGTTGAGTACAAGTGATTTGGTGATCATATGAATTTTCCAGGGTGTTGAAGGGTGAAGGAAACAACTGTTTTGAGAATTGTAAAGGAACTGGGCCCAATAAATGAAATAATTTGATTGGTTGATATTAATTGTGACCATGTATGAATTTTTTATGATATTTTATTCATATGTAAAGGGTTTTGGGTCATGAAAAAGTATGGTACTAATGTTAGGGCATTTTTAAGAATGTGCCCATGGGGTTTTGAGCCATTTTTGGCACATGTAATGAGGTTTTTGGCTAGGCTGACCTAATTGGGTCAATTTTGGATGTTATGATTTTATTTTATAATGTTTATATGATTTATGGGTCAAGAAAAAGGATGGAAAATGTTTGAGTTTGAATTTGAGCCTTAGAGAGGCTATAAAAGTGAAGATATGGGCTTATTGTTTCTAGTTTTTGAAACCCCTTTTATCTTCTTTTGAAGAAACTTTTTTATGAAAATAAAAACCATTTGGGATAGAAAAAAACCTATAATATTATTCTAGGACATCTGATGGTTGATTTTTCATGAGGATAATTTGAGCAAGTGAAAAGGTGGTCTTGTTTCTTTGAGAATGAGTTGGAAAAGGAGGGAAAATTTGAATGCTTGAGTTTGGATGCTATCTTCATAGCATGTTGATGTAATTTTCAGGTTTCTAAGGATTTTTTAGATCTGATATTGAAGTTTGAATACATTCTCATAGTTGTATTTCTTCATATGTATTCATGAGACATTGATTGTCTTGAGAGCACTTTATTATATCTTGTGGATCATTGTTGAAGACATTACTTTTTGTGATCTGATTTGAGAATATATATAAGTGTGTGGATCTGATTTTATTATCAATATATGTGTGTTTGAGATCATATTATGTTCTTTGTATTTTTATGCTTTGATGTGTTGTATATGAGCATGTGTGGTTAGGGTTTGAAGCACAAGTGTTGAAAAGGTTTTATTGGGACTGATTCACCCCCCTCTTAGTATTTTCACCTTTAACAAAACACATGATAATAACCATGCAGGTACACTACACTCATTAGAATTTACACATGCACTTACGCCTAGGTTCAGCCTCATCACTCCTTTTTACGCTTTGCATCTTTAGTCTCCACACTCCTTTTTTGTCACTCCACAGCTTTTTCTAGTCCTTGACATGTTTGTACATCACTCTACATGGATTAATAGGTACACATCTCTATATACTTTATGTTAACAATATTTCTTCTCACTAACATAAAGTGGGGGAAAATATAGTCACTAAATCATGCACTTTGAGTCAATATTTAGACTCGGTCTCTTACTACGATTCATACGGTTCTTGAGTGAAAAGAGTAATAATTAAGTCTAGTCATGGGACATTTTTACATTGCTTGTTGTCATATTTTTGATCTTACACCTGGAATCACCTAGTCTGTTTTGTCATTTTGTGTTTTTCTACTCGATTGGGGTTCCTAGCCTAGGATTAGGTTTCCCTAAGTGCCATGGTCCCATTCTAGGTGCCCTAATCCTATTTACACTTTAGTTTCACCTTTTGGGAACTCTCTAGCTATTTGAGATTTCTATCTATTTTGATGGTTGGCCTTTTCGGGGTTAATTAAGAAATTAGAACAAGAGAACCATATAAATATAAACTTATGAGACCATAATGAGGGACCAAACACTAAACACTTACTATCACCATCTAGAGTTACATCCATCTAAGGCACCTAAAGCTACAATTGCATCCATCTAGCTCCATCACAAGGCACATAAGGTAAGTTCATCTGCATCACACTTCATAGGAGGGGAGTCTATTCTTTCCATGCAAACATTTATTACATTCCACATCTAGTTATTTCTCGCTACTTCACAAAGTATGACTAGAACAAGAGTAACCTAGGGAAAAATTTACATACACACACATAGAAATACATCGGGTATAAGATGTAATGCAATGCTCAGTTAGTGAGTCCACCATTGTGGCCTTTGAGGATAGCTTTGGCCCCTTTATATGCATCTTTCTTTTTAGGGTGTTTCACTTTGATTCTAGATGGGTTGTTTGGTTCCAAGCCGGGAGGTATTATGTTTTCAACTAGAGTGGTGTGTGAAAATGCGGTCCTAGTTGATGTTTCTGTGGGTAATTATATGGATGTTGAGGAGGCATGCCTAACGTGCCTATTCTTGTAAGGAGGTCAACCTGACTAGGGTGATGTGGAGGGTTGGGGATTCTGCTTGCCCAAAATATGAATTTTGATTTTCTTGAGCAAGTTCCAATCCTCTAACCTTCTCAACTAAGGCTGAAATGACCTCTATTAGTGAAGACATAGTGTTTTGACTTAATGGAATTTTTGTATACTTTGATGTTGTAAAGGGTATGATACCCTACTATGAATTGGTCATTACCTTGTCAAGCTTCACAGAGGATATTTCCCATAGGTGGAGGAATGGGGCGTTTTCTTGGAGTAAGGTATCGATTGTATTTATAAACTCCCTATAGGTGGGTACATGTTTTGGAAGCGTTTTCACTTCTAGCATAGCATCTAAGTACTCCTATCCAAAAATGGGAGTGGATCGCCTACTACCGATCTATGGTGCGAACAAGACCCGAGGATATGAAATGGATTATCAAGTAAATTTCATATTGTTAGAGCTGAGGGATCTAGTTGTTGTGTTTGTGCAATCTAATCCAAATCCTCAATTCGGAATGAAGAACTAGAACTAGTTCTTTGAGGGGAGTTTGAGATGACAAATAATTACTTGAATAGTTATCATCCCATGCAGTAAAGCGAGGGCAATGGTTGTCTATTTATTTGACCATAATTTTCTTCGAGACACGAGAGAGGTCTGCCATATGCATCGTATCCTAAAATATTCGAGGGTATATGAAAACCCATAGAATAATGGGAAAGAGAGAAGGTGGATGAAAGAAATGAAAATAAAAGAGGAAGAATTATTTATTTCACGTCAAGTTCACCAATTTTGTACGATGGAAAAGTTACATGCGAGCATGGGAATCTACAAATAACTCTTCCTCATACTTGACCTCCCGAGGTCATGTCGAGATGGCCGGTGAATGTGGAATATATATGGATACAGAAAAACTAGTGGGGCAATCTTATATCCTTAATACACAATAATGGAATTTGCGAATCTAAGGCGAAGAAGGCCCTCCTAGCCTGAATTGGTGTAATGGATCATTCAGATATAATAGCTATTTGGAGGCTCCAATCAATGTCGAGCTCTACCGAGATCCTGTTTATTGGCTGTTGGATACGTGGGAAGTGATCTATGGGAGCTTCGTATATATTTCCAGACAAGGTCATGAAAATGGTGATGAGAGGTGTAGTGGATTCTCTAGGATTTTATGGACGATTCTTTGGTCTAGTCTAGAAATCCTTAGCTTGATTGACTACTATGTTTAATAAGGAGAATTGTGTAATGATGTCTGGTGGTAGCGGTGAGGACCTAAATACTAGTGTCCGTAAACCAACATCAATGTTTGATCGATCAATAGGCCCGTTGGGTTATGGGACCTATGGATCACAACCGTAAGTTTGTGGTTGTGTTAGACCTCCTATGGTCATGTGAAGAGTTAATCTCTCCTTCCAATTATCCAATAATCATATGCCTTTTCAAAGGTGTCTATGTTTAAAACTAGAAGTTGTGTAATTTTCTCAGAATACCTTACAGGTGTTCTAGCAACTTGAATGTCTAAGCTAATATCTATGTCAACAAGTGATGCGAAAGCGTGTGTTGTATTTTTTTCACTTTTAAAAGTTTCCAAAGATCGTGATTTTCTTAATCAATTTTAAGTATTCTAAGCTCCAAAAATTGATTAAATTCTGATTATTATGCATCCATAGAAGTGCGGAAAACTTGGGTAGCAAATAAATAATCAGAACTAAAAACACTCAGATAACAAACAAGATTGTTTACGGGGTTCAGAAATTCCTACGTCCCCAGGTTCGGATTGAACCGATCCATTAATAATATTGAAAATTAAGTACAATAACTCTTAAAAACAACCAATAATGAATCAAAACCTGCAAATGAGCTGATCAATGTCCCAAGAACTCTAAAAAATAGCAAAAACTATCCCAAGAGCGATCCGTGGCTCTACGGTGTTTTCACAATGTGATCTCCCTGCAGTTGTGTTAGAAAAACACCTACAAGTGGGGATTTAAAAACATTATATGAAAAAAATTATATATCTGAGATCATTTCTGAATTCTGAACACTTTTCATGTTTACACCAAGTCACATTTCGGACCAGAAGTGCATTGAAATTCATGTTTTCCAACTAGCTGTCTTGTAGATCCCTATTAAAAACTGCATTCAAAGCTTCCAAAAACATGTTAAAACTCAACAAAAAATATCAAATATTACATTGTTGGAATCTTCTCAGAATTTCATTCATTTCATATTTTTACTCTGAGTTCCCATTCTGAGTGTAGGGCCTTCAAAAATGGTGTTTTCTGAAAACTACCTCCTTATCGTTGCTTTGCACAGACCGCCACCCTTGTATAAGTTGAAGCGACCCATTTTATAATCCGCCCAAGCCTCTAGGTGAGTTGGTCAAAGTGCCTTTCTTGGGGGTAGAGGTTTCAGGTTCAAATCCCTTCTCCTTCTCCTATGCCACCTCTTTTTGTTTTAATCCCATGTTTAAATGCATTTTTAAAAGATTTGCATGTATTTTAAATGGGATAAATCCCATGGTGGATGGATATGGTTAAGTGGTATATCCCACATTTTGTGGGGAGATAATGTTTAGGCTTTAAATCCTTTTACCATGCAAGTTTAAAAGTGGTCAAAGGACAACTTGGAGCATAACCGCCCCCCACCTCTTTCTCCTCACGTGGAAGCTTCCACGCATAACATTAGCATCCCCTACAACCGCTTCACCTCCTTCCACCACGTGGTCTTAGCATGAGCATTGGGTTTGGTGGTTAAATACTAATGTATGAATATTAGGTTTAATACTAATGTATGAACATTAATATACCGGTTGACATATACATTTGAAAAATGGTGACAAATAATTACAAAGTAATATGAAATTTGACCCACATGATATATGACGAATAAGACCACATGTCGACCCACGATTGGAAAATCAAACCATTTCATGATTGTCGAAGACCGGTGGATAAAACCCCTTCAATTTTTTCCAAATCCTTTTGCCACGTGTCATAGTGCGATTGGTCCAATATTGACCAGTTGACAGAGTTGACTTTCTCGTTGACCAAACTTTGACCAGACATATCTTGAGCTCCGAGTGTCCATTTTTCACGTTCTTATAGTTGTCGGAAATATCTCTGAAGGGTATACTACACTGACATGGTTTAGGAAATTTTAGGGAGCATTTAACACTAAAATTGATCCCCTGATCACTCCTCCCTACTGAGAAGGCTTTTTGTCCACAAAAAGTTGTGTATCAACCCACAAATAATGCTATCTCTTCCTGCATTGCACAGACACATACAAGAACCTGAAATAACATTATAGGTTAATAAAAATACAAATAGTTGATTAGCTAATTACATAGCTGATCAGATAATAACACCCAATTAAGCTAGTGTTCAACTTGAAATGTTCATGCAACCCTATCAACTCTCACGCACAATGTGAACCGTCATACCCTACCGTAATGCCATCACAAATATTTGACCGAGATAATAACACCCATTCTATTACGGAAAGCTATTGTTCAATTGTCACTTTGTGATATGGCTGATTACCAAAAATTACAATTCCATAAACACAGATCAGTATATAAGACATCTAAACTTCCCACAATTAGGCTAGTGCCCCGCCCATCTAAAAGCAGTAACAAGCGCAAGTATTCACTATCGAGAATATAATAGACTATAAACGCCCAAAAATAGCTATAGTCAACAAATGAATCACGTGAAGCTACCAAAGCATTGTATCGGCATCACAAATAATAACTCGAGATAATAACACCCATCTATAATGGAAACTAGTGTTGTGACACTTTGTGATTATGCTGATTACAACTGCAAGTTTCAAATTTAGACATGCTACTGATGCCTATCCTTGCATACTATTTTCAAAAATGGAACTACTAACCAATATGAGAAAACAAAACATGAGTATGATGAACCTATCACTCAAATCTTCTCTTCAGTTGTTTCCATTCATTTTCAAAGCTTAAATATCAACTTAAGAGAAAATCCTTATCAATCAAAAGGAATCCCTAAAATATAGCTCTGAATTTTTTTTTGCTTGCCTACTATCAACAATTTACTGTAGTGCAAATATAAAGTTGAGGAGTGTTTTTCCCAACCAATCACTTGGGTTTTTCCGTTTTGGTTGTTTTACCTTCTCAGTACCAAAATGAGTTTTAGTTAGGTTTAGCACTGTTGGTTTTACAATATTGTTCTTTTTAACAACTTTCCAATTTTGTTGTTTAGGAACAAACCAACAAACCTTAACATCATGACCATTCCTATTACAATGGGAACAAAATTTAACTTCCCTATTTTTAGGAGTCTTACCCATTTTACCATTCTCAGAACTTTGTCTACGAGAATGATTCCCCTATTTAGGAGAGGTAACATTCTTGCCATTTCTTGCCTTTCCTTGGTGAGATTGGTCTTTAGCACCTGCCTTATCATTCACAAAAGGCATTAACTTCTTAATCAAATTTTCCTCTTCCAACAATATGCAACAAAATGATTAGTACCTTCACAAAATGTGCGAGGGAAAGCATATTTCTACCTACAAAGCTATATTGTTCCAGTTGAAAGAGTGTATTAGAAGTTTTAAGATTTGATTTTCCCTTAGTGCTATTTTTAGTGTAAGTGGGAGGAGGTGGAATCGATTACCTCTTTTACTTTTTTTTTTCACCTTTCATTGTTCCTCCTGATGGCGAGAATCCTGCAATTCTAGTGGCATAGATCCTTGGCTATTGGAAGCTTGTCTTCCTTCAGCTACTTTGGAACTTTCTCCAATTTCTATTTTCCCACTAGAATAACCCAAACCTGCAAACCAAGGATGATCCTCTACCTATATTGGGTTAGCATCACCTTGTCCATTTTTACCAAGGCCCTTTCTATTAAATCCCATCTTAACCATTAGCTTAGACCCAATTCCCTTAGTGTGTTTTTCAAACTGACCCAAAGGAATATAAAGCTGAATGAGAGGAAGAATTAAAATGTGAACAACTTAAAATGCATTCTATCATAGTACCTACATCTGATTTGGAAGGCATTTCCTTCTTATGTTCACCTTGTTCTGACTTTTCAAGAGGGCATCCTTGGTTCGTATTTCTTCCTGCTGACTCTTTAACAAATCCCATCAACTTCTTGCTCTCTTCAAGCATCTTGTTGACATACTCCTCTTTCTTGGTTATAGAGGATTGTGGCTCAGATTTTAACCGCACTATTTCCTCTTCCAAGGAATAAAAATTATCTCTCAAGAAAGAGTTTTCTTCTTGGAGTTGGCGGTTTATGGCTTCAAGCTCATCCAGTTGCTCCTGTTTGGATGACTTGCCCATGATTCTGGTTCCTGCAAACACAACCTGTACTTCCAAAAATGCACACTGTAAAAGAAGATTAACAAGCCCCAAAATGTCTACACACTGAAGACTAAAATCAATATTGAAACTGAAGCCAAATTTCCAAACACAATTAGAAGTTAATCTAACAATCTAACTGCTCTGATACCAAACTTGATCTGAAAATGTGTGTTGTATTTTTTTCACTTTTAAAAGTTTCCAAAGATCGTGATTTTCTTAATCAATTTTAAGTATTATAAGCTCCACAAATTGATTAAATTCTTATTATTATGCATCCATAGAAGTGCGGAAAACTTGGGTAACAAATAAATAATCAAAAACTGAAAACACTCATATAACAAACAAGATTGTTTACGGGGTTCAGAAATTCCTACGTCCCCGAGGTTCAGATTGAACCGATCCATTAATAATATTGAAATGTAAGTAAAATAACTCTTACAAACAACCAATAATGAATCACAACCTGCAAATGCAGCTGATCGATGTCCCAAGAACTCGGAAAAATAGTAGAAGCTGTCCCAAGAGCGATAAGTGGCTCTATAGTGTTTTCATAATGTGATCTCCTGTAAGCTGTGTTAAAAAAACCTACAAGTGGAGATTTAAAAACATTCTATGAAAAAATTCATATATCTAAGATCATCTCTGAATTCTGAACACTTTTCATGTTTACACCAAGTCACATTTTGGACAGAAGTGCATTGAAATTTGTGTTTTCCAACTAAATTGTCTTGTAGATCCCTATTAAAAACTGCATTCAAAGCTTTCCAAAAAGAAGATAAAACTGAAAAAAATATCAAATCTTACATCGTTGGAATCATCTCAGAATTTCCTTCATTTCATCTTTTTACTCTGAGTTCCCATTCTGAGTGCAGGGCCTTCAAAAATGGTGTTTTCTGAAAACTACCTCCTTATGTTGCTTTGCACAGACCTGCCACTCTTGTATAAGTTGAAGCGACCCATTTTATAATCTGCCCAAGCCTCTAGGTGAGTTGGTCAAAGCACCTTTCTTGGGGGTAGAGGTTTTGGGTTCAAATCCCTTCTCCTTCTCCTATGCCGCCTCTTTTTGTTTTAATCCCATGTTTAAATGCATTTTTAAAAGATTTGCATGTATTTTAAATGGGATAAATCCCATGGTGGACGGATATGGTTAAGTGGTATATCCCACATTTTGTGGGGAGATAATGTTTAGGCTTTAAATCCTTTTACCACGCAGGTTTAAAAGTGGTCAAAGGACAACTTGGAGCATAACCGCCCCCACCTCTTTCTCCTCACGTGGAAGCTTCCACGCATAACATTAGCATCCCCTACAACCGCTTCACCTCCTTCCACCACGTGGTCTTAGCATGAGCATTGGGTTTGGTGGTTAAATAATAATGTATGAATATTAGGTTTAATACTAATGTACGAACATTAATATACCGGTTGACATATACATTTGAAAAATGGTGACAAATAATTACAAAGTAATATGAAATTTGACCCACATGATATATGACGAATAAGACCACATGTCGACCCGCGATTGGAAAATCGAACCAACCATTTCATGATTGTTGAAGACCGGTGGATAAAACCCCTTCAATTTTTCCAAAGCCTTTTGCGGCGTGTCGCATGATGCGATTGGTCCAATATTGACCAGATTGACGAGTTGACTTTCTCGTTGACCGAACTTTGACGGACATATCTTGAGCTCCAGTGTACATTTTCACGCTCTTATAGTCTTCGGAAATCTCTCTAAAGGGTCTACTACATTAAAATGGTTTAGGAAAGTTTAGGGAAAATTTAACACTAAAATTGATCCCCGATCAATGAGGAGGTCTCCTGCGTTAGGTTGTGGAACTAAAGGATCACAACCAAATACTTGTTCTCTTTTGAATCCTTGTACAGTCATACGGATGCCCTATCAAGGCAATCTATAGTTAGGATGATTTGACCAAAATGTGTATGCCTTGTCGTCTTCAATATTTAACTCTCTCAGTTGTTCACTAATTGCTCGTAGGTTTACCATTGCTCAAAAGACCTGTATCCTAAGGTCTTGATCTATATCAGCTAGTGTTGTGGGGAGATTTGGTTGAGGCACTATTGGTTCAAATATGTATTCTCTGGGCTCTCTAGGTCTCGTGATTGTCATGCAAAACGATTCAAATTTTAACTAAAACTAATAAACTAATTATGAAAGATGTATCTACACTATGCATGTATTATTTTATTTTTGTATTTTCGATGAAGTATTTTAACGAAATTAAAAGAGCAGCTATTCTAATATATTTAGAAAATGGACAACTAATCTAGTAACAAAATTAAAACAAACAAAGTATCCTGGTGTAGCTATTTTCTGTGTAGTTGTGAATTTATCCTAAATATCTAAACAACTAATTATTTTAAATTGAAAGACTCTCGATCCTACCTTAGAAGTGAGGAATGAATCATAGTTTCTTAGAAACTATCATTCCCCATAGCTTCCCTGGCGATATCGAGAGTGAGCTTTGACTGAAATAAAATAATTTAATACTCTATTTGATATGTTGTAACTAAAACTTTGATTTCTCAAACCTGGAGTTTACAGAACAATGGTAAATCTAGTTGTGTTTGACTTTGTCCCCTCAGTGTGATCTCCTCATTCCTTCGTGTTCTCGTGAAATCCAGAAAAGTGTGTATATGATAACATCAACAGAAGAAGGTACTTGAACAATGGCAGCTTTGGATATAGACCGAATACAATGTGAGTAAGAGAGAGATAGTGCAAGTGAACAAAGCTTGACTATAATTCCTAGTGGGATTTATTACATGGGAATACAACATGAATACCGAGAGTTCTAGAAACTATATTTTGTGTTTAAACAAAACCTACAACTCTAAATGGATTCCAATCTAAGAATGAAACTACCTTACTCTAAATTGACTTGCATGGAACAACAATGAAGTAAGATTGAAACAAGAAGATCAAATGACCTCTAAACAGCAAAGGAAGACTAACAATGGATGCAAAACATGAAACTATTGGAATTCTAAGCAAGAAACTCAAAAGATTGAATGATTAAACAAAGAAGGAGAGGGGCCATTTGTTTGAAAACAAGTTGGCTATTTATAGCAAATGCATTCACTAGAAGGTAACTTGGAATGGAACTCTTTTACCATTAAACAAAGTGAAAACACTATTCATAAGGTGGCCAAAACATAAATGCAAAGCAAAGTAGCTGAAAAATGTGGATAGAAATTGAAATTTTACGTTTGACGTGATCATCAGAACATTGGAAATTCATGGAAAATGCACACAAGACCGCCGCCTGTCTTGGGGTGCAAGAATCACAGGACCGCCGCCCCGAAAGGTGGGCGTTGTCTCATCACTTAAGACCAAAATGTAAGGAAAAAATGGGGCAGAGGGCAAAACAAAGCACGTGGAGGCCGAATGAGGCATACGGGATACAAACGTAGACTTGGTGAGCTTTTATGGATCTTGAACACCTTGCGAGGAGACATTTATCATCATTGGGGTATGTGTAACATCTTTCCAGTGAGTGCGCAAAGTACTCTACAATTTTCGGTACATACATATTGCCCCTCTGAGAAGCATCTTAGCCATGAAGAGGCGTAAAATGGTGGATCCAGTATGGTTGTCCCAAAATGGGGAGTTAGGAGTTATACCTGACACGCCCGTGTGTCGGAAAGTCACCATCCAAAATCCCGCTATCTGCAAAATGAAAAAGGGGACTCAAGTGCTAGATAGATAAAATAAATTGAGAAATAAAACTAAATTGATATGAAATGAGGACTTACCATATGCGGGGTTTAGAACTTACCTCCATCGACGCTCCAACCCTACGAAAGACATTCAAAATTAATTTTAGAAAGCTATATATATAAAACAAACTCATTTTACTATTCATTTGCGTGTGATTGATTTGATAGTTTTTGAGCTCTGGGACCCACGGTGATGGTTTTCGATGAGAGTATAGTCAAAAATGTTTGTGGTGAGATAGTGATCATGCCTCGAGAGCGGAACATCGACCCACAAAGTCTCATGTTAGTTCTTCTCAATTTATTGTTTTTGAACCTAAAATGTAGAAATGATAAAATATTTGTCTTGGGGGGATTATTTTTGAAAATGCTAGTTTTAAATGAGTCTCTAGGGGGGGCGCCCATAGGGTAGGTCTTTATTTTAGTAAAAATGGTGTTTTTGTGCATTTTTAATGCATTTTTAGGGCTTTTGAGCGAGCCATTCAGATAGGAAGTTTGGGATCATGGGACCACCGCCCTGAAGTGGCAAGTAGTTCATGGACCACCACCCTAGAAGGTGGTGGTTATGGAACCGCCGCTCTGCATAGGGTGGTGGTTCACAACAGAATGCAAAAAAAGATTTTATTTATTGTTTTTACATTTTTAGCATTTTTACATGTTCTTGATAATTTTTCTAGTCGGATTTTGTTACTAACTTACTCTTTTTCTATGTTTTTGGGTGGATGCAGAAGAAGGAGGAGTACATTAGATGGAGCCAGAGAGAGGGAGTGTGATTGGCTCCCAGTAGTGTTAGAGGCACTGACCCAGACAGAGCGAGACACTCTGCAGAGGGCCGGTATTTGGAGGATCGCACAGGTTCCTCACGTTGCACCTGCTAGTCACATATTATGTGACTTATTTTCATATTGGGATGTAGATCAGAACACTTTCTAATTTCCAGGAGTTAGGGGTGAGTGGACCATCACGTAGAGGATGTCTACCATATTGGGGGTTCGATTCTTGGGAGGTGGTTGTCTCTCAAGACAACAGTGTCGAGATCTCAGGTGGTTCAGTGGGCCACTTATATGGGGGATGTCATTGTTTCCATGGGGTCGAAGAAGGGGGTGAAGGTCCACTCCATTGTTGAGTTAGATATTCCCTGTACTCACAAGGCTATCATGGCATCCTTGCTTTGAGATTGATTGGGGACAAGGAGGGGACACTCTTTATATATTCTGGGCTCCCATCATTGCACAGATTGAGGGCCATGGCTGCATTTATGCTTGGGGAGGAGACATCCTCGGGACCACCTACCAAAATTTGTATAGGGTGGTTGGGACTATAGGAATTCATCGAGCCACCCTACTCTTTGTCATGAGTTGGGTGTATGAGCACATCATTATTTTATGGGAGAGGTGTACAGGTAGAGGATCCTGGGGCCATCAGGGGAGCGAGGTGGACAGGGATGACCGTTCTTAGAGCACCTCACCAGCCAGTGGCTTCTTTGACTACTGCAGACATGGAGGCTACTCCCTATAAGGCTATGGTAGGGTTATGGGGAGAGGAGACTCATACACATTGATTAATTTCCACACTACCAGTTAGTTGGTGGACAAGATGGGGAATTTGGAGATCCACCCCTTGATAAAGAGTACCACAACAGTTCGACCTCCCATATATTGACATGTTTCCTCTCAGCGGGGCTAGTGTATAGATCTATTTGTGAGGCTTGGGGAGGTCCTAGAGGTCGGGGTTGGACTACGGTTACTCTTGGTGTTCCCATCACAGCTAGGAGGGTGGTTCATGCTCGAGGGGTAGCTAGTGCTCCTCGAGGCACCTTTACTTCAGATTGCCACCGGTCCTGCCCATAGCAGAGATGAGCCTATTGACATGGACTCTGAGTCTAAGGAGTTCACTGGGGGAGAGATAGAGGAGGAGGAAGAGGAGACAAAGACTGGAGCCAGTGGGATAGGTGAGGAGGATGACAATGATTCTAAGTGGCATGACACTTAGGATATCTTGTGGGCCGAGAGGGCGGAGTAGAGCGCAAAGAAGGTGACTTTGATTTTAGAGGAGTTTCCTTCTCAGGATTTAGGGGAGATGGCGAGTCCATGGCAAGGCCATCACATTGCTCCAGATGTGGGAGGGATGACATCAATAGGCAAGTAATGTCGATTCACAGTGTGGATCCTAGAGATCCTACCTAGAGGCCTGGAGATCCGAGTGAGTTACTACTCCTTTCTCAACTTTGCTTTAGTTAGAATTGTTTAGTTGTTATTTCCTTTTTGTTTTGTTTATCTTTGGTTTTATTTTGGACAACTTTCTAACTTGTGTGTTTCTCCTTTTATTTCATAGTGACTGCTGAGGGATGGCGAGACTTGATTCACTAGGTGTGCGCTGACACTCTATTGCTCCCTTCTGATGGTACTCGGGCCGAGCTCACTGAGGATGTTGGGGAGCCCTCAGCAGCTGGTCGACATACAGATGTCTTTGCCCTGTCTAGAAGGTGGCAAAGATCATTACCTCCTTCACACCGAGCTGGTGGATATAGGACTGCTGAGCGCTTGATGAGGAGGAGTCACTCTCATAGTGAGACCACAACTGCTGGCCATGATCGTGAGCCCTCCGTCCATTCAGAGCGTCATCACAGTAGGAGTCCTAGGTGCGGCCATACACCTTCTGAGGGATCTCACAGAGATTGAGAGATCATAGTGTCTTTTTGTAGTGACTTTTGGTGGATATTTGTACATTTGTTTTGTATTTTGCGGGCTCATTGAGCATTTTGACCATGCCTTAGTGCATGATGGCATTGTACATGAAACACCATTTATATATATATATATATATTTGGATCTAGACTCTTGGTGCCTAGAATTTTGTGACTCGTTTCCATATGTATACTAGATGTTTTTAGAGTATTTGTTTTCATGCTTTTCAGAATGTATGCAATGGATGACAAATGATAGTAAATAGAATGTTTTACTTTGTATGCTTTTGTAATGTTGATATGTGATGACAAACACATTGTAGTATTGAAATTTTGGCCTCTTTGGGAAATGTCTGTGATTTCTTCTTATGTTGGCAAAACGTGATGAATGTATAGTGATAAAGAGATGAACTTGCCCCATTCCCAACTCCACGCAACTAGTAAGATGTGAGGGCTCAACACCAAGATTTGGGAAGGGCACAAATTGTATGAGTTTGAATGAATGGAACGATGAGAGATAGAAAAACTAGTGACATAAACCAAACTTAGACCTACACACTTACCCTACTCAGAACTACCACCAAGCTCAGAAGGCCACTTACTTTCTAGTTTATCTAGACTTAGATCTATAAATGGCAACCTGGTTGACAAAATATAGTTTTGAGGATTTGATCTCTTTGGAATTTGGACATTTTTTTCACTTAATATAATTTGATTTGTATTTCTAGAATACCAAGATTTGTTAATTTGTGTGAATGGACCCCCCACACCCTGCCTCATGCCACTAGTAAGAAGCATGGGTTTGTCACCAAAGGTAAGATATAGGTGAGTAAGGGCACTTCTTTCCTTTCCCAACCTCACACCACCAATAAGAGATGCGGGCTTATCACCGAAGGTTGGTGGGGCAAAGAAGTGTGTAAAATAAAATATTCTATTTGCTTGGCACTTTTGATTCTATTTGATTTTGACATTTCTGATATGTGACTTTGGGATATCATTTCTTTCAAAGAGACATAAGAGGGATAGATGTGACACCAAGAAGCTTCTAGAACATACCGTAGGTAAGGACAACTTCACCTAGTAGAAAGAAAGAGCAAAACCAAGTATGTAGGCCTTGGTATGGTTTTCGTCAATACTTGTTTGTCAAACTTGATGAGAAGATTTGAAATTACTTGATGATGTTTGAAGAGATGTGATTTGAATGATTTTTGCCAATATTTTCAGAAATTTGTAATAGATTTCTTAAGAGTAAGTTCCTTGACTACAATTTTTATGAAATGAGTGGACAAAATGAAACAACAAGATGACTAATGCAATGTAGGTAGCTATAATGTACAAGTGGTGATTCTGATGTCTCATGTGTAAAACTGTTTAAGATGCAAGGAATTGACAGTTTCATTGAATTCCTCACCTTCTAGTGTGCACAAGAGATACACACCATTTCCGTAGTCTTTCATGACTTGGTATGGGCCCAACCACTTGGGCCGGAACTTCCTTCCTTCACCGGTTTTCTTATCAATCTAGTTGTCTAGTCTTAGAACTAGATCTCCCTCATATATTTCTCACTCATAGACTTTTTGTTATACTTCCTAGCACATCCTAGTCAGCATAGGCTCTATGCCATTGTTCAACATTTAGCCTGGCCTCGTCAAGGCTTTCCAGTTGAGAGAGGCATGCCTCCCTATAAGCTTCTTCATCCAAAATCCCTTGTAATGAGATGCAGAGACTGGGTATTTCAACCTCAAGTGGGAGAACTACTTCTACCCCGAATACCAATGAGAAAGGGGTTTCTCCTATTGGTGTTCTTATTGAGGTTTGATGGGCCCACAAGGCCAGATATAGTTTTAGATGCCAATCTCACTTGTTCTCCTTAATCGTATTTTGAGGAGAATAGCCTTTAATGTTTTGTTTGTTGCTTCGGATTGTCCATTGGCTTGAGGGTAGTAAAGAGAGGCCGTGTGATGGTTTATTTTGAATTTTCTACATAACTTACGAACCTCATCATTTTTAAAGGATGTGCCATTATATGAGATAATGACTTGTGGGACACCATACCTATAAATGATTTGGTTTAGAATGAATTTGGAAATTACCGAACCTAGTACGGTGGTGAGAGGCATGGCCTCTACCCATTTGGTAAAATATTCATGGTTGTAATTATAAAATTATGGCCATTGGTTGATGAGGGAGAGAATTTCCCTATCAAATCTAGACCCCACATGGAGAAGGGCCATGGGGTTGCTATTGGTTGCAGGGATTGTGTTGGCATGTGAATCTCATGAGAGAATTCTTGGCATTTGTGGCATTTACGTACAAACTCTATTGCGTCATGTTTGAGAGTGGGCCAAAAATAGCCCATCCGATGTATTTTGCGAGTAGTGGCGTGACCACCGAAGTGGCCTCCACATATCCCACTGTGGGATTCATAAAGAATCTTCTTGGATTCTTTTGTGTCGACACATCTTAGAAGCATGCCATCGAAGGATTTACGATAGAGTAATTGTTCTAAAACAACATATTTAGCAGTGATAATGTGTAACCACCTTCTTTGTTGTGATGGTACTTTCCGGGTATGTGTGGTCCATGATAAAATTGATGATATCAGTGTACAGGGACATGTAGAGATGGGGGCCTGGTTTCAAAAAAGTATATACACTCATCAGGAAAGTCTAGATTTACCAGATCACCTCCATCTAATGGATTGTTAGCTAACCAGTCCACAATGATTTGTCCCTTAATGGATTTTTGGTTTACAAATGTTAACTCAAATTCACCCATTAAGGTTATGAAATGCCTAGCCTTTTTAGATAAAGACCCTTGCGTGAGGAATGTTCATAAATGATCTATCTTTACAATGACCCTTGTTTCTTGGTTTAACATGTAATGTCTTAAACATGTTTTGTTGTAAAGACTATGGCAAGGCATTCTCTCTCTGCCTATGTATAACATGTTTCATAATCAAGCAACGTTTGGCTAATGAAATAGACTGCACATTCTCATTTATCATTGTCTTCTTGAGCCAAAGCATGTAGGCTAGTGAGACATCAGTGGCCCATGAGTATAGGATCAAAGGGTGGTCTGGTATGGGAGGCATTAGCATGGGTGGAGACAATAAGAAGTGTTTAACTATTTGAAGGCCTCGTTGCATTCTTTATCCAATAAATGCTATAATCTTTCTTTAATAGATTGTTGATTAGATGAATAAAAACTTAAATCCGGGATGAACCTTCGATTGCATCGAGTTTCCCAAGAAATGACCGATTCTAGACTTGTCCGATGGTGGATCATTTCAAGAATACCCATATTTTGGCTAGATCAACATCAATCCCTCGTGAAGATATAATGTGGCCCAAAAGTTTACCTCTGTCACACCAAACACACATTTCTCTGGGTTTAATGTGACCATATTCAATCAATCATGAGAGGATGATATGAAGTACTTTCGGATGATCACAAGGTGTTTCTTAGCCTTGGCCAATAAGTCATCCACATAGGATTCCACAATTTTATGGATAAGATCATGGAATATGTATGTCATTTCCCACTGATATGTAGTGCACTAGCATTCTTAAGACCGAATGGCATGACAACGTAGCAATAAGTTCCCAAGGGAACATATAGTTTTGGCTTGATCTTTATGATATTTGAATGATTTACTTAGAGTAAATATATATGGGTGATGTAAATGTAATGTGAGTTGTTTGATAAACAACTCATATAAAATATTAGTTTGGCCCCCAATAACTCACGTATATTTGGTAATCCATATTTGTGGGAGAAGTAGTTAAGGCTACCTCCAAAAATATAGGAATTATATGTCCTATAATATCCGAATGAATCACAAACATCAATATACATAAAATAGGATTGTTTGGTGATTTTCCGTGATATTTCATTTTACCGAGTGATGGAAAATCTTGAGAATTTTGATGGGGCGATTATTCAAATCTAGTGACATATGAGAATATTTGGAGTTATGTTCACATTAGCTATGTGAAACAAAGCTTTGGAGTCATTCCTATTATTATTCGTGTGCTTATCTCTCCCAATTATCACATACATCTGCTCTTTTCATTAGACATGAATATCTCTTAAGAGGGAAATGCATTGAATCTGCGTGCAAAAAAATATTACAGTTTTGAATCCAAGCAATCATAGGAGAAAAATAGTGATGGTGATCTATGCATCTGCCATGGTTTGATTTCAAACATTGGAATCTTACATTTTTCTGGATCAACCTCTTTACAAGGATTTGATTTGAAAATTTTGTGCATATTTCAAGTTTTAGATTCTAATTAATTCACTCAACTATCATATCAATATCAACGAGTTACATCGAAGACTTGGTTCAAGGTGTTTTGGCCATTGAATTTCCTCGCATTTGCATTAAAGCCATTATCATTGATCTACATCTATGAGTTGGAAATTATCACAATGCATCGATATCTCCTAATGTTGATCCACTCCCATGATGCTTCCACAAAGATTAGATACATTCCCAAATCTACGTTCAACTCTAACGCTCATCACTTACATGTTGGCTGAATCATAGGTAGAATTTCTATCTTCATCAGATTCATCGTTGGCAGATTCTACATCTACAACATCAGTCTGGGAGTCAGATTTCACCTCTAGGAACCTTTCGCATTGATGTTCACAGAATCACATGCACGCTTCCACCGTCGACTCAACATTGAATAGACAGTTGTCAACTCCATGAAGACATACCGTTGTCATCTTCTGTGTAACGTCACCCAAACCATTGTCCATGTTTCCATGCATTAATTCATGCTTAGATTTCTTCAAAGGTACCACGTAATTAGTCAAAGTCATGTTGAATATGTTTTGCAAAGTTATAATCGTTTGTGTTAAAATTTGGTTGTCGAATTTTGCTTGCTTGTATAGTCGATAGGTAGTATTACTTGAGTTGTGTGATAACATTCTAAAGTTCTACTTGCCTTTCATTGTCATTTTGTGGAGATAAGTCAATTTTTAATTATTTAGTTAGAGATATTTCTCTTCACGCTATAAGAGTAATAAGTGTGTATTTTTGTTTAGTGTCTGTTTAGGGCTTATATCAAATTCTAGTTTACATTGTCTTTGTAAATAAGCCTGTTGTATACTTTTGTGTCAAAGTGTTGTTATAAAGTAGTCTTTGTAAAAGAGTAGTCACGTAAAAAATAAAGTCCGTTAATATGATATGACTATAGTCAATAGTCATTATAGTATAAAATTGTCAAAAGATTCAAGTTGTATGTCTATTTGAAAGTTTCATAAGGAGAGTCTTTGTTAAAGTCAGTGTTTTGGTCATTTTGTAGTCGTAAAAAAATAAAAATAAAAATTGCCTTACGAATGCATTTTCGGTTGAACCCGACATTCGATTTAGGCATATCCCTGAGCCTAAAAATTCAAATTTAGCTCCCAAGTTTAAGTAGCAATTGATCGGAGGATATTAACTCAAAGAAAGGTCAAGAGCGACCTCTCGTAGGACCACCAAGAAAAGTAAGAGCCTCATAGATGATTTGGTGGCATTTTTCTTAAATGTGTGTTCCTACCGGTGTTCTGTTTGTAGTGTTCATGATTGAATAATGTAAATTCACATATTGAGGGGGAACATGATCTCAATGAATTCCTTTTAAAATATTTTTAGGTTTGTGTGTTACAAAGAACAAAACCATTTGAGATTTCAAATTTCCTATGTTATTGCTTCCTAGCAACGGTGAGTGAGATATTGAAGGGTTGAGAATAGTACTTGGCATATCTTGATGTGGAAAGTCAACGTAAACCACATGAAAACCTTCATTTTAGTGGTTTCAAATTATGGTAAAGTCTTCAAAACCACCATTCTTGGATGTTAGTAATCTATTTGGAAAAAAACTTTATGGTTTGTGGTAAACCTAATTGCAAAAACACACTCTCAAAATTTTATCAATTTCATTGCAAAACCATGTCCATAGGTTTTTGATCATCTTGGGAAAATAATGAGGACATGGGGCCCTAAAGTACAAGGCAAGTTTTCCCCATGTTCGCACAAGGGGGAATTTAGGAATTCATATAGTTATGCTCCATTTATGATTGAATATTTACTTAGAGGTAAATATATATGGGTGATGTAAATGTTAATGTGAATTGTTCATAAACAACTCATATAACAATATTTTTTGGGTGAGTTTTAATAACTCATATATAGATGATTGGGAGATATTTTAACCTATCCATAGAAGTAGTTAAGGCTACCTCCTAAAATATAGGAATTATATGTCCTATATATATGTAAATGTATTTGAACATCTTTTTGATATACAGAAAAGAAGATTGTTTGTGTGATTTGCACGTGCTTTTTCATCCTTTCCCTATTGGGATATGAATGTTCCTTTTGGCTTGATCCTCTTTTAGATATTTTCTCTGATTATACCTTTTGAGAACCCATCCATGAGGGACATAACATTTCAAACTATGTTGCTTAATAAAAAAAAAAACAATAATGTCAATGGATGGTAACGGGAAGTCATCCTTGGGACAAGCTTTGTTAATATCCCGAAAGTCTATGCAAATGTGTATCTTCCCATTCTTTTTGAGAACAGGGACGATATTAGATACCCATTGTGAATAGTCAACAGGTTTGATGAATCCCACTTGGAGAAGTTTTATTACTTCCTCTTTTACCATGAGAGCCACTTTTGGCTTCATTGGTCTTGACTTTTGTTTAATTGGTTTTGCATCTGGTTTAGTGACAAGGTTATGTACCGCGATGTGTGGTGCAATGCCCATCATTTCTTTATAGTTAAATGCGAAAGCATTTTGATGTTATTTGAGGACTTGGGTGTGTATTTCTATCTCCTTTGGAGTTAATGAGGATCCCAACTTCAAAATTTTTGGTTCTTCCTCCATTTCGATGTTTATGTCAATGGTTTCTTCTATTAAAGAAGCGTTACCTTCTTCAAATTTAGGTGGGGCTAGAGGTAGTTCCAAGCTTTCTCCATCTTCTACCTCGTAGATATCGAGATCCTTTTGTGGAGGAGACTCTACCATGGGATTTCCAAAATAGGAAGAGGAATGTGGTATTAGGGAAAGATCCACTATGCGGTAAGAAAGGTGTAGCTCCACATAGGCATTTAGATATTCGAGAGTGACTCTATCACCGTCAAAGTGATCTAGGATAGAAAAATCATTCTCAACTTCTCCATGAGTTAGGAGTGGGTTTGTTGGTATTTTACGTATTAATGGTTCAGTACAAAGTGATACTATGAAATTTGTATCTTCCAACTCACTATTTGGAGTGAAACGGGAAGCTGAGGTTGCTATTGAATATGTGAGAAGGTTCTGCTCTCGTGGGATTGCTTCAATTGATATGAAGTTGAATCCCTTGCTTAGATCTAATACCGCTATTTTGTAGAGTTGTAAATGTTTAGCCCTAGTTTGATATACCTCAGAGACTTGGTTTGCAACTAGTTGTGAGTCTCCTAGCACTCTAATGTTATCGACACCCATTCTTTTGGCTAGGATGAGGCCAAGGAGGAGAGCTTCATACTTAGCTCCATTGTTTGTACACTCAAAGTTTAATTTAAAGGTGAAAGGTAGGATCTTTCCCTCAGGTGAAGTAAATATCACTCCTACCCCAGCTCCAAAGTGACATCTAGCTCCATCAAAGTGGAGAGTCCAATATTTTCTTGGAAAAATGGATGTTGGGATATTTGTCATATCTATTTCTTTTGCTTCGGTTACTTCTACCATACAAACTTCATCTGATGGAAGAGAAGCAATTCCTAGGGTGTATCCCATACCCATAGAATCAAATGGTAGGAGAATAGGTAAATATTTCTCTAGCAACTCGACAATTTTTTTGGTAGTCCCTAATGACACTGTTTCTATGATGTTGGCCTCATTTTTGAGTGTTGGAATGTCCTCGACCAGATTTGTAATTTCTAATTCTATTGTGGTGGGTATCAAATTCTCTTTTGGTTTTGAATTAATTAGTTTGGTAAGTTGATTTTTGGGAGTTCAAACTCGGAATGAACACTGGTCTTTTCTTCAAATCAGCTAGGTGTATATCGAAGGGTTTTGGGTCACCTTGTGCCATAAATATTTTCCCTAAGTGTAGAAATCTTATTTCTTGGAATAACGTGGAAGGGATTGCCTTCATGCGGTGTATCCATGGCCGATCGAGGATCATATTATAGTTGGTTTCCTGATCTATAATATAAAATTTGGTGAGGACCGTCTTGGGTCCTAAAGTGATTGGTAAAACTATGGTTCCAATTGAAGTGGCCTTGAGGCTATCATAACCTCTTAGTGTATTTCATGTTGTGGAACAGTTTGTCTCTCCATATCCTAACTTTTGAAGAAAAGTGAAGGGGACTATGTTAAATACTGCCCCATCATCAATAATTGCGTGTTTAACATAATTATTGTAAACCCATACTTGTAAATGTAAAGCTGGGTCACCTCTTCACGTAATTTCAACGTCTATTGGCATTTTTTTTATATCAAATATAAACTTAGTATCCCTATCTGGCTACCCTGGAGGGTAGACATCAAAGTCTACATGGTTTACTTGCATTTTAGAGGAGGAGTGATGTTGATTAAATGACCAAGGCCTAATGCTTCTAAGAGGGCATCCCTATGGGCGGGAGAGTTCTTTAACAAATCCAAAAAGGAGATGTGAGAGAAGGTTTTAGTTAAGTCATTAATTAAATCATAGGCACCTATGGGTTTTACCAAATGTTTGTTGAATGTTGTCTAGTTCCAATGGATAACTTGGAGTTGGTTGAGAAGAATAATCCCGTGTTCTTGTTATGGTTTCTATGGGTAGCTCGGTGTCTAACTCCACTAGACCAACTATCTTAGTTTGGGGTTGAGTTCCTAATGGGTGTGACTAGTGGATTTAATGAAGTTGAAGCTTCATGATCATTGTTTCTGTTATAACACCTTGTTTGTTCCACTGGATCTAACCTCGTTATTGTTAGAATGGTTTGGGAGTGGATCATTAAAGATCTTTAGGGGTGCATTTTGAGGGAAACCGCCCTCGTGTAAGTGTTTAGCGCGGGTACTACAGAATTTTCTAAGAAGCATATCTATAAAGAGTTGTTTTTGATCTTCTGGAAAATGTTGCATGAATTTATGTAGTCACACAAGTCCTAGTATCGTGGCCTTGAATTTGTGGAAACCACAATACAAATTGGGATTATAATTTCAAGGTTGTTGATTTGAAACCTGTTGTGGCCCAAAATTCTGATAAGGTTGCTGGTTGTTAGAGTTAAAATTTTGAGGCTATTGCCTTTGGTTTTGACTCTGATATCTAGTTGGGTTTTGATTTGGACCTTGTGTTTGGATTTTTCATTGTTGTTGTTGTTGTTGTGGTCATGGTGGATGATTAAAATCCACCATGTTGATTGTTGGAGTAAAATTGTTATTTCACTGATTATTAATGTGGTGGTGAAATGTTTACAACGTTTGCTCTTTTAACTTGGGTGATTACTCCATCCGTTGTAAACTCCGTGGTTCTTGTTAAGGATCTTAGGTCCTTGATTAGCATTCTAGTATTAGGATAGGCCATGGTGTTTTGATTGGGAGTGATTAATTTCCCATTTGTTCCATATGTCTTACGACCACTATCTATCATTGCTTGGTCGATTCGGAGAGCACTTTCAAGTACTTCATCGTAAGTTCTTAGTGGGAACTTCTGGACTTCTTCCTTTATCTCTCTATTGAGAGAATGAAGGAATAAATCACATAGTTCCATTTGATCCATGTTTGGAGCACTTGATGATGAGTAGAGAACCATATGCCATCTTTGAATAAAATGAGCAAATGGATTCATTATGTTTTTGTTTAATATGTAAGAATTCCCGATTCTGTTCTTAACAATTTGTTCATATCAAAAGATTTGATGAAATCTAACATGAGTTGTTTAAATGAGTGTATCGAGGCTTCGTGTATTCTCAGTAATACCAATCAAGGGCAATACCCTTTAAGGTCTTAGGGAATATCTTAAAGAACAACCCCATCCCAAGGGAGTAATTCCCATATGGTTGTGGTATAGAATTTAATGTGTGCATTTGGATCTCCTTCCCCTTTGTATTTGGGTAAATCAAGAAGAGGTCTTAGAAGCATAACGCTTCATATGGTGAAGTCTAGGGCTCTTTTAAATATTCTCGAATAAGTCCCTACCGCATAGGTCCTCGACCATCGATGGTGCTTGCTGAGGGGTGGGGGTGGCATGGTTTGTTGATATGGCATAACATATGTATTTGCAGGGACATAAGGGAATCCCTATGGTTGAACAAACATCTCAGGAGAAGAGAACATGTCTCCTTGTGGTGATTTTGAATAAATGTTTAAGTAGGGAGGAGCATTGTTCTAGTATGGGTTGTTTGGTGCCAAGCCGAGAGGTATCATATTTTCAACTGGAGCGGTGTTTGAAAATGCGGTCCTAGTTGGTGTTTGTTGTGGGTAATTATACGGATGTTGAGGAGGCATGCCTAACATGCCTATTCCTATAAGGAGGTCAACTTGACTGGGGTGATGTAGAGGGTTAGGGATTCCTGCTTGCCCAAAATATGAATTTTGATTTGCTTGAGAAAGTTCCAATCCTCTAACCTTCTCAACTAAGGCTGAAATGACCTCTATTGGTGAAGACACAATGTTTTTCCTTAATGGCATTTGTTGTATACCTTGAGGTTATAAAGGGGTATGATACCCTGCTATGAATTGATCATTACCCTGCCAAGCTTCACCAAGGGCATTTCCCATAGGTGGAGGAATGGGGTGTTTTCTTGGAGTAAGGTATTAGATTGTATTTACAAACTCCCTATAGGTGGGTACATGTTTTGGAAGTGTTGTTCACTTCTAAAGCATAGCATGCTAAGTACTCCTCATCCAAAAATGGGAGTGGATCTAACCTATCTACGATCTGTGGGCTGAACAAGACCCTGAGGAGATGAAATGGATTCTCCAAGTAAATGTCATATTGTTAGAGCCTGAGGGCTCTAGTTGTTGTGTTTGTGCAAGATGATCCAACTCCTCAATTCGGAATAAAGAACTAGAACTAGTTCTTTAAGGGGGAGTTTGAGATGAAAAGTAATTACTTGAATAGTTATCAGCCCATGTAGAAAGTGAGGGTGATGGTTGTCTATTTTTTTGACCATAATTTTCTTCGAGACCTGAGAGAGGTCTGCCATATGCGTCGTATCCCGACATATTTGGGGGTATATGAATACCCACAGAATAATGGGAAAGAGCGAAGGTGGATGAAAGAAATGAAAATAAAAGAGGAAGAATTGTTTGTTTCACGTCGGGTTCACCAATTTTGTATGATGGAAAAGTGACATGCGAGCATGGGAATCTACAAGTAACTCTTCCTCGTACCCGACCTCCCGAGGTCATGCCGAGACGGCTGGTGAATGTGGAATATATATGGATACAAACAAACTAGTTGGGCAATCTTATATCCTCAATACATAATAATGGAATCTATGAATCTAAGGTGAAGAAGGCCCTCCTAACCTGAATTGGTGTAATGGATCATTCAGATATAATAGTTGTTTCAGAGGCTCCAATCAATGTCGAGCTCTGCCGAGATCCTATTTATTGGCTGTTGGATATGTGGGAAGTGACCTGTGGGTGCTTCGTGTATATTTCTAGACAAGGTCATGAAAATGGTGATGGGAGGTGTAGTGGATTCTCTCGGGGTTTTATGGACGATTCTCTGGTCTAGTCTAGAAATCCTTAGCTTGATTGGTTGCTACGTTTAATAAGGAGAATTGTGTAATGATGTCTAGTGGGAGTGGTGAGGACCTAAATACTAGTGTCCATAAACCAAAGCATCAATGTCTGATTGATCAATAGGCCCATTGGGTTGTGGGACCTATGGATCACAACCATAAGTTTGTGGTTGTGCGGACCTCCTATGGTCATATGAAGAGTTAATCTCTCCTTCCGATTATCCAATAATCATATGCCTTTTCAGCCTCTATGTTTAGAACTAGAAGTTGTGTAATTTTCTCAGAATACCTTACAGGTGTTCTGGCAACTTGAATGCGTAAGCTAGTATCTATGTCAATGAGGAGGTCTCCTGTGTTAGGTTGTGGAACTAAAGGATCACAACCAAATACTTGTTCTCTTCGAATCCTTGTTACAGTCATACAGATGCCCTATCAAGGCAATCTATAGTTAGGATGATTTGACCAAAATGTGTATGCCTTGTCATCTTCAATATTTAACTCTCTCAATTGTTCACTAATTGCTCGTAGGTTTACCGTTGCTCGAAAGACCTGTATCCTAAGGTCTTGATCTATATTAGCTAGTGTTGTGGGGAGATTTGGTTGAGGCACTATTGGTTCAAATATGTATTCTCTGGGCTCTCTAGGTCCCGTGATTGTCATGCAAAATGATTCAACTTTAACTAAAACTAATAAACTAATTATGAAAGATGTATCTACACTATGCATGTATTCTTTTATTTTTGTATTTTTGATGAAGTATTTTAACAAAATTAAAAGAGAAGCTATTCTAATATATTTATAAAATGGACAATTAATCTAGTAACAGAATTAAAACAAACAAAGTAGCTTGGTGTAGCTATTTTCCTATGCAATTTTTAATTTATCCTAAATATCTAAACAACTTTGATACGTTGTAATTCTAGAACTTTGATAACTCAAACCTGGAGTTTACAAATAGTGGTAAATCTAGTCGATAACGCGATTAGTTGGAACTTTTGGAAAACCCGCACAGACCGCCTCTCGCTTTGGGTGGCAGGCCATGGGACCGCCGCCAAGCTATTCATTACTAGAAAATGCATTCACTAGAGGTCATGCATCTCGTCACTTAAGACCAAAATGTAAGGAAAAAAGGGGGCATAGGGTAGAAAAAAAGCATCCGTCAGGAGGCGGTGAGGCATACGGGATACAAATGTAGACCGTATCATCATTGGGGTATGTGTAACATCTTTCCGGTGGTGTAGTACCCTACAATTTTTGGTACATACATGGACCAAGGGGAGTATGACCTAATTTTAGTGTCTACATTTTACCCCTTTTTATTCGTAGCAGCTTGTATTTGTAAGTGATGATGACAAAAATAAGATGTGGTTGCCCCATGTGTGGGTGAAGGTGATCCCCCTCAAACCAGGAATTGATGAGGTAGAAGGAAGAATCGATGAGTGGTTTGATAAAAGGTGAATGTGATGAAGAAGAAGGTGGGTAATGGGGTAAAGAAAGGAAAAAGGTCCACTCGGGTAATCTAGGTAATGGGTCAGGGTCAAAGGTAGTGATAGTCAAACACATGCACACGTATAAACTACAACACAATACTAGGTTGAAGAGTAGGAAAAATCGACATTGTCTAAGGTCGATAGGTTTATCTAAACAAGGTTGAAGTGATTCCAGTAGCTATGGTATAGGATATGGTCTAGAAAACATGACGTAGGTTAGGTGCAAGAACATTTAGGTATGTTTTGGTACACCGAGGGTTGGGTCAAGATAAACGACCATGACAAGAGGAAAGGTAAGGTCAGGATGGAAATCAACACAGGTAATAGTGCCACAAGGTATAGCGAACACATGGGGTCAAAGGTCACTCGCGATGGTCCAGGTCTAAGTATCTAGGTCACTGACATGGGTAGGGCCAGGGTATGGGTAAAATAACGAGTCCCAAAATGAGGACGAGGTGAGGGGATAAAGGGTAAGGTAAAGATGGTAAAGTGGTGTGGCCAAGGGAGGTGAGTGTAGGATAAAAAGGGACTTAGGGAAAAATTGGGGGTAGGGGGTAGGGAAAAAGGTTAAGCAGGGAAACCAATGATGGTTTAAGGTAACCGATGTTGGTCAAGCTAGACTGACCATGGCAAGTTAGGGCATTAGAATGATATCGAGTTATGGTAAACCAATGCCAGGTAGGTCGGGGTTGTTATAAAAAGAGAAAAATCTACATTTTTAGAATCATTTGTCCCGTGCAAAATATAGGAAAATGACATGAGAGAGAGGGAAAGTTGGAAAGTGTCTAGATGGAATGGAAAGCTGAGTTGGTAAGCCAAACATGGGTGATTGGTAGTTGAGAGGTGGGTCCATGAGATCATATTGTTGGATTCAGGTGGTTGGAGGTGAGGTGATTGATTGGTGATGGCAGAGGCTGGAGAGGGATCGGGTGGGCCACAAGTACGGTGGCCAGACATGCCACCACGACAACGGCAGTGTGATGAGGTAAGCATCAAACCCTTTCATGTGTTTTGTGAGATAGATTAGGTGATAGATCGGGTTTTGAAATATTGGGTGTGTGGGGGAAAATGAAATTTGAAATGTGGAGGTTAATTGGGTAGAATAGGAATGGGAGAGAGGTAAGTGGGTGAATGAGGGGTGGGATGGGGTTGAGGGAAATGTAGGGGAAAATGGGTGGGTAGAAGGGTTAGGAGAGGGATTTTGTGAGAGCAGAGGGTTGGGGCTCGTGGGTTTCACCACCACGCTGGACCGGTGTGGGTCGGGGTTAGCCGGCATCGTAGGGGTCAAACCGGTGTCGGTCACGAAATAGGTGACCCATGCTGGTTTAGGGGTGATCGGGGTTTGTTAAGAGATAACTAGCACTGGTCAGGTTTTGGAGCAAAAGGCACTGAAAGGGTCCCGGGTAAGGTGGGTGAGAGAGGTAGGGGAAAAGAAGGTGTTTTGGTGCAAAATATGGCATAAGGCGGGGTGAAACGGGCATGGGTAGATGATAGTGGGTGAGAGTGGGGGTAGGTAGATAGAAATGTGATATGAAGGTAGGTTGGGGAAGAAAGAACAGAGATGGGGTAGTAGGTATAGGTGAGGTGTTGAGTGTGGGTATGATGAAGGTAGATTAATTTGATGTTTGTGTTGGATGCAGGGGAGAGATCAACTATGGATGAGAGACAGTGCCACCCTTGCTCTTGAAAGTGTGAGACGCAACAATAGTTGAGGAGTGGTGGAACATGGAGGAGGTGGGCCTCATTGGGGTCTGATGCTAATGACATGTAGTTTGGAAGCCGAGTCCGATGGTCGCTCTCATCGATAGATGAGATTCAATGACCAACACATTCCACCTACCGACAGGTGAGATGACAGTCACCCTAGAGGATTGTTTAGGATTCTGTGGTTACCGATACTAGGGACGTAGGTGTACTCAATCTCCTCCAAGGCCTTAGAGGAGTTGATGCTGATAGTGTTTAGGGAGGGACTAGTAAACATGATGTTCTATAGTACCAGCTTGAGTTACGAGGGGATGTACCTAGCCCGTCCAAAGGAGATGAGGCTAGTTGTTTTATTGATGGAGGCAATGTGCTATTTCACACTACCGGATGTAGAGGGTGGGAGATTTCCCACTCCCTGATGGGGGTTTTACATGACATGGTGATGGATCGACTACTTTGCCTAGGTGCCAACATTCCTGGTGTAGTTATACAGAGAGCAATGCGGGCGTATGGGCGTCTGCATAGGTTCATCTTATGTTACACATTTGTTCTACACTACTGGGCCTATGAGCACATAGTTTGTGTATGATAGTGGGTATGCCCTGAGCAAATGCATTTCACCGAGATTGGTTTAGGTGGGGTATAGGAAATAGGTGCCTGTGATGGAGAGCATCGATTCGGATAGGGAAACACATGATGTAGTGTATTACAGAGTCTATGGAGGGGTTGTTTGGGGTGGACATCATATGGAGAACATATGTGGGTTATCCCTCATATAGACAAATGCATGATGAGCTAGATGGCCTTGATTCTGCCACCGAGATGGATAGAGGGTGCCGTGCCAGGAGCATGAGATGATCCCAGTTGATAGGGTTAGGTTGTAGTTTGGGATGCTACAAGACATACCTCCACCCTTCCCGTAGTATAGGAGAGATGACGTGGAGAGGCCATTGCCTCTACCATAGCCGATAGTGCCCACAGGGTAGGAGGAGTAGGTGGTAGACTGGAAGATCGATGATGCCAGAGTGACAGATAGATATAGACAATGGTGGGCAGCTCATTTATGAGAAGTACCACCTAGACCTAGGTAGCTAGATTTAACCACTATCATGGTGCAGAGAGATGCCTACAAGGGTAGGTGGTGACCCTGATTACCTAGTTGGGGATGGTGTAGGGGCATTTAGCTAGTTCAAAGGTGGAGGTGGCCGAGTTGCATACACAGGTGGCCAGTCTTCAGGCCTAGATTACCTAGGGTGGAGATGGGCATGGTGATGATGGTTAGGTGTGGCCACACTATAGGCACATGTTATAGGGCTATAGGGCCAGTTGGCCATGACACAGTGTAGATTCAGCATTATAGGTGTAGGTACAAGCACATGGTGTAAGGCCGATGACACCTCCACAGGCATTGGGATCGGGGCCCAGTTCATAGGCAGGGGCGAGACAGGGTCCCACAGGATAGTATAGGGGCCAAGGCCTATGGGGCCACCATATACTATTCCCATATCTAGGTTATAGGATGCCCTAGGTGAGGCCAAATACTACTAGGATTAGTTGATGGTAGCTAGGATAGATTTTCTATCCTATGGAGAGTACAAGGCACAACAAGCCTCGAGTGAGAGGACTAGATCCCTAGACTCACAATGTAGAGAGCATAGGGGGCCATCGAGCTCTAAGACAGGATCAAGGAGAGGCCACTAGCTCACAGAGACTAGCTCCAGGTGATGTGCCAGCAGGGGGTGGTGAGATGATACTAGGACGTCGGACAGGAGCCGAGGAGGAGGCCTAGAGAGACTAACATGGAGGATGTCTGGTAGGATGAGGCTTGATGCCCATTCTTGTATTTGGATGTATTGTAGTCATTTTTTGATATATACCAGCCTACATGCTGAAGATGGTGAGGATGTACTAGAGTTTTGTATATTTTGATCATATACCGACCTGTGTGCTGAAGATGGTGAAGTTATATATGAGAGTTTTAAGAGACTGAATTATATACACCGGCTTGCATGCCGAAGACATTTGACAATTATGTATATGGATACACATGTTTGGATATTGTATTTATATAGATGATGATGATTATGGGCATTATGTGTTTTTGTTGATAACATTTTATTATTATGCATAGATGGACTTATGGTAGGTGTGTTAGGCATGGATTGAGTTAGGTCATGGATTTAGGCATGGATTGAGTTAGGTTTTGGTTTAGGCATGGATTGAGTTAGGTCATGGATTTAGGCATGGATTGAGTTAGGTTTTGGTTTAGGCATGAATGGAGTCAGTCATGGAGGTTGTAACTCATTAATGTTTTACAATGAATGATGATATGGGTCATGTTTAAGATGTTTTAATAAGACATATATGAAATTGGTAAAGAAATGGTAATCAAAATAAATGTATGTTTTGATGATGAGAAAAATGTGAAGCAATTTTCGTTTGTTTGGTTTAATTTCCAATTTTTGATATAAAAAGGAAACAAAGTAGGGTAGAATGTGGTTTAGGAAAATAAAAGATGAATTGGTTAGGGTAGAGAGTGGCTGAGATAACCTCTAAGGTCCCCATTCGCACGAAGTGCTACCTACATAGTCCCAGTGAAGAGGGACCTCAGGATGATGTAGTTCTCCCATAAGCTAGGGAAGTATATGAGGAGGTATGAGAATGAGTTGGTAGGTTTTAGGCATGATCCGGGTTTAGGTCACATTAGGTGTAGGTGAGTGTGGGCAACTTGGTATAGGTGATTTGATTGTGATAGAAGAATAATATTACCCAAAGGTAAGTGTCGAGGACCAAGTCCTGTATAAGGTAATCAATATGTAATAAAGAAGATTAAAAGAATAGAGGGGGCAAGAAAGCCATCGATTGGTGAGGATCATAACGGTGGACCATACCGTAGGTAGGCTAGTGAACATAAGACCCTAAAGAATTTTCATGAGTGATTATCCTAAAGGTGAATAATAGTCACATGATCACCAAATGTCATAGTTCCAAGAGGTCCCTTGAGGTGGTAGGAAATGGGAGTGCGAATGGTGAGAGGTATGAAAGGTGGTTAATTTTTATATGGTATGAGGTAGCATGCCTTTATAGCAAGAGATCCAAGGTCACAATGGGCAAGTCCATGACTAAAAGTTTTTTTGTTTTAACTGATGTTTGAGATAGACTGATTGATGTGGGAAGTCATATGGGATGAAGAAATTAACTCCTTGAGGTCTTCGTGAAGCTGATCGATGCAGGAAGCTTCAGATTCTCTCTCTTCTTTTTTTTTTTGAAAGAGCTTTATATAGCTGTCCTTTGAGGGAGAAGTCTATTTATAGCAGTGATTGTAGAGAGAAAGATGTCCTTTTGAGGGAGTCATATTTTTATTTGAAGTGTGACTCAAGGAGTTAGATCCCATGTGAGGGCCTTTAAGTCATGGACAAGACTAAGGTGAAGAATAAGATTCTTATTAGAAAAGGTGAAATGACCATGGGATCTCATCTAAAGGTAGACAAAAATTATCCATGAGAATCATGCTATGTGCAGCGCCATGGTACACATATTCAAGACAAGATAACAAGTGATGGGTACACACATGATTCTTATTTAATCATTGGTGATGATGTAGGAAGTGGATAACACTCAAGGGATGAGGATGGAAAGAGGAAAAAAGTGAGGTAGGACTAAAAGTCAATAGTAGAATGGTCTAAGATGCAAGGCATTAAGGGGCTCAGGTTTGGGTTTACCATCGAGTGAAGATAAACGATAAGCACCTGATCCATAAATATGGGTCATGATGTATGGTCCAAGCCAATTAGGAGAAAATTTATCCCGTTTAATTTTTTCTGCTTTAGTTACATGTTGATTTTCTTTCAGACAAGATCACCAACATGAAAGGTTCTTTATGGACACATTTGATCATAGGCACATTTGATATGTTTTTGGTAAACTTGAAGGTGGTTAAGAGCATTAAGACAATGTTCATCTAATAACTCAAGTTGTGCTAAACGGTCTGACGAAAGTCATCATCATTGAGCATGTCATGGAGAGAAATTTGGAGTGAGGAATCTGGAATTCAAGAGGTAGAACAACCTCTATACCATAGACCAAAGAAAAGGGTGTGGCAGTAGTGGAAGTATGGATACTAGTGTAGTATGCCCACAGGGAAAAAGGAATGTGCATATGCCAGTCCTTCCCAATATCACTAACCAATTTCATGAGAATTTTGTTCAGGGTTTTGTTGGTGGATTCATCTTGGCCATTGGTCTGTGGGTAATAAGGTGATGAGAAACTTAGCTAAATTCCAAGGCATCGCAAAGTTTTCACAATGTTTTATTTTTGAATTGTTTTCCATTATCAGTGATGAGGCGATGAGGAATACCAAAGTGAAAAATGATGTGATGATTGATGAACTCACATATTTTCTCAAATTTCATGGAGATGAGTGGTATGGCTTCAACCCATTTTGTGTAGTATTCGGTAGTGATGATGATCCATTGATGGCATTGGGAAGAATGGGGATTGATCTCTATGACAAGATCCAAACCCCATTGAGAATAATCAATGGGTAAGATGAAGGAAATGGAAAGAAAGAGATGAAGTTCTTCTTTGATGAGAAGGGCAATGTGAGGTGCATTTTCCTCGGCTTTTGTTTGATGAGTTTGGCATCGGGAATGGTTACGATATTGTGGACCACTATGGTGGATTCAATCTTTGAGGCCACTCGTAAGACTAATAAAAACATGGTTATGATCTTTATGAAAATAAGAGATGGCTTCTTATTCAACAACATCTAAATATTGACCGATCTTTAGGATGTGCGGGTCGGCTCCCGAGTATAAATGTTGATTTCGATAGTCGATTCATTCAACATGGTTTACGTCTCATATATGGTAGCTAATGATGAATATATGAGTCGAGTATTTTTGCACCAAAGTAGGTGAGTATATATTCATCATCCTGACATTGAATGACATTAATCGAAGGTGTATCGTTGTTGATCATTTTAGGGTATAGGAAGGGAAGAGAGAAGGGAGCCTCGCCCTCGCATTGATAAGTCAGAGGCCCCAAGGAGATGGTGTTTATGAAAAAAATTTAGGAGGGATGGATTTGGGATCCATCGACTCCATTGTGAATATGGTGATGGGGGTGATGAAGGTGAAAAAGGGCTAATGTCTTCAATGAGCTCAACATGGGCATTCTTGGTAGGTGGTTCAACAAAGCCGATACCACTATGGTCATTATGCTTATGAGTAGTACATGGAATAATAGTATGGTGGCCTTGCTCATAAAATCAAAACCAAAACCCTTCCACACATATCGGTGTAGGAAGGTGTGGGAAAAATGACAATCGGTGAGTGAATGGAGGTCAGTGGAAAATGGGTGGGTTTGTGACAGTGGTTTAGGTGTGTAAGTTGTAGTATCAAGTCCCCCATAGGTGAGATTGGTATGAAGGTGAGGAGGACCATAAAGGAGGCGTTCTCCTATACGGTGATCATAATGAGGGTGTTGGTGAAGACTTCCATACTCTTGTGGAGTAAGGAATGTGTTGACACTATATAGGCAATACTCCCCAGAGTGAGGCATTGAAAAATGACCTCTAAGGGATTGGTGGTTGGTATGTGGGTAGCTAGAATAGACAATGTGTTAGAGGTTGGATTGGGGGTGGAGCTAATGAATTGGGAGGCCGATGGTTTCAGCTGTGGAGGTTGTGGCAGTGGTAGGAATGGAGGATGTAGGTGTGGTTAAGGTAGTGGCTGGACTGGTGAGGGGAGGTGTAGGTGACATGGTAGTGGTTGTGGAGGTAGATGCTTTGATGGGTATGAGCATGTCATTGGGTCGGTAAAGCATGTTGCAAGTTTTGAAAGGTGATGGGTCAGCTGGAATGGTATAGGTGTGTCCTTCATGCTCAAACTTCACACAATGATGCAAAGTGGAAGGGACACAACCCATGACATAAATCTAGGGTCTGCCAAGTAATAGGTTATATTGAAATTCCCCCTCCAAGACGTAAAATAACTCTGGAATAGTGTGGGGGCCCATGCGAACATGGAGGATGATAATGCCTAGTGTAGAGGTGATAACATCATTGAATGAATGCAACATGACAAGATGTTTATGCATGTAATTATTAGTATGTGCATTTGAGTGAATGCATGGGATGAAATGATATTAATGCAAGCACCCCATCGATCATGACATGTGTACATGTATATCATCGATGTGGAAAAAGATGAAGAGAGCTGGTCTCGGGTCATCTGTTTGGTGTGGTGTGATCTCTTCCTTTGAGAAGCTAGGGAGGCTACTTGGTGAGTAGTTTGAGGTGTGGATAAAGGTGGAAATTTGGTGAGAGGGCTACATGATGGGGTGTGATAATGGAGGCTACGGGTGTAGGGTCATTGGGAAAAAAACTCAATAGATTGCAATACCTCCATGAGAGCTTGACGATGGGATTCGAGGTTTGGATGAGGTCATATAAGGACATTTTAAAGGGGGATTGGTGTAGTTTTTGAGCATTGCGCGGTGTGTGACCCCATTAGAAATAGGATATGTGGGGCTGTGGATAGTGATTTTAGGTGTGGGTGTAGATGGTATGTTGGGTATAGGATTGGTTGGTGAGTCAATTTCCTTTTCCTTGCCTTTGTCCTTCTAAGCATGGGTAGCAACGTGGATCATGTTGATCTGAGGTGGGGAGGTAGGTGAGGTAGGTGAGCCATGAAAGGTATAGTGACATGAAGGGAAAAAGCCCTAGTGGTGGGAAGGAACTTTGTGAGATGAGATGGGCACATCAAAATTTGGGTGGAGGTTTGGCGAGGTTGTTGATGCAAACCATGTTAATTTCAAACCTTGGGGTGGCTCTAGGAGTTGTGGAGGTCTCGGTCGCTGAGTGGGAAATGAGGGAAAAACTATGGGAATAGGTGTTGGTGAAATGGGGTCTTCATCGAGAAGGTCATCATCGTCAAAGTTTTCTTTGGGAGGGCACAACTGGATAAGAACTTTTTTCAAAGCCTTACAGTTATCTACATTGTGTCCCGAAAAATGATGGTAGGCAAAAATTTGGTGTCGTCAAACCCCTATGGTTTGGGTTTGAGAGGGTCATAAGGTTTGAGAGGTGGTAATGTGATGAAAAAAGTTTCAAGGAGGTTGGTTAAAATTTTGGCATAGGATCCTACTAGTGGATCACAATGGGAAGTGAAAGTGGGTTTGGGTGTAGGCACGACTGATTGTAGAGGAATGATCCTTGCATGAGGGGGAGTAGGTCAAGCTACGGTTTTAGGTGTTGGTGTGATCTTAGGTGTTGGTCATGTTTGTTTGGGTAGGGTATGGTAGATGAACCAGCAGGAGAGTGTATGGTTGTTTTGACTACCTTATTGGAGGGTAGGGTTTTTGTCTTTATGTTGCACCTTCTTAGGTAAAGGTGATATGGCACATGAGATCTAGAGGGAAATGAGGATGGTGGAAGAGGGCACGTTACCCATGGGGATAACGGAGGTGCTGTGAAGGTAGATGGTGTAGGTCATGTTGGAGGTGTGAGGGAAAGAGACTGAAGTGTCATGGGTAGTGAAGGAGTGATCGATGGTATTAGAGGTATGGGTGGTAAAGATGTTACAGATGTGGGTGGAAGTCATGGTGGGAACTTAGATATGTTTGAGGTTTGTAATGGTGGAATGGGCTGTTGTGTTTTTAGTTTACCGGCGGGTGGAGGTTTCTTAACCGTGTTAGAAGGGCAAGGTCCTAAGATAGATGAAGAGGGTGAAGGTGATGAAGGTGTGATTGGTGAGGTTGGAGTATGAGATTTATGGGGTTGGTTCTTCTATTTGGGTGTTAGAGTAGGTTTGGTATTGGCCTTGGAGGATGTAGTTAAATCTAATTTGATGGGTGGATGAGTAAAGCTGGCGGTTGGGATGACCCCTAAGGTAGTGCTAGGTTTAGGAAAAGAAGATGATGTAAGTGTAGGCTTAGGTGTAGATGTGCGTTGGGTTATGGGTAGGGGTGTGGTTTGAGCCATGAGGGGTATCGTGGAAGAAGTTGTGATAGAGGTGGTTGTGCTTGGTTCAATTGGCCAAAATATTTTTGGGTAGATAGTGGAAGTGTCAGTAAGTGACATCTGCATTTGTGTTGAGGCAGAAGTAGAAGACACCCCCAAAGTAAGGTTCTATCCACATAATCTAAGTGATTGGCTAAGCACAAGAATGGCACATCTGTAGGTGAGGTTGATGAGGACCTAATGGAAATTCTCGTAAAATTTGTCTTAGAGACGAGGAATTTTCTAGCTTTGGCTTCCGTGGGTAAGAGAGATGAAAGTAAGTCTGCAGGATCTTGGGTAGTTGATGGAGAATGATCACCTAGAGGAAAAGGTATCTCTATTGGATCCTTGATAGGTGGAGGAGAAAATGGGTGCTCCTCTATAGGTGGAGGAGATGATGGGTGCTTCTCTGTAGGTGGGGGAGATGATGGGTGCTCCTCTGTGGGTGGAGGAGATAAACAAGTATCCTTTATGGCCTAAAGAAGTACTATGGGTGATGGTTCCCTAGGTGGAGAAGCCAAAGGTGAAATAGTTTTGATATTAATGGAAGGCTCCTCCATGGGTGAGGAAGGAGGTGAAAGGTGTTCCTCTATGGGTGGAGGAATAGGTGAGGTGGATTCAAGTGTAGGCGGAGGACTTTGGGCTAGGATTTCCTCGATGGAAGGAATATGAGGTAATTGGGCAAAGCAACGGGTGTATCACTGAAAATAGCATGGACCTCGCGGGTATGACTATCATGAGTTGAGGTCTCTCCCATTTGATTAGAAGAAGGGGCATGATTAGGAAAATGTTTCTTGAAGATATGTAGGTTTTGATTGGCAGGTGTGTTAGGATTATCCAAGGTTAGCTTCCTTTCTCGAGCATTTCTTGGACAATGTTTTTGAAAGTGATGCAATTTCCGTCACTATGACCCTTTACTCGATGATAATTTCAGAAATCATGCTCTTTATACCATGCGGGTGTGGGGTGAGTAGGTCAAAACTAGTGTGTGGTTTCATGGGAGGAAGGGTGATGGCCCCACTTTGATGAGCTTCTCTAAGACAGAAGAATAAGGTTCCCCAATTGGGGTATACTTCCATTATTCCCATCTGAATTGAAAAGTTTGAATGGGTGAGAGATTAGATGAGGGGCTAGCCTGATTTGATGGATGAGCTAGGCTGGATTTGAGTACCACTGTGTTAGTGGTCCCTTGGCCTTTAAATAATTGTTCTGTGGTTTTGAAGAAGAAGAGGTATCATTTGACTTGAATTCCGAGTTCTTATTACGTAATTGGATTTTCTTCTCTTCAATGGCCTAAATCTCAAGCTTTTGTTCCATGGTGAATGCTTCATCGAAGGTTCGGAAGGTTTGGACCTGTAGAGTCGGTGAGATATGCCTAGCACGAGCTCGCATGAAGAGTTCGATGAGTTCATTTTATGGTAGTTAGAATGTGAGTTGATTGATCATACTACGCCAATGAGCAAAAAAATATGATGGATTCATCGTCATACTGACACGTAGAGTAGAGGCCAATCATGGTAACCTTTTAACAATATTAATGGAGAAGTGATCCATGAAGGCTTGGGCTACCTAATTAAATGAGAATATAGAGTGTTTAGGTAACCCACTATACCAATCTAACGTGGGTCCATTCAAAGACATGGGAAAGGTCCTCAAGAGCAAATCATCATCATGGGCGATCAGATAACACTCATGTTTGAAAGACCACAAATGATGTTGTGGGTCTTCTTTGCTATTGAAATGGTTGAATTTAGGCATTTCCCAATGTAAGGGATATGGATGGATAGGAATGGATGGGTGTATAGGCTCATTACAAATCTCATCATAGGTGAGAGTGTTTCAGGAACCAGAAACCAATGCCTCCAATGTCTGCATCTTGTCCATCATTAACTTGATTAGGTCATTAGTAGGTTGTGATGGGTGGGTGACTCCTGTAGCGTAAGAGGGTTGGTATTGGGTATATAACGGGGTGAAATTCTAGTATATGGTGCTGCTATATAGGTAGATTGAGAAGAAGGTAGTGAAATAGGGGGTATGTACCCAGAGTGAATAATAGATGAAACATGAGGCTGCTGATAGTATGTATATGGAGGTGGAAGGGTCATGGTGACCCTAGTGGCAATGGGGCTAAAGATTATAGAATAGAAAGGACAAAATTTTGAAAGGGGTAGGGGTCACCAATACTGGGGGTGGTAGTGTAGCTATGGGTATATGCGAGACTAATAGGTGTGGATGAGGTTGTGTTCTAGGTGGTTGGTGAAGGTATAGTGGATGTGGCGGGTGCAACGGATGTAGAAAATGTGGCAATCATAGTGGGTATAGGGCCTAACTATGAAATGACTGGGGGTAAGGTAGATGTGGGTGCGGAGCTAGATGGGGCTGACACAGGAGTGGGAATGAGAGTCGGGGGGATAGATACGGGCATGTTGTATATCAACTGACCCGAGGCATCTTGAGTGGATGAGTGGGAAAGGTAAAACTACAAGGTGGTAGGATTTTGGTCAAGGAGTCGTGTGAACTCCTCATCTCCGGTAGTGATAGAGATAGGTTGGATAGGTTCCATGGCTGGTGATAAAATGGAAGGTGGTGAAGGGCTAGGTGGGAGTGGTTGACAATTGGCGTGGAATATGAGGGTGCTTGCTTGTTGACGCGTCAGTACCATGTGAATAGGTACTAACGTGGTAAGACTACTTTCTATAAATGACACAGAAATACAACACATGTAGGATAAATAGGTGGTGGTAGGTGAATTGGGGTTAAAATGTCAGCTAGAAAATGACACAAGGCTAATCGATGCGATTAGGTTAAACCGATGCCGGTCACAAGTAACCACTACTGGTCATCATTGAAAGTGGACGAGTTGGTCAAAAACAAGGTATAAGGCCAAATTTTCCAGGTATGTAAAATGTTGATGGGACTTACAGTCAATGGATATGATAAGAGTGAGAGATGCTAAACAACTAAAGAAGTGGAATAGGTGTCCTTTTGGGTAGGTTAACCAAAAGAATAGTGAACCGACGTCGGTTGGGTAAAACCGATGATGGTCAGAGGGTAACCAAGAAGGTCACCTGGAGAATGACACCGGTTACTGTGAAATTGAAACAACGATGAAGAAAATGTGGTTGTGAGTTAAAATTAAATGTGGAATCAAACCCAAAATTCTGAGAATGATGAGAATAAGGTCTAGGCACACTCAGATGAAGCTGGAATACACCAACTGTGATGAGGAGCATGTAAGGGGAAATAAGAAAAATGAAGAACATGACCTCTCACCTCAAAACAAGCCAAGTAGAAACACTAAGAAAAATACGATCCTAAGAGTGCTTTTTCTATTATGTTTGTTTAGCTTATGTTATTTAAGGACTGATTCATGAACTGTAAAATAGAGTTTTTTTGGTGAGGATGGCTTCCTACGAAGAAGGATATCTATAAGGAGAGGTTTCAGGTATGTTATGGTGGGGCGGGCCATCCTTTGATGGGGAACTGGACAGAGATAACCAATGGGGTGCCCACTGTGTCGTGATCATGTGATCACCTACAACTTCTTCTCAGGTGAGATGTTGTTTAAGAATGTGTATATATTTTAAATTTGTGATGTTTGGGTAGAGAGAAAAATAAAGGAAGTTATTTTCTATGATTCATTTGTCAACCATCAGTTGGGAATGACTTCCAGCGTATAGGTTGCCCTCAATTAATGTGAGCTAATAGAAAAGTAGAATGAAATGAAATGATTTTTAAACCCAAATGAAATGTAGAATTTGATGCCATAAAATAGATGAATAGGAGAAGGGATGCTCTTTCACTAATGTGATACTAATGAAAGGGAAGAAATGTTCGTTTTAAGCACCAAAATAATATTGCTTTTAGACAATAGAAGAGAAGAAGGTTCCAGGGGAGAAATTTTAATGTAAGAACTTTTTAGAAAAGAAAAAAACATACAACGTTTTCACCTAGAAATGAAAGAATGCAAAGAACCTTGAATGGGTCCCACTAGGCGTGCCAAAATGTTTCACTTGATTCTAGATGTGTTTCTTTGAATGTTGACAAAATAGATAAGGGTAAAGGGCTAGGAGGAATACCTGTTGAAATGTTGGTTATAGGTTATTGCGTGCGTATGACTTCTGAATCCACAGTTGATCATGAAAGATCTTCCTTTTTGCTTGGAGGAACTACCTGAAATGGAACACAAGACCACCAAATAAAAGTTAAACAATATATGCAGTGGACTTCCTAGCGTGTGCTAGATCTGGGAAGTGTGATACTTCCTAGATGGCTATCAATCCACTATTTAAAATAACTTAATGTTGATAATAAAGGAAATCCTACTGTAGTTAAAATGATTTAGGTATCTCATTCGTCTACAATAAGAAAATTCATTCACAACAGGCTAGGCTATGATTGAATCTGAAGGTCAAGGTCATTGTTGGGGTATTGGTATTGGTCAGGGTTAGGTTCTGGGCTATTTTGGGTATTTGGTGGAGGTTTTAGGCTCTGATATGGGTTTTGGTCAAAACACAGAGACCGACATCAGTCTGGTATGAATGGTGTCGATTTAGGCTAATTGGCGGTGGTTGTGGGTAAGCGATCGGTGATGGTATGGTCGGGGTACAAGAAATTCAATAAAACTTGGCAAGGTGATAGATTTGGTGCTAGATGAGAATGAAAGGGAAATGGAAAGGTTCGTGTAGGTCCTAGATATGCACAAGAATGATGAAAGTATGGATATGGGTAGTTCAAGGGTGTGGATAAAGAGATGGTCAAGTTTTCATGGAGATAAAATGGTGGGGAATGGAAATGAGAATAAAAACTAACAACAGAAGTGAAAGGATCTACTAAAATGATAAGGAACCAATACAAGTTAACAAAAATTACTATTTGTACGAGCTTGATGTATAGTTGGCAATGGTGGGTGATCAAATGGAAGGAACTAAGTTTGGTGTTTACACTTCCCTGGATGCTCTGTGAAGGAAATGGCCGTGAAGGAAAATGCCTTGTGACTCTTGGTTTTTTCACCTGTTTCAAGAAGATGTTAAACCTTAAATTCAATTTTTCGGGGGGGGGGGTTAAATGGTAACCCATGTGGTTCTGGCTTAATCGGTGGTGGTTTAGGGTAATTGGAATCGGTTAGGAAGGATTTCCTAGGTTTACTAAACTAGGCAGATCCCCTTGATTTTCTGGGATCTTGTTTTGTTTACTCCTGATTAGCATGGAAGCTTCCTTCTAATGGGTGGGAATGTGGTTAGAGGGAATGTAGGCATTGATTTTTAGGGTTTGGGTAGGTCTTAGTTAGTTATGACAACTTACTAAGAATAGGTCTTAGGGTGAGGTGGCTAGATGAGGTGGATATGTGGGCATTATCCCAATTAGGATATTTAAATAATAAATATTGTGAGGATAATGAATTAATTTAATTAAATTAATTAAATTAATATTAGAGTGGGATGAAAGGGGCCATGGTTAGGTGAATGTGTTCAAGGTGTTTATTTGATGGGGGACCAAGGGGAGTATGACCTAATTTTAGTGTCTACAAGGGGTTTGATACTTGTCTTGGGGTTTTACAGTCTCTCTTTCATAATGATTTCTAGTGACATAATATGCACTCTAGCAAAGCTAGCAAAGCTAGTGTGACAAGAAGAAAATATAGGTGAACATCAATGACACCTCAAAGGAGGGTTACAAATCATTTTTTAGACCAAAGTACCTAGATCTTAGTCTAGGGCACCCACAGTGCTCCTGTCCCTCTCCGTGCACCCATTCTAGTTAGAGAGCTCAATTATGTACTTTTTAAGGCTTTTATGTGTTTTTTTCCTCTATAATTTTCTGGTTAACACTGCGACACGATTCTACACCTTTTTCAAACTAGCTAAGGAATTTCTTACCCCTCTTGCACATTAGGGTTTTACATTTATATTTACTTAGTTCCTTGGGTCACTCCTTTTATTTTATTTGGATGATTTTTACTACTTTTGATAGCATTAAATTAGGATAAGATATCCCATTTTAAGCATAATCACATTGTATCCCATCTACACTCCATCGATGTAAAAAATATGAATGTAGTCATTTTTATACCCTTAGACCAATAGTCTAATCCCATACACATTGGCCTATCACCCAATGTAGGCCTTTGGGCACTCACTCGAGGCATGCACAAAGTGCTGATCCTTTCCTTTATGTTAGTCTTGTGAGAATGCATCATCTTATGATAGATATTCAAATGCAAGTGAATAGAAAAGAACCATGCATCATTATAAGAACCTAGGACAAGTTGTCATCTTATTGCATCCCGAAAAGAGAAATAACAACAATATATAGAAATGGTTCATACATAAAGGAAATGTATAAGGATTATACTCATGAACACATATATGATTTAGAACAGAGCCTTATATTCATATTAACATGTTCAATAACCACATTACATCCCATGAAATCATCATAGACCCTCATATAACAATGCAGAGCCAAGTCATGCATTAGAACTACACTATGTTCATCATATTACAAAAATGTATGCAAAAACATCCCCTAAGTATGCCATCACTCTTATATTTTCCTAATCCCAACCCATAAAATCCTCCATAGTATTTCTATAGAGCTTTTCCTCCTTTCTAGTACCTCCACTCTCTCTTAGGATGACTCCATGTATATCTCTTCTCTTCGCACCCTTACCTCTCACTTTTTTCTACCATCCATACACCTCATTATATAGCTTTCCTACCTTCACCATCCTACCTTTTGAATTAATAGATGAGATGTTAAGTGTCTAAGTGGTCCTCCAACGAAGAATGCCTCTTTTGATCTGAGCTCTCCACTCTATCCAATGATGTTCTTTTGGAACCTTCCATCACATGCATGGAATATTCCTTTTTGATCCTACAGTCACCAGGTTGGCACCTTATCCACTCCGCATGTTAGAAAGGTCACACTTTTCTCGTGTGCTTCTTGGGACACTAAATATGGCTAAGTCCAAAACCTATCTTGCCTTGCACATGTGTGTCATGTGCTTTACAAAACCCTACTAGAACCTTTCCTTGTGTGCCTTTAATTTGCGCGCCCTTCTTCAACTAGGTCCTGCACGTCCATGCACCTTCTTGTACTTAGCTAATATTCTAGGGCCCAACATCACCCCACACTATGTTTGTTCTCCATCCTAGAAACACTCTTCAAAGAATAAATAATGGTGGTCTCTTATAATGGTTAGAAAGAAAGAATAAGGGAATGAAGAATCCAGAGAAATAATTAAAGAATGGGGAGCTTGTTTATTGCTGAAGGAGGAGAGGGAAATCCTTCCCTAATTCTACCTCTAACTTCTCCCAAGCATTGACCTCATCCTAAGCTTGGTGAGAGGTCACCCTCCAAGGTGCTTACTTCCTCAAATCTCAGCTCTTCTCCTTTTGAGATCATTTTCTTGATAATACTCTCTAATTTCTTCCCCAAGTCTTCAAGGGCATCCATCATGTGGGTGATATGGGGGTAGAGTTTCTTAAACTATATTTTTAGCGAGCTTTACAGGGTCTTGATTGCTTCTAATTTCTTCTCCACCTCAGTTAGGATCTTGTCTCTCTCCACTCTATTCCCCTTATTTTTCTCTTATAACTCCTTGAGTTTTGTTTCATGGGTGGTAACCAAGATACTTTCCACTCTATCCCTATCCATGCAGTTATCATAGGAAGCTTTAGCGACTTATGTGGTGGCCTTTAATTTTTCCAGAAGTTTGGTGTATCAACCATAATAATGAAAATCTTCATCTTGTTTTCTTTCTCTTGGCATGTCCGCATGCCTCTTCTACAAATTCTAAAGTAAGTGGTCACCTATCCATTGTGAGAATGAGATGTCGATCCTCAGAGACATTGCAAGGCTGATTCATACTTATGATAAGGTGGCATTAAATTGGAGTGGTTGAGCAATTGCATCTGTAATCATCTCCACCTTCTTGGAGATTTCATGCACCTTATATTTTTCTTCCTTCACTCACACCTCAACTGATCACTGATCATTTCCTCTTGCTTTAGATATTTTCTCTTCTCTACGAGCTCCTTTTTATTCTCCAATTCCTCCTCTAAGAATTTCACTCTATCATTTCTCCCAAACAGTCTGGCCTCAATTTTGAATAAAACCTTGTTAAGCACATTACAGACCTATTCATCTGATAGTTGTTGAGCATTCACCAATGGATTTATTCCTTTGGTTTCTAAGCAGATTCATTAGCGCTTTGACTTACTTCAAATTTGGTTCATCTACATGGGACTCAAATGCCCAAGATAACATATTTCTTTTCTATGGGTACATGCCTTCTTCATCAAACAATGACATAGCTAGGAGTCATTCTATTGGTATGGTTCTTCTGGAAATGTGCATGTAACACCTTACTAGGATCATCAATGTATCCCATTCCCTAACCTTGTGCCACTACTATGCCTTTCCCACCTATTCGTGCAACTTTTGGGAAGCTCACTACAAATTTGGGATCTCCACCCATGCTGCCATACTCCTTCCCAACACTCTCTTCTTCTAACTCCTTTACAATCTCATATGCGCTCCTTTCCAACTCCTGTTCCACAAAATCCTTCATGATGTCAGTCACTTCTCTCTCCATGGCTTTCTCTACTTCCTCCATGCTGAGGCTTGGGGTTCTTTGGTTCTTGGTGCTTTCTTCTTTACTCACCCCCTTGCCTTGAGCCTCAACTTCTTCTTCGTCATTCTTCTCCTCATATTCCTTGTTATAATCCTCTTCATCTCCTTCTTCCTCAGAATCATGCACATCATAGACTAGATGGTCTTCACCTCCTTTAGGCTTGTCATCATCCTTGTTGCTGATGTAGGCATCTAAGCTCTCTGTCTCTTCTGAGTTTGCCTCATCTGTCACCTTCTACTTCTTCCTTACTGGGGATTCCAGTACAAGAGATTCTTATTTTTCTTTCTCCTTGATAGGTGATCTCTTCATTGGTGATTCCTCATGGGTGAGGTTCTCTTCATGCTTTGGTACCTCTTCTTATAGGGTATTCACCTTGATAGGAGAATTATTTCTCTGTGCATAAGTGCTAGGATTCATGACTACTTTAGGCGTGCCCACCGATTATGTGGTTTACACACTTGGTGATTTATTCTCCTTCCCCTCTTCTCTTTCTCTCTTCTTTAGCACAACTATCTTTCTTCTTGGGTTCTTTTGGAATGGAGACATCATTCTCCAGATAGGCACCTTTCTTGAACTTTAGCCTTATGTGAATGTATATTCTTGTTGCAGAACTCTTCCAATGATTGGCAACATTATTGGTTTCATCATTTGAACCTCGTGGGAGACATACTTCTCCGTATGCACATGTTTTAGGGTACACAAGATTTTGGCATAGCTCATGGTGCTCCTGGTCCACCTCAATAAGGTCGAACCTTAGTATTTTGGTTTCTTTGAACCTATTGACCCCTACTAGAAGTATTGTGTGGTAAAGGAGAAGGGAAACTTACACCATGGAACCTTAGTCCCATTTGTCAAAGAAAATTTTCCAATGTAGAAATGTTGGTACACTACAAATTATGCTTCTCCATCCACGAGCATGGGTAAATACTCTAGGATCCTCTAATCTACCTCGAATGCATCACACATCTATTTATACCACTTCTCTAAGTGCGCCTTGTGAGCGGTGTCATGGTTTCACAAGTGTATTTTTAAAATCTCTTTGTGGGTGAGGGATCCTCTTTTGGATACTCCCAAACAAACTTTTCCAGCCCATCGACACTCCAATTTCTGAAAATACAATGGTGAGGAGGATGTTTCAAATAATATCTTCTCTCCCTCATGTGTGTTACTTATGATCTCATCCACGATGAAAGAAGACAAGTTATAGATGGTTCCCTTTGATATCTTCCGACATACATTTAGCCATGCCTTGTTCACTTGCATCCATCATTTCGATCATTGAGCTTGGTCACCAAGTGCGTGGCCATCCTCATAATAGGGTTTGGAATCTCTGTGATGTCAAAGTATTGTGAACCCTTCTTGTAGTCATATGTTGTTACAGTCTCCTTGATAGCCTCCTTGTCACTCAAATCATCATCTATACTTTCTCCTTCACAAATAAGGCCTATGAACTTGGATATTAGTTGTGGTGTTATGCACATCTTACGCCCCGTAAAATAAAAGTGATCCTCATGCATGCACGACATCAACCATTGATAAAGGCACTCAAGCTTGCCAAAGTAAGGCAACTCATATAGTTGCAATAATCCTACCTTCTCTAATTTAACCTTCACCTCGTCATGTATGGATATCCCATCGGTGTCCTTTTTGTTAACTCATGCCCTGGGTGGACCAACTCTAGCACCATCTCCTTCTTAGTTGTGCTCATGCGATGGTTATAATCACTCATAGTCATTTGCCTTAGATGTGACACCCATTCCTTTCCTAGCAATACTCCATTTGGGTATTGCATTTCTATGTACCATTCTTTGTTGGAGCTTGTGATGGTAGTGGTTTGCTTTCCTTTTCCATTTCCCTTTAGTTTCTTTAGTGAAACAATTACCTTCTTAGGTGCCATACTTTATGTCGGGGTAAACTACAAACTCCTTACTCTACTTTTCTACACTCCAAATTCAAATCCAAAGCTCAACTCCTGGAATAAATCCTTCTATCCTCATGCCCTAGCTTCCAAACCCTAACTAGTAAAACCTTCCATAAGACGATGCACTTCAAACAATATTTCCTCATGCCCACCCTCCTATGTACTCCTTCCTTCTAGTTTGCAGATATAATTTAATCATATGCTTAAATTATTATGATTCTTCTTCCTTCGCACCAATCTCTCTCTGGATGCCCAAGTTCATAAGAGGGATTCAACTTCATAATAAAAATATAGAAAATAACTTTCCGACCTTGTATTTATAGTTTTTGCTTCCCTCTAGAAATAAATGTTATGTCACCTACCAATGTACTTTAACATTAAATGTGACCTTTTCCACTAAGCTAACTTTAAGTGCCCTTACCCACGTGCCACATCTTGCATGAAAAATACTTTAAAACCTTATGGCGTGCAAAAATCTAATCCAACCTAAGACTCTTACGTATGTGTGTACAATGCCGAAGGCACTTCTTCTATCCTTTACCTGATTTTTTCCTTTCCTACCTCATGTTGTTCCTGCACTCTTCATCCTTTGTACGTGGTATTTGTTATAGCCTTCTTGACACCATAATTAATTATCCACCGTTTCCTCATGTGCTTTCTCAACCTTACGTGATTCCTTCTATTGGGCCACTCTTTTTGTATTACTGAGCCTATACTTTGCTTTGCATTACTTTACCCCACACTAAAACAAATATGCACTCCTCTACGCATACACAACCTAGAAAAATAATGTGGTTCAGTGCATAAGGCCCAAAACGAAACCAAAAGAGAGGAACAAGCAACGTGAAAGGGAAACACAAGAAAAGAAAAGCATAAAGGGAAATTCTAAGCTTGGGTTCATTTTAAGAGACATCTTGGAAATCAGAGGTGGAAAATACCTAGTGAATATCCCCAGAACTAGTTTCACTGAAAGGAAATTTTTTTGGGGTTTGTGTGTAAATGTTTCACCTACAAAAAGGCTATAGAAACACAATAGGAGATTTGTTATCACACGTCGCCATTAAAGGTTGTTGACACGATCAAATAGAAAACCTCTTATCACACGTCAGCAATAGTCTTATCCACACGAAAAAAATCTTTTGTCACATGTTTGAGCCTCCACCCTCCTCCATCATCAGGTAAACTGTAACTCATTTTCTAATCAATTTTCCAACACTTCCCTCTTGTTGTGCATCAACATTGCCCTCTGTTACACGTATTAACACCACCCTCCTATCACTCATCAACACCCCCTCTTCAGTTGTGTGTCAACACCACCCTCATGTTGCATGTCAAAACCTCCCTCATATCACTTATCAACACCGCCCCTCCTTCAGCCCTGCACATCAACACCACCATATTGTCATGGCGTCAACACCACCACCCTCTGTCAATCTCCGTCAACACTTCGACCTCTTATCACACATCTACATTCGCACGTCAACAAAATCTCCTTATCACATGTTCAGTCGGTGGAAATGTTTTTTCATGTGTCTAAGAATAATACTTGTTTCTTGGCTACAAATTTGATGAATATCTATAAAACTACACTTTGTATAATCGGCCTCGATTACTTTTGCAAGTTTATTGTAATTGATAATAGATATTCCCCCATGTGCTTTATGAGTGAAGTAGAAGTGTTCTACCCGGTGAATAATCTAGGATTATATGGGGATACATTTCAAGTTTGTAGGTGAAACTCGACCCCTAAAAATTAAACTGTAATTTTAGCAAATAGGTCTTTGACCCACGCTCTTGGAGGATGAAAGAAAAATCACCTTTTCAAATTTTCCTCAAATGGAATATTTGCCACTAAAATTATCCTTGTTCTAAGCTAGTGGTAATACTACCTTATTACAAACACCAAGAAGACTTATTTATAGTAGGGCTTTAGCCTACTCCCATTAAAATGACTTGGTAATCTCATCCCATCTAGCGCTTGTAACTGGAAAGTGCTTGAATCAAGAATGTACGAGATGATGTAGGGTCCCAACCAATGGACTTTCAACTTCCCAAGATGGCATAGATACTTGGAATCATATAACAACACCATCTACCCAACCTCAAACTACTTGTTCTTGATATGATGATCATGTCATGCCTTTTGTCTTGCTTTTTCTATCTTTTGACTCCATCTAGCAAGTGATCACATTTTGTCTAACTGCATCAACTTATCAATCCTCTCTTCCAAAGCACTTGTTCATTAGCTAACCCTCCATGTGTGCTATATGTAGCGATGGTAACATGAATTCAACTGGAAAAATAGCCTCTGTGCCAAACACCAATTAAAATGGTGTGGCCTTGTTCAACCTCTTGTAGGTTGTCATGTATGCCCATAGAACATTGATACTTTGTCATCCCAATATTTTCTTCTAACATCACATATCTTAGTTAATGTGTGACTTAGTATTTTGTTAAATGCCTCAGCAGTTCCATTTTCTTGAGGGTGATAGGGGGTAGTCTTGTGATGGGCCACCATAAATTCTGCTAATAGAATCCTAATCGTTTCATTGAGAAAATGTGTACCTCTATCACTTGTTAAAATTAAAGGAAAACCATATTTTACCTTTCCATGTAATGATGATTATATTATCCCATATAAATCTAGCGATTGTCATTTACGGTGTAATCCTTTGTAGGTGTTGCCTCCGCCTAATGAATTAAGTAATCGATTTAGAAAGTAATGATATACCGCAAACCACCAAATTTTGCGTGGTTGAAAAATTGGTCCTACAAAGTTGATTTCCACATTTTTCAAATGGTTCAACGCTGGTTATTGGTCATAAGGGTTTCATCCTCTTTCTAGGTTTCCCAAGGTGTTGAAAATGGTTACATGCCTTGCAAAACTCAATATAATCCGGTAGATGGTTTCCCACCAAATCCTTACTAGTAAAATCTTCCCGTGGTAGTATTTTTGCTTAGTATCCTCCCTAATCCCACCATGTGCTTCCTCCATAATCACCACACGCTCATGCTCCAAAACACATCGGCGTAGAACCTCATCATGACCTAACTTATACAAGTTTCCAATAATCAACATTTAGGGTACAATGCGTATTACTAACTACTTTCTCTTAAAATATTTCATCCCTTATGAGACCACACCTGTTTTAAAAACACTGCGATATCTTCCAAGTCTGAGGGCACATGCCATAACCTAAATAGTTGTGCATGTGCATGTCCTACTTTGAGTTAATCCTTGATAAGTGGTCAGGTCCTGAATTACTTTTTCCTAGTTTTACAACCACTATGAACTCAAAATATTGAAATAATAGGACCCAAAGACATATGCACCCTTGCAGCACGGGATTTTTGACTAAGTATTTCAATTCCATGTGGTCCATGTAGAATATAAATGGTGTTTCCAATAGATACTTCCTGAACTTGTGCAACACATAGATCATGGACAATGCTTCACACTTAGTAGTTATGTAATTTTGTTCTCGCTAGTGTGAAATTCCTACTTGTAAAACACAAGGGATGATAAAAAAATTCCCTCACTAGGTTGTCTTAATCTTGCTCCCATAGTTGTCCCCGAGGCATCAACATCACATGGAAAGGCTTATCCGAAGAAGGAAAACGTAATATGGGTGTTGTGACAAGCCTATCCTTCAAAGTATTAAAAAAATTATGTTGTACCTCTCCCTAATGAAAGTCACTCTTGTGTTTTAGCAATTCCTCCAAAGGCATGGTGATTTTGGCATACCCCTTGATAAATTTCTGTGTAGTATCTCGCATGCCCAAGGAATCCATGCATTGCGCTTTGAATAGTTGGCTCCCTAATCCTATAATAATAGCTGTAATTTTTTTGGGATCCATTAGTAAACCTTCTTTGCATATAATATGCCCTAACATGGTTCCAAATGGAGTATCAAATACACATTTCTTATTGTTTAGGATATCCTTAATTGCCAACATCTCTCAAACATTAGCCTCAAAATATCACAATGGTCTTTCATCAATCACTACACAATCTAGTCATCTAGGTAAAATTGAAGAAATATGTGGATGAAGTCTGAAATGCTTATACCATGATGTGTGAGAACACAACAAGCGCATTCTTCAATCCAAAAGGAATAACTATGTAGGAAAAAATTCCCCATTCAACTTGGTGAATTCTTTCTTTCTCTAGTCTTCCTTTGCAATCCTGACTTGGTGATACCTTGAGAACCCATCCATGAAAGAGTAGACTTTACACCCAGCTACTCCCTCCAAAATGTTTTCAGTAAAGGGGTTTGGGAAAGGATTGATGACACATACCACATTCGGATCCTCAGTAGTCAACCGAGATTCGTATCCTCCCATCCTTCTTGATACATTCGATGACCATTGGGCTAATACATTCGATTTACCACTACCTCAATGATACCATATGTTATCATCTTTTCTATTTCTCCTTGACACATACACACAAATTTGAATTATTTTGATAAGGCCTCTTCCGAATCGGGAACACACCTTCCTTAAACTTGATCTTCATCTCCCCAAGGAATGGTGGACACCTTTGAGTTCATGGTACCCATGAGGGAACAAATCCTGGAACTCGCAAAATAGATCAATGACCTTTGAAACTTATTTTTCAGACCAATAGTCCCCGTGATAGCTTCTTTTGGTTATGTCTTTGTCCCAATGTTAACCTTCTTTATTTTCAATGGATCATGGTAGGAACGTGCTCACTCATAGGTGTTGTCTATAACCATGTACGTACCTTTAGAGTGGCTAACATCCAGATTTTCCATCTCTTCTCCGTCTACTACATAGACCATTTTTACTTTTTCTTTTTCCATGCATGTGCGCTAAAGTTGTACTTCCTCTAATTCTTTTACATTGAGGTACATCCAAAAATAAGGATCACCCAATAATTCCAAAGTAGCCTATCTTACGCCATAACACTATCTTCCATTATAAGGCACTTGATTACTTACTAACACTATATCCACTAATGGCTTTGTACTCCTGTACTTGAAATCTTGAATGAGATCAGCTACCAAATCCCGCCAATTACCCGTTTGATGACACATCTACGAATGAATATACAAGCACATGCACAACCTTGTAATGTGGAATAAAAATTATGCACCCATAAAAAGGTGGTAACGCTTCTACGTTTCCCATCTAGGCCTTTTCACATGCTTTGATATGAAATGAGGCGGTCTCTTTAACATGGTAATCTTGTATGAAAGTTAGTGTGTTGCTCTTGTAGAACCTTACGAGAGAATGGAATTTTTACCTTGTGCCATTCTAGGGGGATTTTCGGATGGGTATCCCACTAGTGTGCTGCAGTTCTAAATAGGTTATAACTAAGCACTCCCCTTATTTTTTCCACATTCTTCCACTAAGCCTCCATTTCTTACAAGAAAGTTTCAGGATATGCTCCCTTAGAGTAACTTGGCAACTTCTTCCTTCTAGGTGCTTGACCGAGCGCATCTTTGTTACCCTTGTTAAAAATCCTCTTAAATATCACCCATCAACTCATAAGTCCCATGTGCCTAATTGTCACATGCCATACTAGTGGTATCACTCAAGGAATGGGCATCTTCAAACTAGATAACTCCCTCCACTAGGATGAATTATCTCGGGATCTCTCGATGGAGTGCACATAGATTATGTCAAGGAATTCTTCTCCTAAGGCCTCAAAGTATAGGGCACTTTGAATTCCCATTTGTTTAAGGGATAATCCCACTTTATTCCTTGTTCTCAAAGCTAATATACCCTTTGTTAAACCGTAGGTCAGCATTGATTTTGTAACACCATGGGTTCCCAAGTAATGCTGGAAATTTTTCTACCTCGGTGAGCGCAAGACTTCAAAGTATCAGTGAGCTTGGCCCCTTGAATGGTGATAACTACATCCTTCAAAACTCCAATGGGCATTTCCTTAGTCTTATTTTCCATATACAACACATTTGAAGATGGCTATAATACGTGCCTTCCCATTTGATGCCAGACATCTAAGGTAAGAACATTGACCTCTGCTCCCATGTTGATGAGGATATTACTTAGAAGCCATCCATCAACAACTGCATTCAAAGTAATCTCCTTATCATAGTCAAGGTTGTGAGGAGGAAGGTTTGCATGCAAAACCTACCTTTCACACTTTGCTCCTACACATGGTACCTTCTCTCTTAGCCATTCTCCTAGCAAGGGAATAATATTCTCTTCCTTAACATTCTACATACTTCCTTGACCTCATCCAGGTCATCCTTTGGAGTCTCAACATTCTTCCTTTTCTCCAATTTCTTTGATTTCTCCTTTAGACATTAGATCTCTCCTTGTAAAATCCAAATCATGTCGACAATCTCTTGATACACCTCCTTCTGATGAGTAGGGTCTGGATACTTTCCATTTACCACCTCCTCTCTTGAAACTAGTTTCCTCTGTCTTGGCATATCCCTAGCATGCACGGCCTCTGCTCGTGCATCTCCACCAAGTACATGTTTAGCCCGAGTCATGTGCCACTCTTGGCATCCATTGTGAATCAGCCTTCTTGATGCTCACCATCCCAGTGCCTTTTTCTTTCCAGTCTTGCACTTACTAGTTCATATGCTCATAAAGCTGGACACTCTTCGTACTTATGTTTCTTTTCACACCATGAGCATTGTAATAGATCAGGAAACTCACATTTGTAATGCTATGTAGATCCATAGTTATAATAGGTTTCTCATAGGAATTCACTTCGTCCTCCACTATGATTACTTGTGGCCATGAAATCCTCTGCGAAAACCTCTTCCATGCACTCCTCCATATGTGCATCCTTCATAATGATGATCATCATCCTTGGAACTACTTACAAGGCTAATCTAGTGCACACCAAGATCAATAACATCATAGATATGATCAATTAGTTTGTAATCCTTGGTATCATAGGTCATAGAGGTAAAATATTACAATAGTAAGAAAAATTCTTGTGGATTGCATGTTATAGTAGAGGGCATCTACTTGCATCATGATCCCTATGGAAAATTTCACTGAGTCTACTCCCATAGTGTATACCAGCTTATAAGGGAAACTATCCTTTGCATGTCCCTCCACTTCACGCCTATACCTCATGCGCTAAGTTTGCAGAGAAAGATTCTCCATTCTCTTGGCCATTACAAGTAATTTGGCGTCAGAAAAGGACTAAAACTAGTATAAATGCTCCCAACAACTTTCAAATGTAGGGCAGCTTCTAATGCCTCGCGCGAGTCTTTGAAAGTTTTTGTGTGAGATCCCTTCTAAATGATGTTATTAATCCTCTAAAACGAGCTACGAGAGAATGCGAGAAGTTGCGAGAAAATAAGCTGGACTAGAAAAAAATTGTGAAAATCGGCTAAGTCCTTGTCTAGAAATATTTGGGACGTTCGGGACACAAGGCGCGGTTCGGCGAAACGCCTCTCGGGCGGCCCCGCCATGCACTTGGGACAAGTGGAACAAATGTACGTGAAGGACGCGAACCGGCGGTTCGGCGAAAAGAAGAAGCTCGGCAGCACAAGGACAAGTGGGACAAAGGGCGCGTGGGACGCGGATAGAGGAAGGAAAGCCAATCGAGATCACGCCACGTGTCACCGGCGAGAAAAGGGCGAGGAAGCCCATTTCGGGTGGATCGGAGGATTTTGTCCCATGAAACCTTTGACCCAGGACATTTGGGACAAAAGGACGCGGTGGGCGTGAAAATCGGCGAGGCCGTGGACAAATCACGGCATGACACGTGTCGCGAGGAAAAGGTCAAAAGTCAAAGGGGCGAGTTTTGAGCAGATCAAACCAATGAAATAGTGCCACGTGTCCAAGTTTAAAGGCCCCTGAGAAAAACCCACGAAAAGGTGGAGAGAGGAATTGCTCGGTGGACGAGCTGCCACGTGTCGTCAGGATGGCGAGAAGCGCGGGAAAAGAAATTTAAAAATCCGTTTTCACTGTTTTGTGCCCTAAATCTTCAGACCTTCATATCTTTCGATCCAGAGCTCGGATTTGCACGTTCTTTATATCAACGGAAAGCTGTTGAAATTCTCTACATGATTCTAGGGTCAATCTTGCATTTTGGTGTAGTTTTGGAGGAGAAAATTAAGAAAATGTCTCGCGTGTGTAATGCTTCAACAACCAACTTTAATACGGTGAGACGACTCGCCGCTCTGTTGAAACGACCCCGTTTTGCCAGGATCCACCGCTTGGATCATAATGAGATGATTTAAATGCTACCAAGAAGTGGTTGGAGTAGATTCTGAATTTCCCCTCTCTCCTCTCTCATTTCTTGATATATATTGTAAAGAGAAGCCCTTTTAAGAGGTCGGACATTTTTTGTTTTGCATCCTCCCTTCTTCCCTCGCTTGCAAGAGAGTTTGTGGAGCTTTCAAACCTCCCATATAGGTTGTAATGCCAGTCTTTTGCCTCTTGGCCACTGCAATATACTGTATTGACTTTTGAGCAATAATATATATGTTTGTGATTGATTCTCAACCCTCTCATGTATTCATTGTTGTCGTTTTGATCTCTTATTGCAGTTTGGTTACCTGTGCATGGTGTTTGTATTGCATTTATGTGGTCTGTGTTAAATTTGCAAAACAAATGTCTAATATTCCTCGGTGCATCACCTTTGTAGTTTAGGTTTTATTCTATGCATTTTCTTACCCTGTCTCCTTGGCAAGTTAGATTAGGTTTTAGTAAACCCTCTGCATTTTTTGTATGCATCTGAACAGAGGAATAGGAACCAGCCTTCTCTGGAGAATCTTTTCTCATCTTCACAAGTCCCACACTTGGAGAAAGGATTCCATGTTGTGCAATCACACTGGATGCCTGAACATCAACCTAGAAGCCTGATCTGCATCCGGAAGTCTTTGTGTGAGTCTGCAACAATAGTTTTGGCACGCCCGGTGGGACACTAGAGGTCTCATTTTTATTGCAGCAAAGTTGATATGCATCTGCTGTAGTTTTCTTGCTTATAAGAGCTATTATTTGCATATCTGGCGACTCCAAGGGGAAGAATCAACTGGTTTCAGCAGTGCAGGCCTGAAAACTCATGAGAAGAATCACCACAAGGTCAAGAGTCGGAGAAGAAGAAGTGTTGTTTGAATACTGCTGAGTTATCTCTCGAGAAGAAGGCAAAGAGGAAGAAGGATTCAAAGGTCTCCATCTCCACCAAAGCAGAACTCTCTCAACTCCTCCACAGAGGCCTTTCTTTGATATCTGAGGGTTTTAAGACCAATCAGAATGGCTCGAGAACAACCCCTACGTCAACTTCACGGGCGGCAGCCCACTTGCTCTCAATGCACAACATCCAGTTCTATTGCGGCCTTGAAGAACATTCCCTACTTCTTTGGAGAAAATCGGACTACTCAGGTGATCATGTTAAAGATATTGCTAACCTTTGTGCGATCCATGAAATCGATGAAATGCAAGTGGCTGTCAAATTACTGGCATCTTCATTCAAGGGTAAAGCATTGCAATGGTTTAGGAGCCTTGGGGCTGGTTCTATTACAAACTGGAATCAGTTGTGCATTGCACTTCACGAGCAATTTGGAGAGAAGGAGACAACTTGTCTCTTTTGGAGATTGACAACTATCAAGAGAGCCCCAACGAGCGGTGGTGACTTGACTTCAGATTTCAAAGGTCTTGGGATAGGATTCCGGTGGCGGTCGAGGCCAACGACGGAGGTGCTTTTCTATATTACCTTAAAGCTTTGAATTCTGATATTTCTATGTTAATTCAGTCCATGGGAGGCACAACAATCCCTATGGCTTATAGCATTGCCATTAGAGCGAAAAATTGTCTTATTCAAGTGGTAAAGCGGCTCCTAGGCCTCCTATGCCCTTGTATCCAAACTTAGAAAATCCAAGCACTAGTCAAGCACCCACTTTGGCTCTGTTCCCACTCCTAGAAATCGAGTTTGAATGAAGCTTCCACTTCATCTCAAGTGCTTCAAATGAACTCGAGAGGTCATGAAAGCTTGATTTGCAAAATTTGGGAAATGAGTGGTTACTATTAAGAAGCGTGCAAGCCCAAGGTTTGAGACCTTCTTATCAACCTCAAGCTCAGCTAATAGGCAGCCATACCAACCACAAAGACCACCTAATCCAGCTGCAAATATGAATCAAAATCAAAGCCAAGTAAGGCCTCCTGCCGATAGACCATTCCAGCCCTATAATCCAAATGCCATATCTACGCCTCTAAGGCATTAGTGCCAACACGAGAACAACATTGCTCGGGAATATGATTGGTGCTTTCCATGCAGCGAGCCTCACAACCAATCCATGTGCTTGATGGTGCTCTCAATCAAGCACTAATGGTGACAACTACCGGTGTGGAGGCGAGGCGATCGAGAGCGACCAACAACCAGAAACATTCCAACAGCAATCAGCCCCAAATGACACTACATTGGTGTGGCAGCGAGAAGATTTATGTGGCATGAATCGGCGTAGTTTCTCGAGGTGTTGCAGCCAACACAAGGTCAAAAAGGAGGAATGGGTGAAGAACAGCCATTAGCCCCAGCCGATCCACAACCTTCCACGGCTCCACAAATGATTGGCAAGCGAGTCAGTTTCAAATACACAAGGGCAGCCAAGAACAGCCCCTAGGCCAACTCAAATGCCGGTTATTTCTTGCCCACGTGCGAGGAGTAAGCGTGCAAACCAAAGGACAACGAGAGAGATTCTTCATCACCATTGGTATCATTGATCGGATGAAGAAGACAAACGTTAACATATCAATGTGGGAATCCCTATCTATCCCGGGCCAAAGAGATGCTGCTGCAAGCTGCCATGAAGGATTGGACAACTTGAATCAGCGGGTTCGGATGCACGAGACAAAGTGCTTACAAATGCTTGCTTGGCTGAAGGAAGTCATGGAGGACAACAAGGTAAAATGTTGAAGCCCCCTCCTTTACTATGTTTCATTAATCATTGGGGATAAACTAGTACACAATTGCATGATTGATTCGGGGCAAGTAGCTCCGTGATGCCCAAGCAAATAGCTGATCAGCTGGGTCTCGAATATGAAGTAATATCTAAAGGAGTAGTGCAATTGGATGGGACAGCAATAGCAACAGTTGGAGTGATTAAAAACTTGAGTCTTACCTTGCATGCATGTCAAATGTTGTTGTCTTACAAGATGTATCAATCATAGACCTTCCACCACTCTTTGCCCTTTGCTTGTCGAGGACTTCACTGACCAAGATTGGAGGGTATTTGTCTGCTTGATTGGTCTCACATCTTTATTTAGAACAAGGTATGGAACTAAGGCCACAATCAGATCGAACCCATTGCAAACTTCCATATTGAGCCTTACACCCCAAGTCAGATTAATGCCAATTGCTCGGCATTTGATCAAGAAGATCACCCTAGTGCTTGATGAGGTGACACGAGGTTGGAAGTATCCCGGACCTAACTCTTGATGAATGGGCAAACAAGATACATGCTTTTGATCCCTATCGAAGTAGAAGAATACGAAAGTGGGAGTCTATTGTATACATGAAGAAAATCAACTTTGTTCTAGCATCACCAAGCCAAGCCATAATGATGACAACGAGGTATGGCAGCTATTTTTGATGGATCGAGGAGTAGGCAAGGTGCGGGGAGGTGGAGCCATGCTTGTTTCACCCAAGGAATAAAGTACTATTCAGCTTTTAGATTTCAATTTGCATGCTCAATAACAACTGCTGAATATGAAGCCTTGGTGCGAGGATGCATTGGGCAATCAAGAGAAAAATAAAGAATCTGCAAGTCTTTGGGGATAGTGAATTGATTGTAAATCAGGTCAAGGGGACGGCATCTTGCCAAGAATGATCTACTCGGGTGCTACAAGCAGGGTGTGGGACCTCATGGAAGATTTTGAAGGTTTTGGCATCGAATCCATTCCCAGAAAGAGAATCAAAGCTGCTTGGCAGGCTTGCAGCGGTAGGGGCAGCCTTTGACATTACGAAAAGCATTCAACAAGACAAAGGTACAGCCAAACATCCACGTGATTGTGAGGCCTTGGTGCGGATAACAATGTCGGTTGGCAAGTGTTTGAGAATGACCAGCAAATCATCAATTTCCTACTGAGAAAAAGTGAGTTCTCTGCCGGGAATCAAGACAAGTTGCATCAGCGAGTATGGTGACCAAGTGGTGCGTTGAGAACTAACAAATTACCAAAGGCCTCATAACCTTGGAGTCGATCTTGACCCGAATGATCGAGTTCGGAAGGAGAAGGCAAACATTCAAGTAAAGGGTGAGGATTGAGCCTATTTTAGTGGAAGAAGGCAAAACATTGCAGATTGGCAAAGTAAGTACCTCACAGAGAAATCTGATTTTGTTCGGCTTTGCGAGAATTTCGGATGTCTTCGCTTGGAGCTATGAAGACTTGAGAGGATTCAATCAAATTTGGCACAACATACCATAGGTGGATCGGATCTAAGCCCATCGGGCGAGAAGAGAGACCAGTCAACCCTCACATTGAGCCTCGATGAAGAAAGAGCTAAATAAGCTAATAGAAAGCATTATATTCCCGATCAAGCACTCAAGTGGGTTGCTAACTTGGTTCAGTCGGGAAGAAGAGCGGAGAAATCAGGTTGTGTGTGGACTTAGAGACCTCAATAGGGCATCTCTCGAGGATCATTATCCACTCCCTTCCATGGAGCAAATATTGCAAGTAGTATCCGGTTGAGAGAGATTTCTCTCTCTAGATGGCTACTCGGGGTATAATCGAGGTGATGGTAAAAAGAGGACCAATTCAAGACAAGCCTTCACAACTAAATGGGGCACGTATGCTTACAAGAAGATGCCATTTGGGCTGTCAAATGCTAGTGCTACCTTTGAAGGGCAATGGACATGGCGTTGAGGGCTTGATCAACAAGATAGTGCTTTGATATACCTTGATGACATCACTTGTATTCTCAAGAATGCGGCGAGACCATCTCTTTCACCTCGGGCAAGTGTTTGAGAGGTGTAGAAAGTTGGAGTGTCTTTGAACCCCAAGAAGTGCATCTTTCTTGCACATGAAGGAAAGCTCCTTGGCCATATTGTCTCGAAAGAGGGGTGATTGACCCGAGAGAGAGTTGAAGCCATAAAACCTTGCCATTGCCAAGTCACAAGAAGGCTCTTGAAGCTTCTTGGGAAGGATCAATTTTGTCGCGAGGTTTATCCAGATTTTGCAGCCCTTGTCAAGCCCATCACCAAAATGTTAAAGAAGAGCATGGCTTTTAAGTGGACAGCGAGAAGGCAAGGAGAGTTTTGAGGCAATCAAAGAAGCTATCTCTCAAGCACCTGACTCTCATTAACCGAGACTTCTCAAGGATTTCATCCTCTATGCATTTGGAGGTGATGACACTATCTCTGCCATTACAGTACAGAGAACAAAGATAATGATGAGCAGCCGATTGCCTTTTTCAGCGAGCCTAGGCATTGCTGAGGTGAGGTACTCTTTTATTGAAAAGCATGTACTTGCGGTAATCGAAGCTTGAAGAAATTCAAGCATTTAGTCTCAAACAACAAGGTCAGTTGCTGGTCTCACATCTTTGGAGTTAAAGACTTCCTCCTCAACAAGGATTTGAATGAGAAAAGGGCAGGTTGGACACCCGTGTCATGGAGTATGACATTGATATCAAGATCACCAAGCTGGTAAGAGGAAAGGAGGCTGTGTGAGCAGCTGGTTTTGGGGAAGCAAAAGGAAGTATGCAACGAAGAAGAGGCTGTTTTGACAGTCCAGGACAATCATGAGCCAAGTGGCAATCAAGAAGAAGATGATGCTTCCCCCACTCCTTGCTGGACCCAAGATATTATGCACTTCCTAGGTACAGGCCAGTGCCCCCTAGAGATGAACAAGACCCAAAGGAGACACTTCAGGTTGCAGGTTGTTCCGTATGCCATTGTTGATGGAGTTTTGTTCAAGAAAGACGTGAATGGAGTGTTGCTGAGATGCATTAGCATAGATCAGATTCAAAGGGTGTTGGAAGAGTTTCATGGTGGACCAGCTGGTGGCCATTTTGCACCAAGAGTGACAGACTCTAAAAATCATGAAGGCTGGTTATTATTGGCCTAAAATCTTGATGATTGCTATGCATGGATCAAGAGGTGTAAGAATTGTGCATTCTTCACGGGAAAAGAAGTTTGCTGCCCTTCCATTGCATCAATCTCGGTTGACCAGCCATTCATGCAATGGGGTTTGGACTTCATTGGAGTCATTAACCCCAATTCAAGCCAAGGGCATAAATGGATTTTGTGACCACCATGACTACTTCACCAAATGGACGAGAAGCGGTAGCACTCAAAAAGAGGCAAATGAGTCTAGCATCCTAGACTTTTATGAGGAATAACAACCAGATTTGGTGTACTACCACAATAATCTACGATAATGCATTGGCATTCATTGGATCTAAGGTGGTGAGTGGGCCGTCAAGAGCGGTATTTACTGAGCACTTCATCGAACTATTACCCTCGGGGTAATGGCGGGCGAGTCTACAAGCAAGAACTTGTTAAGGATCATTAGGAGAACTCTTGATGAGAATCAGAAGTCTTGGCACACCAAGCTGAAATCAGCCTTATGGGCTGATAGGATCACTCCCAAAAGATCCACAGGTAACTCTCCATTCAGGCTTGTCTATGGAAGAGAGGCAATCTTGCCCATGTCACTTGAGTTACCAACATTGGAACTCATGAAGCAGCTGGAGTTACTTGAATTTGAGCCCATGGAGGTGAGATATGCAGAGTTGATGGAGCTGCAAGAGATCAGAAATCAGGCATCCCAAGCAATGGAAAAGGATCAAGCTTTGATCAAGAAAACCTTCGATAGAAAGGCCAAGGATAGATCTTTTCAAGTTGGAGATCTAGTGTTGAAATGGGATGCGGACAGAGCAAAACCGGGAAGGCATTCAAAATTTGATGCTATTTGGAGTGGCCCATACATGGTCACAAAGTGCAAGAGCAGCAATGCTTTCCAATTGGCCTCATTGGATGGTGAAGAACTGCAGATTCCAGTAAATGGAATCTATCTCAAACATTGCTATTGAAAATAAAAGGTTCACCCTTGTAAATATTAGTCTAGATTTCAATTCCTCTAAGTGCGTATGCACATTGTCTTGTTGTAGTTAGGTTTCAGTTTCCCTAAGTGCTTTGGCGCAGGTTTTGTCGCTCCTAGTTTGAGTTTTTACAGTTCAGCGTGCTCTCATGGAGGGAGTTGCAGTATCAGGCTCATTTCAGGTCATTGTTTATGACTCCATGCCCAATGGATCACAAAAAGGCAACTGGTCTTTTCATCTAGCAGGCAGATGACCCCGCTGAGTCGCCAAATTGTTATCCAACTTCACCCCCAGGGTTGAATTGATAACATACATCAAGATTCTCAAGTCCCAGGCTGAAAAAGAATGAGCTCTGAGAGAATGTGAGAAGTTGCAGAAAATAAGCCTGGACCAGAAAAAAATTGTGAAAATCGGCTAAGTCCTTGTCCTAGAAATATTTGGGACGTTCGGGACACAAGGCGCGGTTCGGCGAAACGCCTCGGGCGGCGGAAACACTTAGGACAAGTGGAACAAATGTATGCGTGAAGGAGGCCATGAACCCGGCGGTTCGGGAAAAGGAAAGCAAAGCTGGCTTGAGGGCCGGAGAGGCGAGAAAAGGACAAGGAGTGAGGACAAGGGACAAGAGGGCGTGAACCGGAGCGGATAAGCGAAAGGAAAGCAATCGAGATCACGCCACGTGTCACCGGCGAGAAAAGGGGACGAAGCCCATTTGGGGTGGATCGGAGGATTTTGTCCCATGAAACCTTTGGGACATTTGGGACAAAAGGACGCGGTGGGCGTGAAAATCAGCGAGGCCGTGGACAAATCACGGCATGACACGTGTCGCGAGGAAAAAGGTCAAAAGTCAAAGGCGAGTTTTGAGCCTTGATCAAACCAATGAAATAGTGCCACGTGTCCAAGTTTAAGGGGCCCTGAGAAAAACCCGTGAAAAGGTGGAGAGGAATTGCTCGGTGGACAGAGCACACGCCACGTGTGTCGTCGGATGGCGAGCGCGGGAAAAGAAATTTAAAAATCCGTTTTCACCTGTTTTGTGCCCTAAATCTTCAGACCTTCATATCTTTCGATCCAGAGCTCGGATTTGCACGTTCTTTATATCAATGGAAAGCTGTTAAAATTCTATACATGATTCTAGGGTCAATCTTGCATTTTGGTGTAGTTTGGAGGGATAAAATTAAGAAAACGTCTCTGACGCGTGTAATGCTTCAACAACCAACTTTAATATAACAGACAACTCGCCGCTTCTGTTAGACAGCCCGCCGTTTTGCTAGGATCTGCCACTTGGATCATAATGAGATGATTTAAATGCTACCAAGAAGTGGTTGGAGCAGATTCTAAATTTCCCCTCTCTCCTCTCTCATTTCTTGATATATATTGTAAAGAGAAGCCCTTTTAAGAGGTCGGACATTTTTTGTTTTGCATCCTCCCTTCTTCCCTCGCTTGCAAGAGAGTTTGTGGAGCTTTCAAACCTCCCATATAGGTTGTAATGCCAGTCTTTTGCCTCTTGGCCCTTTACTGATATCTTTTGTATTGACTTTTGAGCAATAATATATATGTTTGTGATTGATTCTCGACCCCTCTCATGTATTCATTCTTTGTCGTTTTGATCTCTTATTGCAGTTTGGTTACCTGTGCATGGTGTTTGTATTGCATTTATGTGGTCTGTGTTAAATTTGCAAAACAAATGTCTAATATTCCTCGGTGCATCACCTTTGTAGTTTAGGTTTTATTCTATGCATTTTCTTACCCTGTCTCCTTGGCAAGTTAGATTAGGTTTTAGTAAACCCTCTGCATTTTTTGTATGCATCGAATAGAGGAGAGGAATAGGAACCGGCCTTCTCGGAGAATCTTTTCTCATCTGTGTTCCGATGGCTCTCCTTTCTCCATGCGAGGAAATCTCATTCGAAGCGAAGGGGATTCTCTCCTATGCTTTCCACGATGGGTAATACATAATGCTTAGGTTCCACGTCCTCTACATGAAACTTGACTCCTTGCAATGTCGTTTGCCTCCATAGATCCATCACACTTGTAACCTCACATTGTCTAGTCATCTCCCTTTCATGAGATTTTCTATACTTGAGTTGTCTCTCCTCCCTATCGCCATTTTCTCAACCCTAGCTTCCTCTCCCAACACTCAGAGAAGTTTAGCTGGCCATGGGAAATGCCTCTAAACTCAAGGTATGACCAAGATCTTCATATCTAAAGGAATAAAAAAATGATCCTTTGGGCTCCCTCAAAAGATAAAACTTAGTAAATTCTAGACAAGAATACGTAGAAATGACATATTCAAGAGTATAAATGGTCAATAATACTCTCCACCAATGATCAACAACATGCATCTAAGTCATATCTACATCCTGAGACTGATAATCATCTTGGGTCCACATGCATGATTTTAGTACTAGTTTGATCTGGATTCATATGCTGAAAGCCACTCATATATTTCTACTTGAAAACAACATAAGAATGTCTCATACAACTCATGGTACAATTTCTCTTCTACCCATCTACGCAAATTTAACTCGGGTCCAAAGTGTTGAATCTTTGAAGAAACCCGTTCTCCATGGTCTTGAACCATCCTTCAACACTTTCTAAGGTCATACACTATGTCATCATCCATCACAAGGACCAAGATGCATGCCATTTCTCACAACAACTTCAAAAAGAGGTCTCGGAAATGGAACCAAGATGTAGTCATTTTTATATCCTTAGACCAATAGTCTAATACCATGCGCACCAACCTATCACCCCGTGGGTGTTAGGTGCTTACTGAGGCATGCGAGGGAACTGAGCCTCTACTTTATGCGAGTCTTGTGAGAATGCATCTTCTTATAACAAGTAGTCAAATGCAAGTGAACAAAAAGAACCATGCATCATTTTGAGAACCTAGGACAAGTTGTCATCTTATTGCATCCCGAAAGAGAAATAATAATAGTATATAGAAATGATTCATACATAAAGGAAATGCATAAGGATTATACTCATGAACACATATATGATTCATAACAGAGCCTTATATTCATATTAACATGTTCAATAACCACATTACATCCCATGAAATCATCACAGACCCTCATATAACAATGCAAAGCCAAGTCATGCATTAGAACTACACTATGTTCATCATATTACAAAAATGAATGCAGAACCATCCCTCTAAGTGTGCCATCACTCCTATATTTTCCTAATCCCAACCCATAGAATCCTCCATGGTGTTTCTGCAGAGATTTTTCTCCTTTATAGTACCTCCGATCTCTCGGGTGGCTCATGTATATCTCTTCTCTTCACACCCTTACCTCTCTCTTTTTCTACCATCCATGCACCTCATTATATAGATTTCCTGCCTTTACCGCCCTACCTTTTAAAGTAATAGATCAGCTACCAAGTGTCTAAGTGGTCTTCCAATGAAGCATTCCTCCTTTACTTTGAGATCTCCACTTTTTGTAATAATGTTCTTTTGTAACCTTCCATCGTATGCATGTAACATTCCCTTTTGATCCTATAGTTGTTAGGATGATACCTTATCCACTTCGCATGCTAGAAGGGTGGTGATTTTCTCGTGTGCTGCCTGGGATGCTAAATATGGCTAAGTCCAAAACCTATTTTTCCTTGTGCACGTGCACCATGTGTTCTATAAAACCCTCGCTAGAACCTTTCCTGCGTGGCTTTAATCCATGTGCCTTTATTCAACTAGGTCCTGCACACCCACACGCCTTCTTGTACTTAGCTAATATTCTAGGGCCCAACAATGAATATGAAGCTAAGACCTTCTGATTCTCCTACATATCCAAACCCCTTCAAACCATGTCACATGATATACCACCCCAATGATGTACTTATTCCTAAATAAAACTCAAGCTCATTTGATGAAGCCTCTACTAGTACATTCATTCTCTCATCAAAACTACCAAATGACACTTCCTTTGATGATGTTATGTAATGTATTTCACTAGGAGAGTATCATCTCCTTACACTTGATTCACTTTCCACACCCTAGACTTATGGTAGACACGATAAACAACCCATCTACAAGCTTAACGTTAGAGATTTCATCTCCTATAGTCCACCACATCTAAAAACTAAAATCGTCTATGGAGGAATCGATCACCCTTCTATACGTCCTACTTATCAATGTTGTGCCATGCCATTCATATTATATTTCAAAATTCTTATATAACCAAGTTTTTGCACAAATGTACCTCATCATTGCGCTTTAGAAAGGCTTTGGATTCAAACATTATGAGAAGGGTATTTACGAATTAATTATCAAACATCCCCTCAAAGCACATGAAAAATATGGACTATGGTATGAGAAACCCACCTCTTAATCTTCCACACACACCACATTCATTTCTATCATAGGATAAAAACTATCTACCCCATCGACACAAGATGACCCTATGGACAACGATGACATGATCTCTATCCCGACTAACTTATTTTTAGTCAATATTTTTACATTAGGACCATTAACTTATCAAAATAATCATGATACTAAGTGTATTCACAAAATTATGCACTTTAGACATTATTTATCTTGGTCTCATACTACTATCTAGAAGGTTCTTGAGTGAAGAAAGTACTAATTAACCCCATCTTTTGGTCATCTTACTTTATTTTATCTCATCATTACCGACCACTTGCATCCATATATCCATTTAGCTTATGTTATCCCAAGTTATTTTATCCTTGATTGGGGCACCCAGTAGTATCTTGGGTCACTGTGGGCACCCCTGGTCCCACCAAGGGTGCCCCGGTCCTTTTGCACTTTCTGGCACTTTTTGGGCTCTTTATAGCCATTTGAGATCTTTATCTTTCTTGTGGTTGGTATTTTGGGGTTAATTATTAAACTAGATCAAGATAATCCTATAAATATAAAGTTATGAGACCATAATGAGGAACCTAACATCACTTATTACTATCACTCCATGTAGAGTTGCATACGTCTATTTCATTGGAGATCACTCTCATCCATATAGCTCCATCACCAAGACATAAGGATAGGACATCTGCATCAAAATTCATAGGAGGGATTATATTTTATTCTATGCACACATTCTATTACATTTTCTACACATAGTTATTGCTCACCACTTCACAAAGTGCAACTGACACAAGAGTAACCTAGGGCATGTTCACACACACTTATACATAGAACTACATTAGGTATGAGATGTAGTGTAGTGCTCAATTATTAAGTCCACCATTATGGAAGCTAAGGTCAGTCCAAGCCCCTTCATATGCATTATTATTTTTAGGGGTTTGATGAATGTTTTGGGGTTTTTCTGGTTTTATTTCATCTTGCATTATTGGTGAAATCTAATGTGGAACAATGAAGTTGATGTGAAAACAACAAGGGTTTTGGACCATCGCCAAACCAATGAAGATTAGTTTTAGAGCATTTTCACAAATCAGACACCCAGATTACGGACTGAGCACCTGTAGGCACCGTGGACCTACTCAAGGTGCTAGGTGCTCCGATCCTACTAGATCCTCCAGATGCACCCTTTTCAAGACTTCGCATAGTAATTCCTAATCCCACGATTTTCTAGTAACACTTGCGACACAATCCTATCACTTCATCGAATCAGCCAAGATTTTTCCTCTTCTTTCTTGCACATTAGGGTTAGAATTTCATTTTGCATAGTTTTTTTAGCTCACATTCTTATTTATAACATTTACTTACTTTATTACAACTGCTCATAGCTTAGATTAACTATCCCCTTACTACATAGTTAATTCATTTTTAGTTAATCATTATGGTGAAACCAATATTCACACACCATCCCTCTTTTCATTTTTTCTTCATATGCCCGTCACTTGTAGAGGGCATTTGGGACTTTTTGATATTGTGAGATTCCCTCATTCACCCATATGGCTTCCAAACAAATGGCCAATATATCTACTTTCATCGCTCCTACTAGAAATCCCTTAGATAGTTCCAATAATGTGCCTCTTCACGAAACTAAGGCATCGATAGTGAGAAGCCATATGATGAAGATATCTATGTTGACCAAGATAAAATTAATGCTATTACCAAATTTCACCAAGCGTTGCATGAAAACCTTACTCATCTCCCTCATGTCTTGCATGCTCTAATCGTCACTCAGCGGGCTCGTGATGCTTCAATTGCCATAGTTGCTTCCTCTACTCCCATGGTCTCCACTCCACCCACTTATGTTTCTACTCCCATTCCTACCACCACAGCTCCCACCATTCACTTTGGTACTCCTCCTTTACATCTTAGTTCCTCTTCGAACTCCCTAGATTTGACCTCTTTATACTAGGACTTACAGACATAGATTCAACAACTTCAACTAGCTACTTCACATACATCACCATCTCTAGATTCTACCTCATTACTACATACTCCTTTCACACCTGCCATATCTACTTATACATTACCACCAAATTTTATCTCTCCTAAGCTACCTATATTTAAAGGCCATGGTGACCCATAAGAGCACTGTTATCCAAAATAAGCCCCCTGCTTATTTTGGCTAACTTGCCTTCTTTATTTCCTTCCTTGTGCTTCAATATAAAATTTTACACATTTTAGGAACTCAAAGGATTCTGGAAATGGCTTCATTAGATAGAGAATTTTCTCACCTTTCCAGAAAGGTAAAATTTTCCTCCTAACTCCTTGTAATTTTTAAGTTATGGCTCGGTGGAGTTTTTTGGGAAAATTTTCCCAAGACAGGCCCGCATCCAATGAAATGGCACCACGTGGCAGAGGAGGTCAGGATGGTAGGGTGAAGTTGGAAAATTTTCCAAGAAGGTTGGCGAGAGGCGCAAAGGAAAAATTTTTCCCGTGGACCCGCGGAAGGAATGGAGAAAAGTTTGTTAAGGCCCCGAGAGTACATCGCATAATGCCACGTGTCTGTTAGTAGGGAGTCGGGGTGGTGGAAGTATTTTTGAAATTTTTCCAAAGTTACAAAAGTGCAAAGGGTAGAATTGGATGCACATTTCCACCAAGCAACCAGAAGATGACACGTGTCACCAAGAGAGCAGGGCGCGGGAAAATTTTGGGATTTTTTCCCAATGTAAAATCAAAAGGAGAAAAGTGAAGTTTGAGCCTGCGATTCCATCAGCTAATTGGGAAGCACCATGTGGTAGAAAAGTGATGGGGCATGAATAATTTATGGGAAATTTTCAAGTTTCGAAAGGGAACCTGAATTTTTCCTAAAATTGCCATTTTTCCCTAAATCTTTAGAGGGGCATAACTTTTGATCCCGAGCTCATATTTTCACGTTCCTTATATCGTTGGAAATCTGTTGAATTTATCCAAACAATGGACTATTAAATTTTGTTTTTTTGGTGGAGTTTGGTGGGATAAAAATGAGAAAACATATTTGGCACGCAAAAATATAGAATTGACATTCAACCACCAAAATTAATGAAGTATGGGTCATTTTTGGATCTGCAGAGCAATGTACTTTGGCGTATGGGTTTTTCCATGAATCCCATCACTTTTAGGTGAAATTGAAGGGATTTTATTGGTGGTTGAGATCATAAATCAATTTCCCATGTTTTTGCTTTTCCTTCATTCTGCTTCACCATTAAAAGCTAGTTTTGGCTCATTTGTAAAGGGTTGAATGTTTCTTATTTTGACAAGCTCTTCCTTTCTCCTTAGTAGGTGGATTTGAGGAGTTTCAGACCTCCATGGAAATTGTAGCTCATTTTTTCCTTCTTTTCTATTGCAACGTATTGTATCAATTCTGGAATTGACAATACATGCTCTGTGATTGATTTTCCAAACCTCTCTTGCATTGGTTTATTTCCTTATGATATTTCATTGTATTTTGGAAAAATTGTGCATGTATTGATGCTGCATCCTCATGATATATGTCTATTATTTGCAAAACAAAATTTTATCACTCCTTTGGTGTATCACTATTTTAGCTTAGTTTTGTTTTCTTTTTTTTATGCTTCTTTCAACCTTGTATCCTTGGAAATTTTAGAGTAAGAGTTTTGAATCAAAACCTTTGAAAAAGTTCATGCATACACCTAAAAATAGGGGTAAGAACTCACTTTCTCTGGAGGGTTTTCTCACCTTGCAAGGTCCCACACCTTGGAGAAAACTCAATGTTGTGCAGTCACACTAAATGACCCAATTCTGAACTGCAGATCTAAAAGTCATTTAGGGGTGCTATAGATTTGCACTAACAGTTTTGGCACACCCGGTGGGACCTTAGAGGTCTCCATCTTCATTACAAAAAATTTGATGTGTAATTGTTGTAATTTTCTTGCTTGAAATAACCTTGATTTGCACATCTGGCGACTCCAAATGGATAGAATCAACTGGTTTCAGCAGTCCAGGCTTAAAGATTCATGAGAAGAATCCAAACAAGTTCAAGGACCACATAGGAGGGATTGTTTAAATATCTAAAATTATCCCGAGAAGAGGAGTCGAGGAAGAAGGATTCAAAGGTCTCCATCTCCACCAAATAGAACTCTATCAACTCCTCCACCTAGTAGACCTTTCATCCAATCAACAAGGGTTCTCGGGCCAATCAGAATGGCACAACCCAATCCTTATGTCAACTTTACTGGTAGCAGTCCACTTGCTCTCAATGCACAAAACCCAATTCCAATTACAACATTGAAGAACATCCCATACTTTACTAGGGAAAATCAGACCACTCTTGGTGATCATGTCAAAGACATTGCTAATGTTTGTGCAATCCATGAGATTGTTGAGATGCAAATTACTATCAAATTATTGCATCTTCATTCAAAGGAAAGCCTTAATGGTTCAGAGCCTTGAGGTAGGTTCTATCCAAAATTGGAACTAGTTGTGCATAGCTCTCCTGACCGATTTGGAGAAAAAGGGGACAACCTGTCTCTATTAGAGAAACTGACAACTATCAAGAGAGCTCCCAATGAGCAGCTAACAAACTTCAATTTAAGATTTCAAAGAACATGGGACAAAATCCCATTGGTAGTGAGTTCAACAACTCAAAATGCTTTCTTATACTTTCTCAAGGCTTTAAATTTTGACATTTCTATGTTGATACTACAATCCATGGGAGGTGCAACTATACACCTCGTAGCTTACAACATCACCATTAGGGATGAGAATTTTTGATCAAGCTAGTAAACTTGCACCTAGGCCTCCTATGCCCTTATATCAAGACTTGAAATCCAAAGTGCTAGTCAAACACCTACTTTATATCCTATTCCCACTCCTAGGAATCAAATTTTAAGTGAAACTTCTACTTCATCCTCTAATGCCTCAAATGAGCTCTAAAAAGTTATGAAACAATTACAAAAATTAGGCAATGAGCTGGTTACACTCAAGAGGTAGAAAGCTCAAAGTTTTAGGCATTCTTATACCTCAAACTCGAGTCTAATAGATAAATATAAGCCACCCAACCCAACTACAAATCAAAATCAAGTGAGACCTCCTGTGATAGACCATTTCATCTCTATAACCCCAATGTTACATCTACCTCTAAAGCCTTAGTACGGTGAAAAATAATATATCTCAAGAGTATGATTGGTGTTTCCCATGCAACGAACCTCACAACTTGATCTATATGCTTCAATGATGCTTTAAACCAAGCTTTAATGGTGACAAAACTGGTGTGAGAGTGAGGTGAGTCAAGAAACAAACCAACAACAAGGAACATCTCAAAAATACAACTCCAAATGAGAATACACTTGTGAATTAGTAGGGTGAAGATTTTTGTGGTATGAATGAAACACCTTCTCAGAGTGTAGTAGCTAACACATGGTCTAATAGGAGGAATATTGGTGAAGGGAAGTCATTAGATCCAAGTGATTCACAACCTTCCATCACTCTACAAGGTGTTGGAAAGAAAAATACAGTTCCAAATGTGCAAGGACAGCCCAAGCCACCTTCTAGACCAGCTCAAATACCATCTATTGTAGCCCATGTACAAGAAAAGAGTGTGCAAACTAAAGGGAAGCAAAGATATGGTTCATCCCCATTTAACATCATTAAACAAATGAAGAAGACCAATGTGAACATATCTATGTGGGAGTCACTATCCATCCCAGGCCAAAGGGATCTACTACAAGTTGCCATGAAGAATTGGTCAACCTCAAATCAGCAAGCTCATATGTAAGAGAAGGTACTCACAAATGCCACCGAGCCCACGAGGGAAATCTTGGAGGATAAAAAGGTAAAATTTTGAAACCCCTCCATCTTACATTTCATTGATAATTTGGGATAAACTAGTACATAATTGTATGATTGATTCTGGGGCAAGTAGTTTTGTGATGCCCAAGAAAATAGCTAATCAGTTGGGCCTTCAATATGAAGTCATATCCAAGGGGGTGGTGCAATTATATGGGACAACAGTAGCCATAGTTGGGGTAATTAAAGATTTGAGCCTTACTTTGCATGCATGCCCCAATGTCACTATTTTGCAAGATGTGTCAGTGATAGATTTTCCACCACTCTTTGCCATATGTTTGTCAAGGGATTTCATAGAAAAAATTGAAGCTACCTATCTTCTGATTGGTCACACATGCTATTTAGGAAAAGGTATGGAGCCAAGGCCACAATCAGGTCGAACCTATTACAAAATTTCACATTGAGCCTCATACTCCAAGCCCAATCAATGCCAACTGTTCAACATTTGATGAAGAGGATTATCCAAGCACGCATGAAGCTGACACCAAAGTTGGAAGCAATTCAGATTTGACTCTTGATGAATGGGAAATAAAGGTACATGCTTTTTATCCCTACAAGTAAATAAAGGATTTTGAACTAGGAGTTTATTACATGCATGAAGAAAATCATCCTCTCCCTAAAATCACCAACCCGGACCATAAAGATGACAATGAGGTATGACGGTTGTTTTTGATGGATAAAGAAGTAGACAAGGTGTAGAAGAGGGAGATATGCTTGTTTCACCTCAAGGCATTAAGTATTATTCAACTTTTAGATTTTAGTTTGTATGTTCTAACAACACTACTGAATATGAAGCTTTGATACATGGATTACATTGGTCAAGTAAGAGAGGCATAAAAAACTTACAAGTCTTTGGTGATAGTGAGTTGATTGTTAATCAAGTTAAAGGACAACATGCCACCAAGAATGACCTGCTCAAGAGTTATAAGAATAGAGTGTGGGACCTCATTGAGGATTTTGAGGGCTTTGGCATCAACTCCATTCCTAGGAAAGAAAACCAAGCTGCTGATAGGCTTGCAACAGTTGGAGCAACCTTTGATGTTGTGGAAAGTATCAAAAGGGATAAAATATAGCCAAGTATCCATGTGATTGTGAGGCCATCAGTGCCAGAAAAAAATGTGAGTTGGTAGGTGTTTGAGAGTGACCAACAAATCATCAATTTATTGTAAGAGGAAGCTGAGTTCTTAGCCAAAAATCAGGAAAATTTAGAACAACAGTATGGTGATCAAGTGGTACAGTGGAGAACCAAAAAACTACCAAAAGGACTCATGACTTTAGAGTCTATTTTAAATCATAATGATCAATTTAGGAAGGAGAAAGAAAACATCCAAGTCAAGGGAGAGGATTCAGAGCCCATCTCAATTGGAGAAGGCAAGTCACTTCAAATTGGTAAAGTGGAAACCGAGCAAGAAAGGTATGATTTCATGCAACTTTGCCAAGAGTTCCCGGATGTATTTTATTGGACCTATGAATACTTGATAGGTTTTGATCCCAAGATATCTCAACACACAATTGAACTAGATCTAAGTGCTAAACCCATCGGGAAAAAACAAAGACTAGTCAATCCACACATTGAGCCTCTCATGAAGAAGGAATTGAATAAGTTAATAGAGGTAAGTATCATATTCCCCATCAAATATTTAAGATGGGTTGCAAACTTGGTTCTAGTTAGAAAGAAGAGTTGAGAAATTAGGTTGTGTGTGTAGACTTTAGAGATTTTAATAGAGCATCCCTCGAGGATCACTACCCACTTCCTTCTATGGAGCAGATTTTACAAGTTGTTCTTTGGATCTAAGAGGTTTCATTGCTAGATGGTTATTTAGGGTATAATCAGATCATGGTAAAGGAAGATGATCATTTCAAAACAACCTTCACCACCAAATAGGGAAGTTATGCATATAGAAAAATTCTATTTGGGCTGTCTAACGCTAGAGCTACTTTCAAAGGGCAATGGATATGGCATTCAAGGGATTGATCAAAAAAATAGTGCTGATATACCTAGATGATATATCTTGTATTTTCTAAAAGTGTAGCGAGACCATCTCTTTCATTTGAGACAAGTGTTCCAAAGATGTAGAAGATTTGGGGTATCCTTGAATCCCAAAATATACATTTTCTTAGCTCATAAAGGCAAGCTCCTAGGCCACATTGTTTCTAAAGAGGATTAGCAATTGATCCGAGAGAGGGTTGAAGCAATAAGAGCACAACCATTATAAAGCATAAGAAGGCTCTTAAAAGCTTCTTAAGAAGAATCAATTTTGTTTGAAGGTTTGTTCCAAACTTTGCAGCCCTTGTCAAGCCAATAACCATGATGTTGAAGAAAAGTGTGGCATTCAAATGGACACTGAAGGTAAGGTAAGTTTTGAGGAAATCAAAGAAGCTATCTCATAGATCCAACTCTCATTAACCTATATTTCTCTAAAGACTTCATCCTTTATGCATTTGGTGGTGATGACACAATTTCTACAATTTTAGTATAGAAAAACAAAGGAAATGGAGAGAAACCAATTGCCTTCTTTGGCAAAGCTTCGGAGGACTATGAAGTAAGGTATTCCTTCATTGAGCGGCATGTTCTATGGTGATTAGGAGCTTGAAGAAATTTAATCATCTAGTTTCAAACAACAAGGTTCAATTGTTGGTTTCTCATGTGGGTGTTTCACACTGATTCTAGATAATTTCTTTGAAGTATTGACAAAACAAATAGGGTAACAGCATAGGAGGAATACTATTTTAATGTTGGTTGATGGGTTGAGACATGTGTATGAATTTTGAATCCACAAGTGATTGTGATAGCTTCCTTTTGGCTAGGAGGAACTACCTATAATGCAAAGCAAGACCACTAGAAAAAGTAAACAATATAAGTTAGTGAATTGCCTAGTGTATGCTAGATCCGGGAAGTGTGATACTTTCAGATGTTTGTCAGGTCCACTATTTTAAACAATTTAATGTGGTAAATAAGGTAAAACCTATTGTAATTTGAAATGATTTAGGTATCTCACTTAAAACACAATAAAAATATATCTAATCTAACAAGATAGGTTAGAATAGGATCGAAGGTCAAATAACTAGTTACGGGTCTCTGCAGTGTGATGAGAGGTCTCAGAAGATCACATGTGAATGAGGGTGAGAGGGAATTAGATGGATAGGTCCTTTCTAGGTTTTATGGGGAAAATAGTGATCGATGTCGATTAAGGGTGATCGATGGTGGTTAGGTGTAAGCGGTGTCGATTATTGTGGAAAACTGGGAATGCCACGGGAACAAGATTTAGGTCTCCTTTGTGATTACACAAAGGACTTTGGTTGGTCGGGATGAGGTATTGAGTGATTTGGGTAGGATTTTTGAGGTTTTAATGGGTATATGGAGGGTGAGTGTTTGGAGGAGGTCAATGGGTGGCTAGGTAAACATAATATTATAATATAATGATGAAATGGAATGAAATAGAGAAGTATAACGTTTACTTACTTGGATTTTGGTCTGGATGTCCTGTAAGTGAGGGAAAAAGTGCTTGATGGAGGTTTGAAGGCTTGTGGTGATCACTAACTAAATGAAAGCTTTTGCATGGGATGTATATACATTCACCTTTCTTTGTTAGATCAGATCATTGATGGGATGGTTGTGCGGGAAAAGATGTTTGATATCCTTCCTTGCATGTGTGTTCTCGTTGAAATTCACTCTCGAGAAGATGCGATATATCTCTAGAATGTGTTAATGGTCACAAAATTTTTCAATCCTTTCAACCTTCGTTAACCTTGAGAATAAGGTTGTTTTGGGGTTAAAAGGGAACTAACGATGGTCTGTCTTGTGGCGCACGGTTAGGGGTAAGCTGGGTCGGTTAAGGTGGGATTTCCTAGGTTTACTAAACTAGGAGATCCTCTTGATTTCCTTAGATATCATGCCATTAAACCATGGATTACATTGGGAGATTCTTGTAAGCATGCGGGAATGTGGTTAGAGAGAATGTAGGCATTGATTTTTAGGGTTTAGGTAAGTCTCGATTAGTTATGGCAACTTACTAATAAATGGTCTTAGGGTAAGTTGGCTTGATGAGGTGTCTAAGTGAGATGTATGTGTGGATATTATTTAAATTAAGATATTTAAATAATAAATATGGTGAGATAATGAATTAATTAAATTAAATTAATTAAATTAATATTAATAGGGTGAAGAATGCCATGGCTAGAGTGAATGTGATGAAGGGTGCTTATTTGTCGAGGGACGAAGGGAGTGTGACCTAATTTTAGTGTCTAAATTTTGCCCCTTTTATTTGTGTAGCTTGTATTAGTAAGCGACGCCAAAAAAATAAGATGTGGTTGTCCCATGTGTGGGTAAAGGTGATCCCTCAAACTAGGAATTGATGAGGCAAAGAAGGCAAAATCGGTGAGTGGTTTGATAAAGGTAAATGGGATGAAAAGGAAGGTGGGCATGGGGAAAAGGGTGAAAGTTATACTTGAGTAATCTAGGTAATGGGTTAGGGTCAATGGTAAAATAGTCAAACACACACACACGTATAAACTATAGCACGCTACTAGGTTAAAGAAGGAAAACTCTACATTATCTAAGGTCGATAGGTTTATCCAAATAAGGTTGAAGTGATTCCAGTATCAAGGTATAGGATATGGTTAGGAAACAAAAATGTAGGTTAGGTGCGGGAATGTTTAGGTATGTTCTAAAGTACAACAAAGGTAGGGTCAAGATAAACGGTCACGGAAATAGGCTAGGTAAGGTCATTAAACCAACAACACGGGTAAGAGTCTTTGCAAGGTATAGTGAACACATGAGGTCAAAGGTCACTAGTGATGGTCCAAGTCCAAATATATAGGTCACGACATAGGTAAGGCCAAGGTAGGGTAAAATAATGAGTCCCAAAGGAGGACAAAAGGAGGTAGTAAATGAAGAGGTTAGGAAAGGTGAGGTAAATGGGTAGGGTAAAGGTGGGGTGAGGTAAATGATCAAGGTGAAGGTTGGGTGAGATTAAAAAAGGAAGTAAGGGAGGTAAAGGGTAAAATTGAGGGTAATGTTCGGGTGATGGAGACCGATGTTGGTCATGGATAACTAATGTAGTAGAGGTAAACCAATGATGGTTAAGTAGGGCATGATGAAAGCTGGTCAAGGGTAATCGACATCGGTTAGGTCGGGTTTGTTATAAAAACAAAAAATCTACATGTTTTGGTATTCATTTGTTATTTCGTGAAGTGAGAAAATGAAAAAAGAGAGAAAAGAGAGAAAATTGTTTTGGGCGAAGCGGACAATGAGCTAGCGGTGTGATTGTGAGTGAGTAGTTGGTGAGTAAGCGGGTCCATAAGATCGGTGCAAGGTATTTGATTGGGCGGAGGTTGCGGGTATCGATTTGGTGATGGTGGAGGCTAGAGAGAGGGATCGGGAGGGCCTCAAAGTATAGTGGCTAGATGTACCGCGAGGCGGCGGCAGTGCGTGGCGAGGTAAGCGCACTCTACTCTATGTTGTTGATTTGATATATTAGAGGATTATTTTAGTGTTGGTTTAGGTTTTGTTTGTTTTTGGCTTAGTGGGTGGGCACAAATTAAATTTGGGAAAAGGGGAATATTGGGTAAAAGGAGTAATGGGGAGGGTAATAAATGGGATAGGGAGGGTGGGTGGAGGTCAAGGGTAGTTTAGGTCATTATAGGGGGTAAAAGGGGTAGGGGAGTTTTTTTTTTTAGAAAGGGGGGTTTTGGAAAATCACGGGTTTTTCCACGCAAGTGGACAGTGTTGATCAAGGTTGGCCAACATGGTTAGGTGGAACCATTATCAATCACCAAACAGGTGACCGATGTTGGTTAAGGGGTAGCAGGGGTTGGTAAGGGTGAAGCAGATATCGTGGTCACCAAATAGGGGACCGATTCCAATTAAAGGGTGACTTGGGGTGAAGTTAGGATGAACCTGGTATTGATCAGATTAGTGGGCACAAAGGTCCAAAAGTGATGTGGGCTAGGTAGTTGAGATGGGTAGGGTGAAAATAGGGTGTAGGAAAATGATAATTGTTGAATATGGAATGATACATGTAAATTAATGTTGTGCTTGTATTGGATGCAGGGGAGAGTGCAACTACATATGCGGGATAAGGTTCCACCTCTATTGGTGATAGTGCGTGACATAGTGACCCCAGAGGAGTTGTAGCATGTGGAGGTAGTGGGCTTGAGTGGGGTTCATTGCTATAGACATGTAGTCTAATAGCCCAGTTTGATGGTCGCGCTCATCGATAGATGGGACTCCGTGACCAACACGTTCCACCTGTCGATGGGTGAGATGACTATCACCCTAGAGGACATGTTCTAGATTCTTTGGTTACCCATATTGGGTGCCTAGGTTTATTCTATCTCCTTTGAGGCCTTAGAGGAGCTGATTGTGTCTATTTTTGGAGAGGGATGGCGATTTGAGATTCCATAGTGCTAGCTTGAGCTATGGAGAGATGTACCTAGCCCATCCGGAGGAGATGAGGCTAGTGGTTCTATTGATGGAGGTAGTGTGCTACTATGCACTACCAGATGCAGAGGGTGGATGCTTTCCCTGATCACTGATGGGGGTAATCCATGACATGATGGTGGATGAGACCCGCTTTACTAGGGCACCAAAGCATTCTTGGTATAAATTTGTATAGGAGTTGTGGGCATATGGGTGGTTAGTAGGTTTAGCCTATGTTGGATGTTTTTACTGCACTTGGTGGGCCTATGAGCACATAGTTTATGTGTGGCCTATAGGGATGCCTCGAGAAGATGCATTCCCAGTGTGATTTTGTAGGTGGGGTACAAGAGATGGGTGTCGGTGATAGGAGAGTAGAGATCGAGAAGACCACACATGATGTGGCCCATTTTCAATAGATTCTTTGGAGGGGTTATCTGGAGTGGACATCATATGGAGGCCATATGTGGGATTCCCTCATATAGGCATATGCATGAGGAGCTAGGCGAGCTCCGGCTAGAGAGAGATGAATACGGGGTCACTTTGTCTTTGGGGAGGAAAAGATGATCCGAGTAGACGAGTCACTTTGGACAATTTAGGCTAGTATAGGACATACCTCCTGCCCTTCCCATAGTACCAAAGAGATGACATGGAAGAGGTCCTTACCTCTACCGCAACCTACTGGTGCCCACAGGTAGGAGGAGCAACTAGTAGACCGGTGGATAGATGATGCCGGATGCAAAGATAGGTATAAGTAGTGGTGGGTGGCTCGATTCTGAGCCATACCACCCGGGCCAAGGGCAGCAAATCTAGATACCATTATAGTGCGAGAGAGATGCCCCTACAAAGGGTAGGTAGCTACGCTCATTACCTAGTTGGCTATCTATGAGACACATCTAGAGGGCTCAAAGGTGGAGGTAGTAGAGTTGCGCGTATAGGTGGCGAGTCTGTGAGGCTTAGATGGTTGGTGGAGGAGATGGAGATGGAGAGGAGGGGGATGGTCGGTGGCAGCCTTACGAGGCTCGGGTGGTAGGTTTTACATGGCCGGTTGGTCATAGCCATGTCTGATTGGGGTCTTAAAGGCCCTGAATACGAGAGGCACGAGAGGTAGGGGCACCACCACGAGGCACAGGAGCATGTAACATTCCCATTTTAAGATTTAGAATCAAGATATTTTTATTTTTATTTTTACTTAATAATGTTCACTATTATAAATAAAACAATATTTAGAACAAACATTCCATGCCAATCAAATTCAATGGATAAACATATGCAGCTGTAATGAATCGGTGATTCACCGATCTATTCATTCCATAACTCGATAAGCTACCATTCTATTTATGTTAACTTATGTATTGAATACATATTTTATACTTTTATTCTTTGTCATCTACCCTACACCAGTCCTGAGTGATTTGTTTAAAGAAAACATATGAATATATGTTACCAATATTAATCTAATATCACATTGTTTTAAACTTGGTGACATAGGACAACGTAACCAATAGTTTGTGATACTTTGGCCAAAGATTTATAACATACTATGTATGTCACTATTCCTAGACGACATACTCGTCATTTTGGAATACGTCCTTCACCTCACTCTTCTATTATCATGATTGGTCTTTACTAACTACCATTAGTCCACTTGTTCTAGGTTTTACCCTAGCCCTAGATAGAAACATAACCTATTATAGGAAGACACTCACAAAGGCTTAGGGTAGATGGGCATACTCATTTGACCTAAGTCATCCAAATGTGCAAATGTACCTTGAGCCTTTGGAAGCTAATTCCTATCCTAAATATGCTCCTATCCAGACCTAGAGAGAAACTAGGTTCAAGTCTGAGTTCCAGATGTGTGTAGATCTAGATGATCAATGCGGAAGGGTGATGCCACATGTCAAATACAACATTTTATTCTTAAGAAGATCTAATCCTTCTGAAAGTATAGCCCTAGAGTTGGCATGTGCTAACATCCTATAGAAACTACCGATCGAGATGTACATATTATTTGAGGATATTGTTAATACATTATTAGTTTGGATTAAAACCATATTACAACAACCCTACCAAACCCTAATCTAACGCTTAATAAGTTCTTCCTAAATTTGCTTCATTTAGCCCACTAAGAACTTCTTTATTTTCATAGTTCTTTTAATAATTGATCACATAGTTTAAACTATCAATTAACCATAAGCGTATGTTAATGTTATAATATGTCTTATTTAATAAGTACAATAACTTTTAGAAAGTTCAATGCCGAATATATCAATATAAGGTAGGCTTCATACAAAATGAATTCTAATGTTCCATGCCCAAATCTGCTCACAAATGTTTTATTTTTGATTTGGTGGTCTGTAATTCATCTTCCCCAATTGAATGCTTTGAAGATGCCCAAGATATTATTGTTTTTCCCTAATTTGAAACAACAATCCAAGTTTCCCCCTTTTTGTGCCCTAGCTTTTCAAATGGTCGGGTTGTGTCATTTTTCCTTTGTCAAATCATGAAAAAAGTTGAAATTGATCAAATCCGAATTGTTTGCAATTAAATCCCAATCCCGAGGTGTGAAAACAACGTCAAATCATGTTTTAATTGATTTAAAACCAAGAAATCTGCCATCCTTGTTAAAAATTTAATTCTAGGGCATCCTCTATATTTTCCACGTTTTGACGGTCATACGGGTGTTTTCTACCCATCAAATTCATCCTCTACATACAAGGGCAACGTGGCGGGTTCTATTGGTGAGGGGTGGTTGGGAAATGTTTTCTAACTCATTTTTTCAAAATTTTGGCAAAGGAAAAAATTTTGACCCAGTGGCTCCTGCTTTTACATACAAAGGGTGCCTACGTGGCACATTGTGATTGGTCAGAGGATCGGTGGGTTGTCCTTATGAAATTTTGGCTTTCATTTTGTAAAAATTTTCAAAGTCAATTTTGGCCCGAAAGCCCATAGTGAATGGGAAGAGGACACGTGGCTCGGGGGACATGCGGGTGGTGGAGGAAGTTGGTGAATTTTTGTGTTTTTTGGCTCAAAGTGTCAAGGGAAATTTTTGACCCGAAGGCCCTCATCCAATAGCGTAGGTGGACACGTGTCTAGGAAAAGTCAGCATGGGAGGGTGGAGGTTTTGATGAATTTGAAGTTTTTAACTTCAAAATTTAAAGTAAATTTTGGGCAAAGCTCTCGGACCGATAAAGAAAAGGACATGTGTCTGGAAATAAAAAGGTGGAAAAGGGGGCTGAAGGAAAGTTTTATAAATTTTTGCCTTTGTGTGTGAAAGATGGTCCCATGACTAATAAGGAGCCAACATGTGTCCCAAATGGAAAAAAAAGAGCGGGCCCGAGGAGAATTTTGAAATTTTGCAAATTTGGTAGGGAGGTTTGAAGGAAGAATTGGAGGCCTGGACCCACAGTGAATGGGAGAGTGCCACGTGGTGAGGAAGAGAGTGGGTGTTTGGGCCCATGGAGAATTTTGAGAAAAATTTCCTTTTTTCAAAAAAGGAGCAAAATGGATAGAATTGCCCCATTTTCAATGGGGCCCACATATGGACACGTGGCGAGGTCCAGGGAGAAGCGGGGAAATTTTGCAAAATTTTCCAAAATTAAAAAAGGTCACAAATGCAATTTTAAAAGATGGGGGCCTGATCCAATCATGTTTTGACATGTGTCCCACCTTATCTAGAGTCAAAAAGGTATTTTGGGCTTATGTTTGGGATCTCATCTGCCACGTGGAGGGCTGGCATTTAAAGTTATCAAAATCGATGGCAACTATGCATTCACCCTTTTGGCCGCCATGGGAGCTCCAAGAAGCTTGGATTCATCATTTCTTCATCAAATTTCTTCAAACCTTATATGATTTTGCATCGTCTCGGCCTTTTGAGTGCAATGGCACCATTTTCATGACCTAATTCGGTGATCTATGATGTTTTTGATACATTTTTGCTCGGGCCCGATAAAAACGTGAAAGATGAAAATAAAAAGTTGCAGAGGTAAAATGATGAGGTGAAAAGGTGAAAAATGATTAGTAAAAGATGCTTGCATGCCTAAATGATAAAAATGTGACCCTGGGGTGGATAATGATCCAAATTTATGTAATGATTTAAGATTTTTGGGCACACCTGGCGTTCATCGAACATTTTTTTTTTTGTTGTCATTTTCATAAATCATGAAGTTTTTGTAACAAATTTGATCCCATAAGCATATTCTTTTCTTGGGAAGCAAGACTCCAAGCTGGCATAGGGTATATATCATATTTTTGGAGAATTTGAGAAGAGGAGAAAAAGGACGTAGAATTTTCAAGGAAAAGACTGAAAGAAATCCATTTCTCTGGAGAAAACCACTTGAGAACCATTTTTAATTCTCTCTTGTATCAGATTTCATCATGTTGAGTTGGTTTCAGTTGTAAAGCCATCAACAAGCTCTGAGATTGTTTTCATAACATTCCCTTGCTGATGTATTTGATCAAATTTTGGATTATTTGATGTTATCTCTTGGCAAAATTTGTATATGCTTATGTTTCAGAATGATTTCAATTTGTGTTTCTTGCTCATGTTGCAATCTTGTGTTTGGGATCTCTCTTGATCATACATGGGTCTCATTTCTTGTTGATGGTTTGATGGCATCTACAATCTTATATTCAGAAGAGCTTTCATCTGATAAAAGATAAACAGATTTAAAATCATTTAATTGTCCTTGAATCTTGAGATTATTTGTAAACCTTTGGGTGTACCTTAGGTCATGATAAGATAGGGATTTTTGGATACTTTGTTGGTATATTTGCTTCAAGATTTTGTAGTAGGTTGTCAAAGATTGTGTGGAAGAGTGTAGATCTGGGCCTCCATTTGTGCACATATCCTGGTTGAAGGAGTATTTTAAACCTTTTGAAGCATTCCTATTGTTTAAGTGTTACAAATTTCTTGCAAAGGTCCTCAAAGAGTTTGGTAATCTCTGGTTGGTCTTGTCTAACATCTCCCAACAAAATTTCATTCAAAATAACTAACCCTACCCTATACTACCCCTGCATTGCATTGTGTGTTAACAAGAGAATACAATCCATTTAAAAAAATGCACAAAGCAAATCTAGGATAATACTATGTCTCTAGCAGCCTCTGCCTTGTTTTGAAAACATTTCCATCATTTAGTAGTGACAACTCTTTTGAGTTTGAATAATGGAGAATTGATCATGTTTTCCCAAGGCCCCTTCCATACAATATGCAAAATACAAGGATATCTCCACCTCCTTCACCAAACAAAGGCTGCAATATAGGTTCTCTTGCCTTGGTTGATAGGCACAACCTAAAATAGTGAGGATCAGATCAAAATCCTTCTGAGGTGCTACCCACTCCTTCAAATCTTGAGTGCTAACAAGTTAGATAGATGTCTCCCCGGCTACAAATGACATACAAATCATTTATCTGCCTCTGAGTGTCTTGTGCAAATCCATGATGTTGCTTGAGTTGTGAAGGAGATTAAGTTTGGGTACCAACACCAGTGGCACCATTGCTGGGGACTTCTTGGAATTTCTTGGTGGTTTTGAAGTATTTGAGGGTTTGAGCATTTGTGTATTCAAGTATTTGAGTTTTGCATTGTCAAGATATCATCCTATGTTTCAGATCTGCAAGTTTTAAAGCAAAGGTTTCAAGCTCAGCCTGCCCTTTTTCATTTCCCAGCAGTTTAGACACTTTTGTTGCATTATGTTTGGTTGATTTAAGAAGAAGAAGGTCTGGTTTATAAAGCCTTGCAAAGTTATCAGTATTAGAAAACATTTGAAAAATTATTTTAGTGCATTCTTGCACAACTGAGGTGAAATTCCTTAGTGGTGACTCCATGCTGATTTGAATTTAGAAATACTAGTGTCTTGAGCTTTCTGTCATTTATTTTTGTGTTGTTGATCTCTGCAAAACTGGAGGGAAGAAGATCTCTCTTCCTTAAAGACTCTGCTAAGAAATTGTTCTCAGATTTAAGAAATTCAGAGTTGGAAGGGAGAAGAGTTTGGAAAGTGGTTAAAGGTCAGACATCAGGCAAAGATATAGTCATTGGTGAGAGAGATCAGCCTTTGGTAGAGGACTATCACTCTTCTTCAAGTGATTTTGATTCAAGAAATCCTCTCATAAACTTGTTTTCCTCAGCTAGTGAAGGTCCTTCTATTGTACCTAGTAAGTTCCTTCTCCAATCTGCACCTCTGTGTTTTAATTCAAGTAAAACTTTCCAAGAAAATCAGCACTTAGAGGATACCAGTCTTGTGAATCACATTCTTGAGCCCCAAAGATATTGTACTCCTCACCAGCTTGTTTCACCTCCAAGATCACCCCCACCAAACAATATGGCTCAGCCTAGACCTCCATTTGTTGTTAACACCTTTGGTCCTATAAATTTTAGAGGAATGGATGGTTACCCAAATGTTGTCCCACAAGATGTCAGAAATAGGTTGCCAAAATTCCAGAGGTAACAATGCTATTACTGGTGATCAACATCTCAAACTTTTTGATAATATGATGGAAGATTTTGAGATAGAGTTTGAAGATGTGTATATTAAGTTGTTTATTCATACACTAGAAGAAGATGCTAGGGATTGGTACAAGGCTCTACCTGATAACTCTATTGATTCATGGACTGAAATGAAAAATGCATTTAGGTTGCAATATGGTGACAGGACTGATCCTAGATTTCTTTTTCGAGTTTGAGAATATCAAGAAGAACCCTAATGAATCAGTCCATGACTTCAACACAAGGTTTAACAAAACTTTGAGAAGGCTTCCTGTTGGTTTGAGGCCTTGTGATGAATCTTGTTTAATCAAATATATAGATGCATTTGATAAAAAGGCAGCCTATTACCTAAGAGATAAGAACCCAACCAATATAAGACAAGCTTTCACCATGGCACTTCAAATTGAGAACAATATCAAGGTTGTTGGGAAACCTCTTAAGAGAGATGGTGTAAAATTGATAAACCCTGAAAAACCTCAAGCTAGCAAAGGTGCTGATTTAGAAGAGGTTGTGAAGACTTTGGTAGGGGTTGTCAAAGAAATCTCATACAAGTTGGCAAAGAGTGAGAAGGGTATTGGGAAGACTTCACAAGGTCAGCCTAGGCGAGCACAAGATAGATTTGGAAATCACCATAGGAATGAGTAGAGGTTTGATGACAAGGGTAAAGGGCCTGTTGGATCTGCAAATAGACAACCCCAAACACGTGAAAATAGATTGGTTCTGACCCTCTAACTGCTCAAGGGTTGTTGTTGTTGATGAAGTGGCTGATATGGATTGGTGTGATAGATGTTTTCTTCCTCATCCTCCATGTGAAGTGGACCAACAATTTGATGAAGCTGATAATGAGGATGGAACTGATGATGATATTTGCATGGTGGGTTGTTCTTCAAGCTCACAAGGAGGAGCAACATCTACTGAAGTAATAAGTGCTAGGACTGCTGCTACCTTTTGGGATTGCATCAAGTGGGTACAAGTCTTTCTCCCCCTCATGCTCTTGAAGTTGATGTAGTGCAAGCTTTTGAAATTCCTAACAATGACTTTGAATACTTAAGAGCTTTGATGATTAAGAAGTATGATGGTGGTATCCCTTCGGAGGAAGATAGACAATTGTTGATGAATGTTGTTGTAGCTCAAGAAAAGGACTATAACACTAGAAGAAGCAAAGTTGTTAAGGGAGTTGGGCCTCAAGCCAAAACTAAAACACCCTTGCTCACAAGCATTCCAAAGGATGCTCCTAGGAAAGAAACACTTGCTTAAAGGTTCTGTCCCAAACAAAAATTACAGTCCTTCTCATGCCCAGGCTACTAGGAATACTTCTCCATCTGATGAACCTTCTTGTTTCCCTTCCAATGTTGTCTTACCAAAGAATGTTCCATATGATATTGCCCAAGTATTGAGCCAAATTAAAGTGAGTGTTCCAATTATTGAGTTGCTTAGAATTCCTGAGCATAAGAAGAGAGCATTTGAGTACTTGGGATTGAAAGAAGAGAAGATTACCCCAAGAAGAAATGTAAATGTTGTTGAGACTCCTCTTCAAATCATTGTTGGCCTTGAAACACCACCAGTAGTGGAAGATCTTGGAGAGGCACCTGAGGTATATTTGGGGACATCCTTGGTTGATTCCCAATTGAATGTTGATCCATTCTTTACAACTTTGCTCATAAAAGATAGACTACTTCACAATTGTATGTTTGATTCGGTGCATCATGTAATGTCATGCCTCTAGAAGTCATGAATGAGTTGGATATCAAAGGTGACAACTGCCTATGGGAAGTGTACTACCATGGATTCAAGGGAAGTTCGGTTGTTGGTTGTGTGAAGGGTTTAGTAGTGCAACTTGCAGCCTATCGGGTAAGAACTTGAAACTTGATGTTGTAATTGTTGACTGCCCTGCCAAATGGGGTATGCTTTTGTCAAGAAAATGGGCTGCAAGTGTTGGTGGTAGTGTTTAGATGGACATGTCTTTTCCACCATTCCCATTGAGGGCAGCCTTGTCAAACTCTATGGTGAAAAGAAAATGTTGCACTTGATTGAAGATCCCAACAATGCTTCCTATGAAGTGTTATTTGCTGATGTAGATGCTGAAAATTTCATTGGCTTTGCTGATGGAAAAGAACACAAGATGGATAGATCAAAGTGCCTTGATATGGTAGGTTCTCCTTGGACCTTGCTATTTGATGGAGCTTGCTCCAAATTTGGAAATGGTGCTGGTATAGTTCTGCTTTCTCCTAGTTTAGAAGAGTATGCTTTTTCCTTCAAACTTAATTTTGAATGCACTAACAACATTGCTGAGTATGAGGCATTGTTGTTGGGGTTAAGAATTGCATGGAAGTATGGAGTAAGAGATATTGTTGCAAAAGGAGACTCAAAGCTGGTTGTCAAACAAATAAGAAAACTGTATGCTACAAAAAATCAGCGTATGAAATAGTATAAGCATGTAGTTTGGGATCTAATTGAAATGTTTGATTCCTTTAACATTGTTTACCATGATAGAGGTCTTAATGCTGCTGCTGATAAGTTGGCAGTGTTGGGTTCTAGATTTGAAAATTGCACCATTTCACCTTATTGTGAATACAACATTGAAGTGCTGACTAGGCCAGTTGTCCCTGATAATGTGAAACATTGGCAAGTCTTTAACAATGATGCTCAAGTGCTAAGGTTCTTGCAAAACCAAGGTGAGTTTGTAAATCAGAATATTGATTGGGAACCAATGGTATGCATGACTGAAGGAAGAGAAACTTTGTTTGGAAAAGATATCATCCAATTGAAAACAAACACCATTCCTAGAGGTCTTGTGGCACTTGAGGTCAAATTTTAACAATGTTGATTGCATCATAAATAGAAAGATGTCTACTTCAAGGGATGTGGAAGAGCATGACTTGGGAACAAAGGAAAAACCAAGGAAGGTTTGGTTGGGCAGAAATTTAAGTAAAGAAGAAAAACAGTCCTATGCCCAACTCTTGAAAAAATATCAAGACTGCCTTGCTTGGTCCTATTCAGAGCTGAAAGCATATAGAGAAGATTTATTTCAACATGAGATCCCTCTTGAAGAAAATTCCAAACCATTCAGATAGAGGAAAAGGCCTATTAATCCACTTCTCTCCATGAAAATGCAAGAAGAGTTAAAGAAGTTGAGAGATGGAGGTATTATTCAGCCCACTAGATATTCATCTTGGGTTGCAAACCTTGTGCCAGTTAGAAAGAAGAATGGAGATATCAGACTTTGTGTGGATTTTAGAAATCTAAATAAAGCATCCATGAAGGACAACTATCCCTTGCCAAACATGGAAAATATGTTGCAACTTGTGACAGGATCAGAATTGCTCTCTACTTTGGATGGTTTCTCGGATACAATCAAGTAGTTGTCAAAGAATCAGAAAGACTTAAGACAACATTCACTACTCCTTGGGGACATATGTTTTTGTTAGGATGCCCTTTGGATTGATGAATGTTGGTGCCACTTTTCAAAGGAAATGGATGTTGCTTTTGTTGGTTACATCAATGAGTTCATTGCAGTTTACCAAGATGATGTGACTGTGTTTTCAAGGCAGCGAGGTGATCATTTGCAACATTTGGAGAAGATGTTGATCAGATGTAGGGAGTATGGAATTTCTCTTAATCCAAAGAAGTGTCATTTTGGCATGCAAAAGGCCAAGTTTTGGGACATATTGTATCTAAAGATGGTGTTATGATAGACCCTGAGAGAGTGGAAGCAATCAAGCAAAGTACCTATCCCAAGAACCAAGAAAGGCATCCAATCTTTCTTTGGCCAAATCAATTTTATTAGAAGGTTTGTTTCCAATTTTTCTGAGCTGACTCTTCCAATCACAAGCATGTTAAAAAAGGATCAAGTTATCAGGTGGGAGGAGGCTGCCATTCAAGATTTTGAAGGAATAAAGGATGCACTTAAGCATGCACCTGTTTTGGCAGCTCCAAACTATAAGAGGCCTTTCCAAATCTTTTCCTTTGCCTCTGAATATACCATTGCTTCAGTTTTGTTACAAAAGGATGAAAATGGGGCTGAGAGGCCTATTGCCTTCTTTAGCAAGGCTTTACAAGTAGCTGAGTTGAAGTATACAATCATGGAGAAACAAGCATTTGCCTTGGTGAAAGCAACAAAAGTTTTCAGGCCTTATATATTGAGTTCAAAAGTTGTTGCTTATGTTCCCCACACCATGGTGAAAGACATCTTATCAGAAATGGAGATCTCAAGTAAAAGATGTAGTGGGTGAAAAAATTATAGGAGTATGATATGGATATCCAAACCACAAAGTTAGTAAGAGGTTTGGGTCTTGCTAAGCTCATGGCTGAGAGCAACTTGCAAAATGTAGAAGTGAATCAGCTAGAGGAAGAAAGGCAGATCTTCTTGAGAAATTGATGAGTTCTGAATGGTACAAAGATGTGATCTTCTACCTCAAGGCACCTATGTTGTCCTAGTCACTTGAATAAAAATCAGAAAAGAGCCCTCAAGCTGGCTTCTCAAAAATATATCATAACAGACCTTGGGTTGGCTTGGAAGAACCCTGAAGGTGTCCTCTTGAAATGCATAACTGAAGATGAAGCTCCCAAGATAGTTGTTGATTTCCATGGGGGAGTTTGTGGAGGACACTTTTTTGGGAGGGTGACAACACATAAGATTTTGAGAGCTGGTTATTGGTGGCCTACTCTTTTTAAAGATGTAACCCAGCTGGTTAGAAAGTGTGATAGTTGCCAACATTTCTCTAGAAGACTGAAAGCTTTAGGCTCCCTTCCTTTGCATCCTGTATCAATTGAAGCCCCTTTCAAACAATGGGGAATGGACTTCATTGGTGAGATTTCAGATCCTTCTAGTGCTGGTCATAAATGGATTCTTGTAGCCACTGATTATTTTACAAAGTGGGTTGAAGCAATTCCATCTAAGAAGGAAACACACCAAGTGGTAATGGATTTCTTGTTGGATCATATCATATGTAGATTTGGAGTTCTAGTTAAGATTGTATCTGATAATGCCATGTGCTTTAGAGCCAAACCTTTAATGGCAATGTGCAATGAATATGGGATAAATCTGACTTATTCTTCAAACTACAACCCCCAAGGGAATGGACAAGATGAGTCCAGTAATAAGAACTTGCTCAAGATCATTAGGAGGACCTTGGAAATGAACAAGAAGAAGTGGGGAGAACAATTGAAGTTTGTAGTTTGGGCTGATAGAATAACTCCTAAAAGAGCAACTGGTAAAAGCCCATTTGAATTGGTGTATGGAACTCAGGCTTTTCTGCCCTTACACCTGCAATTATCCTCATTTCAGTTTTCCCAACAGTTGGAAGATCAAGAGCATGGCCCATATGAATCAAGGATTAATCAGATCATTGAGTTAGATGAAGAGAGAAGAGCATCCCATCAAAGGCATATCAGATTTAGAGAGAAATTGAAGAGATTGTTTGATAAGAAGGTCACTCCTAGAGCCTTCAATATTGGAGATTTGGTTTTGTTGTGGGATAGTAGGCATGAAGACAAGGGAAAACATGGCAAGTTTGATGCATTATGGATGGGCCCTTATGCCATTGACATCAGAATTGGTGAACATACCTTTTTCTCAAAGATCTAGATGGGGAATTGTTGGAGCTTGCCTATTAATGGAGACATTTAAAACATTTCTTGGATTAAATCCCCAAATTGAGGTATGCACAAATTGTACATTTGTATAGTCCTTGTTTTTCTTTTTTTTTTGTTATTTGTTGGTGTGTGGTTTGCCCTTTTGTCCTTGGTAGCCATTTTGGTTGTTTTTCGGTTTATTTTTGGTGGTAGTTCTGGTTTTTGGGCTGCCTTGCATTTTTGACTCCTTTTCCCAATGGATTTTGGCACTTGGTCTACATTTTGTCCTTGTGGCACTCACTGGGAGTGCCCATCCCCAAGAAAGAGCCAATGTTGGTGCTAATTCTTCAGTTTGCATAATGTGCCCTAATGTTCCATGCCCAAATTTGCTCAAAAATGTTTTATTTTTGATTTGGTGTCTATGTAATTCGTCTTCCCCAATTGAATGCTTCGAAAATGCCCAAGATCTTATTATTTTCCCTAATTTGAAACAACAATCCAAGTTTCCCCCTTTTTTTGCCCTAGCTTTTTCAAATGGTTGGTTGTGTCATTTTTTCCTTTGTCAAATCATGCAAAAAGTTGAAATTGATCAAATCGAAGTTGTTTGCAATTAAAATCCCAATCCCCAGGTTGAAAAACAATGATAAATCATGTTTCAATTGATTTAAAACCAAAAATCTGCCATCCTTGTGAAAATTTTGAATTCTAGGGCATCCTCTATATTTTCCATGTTTGATGGTGGGCGGGTCATTTTCCCATCAAATTCATCATCTGCATACATTAGGGCAACGTGGCGGGTTCTATTGGCCGGGGTGGTGGAAATGTTTTCTAACTTTCATTTTTGAAATTTTGGCTAAAGGGAAAATTTTGGTCCGTGGCTCCACTTTTTACAAAGGGTGCCTACGTGGCACATTCTGATTGGTGGAGAGGATGGTGGGTTCCTTTGAAAATTTGGCTTTCATTTTGTAAAAAATTTCAAAGTCAATTCTTGGCCTGAAAGCTCCCATGCAGTGAATGGGAAGAGGACACGTGGCTCGGGGGACATGCGGGTGGTGGAAGGAGTTGGTGAATTTTTGTGTTTTTGGCTCAAAGTGTCAAGGGAAATTTTTGACCCGAAGGCCTCATCCAATAGCAGGTGGACACGTGTCCAGGAAAAGTCAGCATGGGAGGGCGAAGGTTTTGATGAATTTGAAGTTTTTTTTAACTTCAAATGGTATAAAGTCAAATTTTGGGCCGAAGGTCCTTTGGGACAAATAAAGAGAAGTGGACATGTGTACAAAAAGTAAGAAAAGGGGGTGAAGGAAAGTTTTTTAAATTTTGAAATTTGTGCCAAATCCAGAAATGAAAAATGTCCCAAATGGAAAAATGAAGAATCGAAAAAGGGGAGCCGAGGAGGAATTTTGAAATTTTACAAATTTGGCGAGGAGGTGAAGGAAGAATGGAGGCTGGACCTGTGGTGAAATGGGAGAGTGCCACGTGGTGAGGAAGAGAGCGGGTGTTCGGGGCCCATGGAGAATTTTGAGAAAAATTTCCTTTTTCAAAAAAGGAGCAAAATGGATAGAATTGGCCCGTGTTTTCAATGGGGCCCACATATGGACATGTGGCGAGGTCCAGGGGAGAAGTGGGGAAATTTGCAAAATTTTCCAAAAAAATAAAAAAGGTGCAAATGCAATTTTAAAGATGGGAGCCCAATCCAATCATGTTTTGACATGTGTCCCACCTTATCCAGAGTCAAAAAGGTATTTTTTGAGCTTATTCATGGATCTCATCTGCCACGTGGAGGGCGGACATTTAAATTACAAAATGATGGCAACTTGTACATTTCACCCTTTTGGCCACCATGGGAGCTCCAAGAAGCTTGGAAATCATTTTTTCATCAAATTTCTTCAAACCTTATATGATTTTGCATCATCTCTGGCCTTTTGAGTGCAATGGCACTATTTTCATGACCTAATTTGTGATCTATGATGTTTTTGATACATTTTTGCTCAGGGCCCGATAAAAAATGTGAAAGATGAAAATCAAAAATTGTAGAGGTGAAATGATGAGGTGAAAAGGTGAAAAATGATTAGTAAAAGATGCTTGCATGCCTAAATGATAAAAACATGACCCAGGGTGGATAATGATCCAAATTTTGTAATGATTTAAGATTTTTGGGCACACCTGGCATTCATCAAACATTTTTGTTTTTTGTCCCTTTCTGCAAATCATGAAGTTTTTGTAACAAATTTGATCCCATAAGCATATTATTTTCTTGGGAAGCAAGACTCAAGCTGGCATAGGTATATATCATATTTTTGGAGAATTTGAGAAAAAGAGAGAAAAAGGACGTAGAATTTTCAAGGAAAAAACTGAAAGAAATCCATTTCTCTGGAGAAAACCACTTGAGAACCATTTTTAATTCTCTCTTGTATCAGATTTCATCATGTTGAGTTGGTTTCAGTTGTAAATCCATCAAAAAGCTCTGAGATTGTTTTCATAACATTCCCTGCTTGATGTATTCGATCAAATTTTGGATTATTTGATGTTATCTCTTGGAAAAATTTGTATATGCTTATGTTTCAGAATGATTTCAATTTGTGTTTCTTGCTCATGTTGCAATCTTGTGTTTGGGATCTCTCTTGATCATACATGGTCTCATTTCTTGTTGATGGTTTGATGGCATCTGCAATCTTATATTTAGAAGAGCTTTCATCTGATAAAAGATAAACAGATTTAAAATCATTTAACTGTCCTTGAATCTTGAGATTATTTGTAAACCTTTGGGTGCACCTTAGGTCATGATAAGATAGGGATTTTTGGATACTTTGTTGGTATTTTGCTTCAAGATTTTTGTAGGTTGTCAAAGATTGTGTGGAAGAGTGCAGATCTGGGCCTCCATTTGTGCACATATCCTAGTTGAAGGAGTATTTTAAACCTTTTGAAGCATTCCTACTGTTTAAGTGTTACAAATTTCTTACAAAGGTCCTCAAAGAGTTTGGTAATCTCTGGTTGGTCTTGTCTAACATCTCCCAACAAAATTTCATTCAAAATAACTAACCCTACCCTATACTACCCCTGCATTGCATTGTGTGTTAACAAGAGAATACAATCCATTTACAAAAAATGCACAAAGCAAATCAGGATAATACTATGTCTCTAGTAGCCTCAACCTTGTTTTGAAAACATTTCCATCATTTAGTAGTGAAAACTCTTTTGAGTTTGAATAATGGAGAATTGATCATGTTTTCCCAAGGCCCCTTCCATACAATATGCAAAATACAAGGATATCTCCACCTCCTTCACTAAACAAAGGTTGCAATATAGGTTCTCTTGCCTTGGTTGATAGGCACAACCTAAAATAGTGAGGATCAGATCAAAATCCTTCGAGGTGCTACCCACTCCTTCAAATCTTGAGTCTTGAAAAGTCAGATAGATGTCTCCCAGCTACAAATGACATACAAATCATTTATCTTGCCTCATGAGTGTCTTGTGCAAATCCATGATGTTGCTTGAGTTGTGAAGGAGATTAAGTTTTCAACATAAATATAAAATAAAGAATATCAACAAGATAGAATCCATCTCATCCATACAAGTACAAAATAATTTACACAACCAATGTAGGTAAACTCTCAACTTTCAATTTATCTTATAACTTATACATTTACAAGACTTATGCATTTAGGTATACTACATAACAACCGTCTTCATTATAAAAGAATACTACATTTCCTTTTCAATACAATCTCAAGAATGAATCATAATTCTTCACAAGGAATTAGATTTAAATCAGCCAATGCATCATATAAGTTTTTCCTTCTTTTATCACTTACAAAGTCCATCTACAAAAATTGCTAGCACGGGTCAGTTCAATGAACTAAGCATGATAAGCACTAAGCCTTAAAATGAGGTGCATTCCAATAATTGTTCCATTAAAACAACTCTACTTTAATGAGACAATTATTACATCATAAATATCAATATAAGTAATAGCAAATGGAAAATAAGTACGTTTAACCAATTGAATTTACTTCCAAGAGAAGAATGGAATATAATCTACTATATCTGCCTTACAAAATTAAAGTTTAATTGATCCTATCAATTATCTTTTAGCAAACAACAAATCATATCATCTCATTGTTCCCAATTCTATCATAATAGAATACAACATTTATCTTTTCTTTAACCAAAAGAAGGGTTTAAAGCATGATTCTCATTAGGATGATTCATCTAACTCCTAAGCAAAAGAAAAAGAAGAACCATTACAAACTATGCTCAAACACAAGACATCGAAAAAGCAAATGATTCATAACATGAATTAATGGTTTCATTTAAAGGACAAATACCTTAAAATTCAACATTTAAGATATTCATTAGAACAAAATCCCATTTCAATCCAAGAAGGAATAGAGAATCAAACAGTCTACCTGCAAGTCTAAATCTACTTCCACATGTTAGAAGTTAACATTTAAAGATTAGAAACCAACGTTCACAAATCAAGGTAGACTTATACAGGAGTTAATCTCCACTCGAGTCCATCCAAGGAGGATCCATAAAAAGGATAGAGTGCAAGAGACAAAACTTACTCATCACAAATAAAACAAAGCAAAGCCTTGTCAAACAAACTTACATTTTTAGTTCAATAAAAACCGAATAATCTAATCTCTTCCTACTTCATTTCTACAAATGATTTGGACAAGGAAGACCAAACAACTCAAAAAGAAATCTCCTTTTCATAAGAGAATCAAAACAGAAAATTTCAACCAATGAACTTATCCTAGCAATAGAAAGAAAGGGATCTTAATTAAAAAAATATCCAATCAATAATTCATTATATTGTACTAACAAATGAATTTTACTTTTAATTCAAACATAGAAATTCATAAGCTAGTTCCCAGGAGAGAGAACAAAATTGACTCATAGTAAGAAGAAAGTTCATTTGCCATTTTCCTTACAATTATTTTACCTTCAATAAACATGAGCTTCAATTCCAATCTCAAAATGAAATACGCATAACAGTCCTAATAACAACATTATGTTCCAAAGGATTCACATTCCTTTCTTTTAAAAAGATACAAGGTTTATTTACTATATCCAACAAGAAATAGAAAAACAAACTGATCAGTAAGCTATACATGTTCAGAGTATCAATGAACTCAAGACTGAAATCCCATTGTCAGGTTTCAATATTGCATTACAAAAGAGTAATTAGTTCTTGATTCAATAAGCACTAAATACAAAACAATCTGAATATAGACAAAGTAATCCCACGATAACAATTCATAGCACTAAAGTAATAAACTCTTCTTTTAAACGAAACCAAAGCTTATTTTAAAAGATCTGAAGATGTGGGTTTCCACAAAATAGAGGGGAAAATAATACCCCCGATAAAATGCCATTGCCATCTTAGAAAAGATGAAATAGTTCTAAAAAAGGAATTACCAAATCCATTCATCAAACAAAGACGTTTTCAGTTAAGATCTCAAGAGTTTACCCAACAACTCAGCCAACTATTCTCCCAGTTTTCTTTGAGCAATAGTTCAACAAAAGAGTTATAAGTTTTAAACTTTTAATACAAGTAAAACCCAACTCAAAATACCTGAACAGAGTCAAACACGAAGTTTCAACAAAAGTTCAGGGCTACACAAGTCTCTAATCACAGGTTCAGGGCAACATGAAGTTCCCATTCAAGTTTATATTTTAAACAAGAAGTCCTAATACCAACTCAAAATGAAACACGAGCTTCAACAAGAGTTTAGAACTATACAAGTAACAAAATACGAGTACGGTGTAAAACACAAACCTCCATTAACAGTCATATTTTCACAAGAATAAAACATGGGTATAGAGCCACATACGGGCTTCAACAATAGTCCCGAGTTACCCAAGATTCCCAAACATAGGTCAGAGCATCAAGAACCTCCATCACCAGCTTTCATCAAACATGAAACCAAGAACAAGATCCAAACCAAATACAAGCTCGATTACAAGCTCAAGAAAAACACAAACTCCAACAAGATCAGATAGAACTCAAGGTTCCCATATAGTTCAGAATCCACATAATGCAATGAAGGTCAGTTCCAACACAACAACCTCAAATACAAATTTCAGAAATGGAAAGAAGAGCTACTAATACAAGCTTCGCATGCATGTATCACTATTAAACTATCACAAAGACAGTTTCAAAACCAACGTTATTTTTTCCATGGATTCATATCCAAGATAACAGAGATTATAAAACCCAACAAACAAGTAACTAGATAAAACATGCAAGCCAAGAATCTCAAAAGCGAAATTGTTTTAATGAAACATTTAGAAGAAAGAAAGAGATCTTAAAGATTAGAGCCTATCATGCCTGATAGTGCTTCTTAAATCGAAGGAGACCTCTAGCTGAGCTCACAACTTCTCCTCTTCTCCACGAAAGATCAAACAACCATATTCTTTTTCCACATTGTCTCTTATACATCCCACAAACTGAAAATAGGTCTAAGACTTCAAAAATAGCCATTAAGTGTAGTTCAATCTACTAGTTTGAAAAACCAGAGAGCATGCAGAGTGAAAATCGTGAAACATGCAAAGTGAAACAACCCCAGACAAACTCGGTATCATGCCTTCCAAGATGGTTTGTGCATGAAAAACCGAAAAACAATAAGTTTCATTAATTCCAATTTTCTTGCCTATCCTTCCTTGCCACCACCTTCTAAGTTTGGTGATTGCCAAATCAAATTTAACATGAAATTCCATTTTAGTGATACTTCCACATAAGCCTCTGCAAGTCACTAGCCCCTACCAAAACTAGCAGTACCCTATGCATTAAAAACCTTATCAATAACATAAATTCCATAGGAACCATTTGCCCTTAATGCATGTGACCACCTAATTACCTTTTCATACCCATTAGTTTACGATAGATCAAAGTTCTTAGGCTAGATCTTAGGTAGTTTATAATGCATACCTTAAGATATAACCCTAATAAAAATTTTCCACCATAGGTCTTAACACATAGCCTTAGGTAGTTTCCACATAGGTTAGATTAATTCACCACATAATAGTTTTAGGCATTAGTTTAGATCATCATAAAACCTTATAGTATTAGGTTCTAGGTTAATTTTAATAGCCTAGTAACCTTTCCATATCCTTTAACACAGAGCTTAGGTTAGGATGCCAATCAACCAACAAAGTAGAATAGGAAGCTTTAGGTTAGAATAAGAATTATATTAAGTGACATAGCTTAGGTAGAAAATATTCTTACCTAGCTTAGGATTCCGTAGGATAGTCCTTTTTAGGATCCGAATCCTTCCTATGCCGTGAACAGGTTGTATTTTTGTGTTCGTCAGCAATGTCCTGCCATGATCGATCTCTAAGGACCCAAGCACAACATTCAACTGAATGGAAATATGTTCACACAAAAATCAAAGAACTTGTAACAACAAGGTTCAGTCAATATGTCTCTTAATTCATAGAATGTCAATTTACCATTCGTTCCAAAGAGTAGATTTAAAACATTCCTTAGATCACTGAAATTGATCCAAGGATGAGTCAGATTAATAGATAAGTTTACAAATCTTAAACCATATTGCAATTCATCTAAAAGAAGTGAAAAATGGATTCAAGGAAGCCATTCCAATTCAGTCAAAGGATCTTAAGAACAAAAATGATTTGTCCATATCAAGCATGATCTCCAACAATCAAAAGAACATATCTTTATAAGGAAAATCACATGTCAACACTTGAAATGCAAAGGAGGAAAATAAAAACTATCAAGGGTGTTACAGAGCAAGTCCTAGTTCATAGGTAGGTATGGGGTAGGTCTCGTAGGGAAGGTATAGGGCCGAGACCTATGGGACCACCACGAGACCATACCTGTGTCGAGGCTATAGGATGCCCTAGGTGAGGCTAGGTACTATCGGGACCGATTAATGGCGGCCAAGATAGAATTCATATCATATGCCAGTATAGGCACAACAAGGCGTCTAGTGAGAGGATGAGATCTCACACTCACAGTGTGGAGAGCATAGATGGTCGGTGAGCTCGAGGCCCGATCGGGTAGAGCTACTAGTGCATGGAGTCTAGCTCCAGTTGAGGCATGAACAGGGACCCAGAAGACCGAGGGTATAGGTGATACATAGATGGAGGACATCCATTGAGATGCCTAATTTATAGTCACCGATTTTTGATGTATGATAGTTATTTTTGATTATATACCGGACTGTGTTCCAAAGACAGTGAGAATGTATGAGTGATTGTGTATATTTTGAGCATATACCAGCATGTTTGCCAAAGAGAGTTTTATTGATTCATTATTTTATTGTATATATGATACTATGACGATGACATTTTGTATTATATATCGGCTGCGTGCCGACAATTTTGAGATGATAGACATGATGAGATAGCCATGCATATTTGAGATACACATTGATTTATTTATATGATGAGATACATGGTATGTTTTGAGTTGATGTGTTTATGAGATATGAATTTTTGTGTTGATATGGATGGAAATTAGGTGAGTTAGGCATAATAGAGTCGAGGTTGGTATAGGCATGGATCAAGTTATTGATTTTAGGCATGGATCGAGTTAGGCTAATTTCGAGCATGGATCAAGTCAGATTTGTGTAGGCATGGTTGAGTTAGGCTATAGGCATGGATTGAGTGGGTTACGGGCATGGATTGATTCAATTTGGTTAAGCATGGTTGAGAAAGGTTTGTTTAGGCATGGTTGATTGAGCTTTTAGGTTGGTAGAGGCATGGTTTAGTCGGGTTTGTTTAGACATGGTCGAGTCGAAAGTAGGTGAAGTGGTGATTGATTATTTTATACAATGAATTCTAATATGGGTCATATGTGAGATGTGGTCTAATCTATGCATAGTGATGATAGAGAAAAGGTAGGTGTAATAAATGTATCTTTATGATAATGTTTAAAATATGAAACAATTGGTTATGTATGTGGTTTAATTTCTAATTTTGGGTAGAAAAGGGAAACTAAGTGAGGTGTGATGTAATGTGAAGCACATGGAAGATTGTTGGTCCGAAAATCATCACTGGATAGATCTATGGATAGATGAGCCAACGGTGTGCGAGGCTTAGCCCCTCTTTGAGTGTGAGCCGGTTTACATATTCTCGGTGGAATCTATGCAAGACAGATTCTACCTTCGGGGGTTTGGGATCTCATCCCGGTAGAGAGTTTAGGGCTGCGAAAAGAAAAGGAATGAAGAGAGGAAAAGAGAAAGAATAGATCCGAAGGAAGAAAAGAAATGAATTCCAAAGCGAGAAAGGTTAGAAGATTTATGTTTTTGGGTTGGTAGTAAGCAGAGCCAAACCTACTTGCATAAATAAACAAAGCAATCTTGATGAGCAAAATGAGAAAAGTAGATATGAATCCAATGATTAAACACATACGAGATCTAACGTAAGGAAGATCTAATGCATAATACTGACTATTGAGCACAAAGTCTTAATATTTGTATTATTGTTTTCTGATTCATTACAAGAAAGCTCAAAGTCTTTCTCGTCGTCCTCCTATTTTCATCTAAAAATGTTCACCCCAAATACAACAAGTATTCCGGTATTTATAGAAGAGAGGAGAAGGAAAGCAAAAAGAGCCAACAAATATTTACAAAGATATTTACAAAATATCTAAAAGTCATGTTGACTTTTGGCAACTTGATGGATGACATCATCCCATGATGCAGTAGACATGGATGATTTCATCATGTGTGCCAACACACTTTAGACATTTCAACAAGAAAGTCGGAGAATAGAGAGAAGAAGAAGAAGAGGAATAAGAAGAAGAAGAAGCAGCTACTCATCATCGTCATCCTGCGGCCGAAAGGGGTTGCTGTTTGATCTTTCGAGAGATGATATGTGGGCTGAGCGCGGTATTCCAAAAACTTGTTAATCATGAGCCCAAATTGATCCTGTGATGGATCCTTATGCCGTTCGTTGATTGCTTCGCAAGTCTCCCGCTCGCTTATGAGCTTTTCTGGGAGTTTAGAATAATCTTTCTCCACCTCGATGAGGAACCCGATGAAGTCCTACGAGCAGCGGAGTTCTTGATAGATTCGGTGTCAAATGTGACCTCTGGCCCCATTCCGAGAAGCGATCTCCTTGAAGATCAGGATAGTTTCATCAGTAGATCTCATGGTAAAGGAAGGAGTGAGGCAGCCACTGGAGACATGTTAAGAACAATTCACTCCATTTGATGCATCGCATCAGGGCCTCTTCCTTCACCTTGTCTATCTTTTCAGAACAAATTCCAGCTGATCTATCAGAGTAGTCGGAGTGGACATGGTTTTGTTGAGGGCCCTTGGATGGCGAAAACTCGAACTTGACCGGATCTTTGGTGAGCAGTCAAACATTTGTTCCAAAAGGTCTCATGTTGGAGTCTAGCATGTTCTAGCTCTTACGATATGGGACCCAATCTTGGAGTTCTTGTTCGCCTTTACGATGTTTAGATATGAATTGACATACTCGCGATCACTCTTTCACTATCCTTGAGGATCGGCTCCTCAAGCGAAAGCGGCCATACCACCTTTCGCCGATCTTTGAATATTCATTGATTTTCTCTGGTGAGAAGCTCGAAGTCTCGCGCGATCGTGGGAGTGCACTACCCATCTTACATGTAAGGCTTAAGCGAGATATTTGTTCTGCTCCTTGATAGCCTTTTCTCTTCTTTTATTTCTTGAAGATTTTTGCAGAGGGCATCGACTGCGGAAAGAGCTTCCCCCTGGAGACTTTCAGAAGACGTCCCCATTGTGACTTGAGTCACAGTAAAATCTGTCGGAGATAGATCTTTTTTCTCCTTGAGGGGATCAGGGTATGCTATTTCCATAACTCTCTCACCTGCAGCACTTTGAGAGAAGCGTGTTACAGGCTTTTGCTTCTTTGCCCCTTTGGCTGGAATTACTGAAAAGTCCATCGGAGTGATGGGAACTTTCCTCTTTTCTTGGCCCGATTCTTTGAGAAATCCAGGCTGGTCCCATAGAAGGACGAGAGACAGAGAGAGGAGGGCAAGAGAAGAAAGAGGAAAAAACGTGGAGACACGCGGAGCGCGCATTGAGAGAATAGGTCAGAAGAAGTGTTCACGGGAGGAAGGAAGCGCAAGTGCGGAAGACATAGGAAGGGAAGGGAGCCGGAAATGAGGGAAGAAATGGAAGAAGATAAATCAGTGAGGAAGAGAAGATGACGAAGAAGCGGGGAAAGAGTAGAAGAAGGGCGGAGGACATGACCAAAGGGATGGTCGCTTGAGTCACTTGAGGAGGGGAAGGAAGAGAAGAAGAAGGGATAGAAGGGACTTTTGTGGTTGTAGCAATGCCGACATCCTGAGTGGATGGGTGTATGGCACTATCCCTTGCTGCTTCTTTCTCTGGCGAATCCAGAGTTATTACCTGTTCAGGTGCTGTGGAAAGAGGACTTTCAGGGGCTTCTTCCTGAATGGTGCTAGATTCACCTTCTACACCTTTGCCTTTAGCATTGCTTCTTGGACCTTGGAGGTGCATTGCCCCTTTGGGGAGGTTGTGAAATCTACCCGAGGTAGATCGAGTCCATTCATGCGGCCTTTAGTGCTGCATTACCAACTGCGCATAGTCTCCTTGACCCTCTCCTCAGTTGTTTGAGGAGCCTTGCTTCTGTCAATGGCCGGGAAGGGCCAATCATCCCCTTCCGTGTCATTATACACCTTGTCTACTTCATCTTCCGTCGTTTGGAAGCCTTTGGGGACAATGGCCACTCCGTATTGGATAATTTCCGCCAATGCTAAGCGAGAATGATCCTTTCTTCTGAGTTCCACCTCGTGGATGACGTCAATGTAAATATCCTCAATTTGAGGGACATGGATCGGATCAAGCTTAGCCCTTGGCAGGCAGCCCCTTGGGTCGAAGGTGGGCCTGGCTGGGAAGTCATGCTTCAAATTGAGTAACTCCAGCTCTGCAAACATTTCCTTCGCCTTGTGGTGAGAAGAGCATGTGTATCGGCCTACTGTGAGGGGGAAAGGAGTTCCACCCTTCTTTCTTTTCAGGCACTTTTCGTGATATGTGATTAGCTGCCTTGATAGCTCTAGTAGAATCAGCTTAGGTCCAGCATACCTCGGTAGCCTGGTTGGCTTGCCCAAGAAGTTGACCGCCCTCGAATAGGTAAATGTGGGAAGCCAGGTGAAGCGGGGCCCCCACTTCTCCACGGTTGACACAATGTTTTTGGTCGTGCGACCATGAGTTAGATTTGGCCTCAGCGGAAAATGATGTGATAGAAGAAAGCATCATTAATTTTGGCGAATTGAGGATGCTTATTCTCAGCCTCGATTCTGGATAATATTCATATATTTTGACACGAGGCCAAATTCCACTTCGGTTTAGCCCTAAATAATCCCTCAAGATGCTGCAGCGTAGACTACGTAGGAGTTCATATGAAATACTCCGTTGTCTTTGAAGCTATGTTATGCTCGGAAATGGTGTTGCTTATAATCTCCCCAGCAAAGCGTTGCTCGAGCACATTCTTATTCATCGTTTCAAGTAGCAAGCATCCATTTATGGAAGTAATGGGCGTCGAAAAAGCGAAGACTCTGCTCGAGGAAAGTAATAGTATGTTGAGCTCTTCGAGAAATAAGCTGCGGTGGATGATTTGGGGCCACCGGGTTACCACCTTCTTGTTCTTCAAGTATACTTCGTTCATTAGTTGCATGCATTGGTCTTCATTATCTTCCTAGAGCCTTGATGCGCTCTTCTTGGTAGCAGCCACAAAGTGCAGTGGTGAGGATCTGCGAGCATTATCTCAAAATGACGGGTAGTGAGGTTTATGACTACCTCGCCCTTGCTGTTTCGACACATCTTGTTTCCTTGTTGTAAGATTATGCAATCACCATCATGAATTCATTGTTGGCGGCAGCTTGGGGATTCCTCGTGAGAAATCACGAGCCGCGCCTATTAATTTGTCCATCCACAGACTTCTTGTAACCTTCTGAGTTCTAACCTAGAATTCTTCCATGTCAATGTGACCCAATTCTGAGTCTCTGACATCCATACTACATTCAGCCTGTGATTCGGGCATCCTGACCCTTTGATATTTGTACTTCATCTCTTCCTCTGTAAGCTTAGCCTTTCCTCTTGGTTTGGTGGGTCTCTTGCTGGATGTAGACATATGTTCTTTCGAACTCAGTTGCTGATCTGCATGAAGAAGAAGCGAGACCCAATCCAAAAAGGTTGAATTAGCCATTTGATCTTCCATTGGAATGTCATCAGAAGAAAGAGTTAGAATTTTAAGGCTCGGGCGCGCGGGCGCATGAAAATTGTAACTTGCGAGGCCAAATAGATAAGGTGCATGGCGCATGGATGTTACGGTGCATTTTATAAAGGGCGCATGGAATTTTCATGTTGCATTGGGATTTAGTGCGCCCTTCGGTGCATGGATGGATCGTGTAACATTGAATTTTCGTGCGCAAAGGGATATGGCGCGGCTCACAAAAAGTTTACACAACATAAGGTTATTGCGATCGGGGATGCGCTGCGCCTTTATAGCTTCATACTTGCGAGAATAAAGCTTGTGTTGTATGGAAGGCTGAATGCGCCAAGGCACATGGAAAGCGTGATGCAGCACAAAAAGGATGGCGCACAAAGGCGCAGATTTGACACTTTGTAGCATGTGAAAGAGCGCGCCAAAGGGCGCAGAGGTTAATGATGCAATAAGCAGGCTGGGTGTGCCTCTGGCGCAGGGATGTTGCAGATTACAAGGCGGTCAGATGCGCCAAAGGGGCGCAAATGTTCATGATGTTGCAGGGGTGACAGATGTACGAGAGGAAAAGCAGAAAACTAAGCTTTCAAAGGGGTTTTACATGATGTAGGTTCCTTCACCCCTTCATTCCTATTTGAAAGGCTCGGTGGGGTAAAATGATCTAGATCAGGAGGGCCACAACCACTGTTTCAAGAAAACGTCCTTCTCCAGCAGATCTGGAAAGAGGAAGGATAGCATGGGGGGAGACAGCAATGACGGAGGAGGCTAGGCCAACACATTTATATTTCAAAACCAACTAGCAAGCAAAAAACCGGACCAAGAACACACCAAGAACTGAAAACACAAAACACACGAGAGAGAAAGACACCTCATACCTGGATAAATAGCAAAAGCTCGAGAACGGGTCCACAAGGTGATGAAAGCGGCGAGGTAGAGGCAGCTGAGCTCGGAAAAATCACGTGCTCAGCGAATAATGAAAATGACATTTGGGCGCGCAAAACACACATATATATAGGCAAGCTGGTCATAAATGTGCCACCCACTTTTTAAAAGGCGCATGAGAGTTGCTGTCGACAGGAGAAAGCGTGCGCCCTTTGGCGCACGAAAGTATTTGACAACAGGAGACAAAGCGCGCCTTTGGCGCACCAAAAGCATTGTCGACATGAAGTTATGTGCGCCCTTTGGCGCACCAAAACCTTTTGTTGCACTAAGATTATGTGCGCCCTTCGGCGCACCAAAGGGTGGCGCAACAAAAGGTGTACCAACACAAGCGCATGCGCCTTGGTGATGCCTTGAGGAAGGTTCAACATTCTTTGGTGCATGAAAATTTGTGTTGACATTGAAAACCATGCGCGAAAGGCTTTTAAAGGGCGCATCAAAAGTTAGTGTTGTGAAAGCAATTTCATACGACCAGCCAAAAAGACTCGAAAAAGACTAAGTTCGAAAACTAGATTTCCGGGAAGGGATTTTACAACGTTTGAACACAAGGAATCCCTAACGAGGATCGGAACAAAATTTTCAGTATGGTTATGGTAAAATTTCCCTTGTCAATTTTACAGGATAACAAAGATGAATTGTTTAGGGTAGAGGATGGCCAAGCTAACCTTGGGCCCCATGCCCTCGAGTCTTTGCCTACATAGTCTCGGCGAAAAGGGACCTCAGGCCAATGTAGTTCTCTTATAAGCTAGGGAAGAATATGAGGAGGCATGAAAATGAGTTGGTAGGTTTATAGGAATGTTGTGAGTTTAGGTTTTTAGGTGTGGGTAGATTATAGGTAAAATGATGTAGGTGAGGGCGATTATGGTGAAAGAAGAAGATTTCCCAAAAGTAGCGTCGAGGACCAAGTCATGTATAATGTAATAAAAACATAAACAAAGATGGTTAAAAGATAAGAGGGGGTAATAAAGCCACTTGGTTGGGTAGGATCATATTGAGTAAATCACACCTTCAAAGAAGTGATGAACGTAAGACCCTAAAGACATTACATGATTGATTGTTCTACGGTGAAAATTAGTCACATGATCACCAAATGTCTAAGTTCCAAGAAGTCCCTTGAGGCAATAGGAAATGGGAGTGGGAATGGTAAAAAGGGTGAAAGGTAGGTAATTTTTATATGGTATAGGTAGCATGCGCTTCGGGCAAGAGAACCTAGGTCACAATGGGAAAGTCCATGACAAAAAGGTTGTTGTTTTGACTTGTAGTTGAAATAAGTTGATCGATGTGGGAAGTCTATATGGGATGAAGAAAATTTAACTCCTTGAGGTCTTCGTGAAGTTGATCGATGTGGGAAGCTTTGGTTGCTCTCATTTTTTTTTAGAGCTTTACATAGTTTTCCTTCTAGGGAGCAGTCTATTTATAACAACAATTGTCGAGAGGATGATGTCCTTTTGAGGGAGTCATCATATTTTTAGTAGAAGTTTGACTCAAGGAGTTTGGTCCCATGTGAGGTCTTTGAAGTCATGGACAAGACCAAGGTGGATAATAAGACTCTTGTTCAAAAGGAAAGGTGAAATGACCATGGGATCTCATCTAAAGGTAGACATGAAAAGTATCCATGAGAATCATGCTATGTGCAGCGCCATGGTACACATATTCAAGAGAAGATAAAAGTGATGGGTACTCACATGATTCTTGTTTAATCATTAATGAGGTGTATGAAGTGAATAACACTCAAGGGATGAGCATGGAAAGAGACAAAAGGTGAGGTAGGACTACAAGTCAACAATAGAATGGTCGAAGATGCAAGGTGTTAAGGGGGCTAATGTTCAGGTTTTCCATCGAGTGAAAATAAATGATAAACACTGATCCATAGGTATGAGTCACGATGTATGGTCCAAGCCAATTAGGAGCAAATTTTCCCGTTTACTTTTTTCTTCTTTGGTTACGTGTTGATTTTCTTTCAAGACAAGGTCATCAACTTGGAAGGTTCATTCATGGACACATTTTTGTCAGAGGCACGTTTGATATGCTTTTGGTAAACTTGAAGGTGATCCAGAGCATTAAGATGACATTCATCTAATAACTCTAGTTGTGCTAAACGGTCCTGATGAAAGTCATCATCATTGAGCATGTCATGGAGAGAAATGCGAAGTGAGGGAATATAGACTTCGAGAGGTAGGAATGCCTCTGTACCATAGACAAAAGAAAAGGGGGTGGCCGCATGGAAGTGCAAATACTAGTGCGGTATGTCCATAGTGTAGGAAAAAGGAATGTGCGTATGCCAATCCTTCCCATTATCATCAACCACTTTCATAAGAATTTTGTTTAAGGTTTTGCTAGTGGATTTGGCTTGCCATTGGTTTGTGGGTAATAGGGTGATGAGAAATGAGTTGAATACCAAAGGCGTCACAAAGGTTTTGCAAGGTTTTGTTTTTAAATTAATTTCCATTGTCAATGATGAGGCGATGAGGAACACCAAAGTGACAAATGATGTGGTGGTTAATGAACTCACATATTTTCTTAGCTTTCGTGGAGATGAGTGGTATGGCTTCCACCCATTTTGTATAGTATTCGGTAGTAGTGATGATCCATTGATGGTGTTGGGAAGAATGAGGATTGATTTCTCAACAAGATCCAAACCCCATTGCGAGAGAAGGGCCAAAGGTATCGAATGACACCTGTAAGGCATGACTGAGTGTATGATGAAGATTGTAATGTTGTTGGAATTTTACACAATGTTTGATGTAGTCACAACAATCATGGTTAAGGGTCAGCTAGTAATAGCCCAGGTGAAGAATACGCTTGGTAGCAGTGAAGGCCATAAAGTGACCTCCACATATGCCATCATGAACTTCCTTAATGGTATAAGGAATTTCAGAACTTTTGAGGCATCGTAAGAGAATACCATCAAAGCCACGCTTATAGAGGAGGCCCCAGAATGATGTAATGAGAGACCTTTTTAAGGAAGGTGCATTGTCTGTTATGGGTGAGATCAAGAGGCAAGATGGAGAGAGAAAGGTAGTTGGAGTATTGTTTGTACCAAAGGTCACTCGAGTCAGGGGTAGTGGTTTTGATCAAGTAAACATCATGAGGTAAATAAGAAGGTGATTGGAGTCATTATACGGTGACAAAGATTGTAGAATCGGTGAGTGAAGATGGTATTTGGGAAGCTAAGCAGGCCATGGTATCTACAAACTTGTTGGTTGAATGTGGGATGGTTTGAAGGGTGTAACGATCAAAGGTGGTCAAAAGTATGTCTACATGATGTTTATACTTTGAAGTATCTCATTACAACATTGGTACATACCATTTGCTTGGTTTATGACCAATTGAGAATCACCAAAGATGTTGATTGATTTGACATCTAGGGCATAGGTGCTTGGAGACCTAGTACGAGTGCTTCGTATTTGGAAATATTGTTGGTGCATTCAAAATCTAGTTTGAAAGACAAAGGCATGGGTTCACCATCAAGGGGAATGAGGATAATACCAGCCCCACCCCACACTGACACTTGGAACCATCGAAGAAGAGTGTCATTTGGTAAGGGGGTTCATCGGGAAAGGGTAGCAATCGACTCATCTGGAAAGTCAAAATTAGAGGGTTGATCCCAGAAATAGGTGCGGTGGCCAATTGGTTGGTGATAGCTTGGCCCTTGATGGAATTTTTATGAATGAATTCGAGGTCAAGATCAGCTAAAATCATAAGCCATCATGCAACACATTGATTTTGATAAGGTTTGGTGTACATGAAGTGTAAGGGGTCGGTGTTGGTCACAACATAGGTTTTGTGGTTGAGTAGGTAATGACAGAGTTTGGTGGCAACGAAAACTAATGCTAAGAAAATTTTTTGAGGTGGTTGTATCGGGTTTCATAGTCCAAAAGAGTACGACTTATGTAATAAACCACCTACTCCCTATGTTGTTCATTGTGATGAGTGAGCATGGCTCCCAAGGAGTGATCGGTAGTGGATATGTATAGGTAAAAAGGTTGATCATCTTTAGGTGGAATGAGCATGGGTGGTTGGAGAAGGTATTGTTTTAGGGCCTCAAAAGCTTTGTGACAGTCATCATCCCATTTAAAGGAGACATCCTTCTTGAGCAGATGATGAAATGGTTGACATCGATCAGATAATTGTGAAATGAAATGGTGAATAGACTGCAACTTACCTTACGAGGCTACATAATTGTCTAAGGTTAGTAGGTGGAGGCATTTTGAGAATGGCCTTGACTTTAGTAGGTCAACTTATATACCCATGAAGGAAATGATAAATCCTAGGAGCTTTCCGAGAGAACCGTGAAGATGAACTTCTTAGGTGAAGGCAAGACATCAATATTTAATAAGATGGTCAAAGATGGTTTTGAGGATAGTTAGGTGCTCGGAGCGGCATTTAGATTTGGCTAAGAGATCATCCACGTAATCTTCCAATATGTGATGCATGATGTCATGGAAGATGTAAGTCATAGCCCACTGATATGTGGCACTAGCATTTTTAAGGCTGAAAGGCATGACTCGATAGCAGAAGGTCCCCCAAGGGGTGATGAATGAGGTTTTGTGTTGATCCTCTGGGGAAAGTAGGATTTGGTTATAACCCGAGAATCCATCCATGAGTGATAACATCTCGTGACCAGCGGTAAGGTCAACTAGTTGATCAATACCAGGTAAGGGAAAGTCATCTTTGGGCATGCTAGGTTGAGGTCATGGAAGTCCGTGTAAATGGAGTCCCCCTATCACTTTAGTGATAGGGACAATGTTAGAAATCAATGAGGATAATCAATGGGTAAGATGAAGGAAATGAAAATAAGGTGCTTAAGTTCTTCTTTCGAGAAGATCAATGTGAGGGTGCATTTTCTCTACTTTTTTTTGATGGGTTTGGCATTGGGAGCAGTTACGATATTATGGACCACTATGGTGGGGGTCATATTAGGCATGTCTGCGTAAGACCAAGTGAAAGCATGGTTATGATCTTGAGAAAAGAAGTGATGGCTTCTATTTCATCAACATCTAAAGATTATCCGATCTTTAGGATGTGCGGGTCATCCGAGTATGAATGTTGATCTCGATAGTCGATTCATTCAACATGGTTTGTGTCTCAGAAGGTAATGACCGATGAATATATGAGTCTTCTGCACCAAGGTAGGTGAGTATAGATTCATCATCCTGACATTGAATGACATTAATTGAAGGTGTATCATCATCGATCATTTCAGGATATAGGAAGGGAAGAGTGGAAGGGCCTCGTCCTTGCGTTGATAAGTCAGAGGCCCAAAGGAAATGGTGTTTATGAAAAAAATTTAAAGAGGGATAGATTCAGGATCCATGGACCCCATTGGTGAGGGTGGTGATGAAGGTGGAGTGGGTGAAGAAGGTGGGGAAGAGCTAGTGTCCTTAATGAGTTCAATGTGGGCTTGTTTGGTAGGTGGTTCAGGAAAGCTGATACCACTATGATCATTATGTTTATGGGTGGTACATAGAATGAAGGTATGGTGGCCTGCTCATAAAATCCAAAACCAAAACCCTTCCATACACATCGGTGTAGGAAGGTGTGGGTGAAATGGTGATTGGTAAGTGATTGGGAGGAAGCGGAAAAGTGGCAAGTTTGTGGTGGTGGTTCGGGTGTGTAAGTGGTAGTATCAAGTCCCCCATAGGTGAGACTAGTATGAAGGTGAGGGGGACCATACAAGAGACATTCTCCTATATGGTGATCATAACGAGGGTGTTGGTGAAGACTTCCATACTCTTGTGGAGTAAGGAATGTGTTAACACTATATAGGTGGTACTCCCTAGAGTGAGGCATTAAAAAACACCTTCCAAGGGATCAGTGGTTGGTATGTAGGTAGTTGGAATGGATGATGTGTCAGAGGTTGATGTGTAGGTGGAATTAATGGATTGGGAGGCTGATGGGTCAGCCATGGAGGTTATGGTAGTGGTAGGAATGGAGGAGGTATGTGCGGTAGAAGAAACTCATACTGGTAAGTGGAGGTGTAGGTGAAGAAGTAGCGGTTGTGGAGGTAGATGACTTAATAGGTATGAGCACATCATTGAGTTAGTAAAGCATGTTGCATGTTTTGAAAGGTGAGGGGTCAAAGCTGGAATGGTATAGGTGTGTCCTTCGTGTTCAAACTTTACACAATGATGCAAAGTGGAAGGAACGTAACCCATGACATGAATCTAGGGTCTGCCAAGCAATAGGTTATATTGGAATTCCCCTTCCAAAATGTAAAACAATTTTGGAACAGTGTGGGGGCCCACGTGAATGTGGAGGATGATGGTGCCTAGTGTAGAGGTGATAGCATCATTGAATGAATGTAACATGACAAGATGTTTATGCATGCAATTGTTAGGTATGCGTATTTGAGTGAATGCATGGGATGAAATGATGTTAATGCTAGCACCCCCATCAATCATCACATGTGGCATACCCATATGTCATTGATGTGGAAAAAGATGAAGAGGGTTGGGTCTGGGTCATCATTTTGGTGTGGCATGATCTCTTCCTCTGAAAAGCTAAGGGAGGCTACTTGGTGAATAGGGTGGGGTGAAGATGAAGGTGGTAATTTGGTGAGAGAGGCTACATGATGAGGTGTGATAATGGAGGCTACAGGTGTAGGGTCATTGGGTAAAACCTCAATAGATTGAAGAACCTCCATGAGAGCTTGACGATGGGATTTTGAGGTTTGAATGAGGTCATATAGGGACATTTTGAGGGGAGATTGGTGTAATTTTTTGAGCATGGTGCGATGTGTGACGCCATTAGAAATGGGGTATGTGGGGCTGCAGATAGTGATTTTAGGTATGGGTGCAGATGGTATGTTGGGTATAGGATTGGTTTGTGGGTCATTTACCTTTTCTTTACCCTTATCCTTCTGAGCACATGTAGTGATGTGTATCATGTTGATTTGAGGGGAGTTGTGAAATGGAGAAGGTGTAGGGTGAGTGGTATAACGACATGATGGGAAAAACCTACCGGAGGAGAAAAACCTTGTGAGGTGAGTTGGGCACAACAAAATTTGGGTGGGGGTGTGGAAAGTTCTTGATGTGAACTATGTTAATTTCAAATCTTGGGGGTGGCTCTAGGAGCTGTGAGGGTGGAGTTTGTAGTTGTTGAGTGGGCAGTGTGGGAATGGGTGTTGGTGAAGTAGGATCCTCATCGAGAAGGTCATCATCGTCAAAGTTGGCTTCCGGAGGACACAACTGGATAAGGATGGTTTTCAAGGCCTTGCAGTTCTCCACATCATGTCCTAACACATGATGGTATGCACAAATTTTAGTATCATCAAACCCTTTTGGCTTTAGTTTGAGGGGGTCGTAAGGTTAGAGTGGCGGTAATGTGATGATAGAAGTCTCAAGGAGGTTGGTTAAAATTTTGGCATAGGACCCTGCTAGTGGATCACAATGGGAAGTGAACGTGGGTTTGGGTGTAGGTGTGGTTGATTGTTGAGGAATGACCTTTGGAAGAGGAGGAGTGGGTCGAGCTATGGGTTTGGGTGCTAGCATGGTTTTGGGTGTTGGTCGTGCTTGTTTAGGTAGGGGTATAGTAGATGGATGGGTAGGAGGGTGTGTGGTTGTTTTGACTACCTTATTGTGGGGTAGTGGAGTTTTGTTTTTGGGTTACACCCTCTTGGGTAAAGGTGATGTGGGTGTACGAGGTCTATAAGGAAAGGAAGATGGGGGAAGAGGGCGAGTTACCCATGGGGATAATGGGGGGTCTTTGTGAAGGTGGATGACGTAATTTTTTCTTGGGGGTGTGGAGACAATGACTAAAGTGTAGTGGGTAGTGAAGCAATAGCTGAGGGTATCGGAGGTATGGGTGGTAAAGAGGCTGTAGGTGTAGGTGTAAGTCAAGTTGGGCATATGGGTAGGTTAGAGGTTTGTGAGGAAGGAATGGGCTGTTGTGTTTTTGGTTTATTGGATGGGTGGAGGTTTCTTGACCATGTGGGGAAGCCGAGATCCTAAGATGGATGGGATAGGTGCAGTGTGATTGGCTCAACCCAGGGGTATGAGTTTTATGGGTTTGGTGCTTTTTCTTGGGTGTCGAGTAGGTGTGGTATTGACTTTGGAGGATGTAGCTAAATCTAGTTTGATAGGTGAATGAGTAAGGTGGTGGTCTTGGGGTGACCCTAAAGTGGTAATAGGTTTAGTCGAGGATGATGTCATAGGTGTGGGTTTGGGTTTAGATATAGATTGGGCTATGGGTAAGGATGTGGTTTGAGCTATGACAGGTGTCATGGAAGGAGTTGTGATAGAGGTGGTTGTGTTTGGTTTGATTGGTTGAAATATTTTTGGGTAGATAGTGGAGGTATCAACAAGTGACCTCTGCATTTGCATTGAGATAGGAAGCAAAAGGCATCCCCATAGTAAGGCTCTATCCACATAATCTAAGTGATCAGCCAAACATGTGAGAACGACACGTTTGTAGGTGGAGTTGATGAGGACCTAATGGAAATTCCCGTAAAATGTGTCTTAGAGATGGAAATTGGCTAGCTTTAACTTCCGTGGGTAAGAGAGCCAAAAGTAGGTCTACAGGATTTTGGGTAGCGGATGGAGAATGCTCACCAAGAGGAAAAGGTATCTCAACTGGGTCTATGGTAGGTGTAGAAGGTGATGGAAGCTCCTCTGCAAGTGGAGGAATGGATAGGTGCTCCTCTGTGGGTGGAGGAGGTGATGGGTGCTCCTCTATGGGTGGAGGAGGTACTGTGGGTAAAGGTTCTCTAAGTGGAGAAGGCAAAGGTGAAATGGTCTCGATGTTAGTGCAGAAGACTCCTCCGTAGGTGATGAAGGAGATGAAAGGTATTCCTCTGTGGGTGGAGGAGTAGGTGTGGTGGATTCAAAGCGGAAGGAGGGTTTTGGCGAGGATCTCCTCTATAGAAGGAATATGGGGTATCTGGGAGGTGAAAAGTGCATAATTAAAAATAGCGTGGACCTCGCGGGTATGGGTATCATGAGTTGAGGTCTCACTAGTTTGATCAGATGAAGGGGCATGGTTGGGAAATGGTTTCTTGAAGATGTGTAGGTTTTGGTTGGTAGGTGCATTAGGATTATCCATGGTTAACTCACCTTTCTCGAGCATTTCTTAGACAATATTTTTAAAATGATGCGGTTTGTCATCACTATGACCCTTTACTTAATGATAGTTATAGAAGTCATGTTCTTTATACCATGCATGACATGGGGCGAGCAGGTCAAAACCTAGTGTGTGGTTTTATGGGTGGAAGAGTAATGGTTCGGCTTTGATAATCTTTTCTAAGATAAGAGTAATGTTCCCAATTGGGGGTGTATTTCCACTGCTCTCATTTGAATTGAAAAGTCTAGATGGGTGAGAGATTAGATGAGGGGTAGCCTGATTTGATAGATGAGTTGGGCCAGCCTTGAGTACCACTGTGTTAGCGGCGCCCTTAGCCTTTGAATAATTGTTTTGTGGTTTGGAAGAAGAAGAGGTATCATTTGACTTGAATGCTGAATTATTATTGCGTAACTAGATTTTCTTCTCTTCGATGGCCCGAATCTCTAACTTTCATGCCATAGTGAATGCTTCATCAAATGTTTGAAAGGTTTAGACCTGTAAGGTCGGTGAGATATGTCTAGCACAAGCCCATGTGAAGAGCTCAATGAGTTCTATTTGTGGCAGTTGGAAGGTGAGTTGGTTGATCAAGCTACGCCAATGAGTGACAAAATATGTGATAGATTCATCCTCATATTGATGCATGGAGTATAGGTTGGTCATGGTAACCTTCTTGATGATATTGATAGAGAAATGATCCAAGAAGGCTTGGGCTACCTGATTGAATGAGAATATGGAGTGTCTAGGTAACCCACTATACCAATCTAATGCAGGTCTAGTCAAAGACATGGGAAAAGTTCTCAAGAGCAAGGCATCATCGTGAGCGATCAGATAACACCCGTGTTTGAACGACCATAAATGCTATGCAGGTCTTCTTTGCTATTGAAACGATTGAATTTAGGCATTTCCCAATGCATAGGATATGGGTGGATAGGAATGGATGGATGGATGGGTTCATTGCAAATCTTGTCATAGGTGAGAGTGTTGCAGGAGCCAGAAACCGATGCCTCTAATGTCTGCATCTTGTCCAACATCAATTTGATTAGGTCATTGGTAGGTTGTGATGATTGGGTGCCTCCTATAGTGTGAGAGGGTTGGTTTTGGGCATATAATGGGGTGGCACTCCAGTGTATGGTGCTACCATGTAGGTTGATTGGGAAGAAGGTAGTGAAACAGGGGTACATACCCTGAGTGAATAATGGAGGAAATGGGAGGCTACTGATAGTATGTATATGGAGGTGGAAGGGTCGTGGTAACCCTAGTGGTAATGGGAGTTAATGATTATGGAATGGAAAGGACCACGTTCTGAAAAGGGGTAGGGGTCACCGACATGGGAGGTGGTAGTGTAGCTATGGGTATGTGTGAGACATTAGGGGTGGATGAGGTTGTGTTTTGGGTAGTTGTCGAGGGTATGGTGGATGTGGCGGGTGCCATGGAGGTGGCAGAGACGTTAGTATACGCAGTAGTATAGGACCTAGCTACGAAACAACTGGGGGTAAGGTAGATGTGGGCAACACAGAGCTAGATGGGGCCGATGCAGGAGTGGGAGTGAGAGTCGGGGGATAGATATGGGCATGCCATATATCAACTGACCCGAGGCATCTCGAGTGGATGAGTGGGAAAGGTAAAACTACAAGGTGGCAGGGTTTTGGTCAAGGAGTCGTGTGAACTCCTCATCTCTGGTAGCGATAGTGATAGGTTAGATGGGATCCATGGTTGGTGATAAAATGGAAGGTGGTGAAGGACTAGGTGGGAGTGGTTGATAAACTGGCGTGAAATACGAGTGCACTTGCTTGTTTTGAGTCAGCACCATGTGAACCAAGATCGATCGTGCACAACTACTTCTCTGTAAATGACACAGAAAACAACAGGAACATGATGAATCTGGTGGAAAAAGTGGATTAGGTACCAAATGGTGGTTGGAAAGTGAAACAGGCTAACCGATGCCGGTTAAGGAAAACTAATGCGGTGGTGGGTAACCACCGTCGGTGGTCACGTAGAAAATGGTCAGTGAGTGAAAAACCTAGGTAGAAGGTCAAATCTGATAGGTATGCCAAATCTGATGGTGTTTTACAATGTCAATGGGAATGATGGAAATGATAGGGACTGTGAAAAGTGGAAGAAAATGAATAAAATGTCCTTTTGGGTAGGTTAACAAAAGGACCTGGAACCGATGTCGGTTGGGTATAACTAATGATGGTCAGAGGGTAACCGACGATGGTTACTATGTGAAATTGAAATAATGATGAAAGAAAAGTGGTTGTGAATTAAAATATGATGTAGAATTAGACCCAAAATTATGAGAATGATGATAATATGGCCAGAACACTCAGGTGAAGCCAGAATACACCAGTTGTGATGAGGAGCATGCAAGGATGAACAAGAAAATGAAGAACATGATCTCTCACCTCAAAATGCAAGCCAAATAGAAACACTAAGAAAAATGTGATCCTAGGAGTGCCTTTTCTATTATGTTTGTTTATCTTATGCTATTTAAGGACTGACACATGAATTGTGAAATAGATTTTTGGTGAGGATGGCTTCCTATGAAGAAGGAGATCTAAAAGGTGAGGTTTCAGGTATGTTATGGTGGGGGTGGGCCTCCTCACTCAAGTATGACTCGACAAAAAGTAGCGAGTTGGGTGCCCACTATGTCGTGATCATGTGATCACCTACAACTTCTTCTAGGTAAGATGTTGTTTAAGAATGTGTGTATTTTCAATTTTGTGAGGTTTGGTAAGACTCAGAGAGAGAGAAAGAGAAAGAAAGTGCTTTCTATGGTTTGTTTGTCAACCATCAGCTGGTCATGACTTCTAGCATATAGGTTTCCCTCAATTAATGTGAGCTAATGTGATAAATAGAATGGAATGCACTTATTTTTAAACCCAAATCAAAGTGTGAAGTTGGATGACACAATAAGATGAAGAGGAAGAGGGATTGCTCTTTCACTACAATGTAGAAAACATAAAGAAATGGTTCTTTTTAATTACACTAAAAGAAAGGTTTCCTTTAGAGCAAATAGAAAGAAAAGGTGGGTTACCAAGGAAGAAAATTAATGTGTATGCTTTTTAGAAGGGAAATAAACACACAAATTTTCCTAGGAATGAATGAAATGCAAGGAACCCCGGATGGGTCCCACCGGGTGTGCCAAAATGTTTCACCTGATTCTAGATCATTTCTTTGAAGTATTGATGAAATAGATAGGGTAACGGGCGTAGGAGGAATACCTGTTTTAATGTTGGTTGATGGGTTGTTGCACGCGTATGACTTCTAAATCCATAGATGATTGTGAGAGCTTCCTTTGGCTAAGAGGAACTACCTATAATGTAAATCAAGACCACCTAGAAAAAGTTAAACAATATATGCAAAGGAACTACCTAGTGTATGCTAGATCCAGAAGTGTGATACTTCTAGATGGTTGTTAGTCCACTATTTTAAACAATTTAATGTGGTAAATGAGGTAAAACCTATTGTAATTCAAAAATGATTTAGGTATCTCACTTAAACACAATAAGAAATAGATCTAATCTAAAGTGCTAGGTTAGAATAGGATCCGAAGGTCAAATAACTAGTTCGGGTCTCTGCATGTCCGAAAGAGGTCTGGCGAGATCACGGGTGAATGAGGGTAAGAGGGAATTAGGTGGATAGGTCACCATTGTTCTAGGTTGTATGGAAAAATACAAAGTGACCAATGTCGGTTAAGGGTGATCGATGGTAGTTAGATGTAACCGGTGTCGATTATTGTGAAATTTGAGAATGCCACGAATGAGATTTAGGTCTCCTTTGTGATTTCACCTTTGTGATTGATGAGGTAAGGTGATTTGGGTAGGATTTGGTGAGGTTTTAATGGGTATATGGAGGGGTGAGTGTTGGAGGAGGTCAATGGGTGGCTAGGTAAACAAAAGATGATAATATAATGATGAAATGGAATGAACCGAGAAGTATAACATTTACTTACTTGGATTTTGGTCCTGGATGTTTGTAAGTGAGGGATGGAGGTGTTGATGAGAGGTTTGAAGGCTATAGGTGATCACCAACTAAAGGAAATTTTTCATGGGCTGCATATACATTCACCTTTTCTTGGTTAGATCAGATCATTGTTGGGATGGTTGTGCAGGAAAAGATGCTTGATCTCCTTCCTTGCATGCGTGTTCTCGCTAAAATTCACTCTTAGAAGATGTGATATCTCTCTAGAATGTGCTAATGTTTGCCAAATTTTTCAATCCTTTTCCAACCTTCTGCCAACCTTGAGAATAAGGTTGTTTTGGGGTTAAAAGGGGAACCGATGGTAGTTCTAGCTTAACCGATGATGGTTAGGGGTAACAAGTGTTGGTCAAGGAAGGATTTCCTAGGTTTACTAAACTAGGGAGATCCTCTTGATTTCCTCGAATCTCATGCCATTAACTCACGGATTAGACTGGGAGATTCTTATAAGCATGTGGGAATGTGGTTAGAGAGAATGTAGGCATTGATTTTTAGGGTTTAGGTAAGTCTCAGTTAGTTATGGAAACTTACTAAGAATAGGTCTTAGGGTGAGTTGGCTTGATGAGGTGTCTAAGTGAGGTGTATGTGTGGATATTATTTAAATTAAGATATTTAAATAATAAATATGGTGAGGATAATGAATTAATTTAATTAAATTAATTAAATTAATATTAGTAGGGTGAAGAGGGCCATGACTAGGTGAATGTGATGAAGGGTGCTTATTTGTCGAGGGACCAAAGGGGAGTGTGACCTAATTTTAGTGTCTACAGTGGGAGTTAAAGACTTCCTCCTCAAAAAGATCTAAATGAAAAACATGCAGGGTGGATTACTCATGTCATGGAGTATGACATTGAGATCAAAGTCACCAAGCTAGTCTGAGGAAAGGGATTGTGTGAGAAATTTTCCTTGAGCCAATCAATTGAAGCAAGAAAAGAGAAGAATGTTGTTTTGGTGTTGCAAGATAGCTAATAACAAAGATATATTCAAGAAGAAAATGGTGGCATATTCACTCCTTGCTGGACCTAAGACATAATTCACTTCTTACAAACAAGCCTATGCCCTCCAGAGATGAACAAATCCAATAGAAGACACTTCAGATTGCAAGCTATTCCGTATGCACTTATTGATAGTGTATTGTTCAAAAGGAATATCAATGGAGTGTTCTTCGAGATGCATTGGGACACATCGATTGAGAAAATGTTAGAATACTTCCATGGTGGATCCACTAGGGTCATTTTTATCCAAGAGTGACATCTCTCAAGATCATGAATGCTGGTTATTATTGGCCCAAAATGTTTAGTGATTGTTATGCATGGATCAAGAGGTGCAAGAATTGTGCATTCTTCACAAGAAAAATAGAGGTTAGCAGACTTCCATTGCAAACCGATCTCAAAGTGGACCAACCATTCATGCAATGGGTTTTGGACTTCATTGAGTCATTAATCCAAACTCAAGCCAAGGGCATAAATGGATTCTAATAGCAACATACTACTTCACCAAATGGACTGAGGTGGTGGCACTCAAAGAGGCAAATGAATCTAGCATTCTAGACTTCTATGAGGGGATAGCAACCAGATTTGGTACACCTACCACTATAATATCAGATAATGCATTGGCATTCATAGGATCAAAGGTAACTGAATGGGCTATTAGAAATGGGATCTATTTGAGCACTTCATCAAATTATTACCCTCAAGGTAATGGCCAAGCTGAGTCCACAAACAAGAATCTATTAAGGATCATCAAGAGGAATCTTGATGAAAATCAAAGGACTTGGCACACTAAGCTCAAATCAGCTCTATGGGCTGATAGGATAACTCCCAAGAGGTCCATAGGTAACTCTCCATTCAGACTTGTTTATGGGAGAGAGGAAATCTTGCCTATGTCACTTGAGTTGCCAACATTGGAACTCATGAAGCAATTAGAATTGTTAGAGTTTGAGCCCATGGAGGTTAGATATGTAGAATTGATGGAACTCCAAGAAATCAGAGAGCATGCAGCCCAAACAATGGAGAAGGACCAAGCTTTGATCAAGAGAAGATTTGATAGGAAAGCTAAGGCTAGAACTTTCCAAGTTGGAGATTTAGTGTTGAAATGGGATGCTTCTTCGAGCAAAGCCAGAAGGCATTCAAAATTTGATGCCATTTGGAGTGGTCCCTATAGTCACAAAATGTAAAATAGCAATGCCTTCCAATTATCTACATTGGATGGTGAGGAAACTGTCGACACTAAAATTTTCCTCCATAATTTCTATTTCATTAATGTATGTATTAGGAATAGGATGTTGTTAAGTATAATTAGTAGTAGCGTCTGATAGAAGATAACGGCGCCATCAGTATGGTGTTGCCAATAATGTGGAGTACGGTAACAATCAAAGTACAATAGGAATGTTGTAAAAAGTAAATATTTGTCGTAAGTGGTCCGGTAATGTTAAAATGTCAAAGTTTGGGTAATTAGAGAAGTAGGGTCTACATGATTAGGAATTAGAAATATTATATTGGTAATAAAGACAAGGAGTGAGGTCATAAATATTTTGTGTATTTTATTTGTAAAAAGTCTAAAAATGTGGAACCCATGTAAAATGATAAGGTTTATCTTATCTTAACAGATAAGCCTACATGTACAGATAAGAGTTAAGGTATGGAATATGATTCGTCAAAGTGGATTTCTTATCCTATCTTAGAGATAAGATGGATAAGCCTGGAAGTTCTATAAATAGAGAGGCTACCCCCCTCATTTAGGATAGAAAGAAGTAGTGAGAAATATTGTAGGAAGTGTGCGAAGGAAGCCATCGATTAAAGGTGTGTCAAGAAGGCATCAAGAGGTGTAATTGTAAAGTTTCTCCCATAGTCTTGTCAAGTATCTCATGGGTGAGATTATGCAATTTCATGTTAATATTATAATTTATTTTGATATTTCAGATTTGTCGTCATTCTGTCTTATCATAGTCAACGGTATTCTTGTGTTCGGTTGTTGTTTTGTTTCCATATTACATCCACCAAACTAAAGGTCGTGCATTAGCAAATAATTATAGACGAGGAGGTGAAGAATTATCATAGTGCCGGATTGGTGATGACATTTTGGTTCCATGCATTGCTAAGGACCATTCCTCGTTGGTGGATATTCGGAGAGATATTCCCACTTAGTCAAAAATCAATTGGAGGGTAACCTTGTTTTTACGTTGCATAGTAGTTATCATGGTAAACTCATTTTACCGTGAATAGTAGTTACCATGCCAAAGTCATTTTTGCTGGAATAGTATTTATCACAATAAAGTCACTTTTTACCGTGAATAATATTTACCGTAGTAACTTCACTTTTTACCGTGAATAGTATTTACCACAGTAACTTCACTTTTTACCGTGAATAGTGTTTACCACAGTAAAGTCAGTTTTTACCATAGTAAGTCAAGTTTTACCATAGTTTACCGTGGTCATTTCTATTTTACTGTAGAAAGGTGTAAAGTCACTTTCTAGTATAGTGATTCCAATTATTTGTGCACATAAGTCTTGTTGGTTGTATTTCACGGTGGTTACTATTGAAAATGGGAAAGATTCCTGTTTTTTCAGCTCAATCTAATGAAGATGCTTCTTCTTTCATTCAAGAGTTTAAACGATCTTGTATTTGTAATGGCCTTATAAGAAGGGGAACAATGGACTGAATTTTTCCTACCTTTTTGGATGGTTCAAGACTTAGGTGGTTTGAAACACTAGGTGATAATGTGAAAATTCATGGGATTTATTAACTCGAAAGTTTTCTTGAAGAATTTGGTGAACAAATGTAAATATGCAGATCTCATGATCAAGATCACAAAGCTATCCCAAGGAGAGAAGGAAAAGATAAGGGATTATCATGCTCGTGTTCTAAGGAGGAGGATAGGGGATTGATGAATGGCGTGGATAATCTCCTCTCGTAAGCACTTCATTCTTGGGATGAAACCCAGAGATCGACAACGAGTGAAGTATGACCGCCGGCCTACCATTGAACAAGCAAAGGAGATTGCAAGAAGGCAAGAAGAAAGCATGGAAGAGGAGCCCAAAGAAATTGTTGCTAAAGTAGAGCCTACACCAAAGTCACCTTTGTCCAGAATCCACAACCACTCTCGGTGAGCACAAATATTTCTCCTAGACATCTACCGAGTATGAAGATCTCGCTCAAAAAGATGGGTCAGCTTAACTATTAATCTTCTTCAAGGAAAGGAATTTAGTTTTCAGTGGAGGGGATAGAGGTCCAAAAAGAAATATTTCGAAGTTGTTTGTTATGGTTGTTATAAAAAGGGTCATTATAAGTATAATTGTCCATATAGAGCTTCTACATCTGGTAAAGGAGATAATGATAAAGGAAAAGCACCTGTGAATTCTTTTGATGTAGTAGATAAGAGCAGAAATAATGAAGTAGATGTGTTTGTAACAAAAAGAAAGAAAGAAAAAGATAATCAAGATGGAAATGATCCTAAGAAGATGAAAGAAGAAACTAGTAAGAAACATAGGAGAAGAAAGTTAAAAGTGTGCAGGATTTTCTGATTTCACAGGGGCAAGGACCATACTCCATCTTGGAAGATCTATCCAAAAGGCCTGCAAATATTACATATGGTCAACTCTTGGCTATGTCTTCTGAGAAGAGGCGGGAGTTGCGAGGTGGACTCAATGCTCGAAGAAGGAAGGAGGTTGAGGTCCCTGTTTTGGAGGCAGAGGCAGATCCCTATGCTCCACAAGCTGAGGTATTATGTAATGGTATTTCAATTCATGATGTCTTAGTTGATGGAGGTGCTGCAGTTAATGTAATGACCGAGTCTGTAATGAATATGTTGGGTTTAAAAATTGATCGCCCTTCAACACTTATGTTAAGGTCATTAAATAAAGGAAAAACTAAACCAAAAGGTGTAGTTTCAAATGTGGCAATATCTGTTATGGGTGTTGTATGTGTGGTAGACTTTCAGGTGATGAAAAATGGTACTGTTGCGTACCCAATGCTGCTGGGAAGACCATGGCTAAGGAGAGTTCATGCAAGAAACTACTGGAATGAAGGTTTCATGACACTTGGACGTGGTAGAGAGAGGGTGAAGATAAACGTGATCCCTCGACATCATAAAGCAGAACCTGTGGATTCAAGTGATGAAACTGATGATTGGACATCCTCTGATTACTCTAGCACCAGTGAAGTGGACACTGAAGATGAAGAAAGTGAGGTTGATGTTTCAGTCATGGATATTCTTCCAGTCACACCAACCCAGGACCCCATAAAATTATCTGAAGAAGAAGTTGATGATCGTCTCCAACAAATAAAGATTGGTGATGTCTTGTGATGGAGAGTGAGAAGGAAACCTACCTCCAAAGCTCTTTTGAAGGTACATACACCTATTCACTTTTGATTACAAGGAACTCCATCAAGTAAGTTGGGTAGAACATTGTATTGAGCTGGTAGATGGTGCTAAGCCCATAAAGCAAATGCCATATAGAATGAATCCTAATTTTTCCAAGACTGTAAAAGAAGAAATAGATAAGTTGCTTGATGCAGGATTCATATTTGCTGTGGAGAATTCAGAATGGGTTTCTCCCATTGTGATCTCAATAAAAGAATGGGAAGCTACGCATTTGTGTTGATTAGGGAAGCTCAATAAGGCAACAAAGAAGGATCATTACCTCTTCCATTTTCGAATCAGATCTTGGACGAAGTAGCTGGCCAGAGTGCTATAGTTTCTTGATGGATATAATGCTACAACCAAGTTCGTGATAGCAGAGAAAGATCAGTGAAGACCACGTTCACCACTCCTTGGGGAATGTTTGCTTATAGAGTTATGCCTTTTGGGTTGTGTAATGCTCCAGCAACATTCCAGCGTTTGATGAATAGGGTGTTCGAACCCTACATTGGGACCTTCATCAGAGTATTTCTAGATGATTTTTGCATCTATGGGAGCAAGTTGGACCACCTGCACCAGATGGAGACATCATTTCAAAGGTTAGATGAAGCACAAGCCTCACTAAACCCTACAAAGTGTGTCTTTGGATGTTCTAAAGGCGTTTTGTTAGGGCATGTTGTATCCAGAGATGGTATTGGTACTGATCCTGATAAAGTTTCAAAAATCAAAGATTTACCATTTCCTATGAATAGAAGTAAGTTGAGATCATTTTTAGGCCATGTGGGTTACTATAGAAGGTTCATCAAGAATTTCTCAAAGATTACACAAACCACTAACCCAGCTTCAAGAAGGATGTTGCTTATGAACCAGAAACAAGGCGCATGAAGCTTTTGGACAATCAAGGAAGCCCGGTGTCTTCACCGCTTTGAAGAATCTAGATTGAGCAAGCCATTCATTGTGTGCACCGATGCCTCAGATGCAGCACTAGGTAGTACTTTGAGCCAAAAGGATGAAAATGGGAATGAACATCCAATTTACTTTGGGAGCAGCATAAATGAGCAAAGGTTGAGGTAAACTATACCGTAGAAAAAAGCGGCTCGCTATCATTTTTGTGTAAAGAAGTTTAGAAATTACTTGCTAGGGCAGAAATTTATAGTTGTAACGGATCATCGAGTGCTCAAATATATTGTCAATAACCCTAACCCATCGTGAGGATAGCAAGATGGATAATTTTGCTACAAGAATTTGAATTTGATATTATAGATAGGCCAGAAAGAAGCATGTCAATGTAGATGCACTCTCTCGAGCCTATGATGGTTTAGGATCATCTTTGATGATGATGATTTTCCCGATGCATCATTGTTCTCCCTTGACACAATCCCTAGTGAATACAAAGATATTTGGAATTATCCGAATGAATTCAAGTTTCGATGGTGCTAATGCAAAGACTAAGAGAAAGATTACTCAAGCCAGTCGTCCATATTCTATTCTGCATGGAGCATTATTTCGAATAGGACCTGATGGACAGTACAAGAGGGCAGTTGGACGTGATCAAGGAAAGGAGCTGCTAGAAGAATTCCACAATGGTACATGTGGAGGGCACTTCTCTGGACAACTTACAGCAAGAAGGATCTTGGATGCAAAGTTATTATTGCCCACTCTTTTTAAAGATTGTTATAATTATTGTAAGACATGTGATATTTGTCAAACACATGGTAACCGTAAGACTTCATCAGCTCCATTATGTCCTATTCTTCCCCTTGGTCCCTTTGAAAAGTGGGGAATAGACATTGTAGGTCCACTTCCAACTACATCACGCCAAAATAAGTATATTGTAGTTGCCACAGATTATTTAACCAAGTGGGTTGAAGCTAGGCCATTGAAGACAGCTTCTATGGATGAAGTGGCAAGGTTCATATATGAACGTATTGTCACCAGATTTGGTTGTCCATTAGAAATTGTAACAGATCAAGGAAGCCACTTCATTAATGAGGTGGTAGAAGCCCTAGTCAATAAATTTTCTATTAAGCACAGGAAGGAAACAACATACAAGCCAAGCACAAATGGACAGGTGGAACGAACAAATTTTGTGTGGTCAAATTCTAGCAAAAGATGCAGCCTTACAGTACATAAATGGGATAAGAGCGATTCAAAGAAAGCATTGTGGGCATATAGGGCAACATCAAAGTCAAGCAAATGGATACTCCCCATTTCAATTGGCCTATGGCATTGATCCAATTCTAACTATTGAGTTTGATATTCCCATTGTGAGAGTTATGAAAAATGAAAGGATGGATGAAAATGATTCAAGAAAAGAAAGGTTGGTACATCTTCATTTGCTAGAAGAAATGAGGGAAATAGCAAAGGATACAAGCCATAAGAAGAAAATGAAGCGAGTATGAGTACTTTGATCAAAAGATCCGGTGGTCTCCATTTCAAGTGAATGACTTGGTTCTAGTATATGATTCCGTATACAAAAAAAAAGAAGAGAAAATTTCTTCCAAAATGGATGGGGCCCTACAAAATAGAATGCATGAAAATGGTACGCACCGACTGGAGGAATTGGATGGCACTCCCATTACGAAATGGGTCAACCACGATAAGTTGAAGATTTTCCAAGCACCAGAATAGTCTACTCCGAGGACGGAGTAGAAGCTAGGAAGGGGGAAGATGTCGACACTAAAATTTTCCTCCATAATTTCTATTTCATTAATGTATGTATTAGGAATAGGATGTTGTTAAGTATAATTAGTAGTAGTGTCTGATAGAAGATAACAAGACCACAACACGGTGTCACCAATAATGTGGAGTACGGTAACAATCAAAGTACAATAGGAATGTTGTAAAAAGTAAATATTTGTCGTAAGTGGTCCGGTAATGTTAAAATGTCAAAGTTTGGGTAATTAGAGAAGCAGGGTCTACATGATTAGGAATTAGAAATATTATATTGGTAATAAAGACAAGGAGTGAGGTCATAAATATTTTGTGTATTTTATTTGTACAAAGTCTAAAAATGTGGAACCCATGTAAAATGATAAGGTTTATCTTATCTTAATGATAAGCCTACATGTACATGATAAGAGTTAAGGTATGGAATATGATTCGTCAGAGTGGATTTCTTATCCTATCTTAGAGATAAGATGGATAAGCCTGAAGTTCTATAAATAGAGAGGCTACCCCTCATTTAGGATAGAAAGAAATAGTGAGAAATATTGTAGGGAAGTGTGTGAAGGAAGCCATCGCTTAAAGGTGTGCTGAAGAAGCCATCAAGAGGTGTAATTGTAAAGTTTCTCCCATAGTCTTGTTGAAGTATCTCATGGGTGAGATTGTAACAGTTTCATGTTAATATTATAATTTATTTTGATATTTCAGATTTGTCGTCATTCTGTCTTATCATAGTCAATGGTATTCTTGTGTTCGGTTGTTGTTTTGTTTCCAGATTACATCCACCAAACTAAAGGCTATGCATTAGCAATAATCATAGCACGAGGAGTTCCCGGTGAAGAATTATCATAGTGCCGGATTGGTGATGGAACTATAGATTTAGTTAATGGAATCCATCTAAAATATTACTACTAGAAGGAAAATTCTCACCTTGTACATATTAGCTTAGATTTTCATTCCTCTAAGTGCTTATGCACATTGTTGTTGTAAGCTTAGATTTACATTTCCCTAAGTGCTTTGGCACAAGTTTTGTTGCCCCAAGGACACATATTTTGCGAGCCATGTTCTAGATCAAAGTAATGTTTACTCTCACAATATTCATTCTAGAGATTTTCTAATGAATTGAGAGTAACAAGAAGTTAAGTTCATGACTCCATTACCTAATGGATTGATTCAGGTAGCTGGTCACTTCATCCAACAGTAGATGACCCTCTCGAGTTGCCAAAAATGTTATCCAAAATAATCCCCCTGCTTATTTTGGCTAACTTGCCTTCTTTATTTCCTTCCTTGTGCTTTAATATCAAATTTTACACATTTCAGGAACTCAAAGGTTTCTGGAACTGGCTTCATTAGATAGAGAATTTCTCACCTTTCCAGTAAAGGAAAAAATTCCTCCTAACTCCTAACTCCTTGTAATTTTTGAATTATGGCTCGACGGAGTTTTTTGGAAAATTTTTCCCAAGATAGGCCCGCATCCAATGAAAAGGCGCCACATGGCGGAGGAGGAGGTCGGGCTGGGGTGAAATTGGAAAATTTTCCAAGAAGGTTGGCAGAGGTGCAAAGGGAAAAGTTCTCCCTGGATTTGCAGAAGGAATGGAGAAAAGTTTGTTAAGGCCCCGCCGAGCAATCACATAACGCCACGTGTCCCTCGGTGGTGGGAGTTGGGGAAAAGGAAGTATTTTTGAAAATTTTCCAAAGTTGTAAAAGTGTAAAGGGAAGAATTAGGATGTGCATTTGCCAAGTAACTTAAGATGACATATGTCAACAGAGAGAGCGGGCGTGGGAAAATTTTAAGATTTTTTCCCAATGTAAAATCAAAAGGAGAAAAGTAAAGTTTGAGCCCACGATTCCATCAGCTAATTGGGAAGTGCCACATGGTAGTGGAGTGGTGGGGTGTGGATAATTTTGGGAAATTTTCCCAAATTCAAAAAAGGGGAAAATTTTCAAGTTTCACCTCGCTTTAATTTTGCCCTAAAATTGCCAATTTTGCCCTAAATCTTCAGAGGGGCATAACTTTCAATCTCGAGCTTAGATTTTCACGTTCTTTATATCATTGAAATCTATTTAAGTTCTCAACATGATAGAATATTTATTTTTTTGGTGGATTTTGGTGGGATAAAATGAGAAAACACCTCCGCATGCAAAAATACATAATTGACATTCAACTACCAAAATTAATGAAGTATGGGTCATTTTTGGATCTGCAGAACAATGTACTTTGGAGTATGGGTTTTTCCATGAATCCCATCACTTTTTAGGAAAAATTGAAGGGATTTTATTAGTGGTTGAGCTCATAAATCAATTTTCCCACATTTTTTGCTTTTCCTTCGTTCTGCTTCACCATTAAAAGCTAGTTTTGGCTCATTTGTAAAGGGTTGAACGTTTCTTGCTTCTTGCAAGATCTTCCTTTCTCCTTAGCAGGTGGATTTGAGGAGTTTCAAACCTCCCATGGAAATTGTAGCTTTTTTTTTCCTTCTTTGCTATTGCAACGTATTGTATCGATTCTGGAACTAACAATACATGCTCTGTGATTGATTTTCCAATCCTCTCTTGCATTGGTTTGTTTCCTTCTGATATTTCATTGTATTTTGGAAAATTTGTGCATGTATTGATGCTGCATCCTCATGATCTATGTCTATTATTTGCAAGACAAAATTTCATCACTCCTTTGGTGTATCATTGTTTTAGCTTAGTTTTGTTTTCTTTTTCCATGCTTCTTTCAACCTGTCTCCTTGGAAATTTTAGAGTAAGAGTTTTGAATCAGAACCTCTACAAAATTCATGCATACACCTAAATAGAGGGGTAAGAACCAAATTTCTTTGGAGGGTTTTCTCACCTTGCAAAGTCCCACACCTTGGAGAAAACTCAATGTTGTGTAGTCACACTAAATGACCCAATTCTGAACTACAAATCTGAAAGTCATTTAGGGGGTGCTGTAGATTTGCACTAACAACACCTTCGCACATTCCATGTAGCATGCCTTGACTATGCAGATGATCATATTATCTTAAGAAAGATTTTTCCTCATAGTTTCCAAGACTATGCGATGCGTTAATTTTATGACCAACATGTACTTTTAGTAGTATCTTTCACGCATCTAGCCGATGTCATTCTCACGCATCTAGCCAATGTCATTCTCACACATTTCTCTATTAATATTGGCTCTAAAATATCCTATGATCAACTAGTACAACTCAAACAAGGGTCTAACGAACACTTATCTAATTATGTCTTGTATTACAAAAAAAATTTATCCAAGATGTCTAATGTCCTTACAGATCCCGAGCTTTAGGATTTATTTATTTAGAGTCTATTACCACCTCTACAGGAGAGTGTTCTCTTTGAGACTTATCCTTCATTTGATAAAATTTTTCATACTCTCAAGCTTCGTGAGACTAAACTATTAGCCATAGGAAAACTTAAATATCAAGAACAAACATCTTCATCCACATGCTTTCAAAGTAAACCACCATCCAAATCTTCTACAACTAAACCCATGGATAGAAAAACCAATGTAAACATAGTCTCTACTCCTAGGAGCTTCAACACAACCATACAGACATACTTTTACTAAGATTAGTACACCACCGAGCATTTCTCTGCAAAAATCATCGATAGTAATCTTATTACCCTCCATTCACCTCTACAACTCGATTCATCTCAACCAAAAGGGCATAATTTCAATGACATCTCTATTTTTTTGTAGACACCCAAAATTGGGACGACACCCTCTAGGTCCCCTTTTATTACACAACCCCTTACCATGACCCTTTCACATATTTTTATTAATATAATTACCTATATTAGATTAATTATTACCTCACCCCTCCACCTCACCTCTCCACCTCACCTTAGACCCATTCCAATCCCATTTAATAACTAAGACTGATTCATCACTCCCCTAACCAACTGATACTTCTTATAAACCTAATATTAATTGCCAACTACATTTCTCACTAATTTCCCATGTGATTTAATGAGAATCAAGACTCCTAACCCATAACCATTCTTGACTCATGCCAAAAAGGGAGAGAAAAGGTTATTTTTAGCAAATAAGACTATTTCTCCCTAATTGATGCCGATTATTCCTCGTCGACACCGGTCAAGGAACCGCATTGGTTCCTTTAAATAAGAATTTTCAACTCTTTTCCCAAGTTCTTTTTTGGTTGGAATTCTTTGATCTCACATATTTGGCATTCATTCGACATCCAGACAATTAAATGAGCACTAGAGCATCAAACTCTCCACCACAAACCAACCTACAACCTCATCGGCTGGACAATTCACACAGAGAAGCGCCAAACCTTCGCTTCTATGACACCTTTGGATCTTAGATCATCTCTCCTACGCACACCCACCAACCACCACCTTCTACCAATATCTAGATCTCTAATAAGTATTCTTAACTAGGTTATTAATTTCATTAGCTTTGGTTTTAGATCCTTTATCTCTTTCTAATCACTTACTTCCTCTCTCAGATACCTTCGTATCACACTTACCTCATGTCCTACCACCCGTATTGCCCCTATAGAGTCTTCACTAAATTCCTACACCCTACCTAATACCCCTAATACTTTGTGCAATCACAGAGAGCCCAAATCAACCTACTTTCTACCTTTAAAACCCAATTTCCCCTACCATGGTTGGTTACCTAACCGATCTTGGCTATAACTAGTAATCAAAATGTGTCTTTGTGTCTAGCATTTTCCTTCAAACCAACAAGCTCATTCCTCCACCCAGAACTCTCCAAAACCTCCCAAGACTTCACACAGAACTCCTTTCTTCCCTCTTTCATACCTATAGACCCTGATAACTGACCATTCTCCTAGATTTAATCTTAAATTCATCATTTAGATTATATTTAGACTATTGTGTTGTGTGAGATACCTAAATCATATAACTATAGTAGGACCTTCTATTTCATGATATTTATCAACATTAATTTGTATTAAGACATGGATTGACATCCTTCAAAGAAGTACTCATCTTCCTAGATCTAGCACACGCTAGGAAATCCACCAAACTATGTTATTAACTCTATTTTTGGTCTTGCTTTACTTTTCAGGTAGTCCTTCTTAGAAAAAATAAGTGCTCTATAATTGACTTTCTCTTCAACAATGGTGCGCAACCTCTTCACGACCTCTAGGTATTCCTCACATACCTTACCTTTACCTTTTAAAATTATTTTGTAATACAATACTCCCGTGTCGTGAAACATTTTTGCAATCCCGGTGGGACCCTCATTATTTTTGGGTTCCTTATATTCATTTAGGATTACATTCATGATTTTTTCCTTTCTAAAAATATTCACTAAATCTCTCCTTGGTAACATTCTTTCTTCTATTTTCTCTAAAAGTCACATTTCATTTGGTGCAAATTAAAACAAAGCATTTTCTTATTTCTTGCTTGTATTAGTGAAATTCATACTCCATTCCTATTCACTATTACTCTCATCCAATATCAATATTTCGATTTGGGTTTAAAATTGTTATATTACATTCTATGTATTCTTGCATTTAGCTCACATAGTATAATTAACAATAAAATATAACAGAGGTCATGACTGGTTGATGATTGGGTAATTAAACATAATCCACTTATGCACACAATTTTCCAAATCACTTAAATAAATAACACATTTCTTAAACATTCCCGAATCCTAGGAAGAAACTACCAAGGATTTAAACACCCATTGATAGAGGGCCCCGACTAATGTTCTAGTTGGATTGTCATATCGTCGAGCTTAGTGTTTTCCTAAATAGTGTGCGTACATAAGAGAAAAATGGATAAGGTAAGGGTAATGAGGAATACCCATGAATAAAGGTGGAAGTTACGAGTGCATGCATTCTAATTTCCTAATCCAATGCTGATTGCAAAAATTTCCTTTTTCTAGGAGGAGCTACCGTGAATAAAAACAAGACCAAAATAGGAATATTAAGCAATATATACTAGTGGACTCGCCTAGTGTATGCTAGATATGGGAAGTGTGACACTTCCTATATGGTTGTCAATCCATTGTTTAAAACAACTTAATGTGATAAATAATATGAACCAATACTATCTGTTGTAGTTGATATGATTTAGGTATCTCATTTAAGTAAAATAAAAAATGTAGTCTAATAGGCTAGGTTATGATCAAATCTGGAAGTTAGACAAGTGAATAAAGTGATTGGGATAGGTCAGGATCAAGCTTTAGGTGATTTGGGTTGTTTATATGAAAGGGTTGAGGTTGTTGTTATAGTGCAAGTTTTCAAGAAAGAGACCAATGTCGGTATGGTATGACCGATGCGGTTGAGGGGAAATTGATGATGGTTTGTGTTAGCCAACATGGTAGGGTCGGGTTGATAGAAACTTAGTGAAGGTGGGTTTTGGTGATTCTCTATGAGATTTCCCAAAGAATGGAAAGATAATAGGGAGATAGATGATAGTCTTGGGGTAGTCAAAGATGCCAGAGTCGGTATGGGGTTAAAAGGTTGTAGGTGATTAGGTGGAGGGATTGGAAGGAGGGTGAGAGATGATGGGATGTAAGGGAGACTAGAACTCTCAAATAGATATGAAGAAACTAATCTAAATAAATATGGGAAGGTGCATATCTAAAGGTACTTACTGGTGTTTACAGACTTGGTGGTTGGATGGAGGTGATGGTTGATCCATATAACCAAAGTGGTCAATGTTCGGCTTTATATTCCTAGAAAATTACTTTGAATTCTTTCCTTTCATATCGTTGTTTGGTTCCGATTCAGGTGTCTGGATATGCAGGAGTGCTCTAGTGCATGTTTGCATGCAGATATCTCTCTTCCGAAAAATTGATAATTCTTCTAACCTCTCAAATAAGGTTACTTAAGTGGATATATGGTAATCAACGATGGTTTAGGGTTGACAAAGCATCGGTTAAGGTGGGAAATCCTAGGTTTACTTTAAAATGACAGATCTTGGCAATATTTTTGGCTAGCTCTGTCCATTCTTGTGGATCAAAATAGAATGTTGCACTTAGATAAGCGGGAATGTGGTTAGAGGAAGAATAGGCATGTGATTTTAGGGTTGAACTAAGTATTTATTAATTAAGGTAGGTAGGACTAAGTCTTAGTTAATTATGGTGAGTGGATATTGAGTCCTAGTAAAAAGGAAACATGCTAAGAATAGGTTTATGATGAGGTGTCTAGGTGAGGTGGAAATTAGTTTAATTAAGGTAATTAAATAATGAATATTGTGAGCATGGGCATTAATTTAATTGTGGGTAATTAAATTAATATACATGTGAGGTAAAGGGAGTGTGACCTAAATTTGGTGTCTACATTTTGCCCCTTTTTGTCATGTAGCTTGTATTGGTAAGAAATGTTGACAAAAACAAGAAGTGATTGCCCCATGTGTGGGTGAAGGTGATCCCCCTCAAACCAGGCATACTGGATGAGGTGTAATACAAAATTAGTGAGTGGGTTGATAAATGTGTAGTTGGTGGAAGTGAAGGTAGGTGGGGAAGGGTAGTGGTCAACTCAGGTAATAGGTAATAGGCTAGGGTCCAAAATTGGGTAATGGGTAATGACAATCAAATGCATGCACACATATAGATTGCAACACAGTACCAAGTTGAAGAGCTTACAAAATCTACATCATCCAAGGTCGATAGGTTTATCCAAACAAGGGTGAAGTGATTTAGGTATCCAAGGTATAGGATATGGTCCAGAAACATAATATAGGTCAGGTGCAGGAATGTTTAGGTATGTTCCGTATACCAAAGGTGTGGGTCAAGATAAATGGCACAAAAATAGGAAAGGTATGCTTGTTAGGCTAAAACAACATAGGTAACCTCCTCGTAAGGTATAAGAGTACATAGGGTTGATGGTCACACCAAGTAGGCCATGTTTAAGAAAATAGGTCATGGCATGGGCAAGGCCAAGGTATAGGGAAAATAATAAATCCTAAGGTGTAACTAAGGAAATGTAGGGGTATTTTGGGCTTGTAGGTATGGTTCAATAGGTGTTTGTAATTATAAAAGGTGTTTGAGCACTAATGGGTGTAGGTAAAAGGAATCTTAGCAAGGGAAAATAGCTATAAGGGTTTACCAATGGTAGTTATAGGGTGACCAATGCCGGTTATAAGGTGACCGACGCGTCGGTTGTCTAGTCTAGGGAATAAATATGATTGATGTTAGTTAGGTCGATTTGGGTTTATAAAATAAAAATTACGTATTTTAAGGAATCATTGTTGTGTTGTGACTTTTGAGAAAATGACAGAGTTGTTTGACATTGTATAAATTTTCCTAGAGAGAAGGGCAAGGCATTGTACCAGCCGAGGTGGAGATTAGAGCCGGCAGATCGGGTCCATGAGAGTGGTGTGATCGATTTGATTGGTTGGAGGTGAGGAGTGGATTTTAGCATAGTAGAGGAGGGAGAAGGTTTGGGTGGGCCACCAAAGGTGCAAATGGCTAGATGTACCACCATGCCAAAGGAACTGAGATGAGGTAAGATTCAATCCAATTCTATGCTTGTTAGTTGAAATATTTTGTAGAAATTGGTTTGGGTAGGAATTAAATTTGAATTTGGAAGTAAAATTGATGAAATAGGAAGGGTAGGAAGTCCAATTTGGGTTAAATAGGGGTAGGGAGGAAGGTAGTGGAGGTTTGGGTAGGATCGGGTAGGTATTTGGGTCAATATGCTAAATATTTGAGAAATGGGGGAGGGGTTTGTTGGTTTGGACAGTGCGACAGTGACGATGACCGATGACGGCCAAGGGTGGCAAATTCAGTCAACCATATCAACATTGGTCAAAAAGTATGTGACAGATGCCAATCATGATATACTAATGCCGGTCAACCATGACCAATGCCGGTCAAATTTTGACAAAAATAGATCAAGAAAGGGTTATGGTGGGAGGGAAAGATAGGCAAGTGAGGTATAAAGGCAAGTGTGTTGAGAATAGGTAGGGTAAAAGGTATATATGATACAAGTTGAGGGGTGTGAAAGTAGGATGAGAGAAAAGGGTAGGTCATTAGGGTTGCGGTGAAATAAATAATAAGATTTTCGGGAATAGGTTAGTTAGGTAAGTGATATGTTAGTTATCGATAAGATTGAATAATGGTGTAGTTTGTTAGATGCATGCTAGAGAGAAGCTATGGATGAGGGATAGAGTGCCACCCTTATTGACATCAATATGGGGAGTGTGAGGGAGGAGGAGTGGCATCACGTTATAAATGTGGGATTGATCAAGATCTGATGCTACAAGTGTGTAGCTCGAGATCCTAGTTTAATGGTTGTACTCATCGATAGATGGGATGCTACAACCAACACATTAAATTTTCCAATGGGTGAGATCACAGTCACCCTAGAGGATGTGTACAGGATCTTATGGTTACCGATAGTGGGGACATAGCTTTATTATATTACCTTAGAGGCATCATAGGAGCTGATGTTGGTGGTGTTTGGAGAGGGGATATCAACGATGAGGTTCCATAGCATGAGCCTAAGCTATGTAGATATGTATGTGGCCCATCTTGAGGAGATGCGATTATTTGTTTTGATCATGGAGGAAGTATGTTGCTTTTCCTTACCAAATGCAAAGGGTGGAATATTCCCGTGGGTGCTAATGGGAGTTCTCTATGACATTATGGAGGATAGGATCCATTTTTTTGGGCATAAAAATTCTTGGTGCAGCTCTATAGGGATTTGTGGGCCTATGGGAGGATGTGAAAGTTCAGTTTGTGTTCTACATTCCTCTTTCATTGTTGTGTGTACGAGCACATCATATGTGTTTGCCCAGTTGGATTTCCCTAACCTGATGCATTTGATATGGGTTTTTTCTAAGTTGGGTATAGGTGTTGAGTACCTGTTGGTGGTAGACAATAGAACAAGTCAATTTTTTTTTTTTTTTGATAATTGCATCCTGGTTCTAAATACCTAATTTAGAACTCACAATCAAATAACCATTCTTATAACAGACAACCATATGCAGTTGTAATGACTCGGAGTACCTCCGATCTATTCATTCCATGACTCGGTAATCTACCGATCTATTCATGAGTAATAAGAGTTGGCGTTTTTATTTAACACTTCACTCTTGCGGTTCTCTTCCCTATTCTGGGATTCAGAATGCTCTGTCGAGGAACCTAAGCTTGAATAATTGTTACCATTATTCATCGGCATCTCATCCCTTAGACTAGGTGAATTAGGACAACGCAATCAGCAGCTTGCGATACTTTGGCCAAAGATTTGAAACATATTGTTTATGTCTCGTATTCCTTAACGGCATACTCGTCAATCTGGAATACGCCCTTCACCCCATTCTTATGTTATGTAGAATGTCTTATACCGACTTACATCGGTCCCTCTATCTCAACTTATTCACTCGGAAGCGGATTAACAAGGTGATAACGTTATATGGATGCCCACGAGGATTAGGGATACGATGACATCTTTGGTTCAACCCTAGTTAAACCGGTGTGTCAAGATACCCCGAATCTCACGAGGCAGCCTTATAACGTGACCACATTCTAATCGGTCCTGAGTAACTCGTTCGAGATCAAAGTGTAAATCTTAGCGATCGATGCAAAGGGTGTCGTCATAAGTCACTGCATTGTTGTAACTTCGAGAAGATCCTAATCTTCTCGGAGGTACAACCTGATTGACTTGTGTCGTCGACCTTTAAATATGCCTCGGAAAGATCTACTTATTAATATGCGTTACGCACGTTGAGTTTAAATTACATTAAAGCGTTCCCCTAGGGTTAGCCTTTCCCGATCCTGGATTCTTCGTCTTAGAATGACCTTCCTCAATAAAACCCATTACATGGTGGAGATATTAAGGCCAAGGTCTCATCATGGAGTTCTTAGAATATACATGATTCTAAGACAACGGAATTTGACAATAACTCATAAACTTCACATGAGATTGCCCTACGAACCCCATTAGGTTTATATCAGTTCTCTAACTGAATTTATATCATACCTATTAGTATTAAGATATAAATGATTAAGAATCCAATTAAATGTTGTCCTGTCATAATCAAGACTAGGGATTAGTAATTTATTTCAGCTTGATTAGCATTCTACTTAGGTTTATTTTAATCCTATCTTTAGAAAGACAATGATTTAAATTTCAATTTTTGCTTTCGATAGAACAAATTAGAACTACTAAACACTCAAAAGAATTCAATCACATTTTCTTGTAAGCTTTCATTGACAATCAAAAAAGTCTCCAAATTATACAATGATAACAATGCCCCTTTGGTATATAAACCGAAGAAGGTCAACTATCAAAATAAGAATACAACACATAAGTAGCAAATACTTATTTCTATTCCTTTCAGAACTATACAAATACTTTTTATGCATTCGACATACTTGATCTGATGCTCAACGGAAAAGGAACATCTTTCCACATATAGTACATTTAGAAAATCAAGATTTGTAATTCATTATAAATCAAATTAAACAATCGATCATCGGTCGGATCTGCATTGCTTTTACCACTTACGGCATCCATCTGCAAAAATAGTCAACATGGGTCAGTTCGATGAACTGAGCATGATAAGCACTAACTTTTAAAACAATTGCAATCCGTCAATTGTTTTCATTAAACACCCTGTTTAAATGATATAAAATCATCAATCAAGTAAGCATGATTCAAACCAAACGTTAGGAATATATCATGTCTATAACGTGTAATAATAATTTTCGTTACAGAGTAGTCCTATATGCTTCTCAATTATTTCATCGAAAATATTAGGGATCAAGAAGAACAAAAGTATCCTAAGCAATTATTCATTGTAAATCCCAAGATGAACAAACATCAGACAATCATGATATTCAACTTAAAAAAAAAGAGGAATACCTTATCAATCCTGATACCGTCATTATGTAAAAACAATTACAGATGTTAGTTAAACAATTATATCAACTTATAATTTACAACAGAAGAGAAATAAACAAATTGTACATGTTTCCCTCTGAATTAGCTCATGACTATACCATCTTTTCAAAAGCAAGGCATTCACCTAATACGCATGCAAATAAATCAGTCGAGTCCATCAACAACACTCTATTTTGTTAAAACTTAAAATAAAGCAACTACAGTACAGTAACCCTCTTGCCAAACAACGGTGTCTATCTACCAAGCAGACTCAGTATGACCTTGCGCAAGAAGTGACAGACAAGAAGATAAACACTGAAAGGCTTTTAGACACAAGGTCGAAATCAAAAGATCTCCTTTGTTATCGCAGTCAACCAAAGACTCATGATCATTTAAGCAATGACATTTCCCTATGACTATGCGGAGGGATTTTTAAACGAAATCCAAGCAACATGCACAGCCACATCTATCTGGAATGTAATCAGAAAGAAAACATAACATAACATAACATAACATAGTCACTTCTGAACGCATCCAGAGTTGAAAGTATGTTATTCACGACCTACTTTATAGAAGCCATAATTCATGATGTCAAGCTATTAAAGAAAACCAACAAAGCCAAGAACATTACATGTTCATACTCAGGCTTATACAGAAAACAGTGACATAGATTACCATTCGAGGATTTAAAACTAAGTCCGTAAACAGTATTCACAGTTTAGCTTTTCTAGAAACCGATATACAAGATATCTTCCCATACTCACGGAACCCAACGGTGTCGAAAACAATAGTAAACCCAACAGTCTTAATTTGAAGCAGTTACACTGTTTATCTATCAAGAATTCAACTGAGTCCCAACAACAGTATACAAGGTAAAAATAGTTAATGATTCTATCTATGCCAACTATGGTAAGCATTCAAAAATCAGGTGTAAGCAAATCAAAATACTGATTTCATAACAAGGAATTCAACTGAACCTCTTCAAAATTCTCGAACAAGCTTACACAGAAGGAAACGTAAAAGTATACCCAGGGAGTCTGTACCAAAATTCATTACAAATAACAGAGGTCGTATGACCTGTTACTTCTACAAGATTCCAACGAAATTCAAATTATCAATACTCAAAGATGTATCTATATCCTCAACAGTGGACCATAATATACGATTCATTCAAAGGACTCCACAGAGTCGTTTCAATACAATAATCATATATATAAATCAATACTATCAATGGGTTGAATCCCCATAACCTCCACGCAAGGGGAAAAACAACTCCAGCAAGGTCGTAATGAATACTGTAACACTGTGAGTTACCTTTTCACAAATAACTATAAAATTTCATAACGAAACCCAACCAGAATCCATAACCACCACTAAATAACAACCACGACAGAGCTTACGAAAGAAAAGGTCAATTAACTGAACAATCAAACAAATGTCCTTCAGTATCCCTTCCGACAGTTTCCACAACAAGAATCAACGAAAAGTATCCATCAACAAGCATCTCAATAGTCTGTACCCATCGAGAGAACAATTTATGGACTCACACAGAGCAGGCCTATCACATATACTTGCTTATGATAATTTCGCATATTAAAGCGGAATGCAAAACACAAAGAAATATATAGTGATTCGAATTTAATAAACACCCATCAAGAGGATAAATGAAAAATCGAACCAGCGTGAAGATACTGATACCAAAATCACACAAGACCACCAAGGAAAAATCATCTATTTCCATAAATCATTTGAACAGAGTTGTTCTAATGAAATCACTTGAAAAAACAAGATTTTTAAAGGTTAGGGCCTAACATGCACGGATATTTGCTCAAAATTCGAAGCGAGACCCCTTTGAAAGAGCTCGGACTTTCTTTTCCTTTTCAAGTTAGAGCTACCAACAAAATTTTGCTATCTCCATGACATATATATTTTCCTTGCGGAGGAAAGAGCTAGATACGCTCATACTCGCCATGCTGACACAAAGAAAGGCTGGTGCGAAGAACCGGTGAAGCAGAGAGAGGAAAAACCGGAATTCGTGATAAGCCAAACAAAACATTAACTTTCCATTTGCATGCCTTCTCGCGAATTCCGAGCTCGACTACCGAGCTCATTAATTGCATTTACTCCCAATTTCCCGCTCAAACTCCACTGCCACCGACCGCCATAGTTGGCGATAGACAAATAAAATTTCAAGACCATTTTCAGTTTTGGCGACCTGCCACGTCGGCTCAAGTTAGCCGTTTCTAAAACTTCTACCAATACCTGTCCTTCATACTTATCCTTTGCATTTAATGACATAGAAAAGGCCGCCCATGGTTCGCACCCCTCCATAGGTCCCCAATAATCCTTGTTCAATAGTTAGGTTAGTAACTTAGGTTAGAATTTAGGATAATACCTAGTCTAACTTCATAGAACATAGATACTAACTTAGGACGTTAGCTCTTAGCCTAGGTCTAGGTTAGATTAACACTAACCCCTAGGTTAAGTTTAGTTTTAGGTTACTAACATTTATAATTCCAGTTAGGTCTACATTCCGTATGCTCAGAAAAAGACCTACAACATGCATTCTTGAACAGGGTTAGCTCCTGTTCTGCCTTAGGCTACGGAATTATATGCAACAGAATTATTACCTGGTCCACGACCAAGACCTTCCAGATATACTTCGATATCGGGAACCATTCCATTTCACACGATCAACCTGAGTTAGACTGGGATTGGCTTTATTCAATGAATTCAGACCTTACTGACTTTGTGAAAGGTTTATAATTTTAATTCATCATGAAAAACTTAAAGCACCACTTGGATCAATACCAGCGATCAAGGCTAGGTCTTATAGATGAATAACTTTATAATTCATTCCGAGATCAGATTAAACTCAGATGTAAAATGAAATAAATAAAAGAGTCTAATCAAATTCTGACTCAGTCAAAGATCTGCAATCTGCAAAGAAGATTCAGTACATATCAAGCATGACTTCTCAATCAAAGGAACACATCCTTTTTACAAAAGAAATCACATATCAACACTTGTATGCTTAGGAGGAAGTAACAACAGTTCAGGGTGTTACATGCTTCCCTCCTAAAAAGATTCATCGTCCCGATGATTACATATTCAATTAACCTTCAGGTCAACCAATTTATCAGTACACAAACAATGTGACTATTTCCAATTTGAATAGTTCCAGAAATCAATGTCACAACACATTTTATTCAACCTGAATAATGTTTGCCTTCATCTGGCTTTCATAAATACTTAAAAAAATAAGTTCATTAAAGAATGTTTTGTCAACAGATTTCATTCTGTTGAAAAAGAGAAGGAAAAGCAATTTTCATCTCTTCCAGATTTTCCCAAGTTGCACTTTCTTCGTTAAAGCTGGTCCCCTTTGGACCTTACATTCTTGTATTTCATGATTTCTTAAATGCAATTGGCGAGTTTCCAGCACTCGTGTGGGTTTAACCACGATTATTCTGGGTCTTGGACCTGAGGAATTCAATTTAAAACATGTGACAGATCTGAAACGTATTTCTTAAGCAAAGAAATATGGAAAACATCATGCATGCGAGATAAAGCGGTGGTAATGCTAAGCGATAAGCTACGAGATTGATTATTTCGACAATTTGAAAGGTCCCACGAATCAGGGTGATGACTTGGCAGCCTTGCCAAAGGTTATAGAACTCTTTTGGGTTTAACACGAAGAAAAACCTTATCACCAAGCTCAAACCTTCTATCAACCGGCTTAAGGTCAGCATAGCTCTTTTACGCCTATCCATTGCTTCCTTTAATCTTTCACGAATCAGCTTAACTTCTTTGTTCCATTTGTGAGAATCTCTGGTCCAATTACCACTCTATCCTCAACCTTGTCCCAACTAACGGGGAGTTCGCACTTTCTTCCATAAAGTGCTTCAAATGGTGCCATTTTAAGAGATGAATGATAAGTATTGTTGTATGCGAACTCAACTAATGGAAGATACTCTTCCCATTTATCTTTGTTGATCCATGCAATACATCATACAACATGTCCTCCAACACTTGATTTACCCTTTCAGTTTGTCCATCCGTTTCGGATGATATGCAGAACTGAAGTTTAGTTTTGTTCCAAGAGCTGTATTAAGTGTTTGCCAAAACCTTGACGTCATTCTTGGATCCCTGTCAGATATAATCAATTCTGGTACACCATGTAATCTGAAAATTTCGTGTACGAATCTTTTGGCCAGCACTGGTGAATCATCCTTTAGATTTCCAGCGATGAAATGAGCTACCTTAGTCAGTTTATCTACAACTACCAGGATAACATCATGTTTATTCCTAGACATGGGTAATCCTTGTACAAAATCCATGGTTATTACTTGCCATTTGTCTTTGCGGTATGCTATGAGGATATAGTGATCCGGCCAGAGGGTGCATATGTTACTGCCTTCACCCATTGACACTCCAAACAATGGGTCACAAAATTTATGACATCCTTTTTCATACCTTTCCAAAAGTATTGTTGTTTCGAGATCAGCAAGCATCTTTGTGATACCGGGTGTCAGAGAAAGGTGAATTATGAAATTCCACTAACAACTTCTTCCTCAAGTCGTTCGACATAGGTACATATACCTGTTTTCATAACGCAAGATTCCTTCATTATCAAAATGAAAACCTTTATACCTTTCATCATTAGGTTCTGCACAAGCTTTGCCTTTACCCTGAAAGTAATTATCAGATTACGAGGCACTCTTTACCTCTTCCTTGAACTGAGTTCTTAATGTTATAAGAGCAGAAATGTGCCTCCTACGACTTAGAGCACAATTACTCTATTCTCCTTCCCTTTGATATAGCTAATATCAAAATCATATTGTGATAAAAATTCTAACCACCTTCTCTGTCGGCATTGATTAGGGTGAGTAAAAATATATTTCAGCCCTAAGTGATCAGTTTTCAACTCAAAAGGTTTCCCAGTAAGTAGTGTCTCGGACTTGAAGTGCATGAACAATGGCAGCAAGTTCCAAATCATGAGGGGCATAGTTCAGCTCATGTAACTTGAGTTTTCTACTTTCATATGCTATGACTGATCATTTTGTAGCAAAACACCTCAAGGCCTTCCCCGAAGCATCCGTTCAATGAGTAAAATTCCCATTAGGGTCTGGTACAGCTAATATAGGTGCAGAAGTCAACTGGTCTTTCAGACTTTTGAAAGCCGCTTCGCACTTGTCATTCCACATGAATTTCTTATCCTTCTTCTGCAATGAAGTTATTGGTGTAGCTACCTTAGAAAAATCCTTTACAAATTTTCTATAGTAACCTGCAAGACCCATGAAGCTTCTTACTTCATGCACATTCTTTGGCGTAGGCCACTCAGTTATTGCCACTATTTTTGAAGGATCTACAGCAATTCCTTCTTTACTTATGACATGACCCAAATAGTGAACTTCTGAATCAAAGAAAGAACATTTGGATAACTTACCATACAACTTTCTTTTCTCGGAATTTCCAAAACTATCTTCAAATGCTCATTGTGCTCCTCAGCGCTTTTAGAATAAATGAGAATATCGTCGAGAATACAAGTACAAACTTGTCGGATATTCTTGAAAAATATTGTTCATTAAGTTCATAAAAAATTGCGGGTGCATTAGTTAATCAAAGGGTAGAACCGTGAATTCATAATGTCCGTACCTTGTTGGAAAGCTGTTTTATGAATGTCTTCTTCTTTAATCCTTAAGCGATGATAACTAGATCGAAGTCTATCTTAGAATAAACCGCTGCTCCGCATCGATCAAATAGATCGTCGATCCTTGGAAGTGGATATCGGTTCTTGATTGTTGCTTTGTTGACATCCGATAATCAATACTGACCTTAGTGTTCCATCCTTCTTTTTCACAAATATTACGGGCGCACCCAAGGTGAAACACTTGGTCTAATCAAACCTTTTGTCAAAAGTTCTTGCAATTTGTGCCTTAAGCTCGACTAACTCTGTAGTAGTCATCCTATAAGGTGCTTTGGAAATAGGTTCGAGTTCGGTTTGATTTCAATGGTGAAGTCAAATTCTCTCTTGGGTGGTAACCACTGGTAATTCTTCGGGGAAAGACATCCACTGAAACTTTGTGAGAGGAATTTGCTTCATATAATCACCATCTTCTTTGAAGATTCAGATATCTTTCTTTGCATAAAAGTACATCCTTTATTCTTAGCCTTTTTAAGCTGCATGGTGACAGGTTTTCTAACTGAAATTTCTCGTTTCACACCTTGAATCTCTACGGTTTCAGTGATCATCTAAACATTTTATGTTCTTTTCATAGTGATCTACTTTTGCTTTATGGTCAGCTAACCAATTGACACCGATGACAATGTCATACGATCCCAAAGGTGTAACATAGAGATCAACTTCCGTGGAAAAGTTAGGTAAGTCAAGGACTGCCCCAAAAGACACATACTCACTGTATGACAGAGTTATTACCATCTTTATACGGTCAAGATTTATCCATTTTCCAGCTTTTCTTTTAAGTTTAGAAGCAAGTTTATTAGAAATAAAACATTCGGTAGCTCTGTATCAAAAAGAATAGTATGGTATGCCAAATAACTTACCGGAACTTCTATAGGTGTTACTTGCTTTTCCGACTTGCTTGCTGCTACTTTGCGACATGTATCTTATCTTTCTTGATTACGATCATCCTTCTTCAAGAGGGCACCGATTGCGTAGTGATCTTTGCCACATTATGTAGACCTCCTACGGGTCCCTTTTTAGGCTGAAATTGCCTCCAGTTTTGTAATTGTCACTTTGTCCTCCATAGGGCTTACGCCCATTATTATAATTTTTAACAAAATTATCCCTTACATTTCAGCGAGGCTTATTTACTCTGCTTTCTTATTGTTATCTCACGGAAACTTACTCTTGTTTCCAAACTTTTCCATGGTCCTTTTCAGGTGCGAGAGAGGTTGAAGAAGGGTTTGCGAGTCTTCTTCCACACTTCCTCTTTATGGTAGAAATAGCCTTTAATTTCTATTCTTGCCTTATGGCCTTTTCAACAACTCCTTCCATAGTGGTTGGACTGTGAACATCGACCTCTCCCCTATCACGGGATTGATCCCATGATGAATTTCCGTATACGAACTTCTCGTCGGTTTGATCTTTGCGGTACATACTTGAGGAGTTTTGTAAACCGCTCGAGTATTCGATTACCATTAGCTTCCTTGAGCTAAGTTCTGAAATTCTGTCATTTTACGATCATAGAAAAGTTGTGGCAGCCAACGTTGCCTAAAATAGCCTTTAAATTGATCCCAAGTAATATTGGTCTCATCGATGTTTAGTTCAGACTTTCACGGCTATCCCACCATGAAGATGCTTCGTAGGAAAGGTGATAGGCTCCCAAATAGCTTTGGTTTCCTCACGAGAAGTTCCTTATTGCAAAGTACTTCTCCATTTCATTGAGCCAGTTCTCGGCTCCATCTCCTAATGTGGTGCCATCATACTTAGGTGGACTTATCCTTTTATATCATTAGTGAGTTACTGCTTGCAATCGGCCTTTTTGTTTTCTACGGTTGGACGGGTGCATTCCCAGCATTAACATCAACACCCATGTCGGGGTTGTCCTCGGGAGGTGGCTGATTGTCATTTCCGGCTTCTTCATCCTCCTCATTTCCCATCACCTGCTTTGTTCAAAGTACATGGCTAAAGCGATCTCTTGTGTCAACAAGGCAGTGAGGATCTCATCAAGTTTTACAGGTTGTTGCCGCTCCTCCTTGGTGGAGCATTATTCGCAACGTTCCCCCTTGTTCTAACCATTTTTATTACAAGAAAATTCAGGTTTTTATCGGATTATGGACTGATAGGTCAAGAGCATGACCTTGACTCACGATACCAAGATGTAACATCCTCATTTTATACCAATAGAACAAGTCAATTTTTTTTTTTTTTTTTGATAATTGCATCACGGTTCTAAATACCTAATTTAGAACTCACAATCAAATAACCATTCTTATAACATGACATGACCATATGCATTTGTAATGACTCGGAGTACCTCCGATCTATTCATTCCATGACTCGGTAATCTACCGATCTATTCATGAGTAATAAGAGTTGGCGTTTTTATTTAACACTTCACTCTTGTGGTTCTCTTCCCTATGCAGGATTCGAGAATGCTCTGTCGAGGAACCTAAGCTGAATAATTGTTACCATTATTCATCGGCATCTCATCCTTAGACTAGGTGAATTAGGACAAATGCAATCAATGACTTGCGATACTTTGGCCAAAGATTTGAAACATCTTGTTTATGTCTCGTATTCCTTAACGGCATACTCAATCAATCGGAATACGCCCTTCACCCCATTCTTATGTTATGTAGAATGTCTTATACCGACTTACATCGGTCCCTCCTATCTCAACTTATTCACTCGGAAATGGATTAACAAGGTGATAGCGTTATATGGATGCCCACGAGGATTAGGGATACGATGACATCTTGGTTGACCCTAGTTAAACCGGTGTGTCAAGATACCCGAATCTCAAGGCAGCCTTATAACGTGACCACATTCCTAATCGGTCCACTGAGTAACTCGTTCGAGATCAAAGTGTAAATCTTAGCGATCGATGCAAAGGGTGTCGTCATAAGTCACTGCATTGTTGTAACTTCGAGAAGATCCTAATCTTCTCGGAGGTACAACCCTGCGGATTGACTTGTGCCATCGACCTTTAAATCCGCCTCGGAAAGATCTACTTATTAATATGCGTTACGCACGTTGAGTTTAAATTACATTAAAGGCGTTCCCCTAGGTTAGCCTTTCCGATCCTGGATTCTTCGTCTTAGAATGACCTTCCTCAATAAAACCCATTACGGTGGAGATATTAAGGCCAAGGTCTCATCATGGAGTTCTTAGAATATACATGATTCTAAGACAATGGAATTTGACAATAACTCATAAACTTCACATGAGATTGCCCTCACGAACCCCATTAGGTTTATATCAGTTCTCTAAGCTGAATTTATATCATACCTATTAGTATCAAGATATAAATGATTAAGAATCCAATTAAATGTTGTCCTGTCATAATCAAGACTAGGGATTAGTAATTTAATTCAGCTTGATTAGCGTTCTGCTTAGGTTTATTTTAATCCTATCTTTAGAAAGACAATGATTTAAATTTCAATTTTGCTTTCGATAGAACAAATTAGAACTACTAAACACTCATAAGAATTCAATCACATTTTCTTGTAAGCTTTCATTGACAATCACAAAAGTCTCCAAATTATACAAAGATAACATTGCCCCTCCGGTATATAAACCGAAGAAGGTCAACTATCAAAATAAGAATACAACACATAAGTAGCAAATACTTATTTCTATTCCTTTCAGAACTATACAAATACTTTTTATGCATTCAGCATACTTGATACAATGCTCAACGGAAAAGGAACATCTTTCCACATATAGTACATTTAGAAAATCAAGCTGTAATTCATTATAAATCAAATTAAACAATCTGATCATCCGGTCAGATCTGCATTGCTTTTACCACTTACGGCATCCATCTGCAAAAATTATCAACATGGGTCGATTGATGGCTGAGCATGATAAGCACTAACTCTTAAAACAATTGCAATCCGTCAATTGTTTTCATTAAACACCCTGTTTAAATGATATAAAATCACCAAACAAGTAAACATGATTCAGACTATACGTTAGGAATATATCATGTCTATAACGTGTAATAATAATTTTCGTTACAGAGTAGTACTATATACTTCTCAAATATTTCATCAAAATATTAGGGATCAAGAAGAACAAAAGTATCCTAAGCAATTATTCATTGTAAATCCCAAGATGAACAAACATCAGACAATCATGATATTCAACTTAAAAAAGAGGAATACCTTATCAATCCTGATACCGTCATTATGTAAAAACAATTACAGATGTTAGTTAAACAATTATATCAACTTATAATTTACAACAGAAGAGAAATAAACAAATTGTACATGTTTCCCTCTGAATTAGCTCATGACTGTACCATCTTTTCAAAAGCAAGGCATTCACCTAATACGCATGCAAATAAATCAGTCGAGTCCATCAACAGCACTACTGTTTTGTTAAAACTTAAAATAAAGCAACTACAGTACAGTAACCCTCTTGCCAAACAACGGTGTCTATCTACCAAGCAGACTCAGTATGATGACCTTGCCAAGAAGCGAGCAGCAGACAAGAAGATAAACATTGAAAGGCTTTTAGACACAAGGTCGAAATCAAAAGATCTCCTTTGTTATCGCAGTCAACCAAAGACTCATGATCATTTAAGCAATGACATTTCCCTATGACTATGCGGAGGGATTTTTAAACGAAATCCAAGCAACATACGACCACACCTATCTCGGAATGTAAAAAAGAAAACATAACATAACATAACATAACATAACATAGTCACTTTACAGACGCATCTAGAGTTGAAAGTATGTTATTCACGACCTACTTTATAGAAGCCATAATTCATGATGTCAAGCTTTTAAAGAAAACCAACAAAGCCAAGAACATTACATGTTCATACTCAGGCTTATACAGAAAACATGACATAGATTACCATTCGAGGATTTAAAACTAAGTCCGTAAATAGTATTCATAGTTTAGCTTTTCCAGAAGCCGATATACAAGATATCTTCCCATACTCACGGAACCCAACGGTGTCGAAAACAATAGTAAACCCAATAGTCTTAATTTGAAGCGATTACCTTTGTTTATCTATCAAGAATTATTTGAGTCCCAACAACGGTATACAAGTAAAAATAGTTAATGATTCTATCTATGCCAACTATGGTAAGCATTCAAAAATCAGGTGTAAGCAAATCAAAATATTGATTTCATAACAAGAATTCAATTTGAACCTCTTCAAAATTCTCGAACAAGCTTACACGAAGGAAACGTAAAAGTATACCCGAGGAGTCTGTGTACCAAAATTCATTACAAATAACGAGAGGTCGTATGACTGTTACTTCTGAGATTCAACGAAATTCAAATTATCAATACTCAAAGATGTATCTATATCCTCAACAGTGGACCATAATATACGATTCATTCAAAGGACTCACAGAGTTGATTACAATAATATATATATATATAATCAATACTATAATGGGTTGAATCCCCATAACCTCCACGTGAGGGGAAAACAACTCCAAGGTCGTAATGAATACTTTGTAACTTTGTGAGTTACCTTTTCACAAATAACTATAAAATTTCATAACGAAACCCAACGAGAATCCATAACCACCACTAAATAACAACCACGTGAGCTTACGAAAGAAAAGGTCAATTAAGCGAACAATCAAACAAATGTCCTTGATATCCTTGAGCGGTTTCCTGACAAGAATCAGCGAAAAGTATCCATCAACAAGCATCTTGTACCCATCGAGAGAACAATTTATGGACTCACACAGGCAGAGGCCTATCACATATACTTGCAATAATTTCGCATATTAAAGCGGAATGCAAAACACAAAGAAATATAAGCAGATTCGAATTTAATAAACACCCATCAAGGATAAATGAAAAATCGAACCAGCATGAAGATACTGATACCAAAATCACACAAGACAACCATAGAAAATCATCTATTTCCATAAATCATTTGAAACGAGTTGTTCTAATGAAATCACTTGAAAACAACAAGATTTTTAAAGGTTAGGGCCTAACATGCACTAGATATTTGCTCAAAATTCCAAAGCGAGACCCTTGAAAGAGCTCGGACTTTCTTTTCCTTTTCAAGTTAGAGCTACCAACAAAATTTTGCTATCTCCATGACATATATATTTTCCTTGCGGAGGAAAGAGCTAGATACGCTCATACTCGCCATGCTGACACAAAGAAGGTGAGTGCGAAGAACCGGTGAGAATAGCAGAGGAAAAACCGGAATTCGTGATAAGCCAAACAAAACATTAACTTTCCATTTGCATGCCTTCTCACGAATTCCGAGCTCGACTCACGAGCTCATTAATTGCATTTACTCCCGATTTCCGCTCAAACTCCACTTTACTTGCCGACCGCCATGTAGTTGGCGATAGACAAATAAAATTTCAAGACCATTTCAATTTTGGCGACTCGCCACGTCGGCTCAAGTTAGCCGTTTTAAAACTTCTACCAATACTGTCCTTCATACTTATCCTTTGCATTTAATGACATAGAGAAAAGGCCGCCCATGGTTCGCGCACCCCTCCATAGGTCCCCGATAATCCTTGTCGATAGTTAGGTTAGTAACTTAGGTTAGAATTTAGGATAATACCTAGTCTAACTTCATAGAACATAGATGCTAACTTAGGACGTTAGCTCTTAGCCTAGGTCTAGGTTAGATTAACACTAACCCCTAGGTTAAGTTTAGTTTTAGGTTACTAACATTTATAATTCGAGTTAGGTCTACATTAGTATGCTCGAGAAAAAGACCTACTGACATGCATTCTTGAGCAGGGTTACTCTGTTACGCCATTAGGCTACGGAATTATATGCAATGGAGAATTATTACGGTCCACGACCAAGACCTTCCAGATATACTTGATATCGGGAACCATTCCATTTCACATGATCTTTGAGTTAGACTCGGGATTGGCTTTATTCAACGAATTCGGACCTTACTGACTGTGAAAGGTTTATAAATTTTTAATTCATCATGAAAAACTTAAAGCACCACTTGGATCAATACCAGCTTTGATCCAAGGCTAGGTCTTATAGATGAATAACTTTATAATTCATTCCGAGATCAGATTAAACTCAGATGTAAAATGAAATAAATAAAAGAGTCTAATCAATTGACTCATTCAAAGATCTGCAATCTAAAAAGAAGATTGAGTACATATCAAGCATGACTTCTCAATCAAAGGAACACATCCTTTTTACAAAAGAAATCACATATCAACACTTGTATGCTTAGGAGGAAGTAACAATACCAGTGGTGTTACAGGCTGCCCTAGGACATGCCACCACCATTCCCGCACAAGAGAGATGATATGGAGATTCATATGCCTCTACCACAAGTGACAATCTTGATCAGAAGGAGGAGCAGGGAAGTAGAACGACGGATTAATGATGTCGAGTTATAGATAGATACAGTGAGTGGTGGTGGGTAGTAAAGTGCAAGAAACACCACCTAGGCTAGGGAAACTATACTTGGCTACCCTTACAGTTTAGAGGGATACTTTATAGGGGTAGGTTTCACTTTACAGGCCCATATCACAATATTACAGGGGTAGTTGATGGTGGTTTAAGACATAGGTTTCACATTACATGCACAAGTGGTGGCTTTATAGGCCCAAATTACACTAGGATATGCACCACACAGGTGGAGATGGAGATGGGGGATAGGTAGCCACCCTACATGTGCAAGTAGTAGGGTTCACAGGCTAGTTGGCCATGCACAAAGCTCAAATTTTGGCCTTACTGCACCTGTAAAATCATAGGTAGTACTCGTGCTCAAGGACATGGTCCCATGGTATAGAGAGGAGGGTAGGGTTCAAAGGTACAGGGGCGAGGCCACCAAGAGTAGGGAAAATCTCGCAGTTGCTGCGAGACCTATGACACACCCACAAATGGTACCAATGGCCGATCTGGGGATGCCCTAAATGAGGCTAGATACTACCAGGATCATTTGACTATTGCTAGGATAGATGTCCCTTTCTATGCAGAGTATAGGGTACTCCTGCATCGAGTGAGAGGACAAGATATGCAAACATAGTGCAGTGCAGAGAGTATGGGGGATAGTGAGCCCGAGAGATAGGGTCAAGGGGAGGCCACTAGTTCATGACAAATTGACCTAACTGCGCAGCCAAGTAATGGTGAGGCCGAGACTTGTAGAGGGAAGAGAGATGATGATGGTAGGGCATTAGGCTAGAGGAGAGGAGGAAGAGACATATGAGATCGGCCTCGGATATTAGATGGGCCGATGATTGATGTCATCATTTTTTATTATATTATATATAAACCGGCCCGCATGTCGATGCTAGTGAGGCTCTACATGAGATTTTTTGAGAGTTTTGACTATATACTAGCCTAGCACGTGTCATGTGCCGAAGATGGTGAGGTCAGTATATGAGAGTCTTGAGGTGATTTTATGTATTTCTATCAATGTAAATTTGTATTGATGCACACAATTTCATTAGTATAGATGATGGTATTTATGGTATGGATGATTTAGTCACTTTAATTTCCATTATTATATGTATATTGGTGGAAACTAGGTGGATTAGGCATAATGGATTCAAAGTGTGGTTTAAGCATGATGGAGTCATGTTAGTTTAGGAATGGTTGAGTTAGGTCATGGTTAGGTTAGGAATGGGTTAATCATGTTTTTGGTTTTTGATTTAATTTTCAAGTTATTGGTAACATGGGGAATAAATGACGAGTTATATGTATGTTATGGTGTAAATTTCTAAAAATTGTGATATTATAGAAATGTGGAATGATTGATTGGATGTTTTTATGATGTGGTAACATGGTGGATATGGATGTTTGTATTAATTTCCCAATGTTGTAGAAAATGGAAAATAAGATAGAATATGAATAGGAAATTGAGGGAAAATAGTTTAGGGTAAAGAGTGGCGAACAAACCTTCAAGGGCCTCATGCCCTCGAAGTGTCTTGCTACATAGCCCTCACAGAAAAGGGGCCTCAGGCCAATGTAGTTCTCCCATAAGATAGGGAAGAATATGATGAATTAGAGGAATGGGTTGGTAGGTTTTAGGAATGATTGATTCTAGGTCATAGGCATGGTTAAATCTAGTTCATAGGCATGGTTGAGTCTTAGGTCATAGACATGGTTGAGTATTAGGTGATAGTGGAAATATTTTAAAATCTAGGTGTCGATGGTCCTGGTCCTGTATAGGGTAATCATTAATCAATGAGGAAGGTTAATGGTAAGAGGTGGTAAAAGAGCCACTTAATTGATAAGGACCCTAGTGAGTCTACCATACCCAAGATGGGCTTATGAATGTAAGACCCTAAAGGTGTTACATAATGGAATATTCTAAGGGTGAAGAAAGTCACATGATCACAAAATTTTATAGTTATGGCAAGTCCCTTGAGCAGATAGGAAATTAGGGTGAAAAGTCAATGAGGTGAAAATGGGTGGTTTAGCATAACTAAATGTATGAAAACATGTTTACCTAGCAAGAAACCCTATGATAAAAAATAGGCAAGTCCATGACAAAAAGCTATCATTTTATTCATTTTTTTTTTACGATAGACTGATCGAATGTGGGAACTCTATATGGGATGAGTATATTATCTCCTTGAGGTCTTCGTGAAGCTGATCAATGTGGGAAGCTTTTGAGTATTTTATTGTATTTTTGCAATGACTTTATATAGTTGTCCTTCGAGGGAATAGTTTATTTATAGCGGTGAGATAGAGAGAAGAGATGTTCCGTTTGAGGGAATCATCTTTTTTGTTGGAAGTTTGACTCAAGGAGTTGAATCTGATTTTTCTTTTGGACGTTTAAGTCATGGACAAGACTATAGAGGAATATTAGGTTCTTGTTTAGATGAAAAAACCATAACACATAGAGGTTAACCATGAAAGAGATGGTTTCAAGTGATGAATGACCATGGGATTCCATATTTGAAAAAGATGAAAAGTATCCATGAGAATCATGCCATGAGTAGATCCGTGGTACTCATATTGAAGATAAGGCTGAAAGGTGGTGGGTAATCACATGATTATTTTTAGTCATGGATCCTCAAAATATGTAACATGGAAGGTGAATGGTGCTCAAAGCACAAGTGGTCAATAACACAAAGAAGGTGATATGGGACTGAATTTAAATAATAAATGGTCTAAGATGTAAGGAATTGAGTGGCTCAAGTTCAGTTTAACTTCTGAGTGAAGATAAATGATAAGCACCTGATCTATAGGTATGAGTAATGATATAGGGTCAATGCCAATTAGGAGCAAATTTTTCCCATTTACTTTTCTCTTTTTAGTTACATGTTGATTTTCCTTCAAGACGAGGTCGCTGACCTAGAATTTTTGTTCATGAACATGTTTTTCGTAGGCACGCTTGATACGATTTTTTTACATTGGAGATGATCAAGAGCATTGAGACGACGTTCATCTAATAATTCAAGCTATGCCAAATGGTCTTGGAAAAATTCATCATCGTTGAGCATGTCTTGTAGTGAGATGTAAAGAGATGGAATCTAGACTTTGAGAGGCAAGACAACCTCATTACCATAGACTAGAGAAAAAGGTGTGGCAGCAGTCGAAGTGTGAATACTAGTTCGGTAATCCCACAAGGAGAAAGGAATGTGCGTATGCCAATCCTTCCCAGTATTGTCAACTACTTTCATAAGAATTTTTTCAAGTTTTTATTGGTTGATTCTGCTTGGCCATTTTTTGTGGGTAATAAGGTGATGAGAAATTGAGTTGAATACGAAAAGTGTCAAAAATATTTCACAGGATTTTGTTTTTGAATTGCTTTATGTTATCGGTGATGAGGTGGTGAGGGACACCAAAATGACAAATGATGTGATGGTTTATGAATTCACATATTTTATTGGCTTTTTGGAAATGAGGGGAATGGCTTCTACCCATTTAGTGTAGTATTTAGTAGTAGTTATAATCCATTGATGGCATTGTGAAGAATGAGGATTGATCTCTCCAACAAGATCCAAACCCCATTGAGAGAAAGGCAAAGGTATCATGTGACTCTGTAAGGCATGACTAGGTGTGTGATAAATATTAGAATGTTGTTGGAATTTCACACAATGTTTGAAATAGTCACAACAATCACGGTTTAGGGTTGGAAAATAATAGCCAAGGAGAAGAATGCATTTAGTGAAAACCACTAAAGTTACCTCCACAAATGTCATCATTAACTTCCTTGATGTTCTAAGGAATTTTAGAACTTTTAAGACATCGCAATAGGATACTGTCGATGCTATGCTTATAAAGGATACCACCCATGATGACATAACGAGAGACACTTTTAAGAAATACATGTTTTCCATTATGAGTGAGATCGGGAGGTAGAATGGAAAGGGAAAGGTAGTATGAAAACTACTTATACCAAAGGTCACATGGGTCAGGTACAATGGTTCCGATGGAGTTGAACTCATGAGATAAATAAGAGGGTGATTGCAACCTTTGTATTATGAAAATATTTTGGAGTTAGCAGGAGAAGTGGGTATCTGAGAAGCCAGGAAGGCCATGGTATCCATAAATTTATTGGTGGAGCATGGGGTGGTTTGAAGTTCGTAACGGTCAAAGGTAGTCAAAAGCATGTCAACGTGAAATTTATACTTTTCGTTATTTCATTACAACATTGGTATATGCCATTGACTTGGTTTATAACCATTTGGTAATCACCAAAGATATTAATTGATTTAACATCTAGGAGATATGTGGCTCAAGGCCTAATATGAGTGCTTCATATTCGACGATGTTGTTAGTGTTATCAAAATATAGTTTGAAAGATAAAGGCATAGGTTCACCATTAAGAGGAATGAGGATAAAACCTGCACCACCTCCACGCTGACATTTGGAACCATAAAAAAACAAGGTCATTGGTAAGTGGTATCATCCAAAGAGAGGGTAGGGTAAAGAATGGATTCATCTGGGAAATCGAAGTTAGAGGGTTGATCCCTAGAAAGAGGTGCATCTTCTAGTTTGTCATCGATGGCTTGGACCTTGATATATTTTTATGGATGAATTCGAGGTCAAGGTATACAAGAAGCATGAGCCAATGTGCAACATGTTGATGTTGGTAGGGTTTGGTGTACATGTAATCTAGAGGTTCAATGTTAGTGATGAAAAAGGTTTTGTGGTTAAGTAGGTAATGTCAAAGTTTAGTGGTGACAAAAATAAGGCTAAGAAAATCTTTTCAGCATGGGTGTACCTAGTTTCATAGTCTATAAGTGTATGAATTATGTAATAAACCAATTTTTCTCTATGTTACTCATTACGATGAGTGAGCATGGGACCAAGGGAATGGTTAGTAACATAAATGTATAGGTAAAAAGGTTGGTTATCTTTAGGAGGAATGAGCACCGGTGGTTGGAGAAGGTATTTTTTTAAGGCATCAAAGGATTTGTGGCATTCATCATCCCATTTGAATGAGATGTCCTTTTTGAGGAGATGATGAAATGGTTGACAATGGTCAAAAATTTGTGAAATGAACCGATGGATAGATTGCAACTTACCTTGCAAACTTTGAAGTTGACAAAGATTAGTAGGCAAAGGAGTTTTGAGAATATCCTTTACTTTAGCAGGATCAACCTCTATGTCACACAAATAAATGATGAACCTAAGGATTTTTCCTGAAAGAACTGTGAAGACACACTTCTTAGGTTGAAGGCAAACACAATACTTGATGAGGTGGTCAAATATGTCCTTATGGACTGGTGTGTTCAACTTGATGTTTGGATTTGGAAAGAAGGTCATCCACATAATCTTCCAATATGCAATGCATGATGTCATGAAAGATATAAGGCATGGCTCATTGATATGTAGCACCAAAATTTTTAAGGTCAAAAGGCATGACTTGATATCAGAAGGTCCCCAAGGAGTGATGAATGTAGTTTTGTGTTGATCTTCCTGGAGTGATTAATATTTGATTATAACCGAGAAACAATCCATGAGTGATAGCATCTCATGGCCGTAGCGAGATCAACCGGCTTAGTCAATGCCTAGTAGGGAAAAATCATCTTTGGGGCAAGCTAAGTTGAGGTCATAAAAGTTCATACAAATGTGAAGTCCCCATGTCAATTTTGTAATAGGAACGATATTAGAAATCCATTGGGGATAGTAAATGGGTAGGATGAAGGAAACTAAGAGAAGGCATGAAGTTATTCTTTGACAAGAAGAGCAATGTGAGGATGCATTTTCGGTTTTTTTTATGGGTTTAGTATGAGGAATGGTTAGGATGTTCAAGACCATAATGTTTGGGTCAATATCGGGCATATGAGCATGGACTAAGAAAAAAATTTCTATGGTCACGGAGGAAAGAAGTAAAAGCTTATTATTCAAAGCAACATCAAAAGATTAGCCTATCTTTACAATGTGCAAGTCATCTCCATGAGTGTTAATGTTGATTTTGATAGTTGATTCATTCAACATGGTTTCGTGATCTCATAAGGTAATGACCTGGTAAAAATAAGAATATTTTACACCAAGGTAGGTGAGTATAGAATCATCTTCTCGACATTAAATGGCATTAATAAAAGGTGTATCTTCATCGATCATGTAAGGATACAGGAGGGGAAGAGAAGAGGAGGCCTCGCATCACGTTGATAAGTTAGAGGTCATATGGAAATCGTGTTTACAATTTTTTAGGAGGAATAGATTTAGGATATATGGACTCCGTTGGTGAAGGAGACGATGTTGGTGAATGGGGTGGAGAATATTTTTCTTCCTCAATGAGGTCGATGTGGGATTTCTTGGAAGGTGGTATGATGAAGCTAATGCCATCGCGATCATTGTGTTTACAAGTGGTACATGAAATAACAAAGATGGCAGCCTTGTTCATAAAAATAAAGGAAAAGCCTTTCCATGCACAAGTGATGGAGGAAAGTGTGGGAAAATTAGTAGTTATTAAGAGATTGAAGGTAAAAAAGGGCCGTGTTTGGGATGGAAGTTGGTGAATAAGTTGTCAGATCAAGTCCCTTGTATGTTAGGTTAGTGAGAATGTGGGGAGGACCATAAGGAAAAGCTCACCTATGAAGTAGTCATAACGAGGATGCTAGCATAGGTTTCCATACTCTCGCAAAGTGACGAATGTGTCGATATTATATAAGTGGTACTCACCAGAGTGAGAGATTGAAAACACCTTCTAAAAGATCAATAGTAGATATGTGGGTAAAGTAGGATAGAAGATTCATTAGATGATTGGACATGAGGGTATTGATTATTTGGGAAGTAGATGGGTCACTGTAGAGGGTGTGGTAGTAGTAGGAATAGAAGAGATATGTATGGGAGAGTGGAAACAACATTGGTAGATGGGGTCCATGTTAAGGAGAAGTGAGAGTAGTGGTAGATGCCTTGATTAGTACAAGTACATTGTTAGGTCAATAAACATGTTACAAGTTTTGAATGTCGATGGGTCAGCATGGATGGTATACTTATACCCTCTAAGATGTATAATAGTTCTAAGATAGTGCGAGGACCTACCTAAATGTGGAGAATAATCATGCCAAGGGTAGAGGTGATGACGTCATCATTTAAGTAGTACATCATAATCGGGTTATTATGCATACATTTGGAAGGAATGTGCATTTGATTTTATGAGTGGGAGGAGATGATGTTAATGCTAGCACCACCATCGATCATGATGCATCATATGCATATGTTATCAATATAGATGGAAATGAAAAGGGCATGATCATGGTCATTTGATTAGAGAGGTATAATCTCCTCATCGTGAGAATCTAAGGGTGGTGACTTGAGGAGTGGGAATAGGGGTAGAAGAAGGAGATGATTTGGTAAGTGAGGTTATGTGGTGAAGGGTAATAATGGAGGCCACTAGTGTGGGGTCATTGGGTAAAACTTCAATGGATTGCAAAACCTCTATAAGGACTTGTCTATGAGATTAGGAAGTTTGGATAAGATCGCATAAATACATCTTTAGATGGGACTGATGTAATTATTTTATCATTATGCAATGGGTGACCCCATCAGAGATAGGGTATGTGGGTCCTCAAATGGTGATTTTAGGCATGGGTGTAGATGGTATATTAGGCACATGGCTAGTTGATGGGATAGTTTCTTTTTCTTTTCCTTTGTCTTTTTGAGCGTGGGTGGCAACTTGAACCATGTTAATCTAAGGGGAGGGGGTAAATGGAGAAGGTGTAGGATGAGTGGTGTAACAACATGATGGGAAAATCCTAACAAAGCTGGGGAAACTCCTTGTAAAGTGATATGGGAACACCGAGAATTTGGGTGGTGATTTGGCCAACTCACTGATACTGCACTCATGTTGATATTGAATTTTGGAGGTGTAAAAAGGGTTATTGGGGTGGAGATGTAGGTAATGGAAGAGGCAAAGGATGATGATATTTGATAATAGGTGAAGGTGGAATATGGTGCTCATCAAGAAGGTCATCATCGTCAAATTTTTGTTCAGAGAAAAAGTTGGAGAAGAACGGTCTCTAGAGCCTTACAATTTTCTACATCATGTCCTGGAAAACGATGATAGGCACAAATCTTGTTTTCATCAAGCCCTTTTGGTTTGGGTTTGAGAGGATCGTAAGTTCAAACAAAGTGGTAATGTGATGATGGAAGTCTCTAAGAGATTGGTTAAAAAAATTTATAGGACCCGCTAACGGATCACAATGGGAAGTGAGTGTGGGTTTTGGTAAAGTGTGAATGATCATGAGGGAAGAGGCTTTATAAGAGGGGGAATGGGTTGGCCCACTGATTTGGTAAGTGGTATTATCTTAGGTTTTAATGGCATCTACTTGGGTAAAGATGTGGTAGAAAAAATAGCACTAGAAGGTTTTCATTGGTTTGACTACCTTATGGAGGGTAGTGGGTTCTCATCTTTGGGTTTTTCCTTCTTGGGTAAAGGTGACATGGGAGTATGGGATGTAGAGGGAAAAGTAGATGGTGGAAGAGGACAGATTATCCATGAGGACAATTGAGTTATAGTGCAAGTGGTTAGTAGAGGTTGGGTGGATGGTATGGGTTGAATTTGTATAGAGAAATTTGGGGTGATAGTAATCTGGTGGAGGTATATGTGGTAAGAAATGCACGAGTGAGGGTGAGGGTTTTGGTATTTGGGTGAATAAGGTGTAACAAAAGCTTGTGATGCAGCAGAGGTTTTTTAGATTTTGACTTGCCTTGGGTAGGAGACTTTTTGATTAGGGTTGATGGATGGGGCCCTAGGATGGACAAAAAGGGGGAAGGTGATAAAGGTGTGGTAGGTGAGACCGGTATATGCAGCCTAGAAGGTTGGGTCTTCCTTTTCAAAGCAGAGAGATAATGTTGGTTCAGGTTTGGGAAGATGTGGCTAATGTCCAATTTGTGGTGGGTGAGTAAGGATTGATTTGGCATGACACCCAAAGTAATGATGGGTCTAGATATGGGTGAGGAGATAGGTGTGGGTAGGTTGGAGGACTTGGAATGGTTTTAGTTATGGGTAGAGGTTTGGATGTGCACGTAGGGATGATGAAGAATTTTTTCAATAAGTATGATTAATGTCGATTGGTTTCTAGAAATACCTTTGGGTAGATCGTGGAAGTATCTTCAGAAATAATTGCATTTAGGTAAAAAGGGGAGCTAAAGAAATCCCCAAATCATGGAATTATCAACGTAATCCAAGTGATCGACCAACCATGAAAATGGTACTACCGAATAAAAAGATAGAGTTGGTTTGGTGGAAATCCCTATAAATATGTCTATGAGAAATGGAATTGGCTAGCCTTGGATTCTGTGGACAAAAGAGCTGAGATCATATCAATGGGGTCCTGGGATGCTAAGGGAGAAATTCCCCCAACAAGTAGTGGCGTGCACAACATTGAATCCTCTCCCAGTGTGGGTAAGAGAGATAATAGGTGGATTAGAGGTAGACTTCTCCCTTGGTGGAAGAAAAGATGATAATGATTCTCCGTGGAAGGAGAATTAAAACTCCTGAATGTACTCTAAATTGAGGTACAAGGGTAGAAATGACAAAGAAAGAAAATGTAGGTGATGTGGGTTCCTCCATGCTACATGAGTAGGGGAGATGAAGGGGACATTCAAAACATGGGTGAAAGAGTAATGAAGAGGTATGCTCCTCTATGAAAGGTGAGTGATCTCATGCTTGAATTTCCTCGCATCCAATAAACAAAATAGGTGGGATTTAAGGAACAAAGAGGCAAGAAAAGGTGTGCATGTATACATGGAAAGGTAAAATTTCTTCACAAATTAATGCTAAATCAAATGAAGCAAGAACTACCACCTGCAAAATAGTTCTCATTTAGCTAAAACAAAGCATAAACACCATCATGATAAGAAATTAAACAAGGGTTAGATGCAAAAATGCCATTCATAAATACAAACTTTGAAACTAACAATGCTAAATATCTAAACTCCTCTATTCTCATTAACAACAAATAAATGAATGGACCTATCCAAGCTCCAGGCTATCAAAATTTTGTCCTTAATGTTCCAAGAATGTAGGAATGGGGGCTAAGAGAAGTTTTACAATATTTCCATTTTGACACCTCCCATATGACCCAAGCACTTTAAGAAAGAGGCTTAACTCTTAGATGATGAACTCTCAAAAGGGCAATTTTGCTCTTAGTCTCTTTTTGGTCATATGCTTTCAAATTTGCACTCTTAGAAAGTTTAGGTGTAAGTAAAAATGTAGGTGGAGGGATCTTTATATAGCCCAAAGGATAAAATATTTCCACATTCTCATGAATGTGGGATAAAGGTAAAACATGATTAGGAATGGATAAATTGCTTTATTAAAGGTAACCTTACTTTAAAAAGGGTTTAATATATGTTTAGCAAGTCATGGGAGTTGGGGTATTTTAATTAATCAAAGGTGATTAATTAGTTAGGTAAATGTAAGTTTATAGAAAGCCATTTAAAGAATATTAGTGTGATTTCCAAAAGCTATTATAAAAAGCAAAATTTTGGGATTAAATCAATTAAATATTGATTTATTAGTTAAATGGAAGGGAAAGCTAATTAATTAATAATAATTAATTATTCTAGGTAAGAGAGATAAAGGGGGTGATTTATTAATGGAAGGTCATTAATGATTTGTGGATATGAAATTAAAATTAATTAGCTTAGTGTAATTAATTAATGATGATATGAAGTAGAAAATGAGTGCTTTTGATGATAGGTCGATTGACTTTATAGAAAGAGGATAATTAGCACAATTTAAGTCATTTAAATTGCTTCCATAAATTATAGGTGGGATTTAAGGAACAAACATTATGATATAAAAATGAGTGGACTTCATGGACATTTCTATCACTTGATAAAGGTTCACTATTTTGATTAGATGACGGTTTATTGTTAGGGAATGGATTTTTAAAGATATGCAAATTTTGATTTTCCTGTGTTCGGGTTGTCCATGACGAGGTCTCCATTATCTATCATCTCTGGACAAAGTTCTTAAAATTTATGTAGTTACATTCACTATCACCTTTAATGTGATGGTAATTATAGTAGTCATGTTCTTTATACCATGCGGCATAGGGTGAGTGGGATCGAAACTAGTATGAGGTTTTATGGGAGGAAGTGTAATGGATCCAAAGTAAGGCTCTATCGACATAGTCTAGGTGATTGGACAAGTGTGAAAATGGTACTGTCGTAAGTGGGGCTGATGTGGATCGAAGTTAAAATCCCCGTAAAATGTGTTTGAGATACAAGGAAATGGCTAGCCTCGGACTCTATGAGTAAGAGAGCCAAAAGTAGATCAGTGGGATATTGAAGGTCTGATGGTGAAGGGTCATCAAAAGACACTGGTACTTATATAGGATCCTCCATGGGTAGAGGAGAGGATGGGTCGATGAGGTGGACTCTCCTTGTGATGGTGTAGGTAGTGGACATGCATCTCCTATGAGTATGAGAGGTGTCACTAACAATTGCTCAGAAATTTTAGGGGTCAAAGGTGGCATGATAATTATAGGCTCTTTCATGGGTGAAGAAGAAAATGGAGGGGGTTCCTCTATGGGTGGAGGAGTATATGAAATAGGTTCTTGTGTAGGTAGGGGAACTTGGGATAAGATTTCATCTATTGGGAAATAATTGGTTTATCATCGAAAATAGCATGGACCTTGCAGACATTGCTATCATTGTTTGAAGTATCACCAACTTGGTTGGAAGAAGGGGCATGATTAGGAAATGGCTTCTTGAAGATATGTAGGTTTTGGTTAGCGGGTGCATTTGGGCTATCCAAGACTAGATCTTTGTTGTCTAACATTTCTTGGATGATATTCTTGAAGGTGATGTAGTTATTATCGCTATGACCTTTGACATGATGATAGTTGCAAAAGTCATGTTCCTTATACCATGTGGGCATGGGTCACTCAGGGTCAAAACTAGTATGTGGTTTTATAGGTGGAAGGGTAATGGACACTAGCCTTAACAAGATTTTCCAAAACAAAAGAATAAGATTCTCCTATCGAAGTGTACTTTCATTTTTCTCATTGAACTTAGAAAGATTAGATGGGAGAGAGATTAGAAGGAGGTTTGGTTGGGTTTGATTGATGAGGGGGAAACCTTGAGAATTATGGCAACATTGGAAGATCCTTTGGGTTTTGAATAGTTGTTTTGGGGTTTTGAAGATGAAGAAGCATCATTTGATTTGAACGTGATGTTCTTGTTACAAAGTTGAATTTTCTTCTCTTCGATAGCACAAATTTCCAATTTTCGTGCCATGGTGAATGCCTCATCAAAAGTGTGAAAGGTATGCACTTGGGGTTGGGAGATGTGTCTTGTGCAAGCCTAAGTAAACAAATCTATGAGTTTAGTTTGAGGTAATTGAAATGTGATTTGGTTAATTATGATGCCGCTGAGTGACAAAGTCAGTGATAGACTCATCGTCATACTGTCGCATGGAATAAAGATCAGTCATTGTAACCTTCTTAACAATGTTGATGGAGAAGTGATCTAAGAAGGCTTGGGCTACTTGATTAAATGATTAGATGGAGTGTCTTGGTAGCCCACTATACTAGTCTAATGCAGGTCTGTTAGGGACATCGGGAAGGTTCGTAGGAGTAAAGTGTCATCATGGGTGATTAGGTAACACCCATGTTTGAAAGACCACAAATGCTATGTTGTGAGTCTTCTTTACTATTGAAATGGTTGAATTTTGGCATTTCCTAATGTACAGGGTATGGGAAAATAGGGATGGATGGATGAATGGGCTCATTATAGATTTCATCATAGGTGAGAGAATTGCATGATCCGAAACCGATGCTTTATTGTTCTCGCATCTTTTTCATCATCAATTTGATGATATCATTAGTAGGTTGTGGTCGAAGGACTCCTCTTGTGGCATAAGGGGGCTGGTATTGAACCTGTGATGTGGTCAATATTCCATTATATGGTGATGCCAAATAGGGAGGTGTAGAATAGGGGACCGACATAGAGGGTATGTATCCTAGAATGGGTGGAAAATGAGATAGGGGTTGTTGATAGTATGTGTATGTAGGTGGGATGGTCATAGTGACTCTAGTAGTGATTGGGGATAGTGTTTGTGGGATGGAGAGGACAAGATTTTGGAATGGAGTAGGGGTCATCAATACCATTAGAGGTTATGTTGCAATATTTTGTGAGAAAATGGGAGTGGATGAGATTATGGTCTGGGTGGTCACTGAGGGGACAACATATACTACGGGTGTGACTGATACTACACATGCAACAATCATAGCGGGTATGGGTCCTAGCTATGAAACCACTGGGGGTGAAGTAGGTGAAGGTAATGTTGCATTATTAGGGGCTGATGTAGAAGTGAGAATAAGGGCAAGAGAGATGGATACATGCATGCCATATATCAACTAACCTGAGGAGTCCCGGGTGGAAGAGTGGGAAAGGTAGAACTGCAAGGCTACGGGATTCTGATCAAGGAGTCATGAAAATTCTTCGTCACCTATGGTAATGGTGGTAGGTAGGGTTAGATCCATGGGTGATAGGACAGAGGGTGGTGAAGGACTAGGTGGGAGTGGTTGATGACTTGCATGAAATGTAAGAGTGTTAGCTTGATTGTGAGTCAACACCATGTGAATGAATGTATATTAGGTGATGTTGTATCCTATAGATGACATAGGGAGTAGTGAGAATGAAGAAAACATGTGTTTATAGGTAGATTTGGGTAATATATCAGTTGATGTTTAATACAGAGTAACCGATGCTAGTTAAGGATGACTGATTCTAGTTCAGGGGTAACCGAGGTTAGTTACTATGAGGCAGGAACATTTTTATAAAATGAGGAAAAGACTAGTGATGATCGTCGATGAACAAGTTATAGGATGTTTGTTTATCAAAGTAGAGAGAGTACAGAGACTCACAAGAACTCTGATAGTAAAGAAAATGAAGTAAGGGTTCTTTAGGAAATTTAACCCAAAAGAATAGAAAATCGATCTTTGGTTAAGCAAAAAATGTCTTTGGTCAAGGGTAAATGATGTCGAGTTCTTATGAAAATTGGAAAGATGTAGAAAAATGGATTATTGTGAATTTTAGTGAGATAAATAATCAACCCAAAAGTCTAGAGATGATGTAATGAAGCCCTGACACACTCAGAAGAAGTTAGAATACTCCAACTGTGATTGTGGAGTGTGCAAGGCAACAGAATGAAAAAATGGAGAAGTGTATCATCACACCTCAAAAATTACTACAATGAAACACTAAAAACACGTACCTAACAAGTGACTTTTAATGTGTTGAGCTTATGCTATTTAGAAGACTGACTCATGAATTTAGAATAGAGTTTTGGTGAGGAAGGCTTCCTATGAAGAAGGATATCTAAAAGGAGAGGTTTCAGGTATGTTATGGCGGGGGTGGGCCATCCTCTAAGATAATGACTTGATAGAGGTAATGAGCTGGGGAGTACCTACCAATCTGATCATGTGATCGCGGATAGGTGTTCCTAGGTAAGATGTTGTTTAAGAAAGATGTGTATATTTTAATTTTATGTAATTTGGTAAGTCTACCTGAAGCGAATGCTAGTTACGGGAAGTGTGATACTTCCTAGGTGGCTATCAATCCACTATTTAAAACAAATTAATGTAAGAAATAAGTAAAGTTATATTGTATTTGATATGATTTAGGTATCTCATTCAAGTAAAATAAGAAAATCCAATCACAACAAAGCTAGACTATAGTTGGATCCAAAGGATGAAGTGAGTGTTAAGGTATTCGGATTGGTCAAGATTTGATTCTGGGTTGTTTAGGTCAATTGGTGGGAGGTTTTTTGGCTCTGTTATTGGGAAGGGTATAAAACATAAAGACCGATGTTGGTCTGGTATGACTAGTGATGGTTTATGTAGAATCGACGATGGTTAGGGGTAATCAACGCCGGTAAGTTCGGGGTATATGAAACTCAAAATGATCGATTGTAAGGTTTGACCTAAGATTTTTAGAGATGGTAGGGTGGATAAGGAGGTTTATATAAGTCTTTGAAAAAATTTGGTTGATCAAACAATACATGTTTATTAGTTTTGAGAGAGATATTTATATAGATATTCATCCCACAATAAATTGGATTTAATCCCTATCCTTATCCTCCCACAAATCACTCCAAACCGTATAAACAAATAACAAATTCTCACACAAACTACCCATTTATTTACCTCATGGTATATCACTAATTACCATGGAAACTATAATTCCCCAACATTCCCTCCCTTAGAGTTGACATGGGTAGATACAACACACAAACAATTAGAAAAGATAATCCTCATCACTTGAACAATCTTCAACATTGGCATGTGTGTTTTGTTCTTCAGTATCATCTTCTTCAGTAGCTATGGCCTTTTCGAGATAGTTTTCCATCAAGTAGATCTTTTTCACTTTGCATTCAGTTGAGAATAACATGTCCTAGCTTCCTACAATAAAAACATATATAGTTTTTGATATGTTTTGATTTTTAATAGGAATTACTTGATTGACTAGCTAATGTTGTTTCTTCTTCTACATCATCCTTGCTTCTTGTATCGAGTAGCATTGCTATTATGCTCTCTAAGCTGGATTTAGTTTACTCAAAGTAAACACCATATTTGACATACTTTTGGGCATGCTGTTAAGTAATATGGCCTTTGCATCATTGGGTTTTATCTTTTCATTAATGCCATCTAGCTGAGCTATTAGAGAGTGGAACTTGCTGATATGAGATACAATATCCCCTCCTTCCATTTTTAATCCATATAACTTCTGCTTCATAGTTATCTCTTTGCATTGTCAGCTTGTGATCCAAATAATTGATTCAATCCTTCCCATATTTCTTTGGATGATTTTGTGAAATCCACATGATGTAGATATGGTTTGGATAATCCTAGTCCAATAATGGCCAAATATTTCTTGTCTTTGACTTTCCATTTTTGGAGTGCGTCTACATCTATTGGTGTAATTGATCCTCCATCAACAATGTCCCAAAGATCCTTTTCAATCAGCAACAATTGGATTTGGATCTGCCATGTATGGAAATCCTTTCCATCGAATTTTTCTATCTAGTTCATTTTGTCCATTTTTAACCCTCCCTCAAAATAAACTAAGTGGACGTCGGTTTCAACCGAAAATGCATCCTTACAAGATATTTACACATGATTTTTAATACAAATACCAGCAACAAAGAAAGTAATCTTTAATTACTTTCTAAAAATTTAAAAGAACCTAAAAACTTAACAGCACAGATCTAAAGCGCAAGAGGAGGAACCAAAGTGCAAGAGGCAGTTGTTGATCTGCAAAGGTGGGTGTCGGGGACATGACAACAAAATTTGACAAAGGCGTCGATCTCTCCAAACTCATAGTAGATCCAAAACGAATCACATGCAGATCACCTTAAAAAAAAATCATAGGTAGTTGTGAGGTATAAGATCAGTTGATTCTTATCCTCCTAGCTGATTCAATCAAATCACACGTAGATCAGCAAGACCGACAATCCAAAAAAAAATGAATAAAAAAAATCCAATCATACAAAACCACCAAAAACTTTCAAACCAAGGAAGGTGAGTCGTGTCCACGTACACACCCCGAAATTGTGCTCCAAAAGTTGATGTTTTTTTTTCCTTTTTTTTTACGCGCACGTTGTGATATGAAAATACAAGAATCTAAAATTCCAACCAAAATTGCAGTGGTCTACACTACATTCTTTGTTGACAAAAGAATGGTCTATCTAATGTGAGCTTTTGCACATGGTCCTCTTTGCTTTGCTTCGCTCTAATGAAAAATATGAACAAGACCAAAAATTCTAAACAGTCACCTACTCTGATACCAATATGAAAAGATTTGGTCGATCAAACAATACATGTTTATTAGTTTTGAGAGAGATATTTATATAGATATTCATCCCACAATATATGGGATCTAATCCCTATCCTTATCCTCCCACAAATCACTCCAAACCATACAAACAAATAACAAATTCTCACACAAACTACCCATTTATTTACCTCATGGTATATTACTAATTACCATGGAAACTCTAATTCCCAATAGTTTCAAGTGTATCTAGGGATGAAAAAAAGTAAGGATGGGTGATTTGGTGGTGTGGGTAAGGAAAGGGTTGGGTTATAGGTTTGTAAGGGATAGAAGAATAAGCATGCAAAGTGTAGATTAATAACAAGAGTAACAAAAGATACTAACTGAAATAACAATGTTGGTTAGGGATACACTTACTGTGATGTAGACTGAATGGCTGAATGGTAATGGTAGTTGATCAGAAGGATGGTATTTGGTACCATAGTAGTGAATCCTGAATGCTTCTAGATTTTCCTAGTGCTGGATGTGAATGTCTAGATATGTGAAAGAATGTTGGTTCTACTTGCATGCAACTCTTATCTCTCTCCCATGGTCTAGAATGTGCCAACCCAAAAACACGGTTGCCAAGGTGAATAAATGGTAACCGACAACAAGTTCTGTCTTGAGCGATGTCGTTTAGGTCTAACATGCATCGGTTAAGGTGGGATTCCCTAGATTTACTAAAAATGGGTAGATCTTTCTAATTTCTTGGGGCAAGTTAGTTTGTTGTCGTTGATAAAAAAAAAAGCTTCCTTCTAATGTGTGTGAATGTGGTTAGAGAAATTTTAGGCATTGATTTAGCGTTACACTAAATCTTAGCTCATTAAGGCAAGAAAGACTTATTTATTGTTAGTTATGGAAACATACCAAGAATATGTCTAGGGTGAGGTGGCTAGGTGAGGTGGAAATTATCTTAATTAAAATAATTAAGTAATACATATTGTGATGATGATGGGTGTTAATTTAATTAAGTTAATTAAATTAATATTAATGTGGGGTAGAAGGGGCCATGGTTAGGAGAATATGTTTGAGTTGGTTAATTGATGGGGGCTAAGGGAGTGTGATCCAATTTTGGTCTCTACATGAGGACTACTACATTAGCGAGATCCTTTGGTCTTTTAATAGTTATTTTGAGGTTTTGAAGATGAAGAAGAATCATTTGGTTTGAATGGGTTTTTCTTGTTTCATTATTGGATTTTATTTTCTTTAATGATGTAAATTTCTAGCTTTCATGCCATGGTGAACGTTTCATCAAAGGTTTTGAAAGTTTGCACCTATAGATTTGGTGAGATGTTTCGGCACAAGCTCTAGTGAACAACTCAATAAGTTCGGTTTGAGGTATTTGGAACATCAATTGGTTGATAAGACTTTGTCAACGGGCAAAAAAATATGTGATAGATTAGTCTTCATACTTGTATCATGTCAAATACAAATTGGTCATGGTGATCTTCTTGACTACATTGATTGAGAAGTGGTATAGGAATTCCTAAGCCACTTAGTTGAAAGAGTAGATGAAATTTCTAGGTAAACTATTGTACCAATATAAGGTGGGTCCTATTAGGGACATGGGAGATGTTCATAAGAGTAGAGCATCATCATGTGCAATTAGGTAGCACCCATGCTTGAATGACCAAAAATGTTGTTGTGGGTCCTCTTTACTATTAAAATGGTTTAATTTATACATTTCCCATTGTATAGGGTATGGGGGAATAGTAATGGATGGATGAATAATCTCATTACATATTTTTTTCATAGTCAGGAGTTATGGGAGCGTGAAATCGATGCTTCTAATTTCTACATATTTTCCATCATCATTCTAATGAGGTCATTGGTAGGGGGTGAGGAATGGGTACCTCCTACAATAAAGGAAGGTTGATGATGCATGTGATGATGGAGGGCATCCTAGTACGAGGGTGCCAAATAGGAAAACTACGAAGGGAGATAGATAAAAGAGGAATGTACCCCGAATAAGTGACAAATGAGATTGAGGGTGCTTAGTGATGCATGTAAATAGGTGGGGTGGTCGTGATAACTCTTGTGGAAATGGGTGGCAAGGAATAAGGGATAGAAAGAACTAGATTTTGGGAAGGGGTGTGGGTTTTCAAAATTGGAGGTGATTGTGATGAAACCGATACATACGAGGAAAAGGGGGCGTTGGGGCTATGCTCAAGGTAGTCGGTGAAGGAATGGTTAACACCATGGGTGCAATAGACATCGTTAGGGCAGAAATTATGGAAGAGGTGGAACCTAACTGAGAGACTACAAGGGGTGATGTGGATAAGGGTAGTGCTAAACTAATGGTAGTTGATGTGGAAGTGGGTGTAAGGGTAGGAGGGATAAATATGAGGCATGCCATATATTAACTATCCTAAGGAGTCCCAAGTAGATGAGTGGGCAAGATAGTATTGTAGGGCCGCGGGATTTTGATCAAGGAGTCTTGCAAACTCCTTGTCACCGGTAGCAATGGGGATAAGATGAGTTAGATCCATAGGTGACAGGATGGATGGTAGTGATGGACTAGGTAGGAGTGGTAGTGACGAAATTAAATATAAGGGCATTAGTTTGTTGTGAGTAAACACCATGTGAATTAGTGTTGACTGGTAAAACTATATTTGTAAATAACATATAAAACAAAAAATAGAGAAGGATGAATTCAAGGGGTAAATCAGTCGTTGTTTTAATTAAAAATAAAAACACAAAAATTGATGATGATTATATGACCGATGACGGTTACAGGGGAACCGATGACGGTTATGATAACCGATACCAGTCACTATGGAAAGTACCAGTTTCAGAAAATGAAATAAAATTGATGAGTATGAGCTAGGAAACTATACATGATAGAGATACCAGAAAGTTGGGGGATATGATGAAGGCTATTTTAGGTAAAATAACCAAAAGATCTAGAAGCCAACACTTGTTTGGGTAAACCGACGATGATCGATGAAAACTAACGATGGTTGTTGGGACCGACTCGACATCTTGTGAAATGAGAAGAAATGAAGAAAAATGGATGTTTGTGAATTAAAACTAGATAAAGGATCAACCCAAAAATTTGAGAATGACCAGATAAGGTCCTAACACACTCAGAAATAACCAGAATACTCCAGCTATGATGGGGAGTGCAAAAGGAAGAATATGTTAGAATTTGAGGATTCTAATAAATATGAATTTAATCAACTTACATATTACATAATGTTACAATAAATATTTAAATAAAGATTACATCATAACATAAGTAAATAAAGAAATACTTATAGGAAATAAATAACACAGGTGACACAATATTTATAGTGGAAAACCCCAATAGAGTAAAAATCACTTTGAAAATAACCTTTTACTTCAGAGAACTTATTTTACATCCAGTAATATCACCTCCTCCTTTGAAACCCTATTTACCAATGGTAAAACCAAATCACTTGATTTACACACCTTTGATATATTTCTCGAAATATATCAAATGAGGACCTAAAGTCATTTTTATATAAGGTGATTGGGTATGTCTCCCGACCCACCTTTTCAACCTAAAATGGTTGACACATACACCTAGGTTCATAATATTTAATATTAGCAATAAAATCATTACATGATATTAAATATTTAACCTAAAGTATATACCTAGGTTAGCATATTTAATAAAGAAATATAAATATTTCATATTATTAAATGTTACCATATATATTAGTGATGGACCCATATACATTAAGGGTTGGCTAGACCACTTAATCATTATGTTCAACATGATATTCTCTTGCCTTAATATCTGCATACACCATTACAGTTCTAGATTTGACTCACGTGCCACTCTCGGCATCCACTATGAATTGAACTTCTTGATGCTCACCATCCCAACGCCTTTGTCCTGCCACTTGGTTTATTCATAGAGATCTTGGTTCATATGCTATGACACTCACATTTGTAATGCTCTGTACATCCACTCACGTTATAATTGATGTTGGTATGGTATGACCGATGTCATTTGAGGGGAAACCAATGAAGGTTAAGGTTAAGTGACATTGGTAGGGTCGAGCTAAAAGAAACTTAGTGAAGATGGGTTTTGATGATTCTCTGGTATTTCCCAGAGAATGCAAAGATAATGGGGAGGTAGATGACAGTGTTAGGGCTAAGAGATTCTGGAGTTAGGTATGGGGGTAAAAGGGTTATAGGTGATTAGGTGGAGGGATTTGTAGGAGGGTGAGAGATGATTGGATGTAAGGGAGACTATAACTCTCTAATAGACATGAAGAAACTAATCTAAATAAATATGGGAAGGTGAAGATCCAAATGTACTTACTTAGTGTTTGCATACCTGGTCATTAGGTGGAGGTGATGGTTTATCCATAGAACTAGTGGCGATTGCTATGGCTATACTTCCTAAAATGTTACCGTGAATGATTTTCTTTCGAGATCAGTTCTTGGTGTTGGTTCAGGTGTTTGGATGTGCAAGAGTGCCCTAGTTCGTGCTTGTATACAAATCTCTCTCTTCCAAAAACTTGGATAATTATTCCAACCTCTCAAGTAAGGTTACCCAAGTGGATACATGGTAACCTAATGATGGTTTAGGGTGACGGTGTTGGTTTAGGGTTAACGACATTGGTTAAGGTGGGAAATACTAGGTTTACTTAAAAATGACACTCGGACCTCACATCTTCGAAAGGTATATCAAGGATGCCCCTCACGAAAACATCCCAAAACCATCCATAGTTTTCTTCTAGGTACCTTGTATCCACTCCTTTCTATATATTCATAGTCAGTCCTAAGGCTTAAGCCATCAAAACAATAAAATATTATTCCTAGCATAACATGTTTGTTAGATTTTACTGGATTTGTGAATTTATTTCTTATCTTCTCGCTATTTGAGGCATGAGATCTTATTCCATCACTTTTTTCTTTTTCACACTCGGTCATCACAATTAGTTAATTCTGGTTCTCTAAGTGTGTTAGATTAGAATTTATATACACAACCTAGTTCTCAACTTCTTTTGACCAAAATATTTCTTATAAATTTCCAATTTCTTAAGTTTAGATCTAATTTTCCCTTACTGGCGCCGATTCAACAATCAAAATCAGTTATTTGACTCTTTGCCAACATTAGTTTAGTAACTAAGATCGGTCTTTGTGTTTTTGATTTTCTGTCAAAAACAACGAGCTAATTTCACCTTCCATACATTTTCCAAAAGTCTATTTATGAGTTTCTGTCATTTACAGAGCCCAAAGTACCTGTTTTCCATCCTTCCATATGGTTTGGACTCACCAATAGGTGCAAGCTCTTTCTTTCCACGTAAGTTGTATACCTTTTCCTTTTATCCCTTCACCACCTTCCATTTTGTCTCTAATGGATCCTAATTCTCCTACAAACGTACCCATAGGTGATGAGGAATTCACTAGATTCCTTGATCATAACACCAAGGCCTTGCAACATTACCTTACTACTTCTTCCACTGTGATTCATCAGGTCATCCCCTTTATGGAATGCCCACTTTCATGCCCACTATATCGAGAGAATGCTAATGTGGCCCCCCAAACTAATCTAGCATTGCCTACTCCCATTTCGCAACAACCTACTTCTCACGTAACCTCTACATCCTTGACATCTTCTATCCCACCAACATCTAGTACCTATATACACTGCCCCTATTATATCATCATCAGTATCTTATGTACATATTCCTACATAAGTGATTACATCAACCTCTTCCACTCCATTTCAGAAATTGGTGGTCTCTATTCCCCAAAATATTCCACCTATCACCACAAGGATCTTTCCACAAGCCCCTCCTACTTCCACCTTACCTCAAATGCAACCCATTTCCTCACTTATATATATTGGTTAATTCCTTCCAACTTGTTTTTTCCTCATCCTCATCCACTACTTCCTACATATCTATGTCTTAATTCACGTACTTGGAACCACCACATACTGGTATGCCTTTTACGACCCATTCATCTTATCAAGCCCCTTATACCTCAGGGGGCATCCCTCAATAAAACCCCATAGTGGATCTCATTAAAATTATGATGGATAAAATGCAGATGCTTGAGGCCTTAGTTTTTGGGTCCCATAATGTCTTAACATACGATGAGATTGGTAACAAACCCATCAATACCTCTATACCTATTAATCCATATCCCACACAATGGGAGCTACCAAAATTCAACTTCTTTAATAGTAAGGAGGACCCAAAAAACACTTACATTCATTTAGACACACTTGTTACCTAATAGGCCATGATGATTACTTGCTCCTCTATACTTTCCCCATGTCCCTGTCATGACCCGCCTTAGAATGGTACAGTGATTTCCCCAAGAACTCAATATTTTCCTTTAATCAATTGGAATAGACCTTTCTCGATCATTTTTGATAAACATTTATAAAAATGTCTCTATCACAGATTTATATTCTATTTTTCAATATGACGACGAGTTTATCACTGATTTCGTCACATGGTGGCGAAGCCTAATCAATCAAATTTCCTTCTCTCTCCGCATCCTGAGCTCATAGAGTTATTTACAAGGGCATGTGCTAGAAAAATTTCCCCAACTCTTTAGGTTCAAATGTTTCATACATTTGACAAGGATTTTACCATGGCTAGGAATCTTGAGATCCGCACCCTCGAAGAAGACAAACTAAAACTGTGTAACAAAAATGCTGCCTTCAAATCAAATGAGTCTTCTTCCAAACCACCCAATAACCATCCCAAGCCAAAAGGATTTGCTAATGTGGTAGTTCTAAAATTTGGCCCTTCTCATCTAGCCAATCAACCTAAACCTCCTTCCAATCTCTTGCCGGTGCAAAATTTTCAATATCGGTATGAACAAAAGAGTTACACTCCCATTAGGGAGCCTTATTCTTTGTATTGGAAAATATATTGAAGGCTAGAGCCATCACTCTTCCTCCCATCAAACCACATAATAGTTTTTATTCTTATCACCCCACACCAGTTTGGTATAATGAAAATGAATTCTGTAAGTACCATCGCATAAAAGGACATAGTGACGCAAATTGCAAAACCTTTAAAAAAATTGTGCAAGGAATGTTAGACAGTGGTGATCTCGTCCCGACAACCCTAACGTTGTTAGAGCTATTCTATGTTGTAGTGTGAACATTAGGATATTATTATTGTGGATATATTATTATCATGGATAATATAATTGTAATGTAAATGTAAAGTTACATATAGTAAATAGTATTTACTATATGGTAACTAGTTATTAAGTAAGTTAGTAAGTTAGATAATAAAACAATATGGAATTGTTTTATTATTAGTATTGTTAATTAGTTGAAACCATTCAGGAGAATTGGTTTCATATGCAACCAAAGAAATTGTTGAGAGGTTGCATATAAGACAAAGATTGTTATGTGAGTTGTTAGTGTGTAGCTCCTATATAATGGAGTGCATAGCTATGGGCAAAAATATAGAAGAAGAAATCAAAGCTAATCCATGCTCCAAACCTGGAATTTGCTAACATTTGGTAACAGAGCAGGTGAAGGTTTCCAGGAGAAGGTTTCAAATAAGAGAAATATGGGCACTAATTTTTGAAGAAGGATCTCCAAATTCATGGTGTCTCTGGTAATGTAAGATTAATGTTTATATTGCAAATTTATCTTAACATTATTTATATCAGTTTAAGAAATCCGTTAGGAAAAAGCTTCCAAGTAGTGTTCAGTAAAATGGACATAAATTTCACATAAAATGTCAGATTGAGGTGATCTTTTTTCTGTTGGAAAGGTATTGAAAATATGCACAACTTTGTAGTTTTCATCTATATCATATTTGGTGCAAAAGAATTCTGAAATAATATTTTAAGTTGCGTGAATAGTTTTGTGAAAAAAATAGTACAGATAAATACTTATATCATTGATAGTGTATTTGTTGTACTATTATTGAAAAGAAATATTTATTACAAGAATATTTTAGTATTTTGGTTAATAGTACTTGAAGAATATGGAAAGGACTAATCTAAACTAGATAGATAAATTTGAAGGCCAAGATTTTCACACCTGGCAGCTACAGATGCAGTTGCATCTCATAGAGAAGGATCTATGGGATGTGGTGAAACTGAATTCAACTCCACCCACTGGAGGAAATGAATTGGCAAAGTGGAACATGAAGGATTAGAGAGCCATGGGGACCATTGGATTAGGATTGTCAAAATCCTATTTACACCATGTGGATTTATCCAAATCTATAAAGGATATTTTGGATTCCCTCAACAAGCTTTTTGGATCCGAAGCAGAAACAACAAAGACGTCCTTTGAAAAAAATGTCTCGTATGGATTGAAGATGGAAGAGAGTTCCAAAATGGCAGATCATATCAGTAAGTTTTGTTCCTTATTAAATCAACTTGCTAGAATTAAAGAACATGTAAAAGATGATGATGCTAAATCTATTCTTCTTAATAAGCATGCCTAAGAGTTACTCAAATATTGTATTTACTTTGAGTAAAGTTACTATTAGTATAGAAGGAGTGATTTATACATTGTTAGAACAAAGTAGTCATGAAGAACATGAAGAAGTACTATATGTAAGAAACAAACCTAGCTCCTCATCTAAGAAGGAAAAACATAAACCAAAGAAGGTTCCTTCACATGGGAAAATAAAATGCTTTTATTGTAATGAGATTGGGCATGTAATACTAAACTGTAAAAAGAGAGCTCGGGATCTTCTTGATGACAAGATAGATCAAAAATCCCTTCTAGCTAAAGTAGAAACTGATTGGGAAACCTACTCAATTGATGAAGAAATTTCCTATTTTAGTGACGAGGATTACCTATGGTAGACTCTTCTCTTGTTAGAGGAAGGAGGTAATGGAGGAAGGAGGAAAATCAAGTGTCCTCTCATCATTCACCAACGACAGGGTCACAGAATCATGTGGTGATGTTCTATTTCAGTTGTGTGGTGTGTTTATAAACAAGGGGGTGAAACTATTTTCATGTTTTGATTTTAATGTGTTCACATAGACTAACAATAGTTCTTGAGGGTCTATTTTGTGTGGAAGAATAAAACTACTTGACTCGGCTTACGGGGGAAAAGAATCTACATACAAATTCCTCCTCGACTATCGTACAATCCTCTAAATACCATACTTTTGTGGAAGGTACTTCATTGGAAGGTTATCAATTGATGAAGATGTTCATACGATAAGGATGATCATTAGCAACAAGATCAGATAAAGCAAGATCCGATGAAGACGGCTACTCTAACAAGTTTGATGTTTCGGGAGCTCTTACCCCAAGTTCACACTAAGGGGGTGTGTTAGAGATATTCTATATTCTAATGTGAACATTAGGATATTATTATTGTGAATATATTATTATCATGGATAATATAATTGTAATGTAAATGTAAAGTTACATATAGTAAATAGTATTTACTATATGGTAACTAGTTATAAGTTAGATAATAAAACAATATGGAATTGTTTTATTATTAGTATTATTAATTAGTTGAAACCATTCAGAGAATTGGTTTCATATGAAACCAAAAAAAAATATTGAGATTTTTCATATAAGAAAGAGATTGTTATGTGAGTTGTTAGTGTGTAGCTCCTATATATGGAGTGCATAGCTATGTGAAAAAGTATAGAAGAAGAAATCAAAGCTAATCCATGCTCCAAACCTAGAATTTTCTAACAAACACACCTACTAATGTAAACTTGGATGTTTTTAGAAAACCTTTTCCTAACCATGCCCTTCATCAACTCACATTGGCAAGACATCTAAAGAAGAAACCAATGTACATGTGGTTCATGTAGTCTTCAATACAACGTCTGATCCTTCTATCCAGTATCCTCCTATAACATCTATTGAGGAAATATTTACATGAAATCCTCTACCCATAGAGGAGCCCACCTCACCTATTCCTTTACCTATAGAGGAACCTGCCTCACCTGTTCCTTTACCCATGGAGGAACCCACCTTACATGTTCCTTTACCCACAGAGGAACCCACCTTACATGTTCCTTTACCCATAGAGGAACCCACCTTACCTATTCTTCTACCCATAGAGGAACCCACCTTATCATCCTCTCTACCTATAGAGGAGTCTACATTACCCACTTTGCCTTCTCCTCAACCCATAAAGGAGCCAATTTTATCTACTCTTCCTATTGGTGATACCTCTCCAAAGGTCTTCAAAGATCCCATCGCTCTTCTTACCTCACTCTTACCCACCGAGTCAGAGGCTAAGACCTTCCCTATCTCGTGGGCCTCAGAGATCTTCACAAGATTTAACACCAAGTCATCATCCTCTTCATCTACTCCAAAACCCTTCTCTCATTTGGTTGACCACTTGGAGTACATTGATTACACTACCCTTTGGGGACACCTTAGAATCCTGTTTCCACACAAATGTAGATGTCCTCCCCTGATACCTCAACCATATATCCAAATATCTTCAAAGTGACTAAGGCTATTACGCCTGAACCAGTGGTATTAGCCCCTTCTTCATCAGTACCCCCTCCACTCAAGCCTCCATCTACTCAAAAACCTACTACCACCTTAGGGGTTTTACTAGTACCAAGTCTATTACACCCCCGTGAAGCTAGACTTGTCAACTTCTTCACCACCAATCACAAAATATACTCGACACCTAAAAGGAAGACCCAAATTCTTAGGACTTATAACCTGGTATCCCCCACACCTTCTCACTCACCTTCACCTCTGTAGTCATTTTTATCCTTATTACAAAAGAAAGGAACCCCATGCATCATGGCCTATCACCCAGTGAAAGCTGGGCACTCACCCGAGGCACGCGTGGGTGCCGAGTCTCTCTTTTATGTGAGTTTTAGTGGGAAACATCATCTATGATCTATGTTTAAAAAGACCTTCAAATGGGTTTAGGACATACAAGAACCATAGGGCTTAGAACGACCTCTAGATCCTTGTAGTCATTTCAGGTAGAGTACTTTACAAAATCTATAATGTGCATCATTTCAAAAATAAACATATAAGCATCCATACTTAGCATGAAAGGAAAGAGAACTCATGAGAGAGAAGTATGCATTAGAATAATTGATATTCATGTATATATATAATAGGTAACCTCATTACATCCATTGAGCCATTACAGAGTGTCACAGAGAAGTAGACCGCAGTCATGCAATGCACTAGACTTATGTAACTAAGCTACCAAAAAGAAAAATTACAATCCCTAAGCCTAATGCATTCTCTCCGAATATAACTATCCACCAATGATTCCTCACAGTATTTTTGCAGAGCTCCGCCCATACTCTCTATCTCTCTTCTTTTACTCTGTAGGTGCTTGTATTTATAGCTCTCCTGGACTGCCAACTCACCCTCCAGTGCCCTTAGATCCAGTGCCAAGTGTCTAAATGTGGTCCTCCATGTGAGCATGCTTCTCCAGGCCCAAGATTTCCACTTTATCCCATGATGTGCTTCTAGAATCTTCTAGCATGCTCCTTCTTAGGCCAACCTGTTGCTAGGATGACACCTTATCCATGCGTAACTAGGTCATGATTTTCATGTGTTCTACTCTGGATGTCCAAATTGACTAAGTCCCGAACCCTTGTCTTTATCCTCACATGTGGCACGTGCTACGAGGATTCCTTAAACCCTCATTTTCATGATTTTACCTTGCACACCTACACGCCTTCATACTTGGTCAATATTATAGGGGTCCAACATCACCCCACACTACACCTGTTCTCCATCCACAAAAACACTCCACTTAACCAAAATGTATGTTGCCTTAAGGAACCAAGGTGTACTCTTACATTTTGCTAAAAGAATAAAGGAATGAAAGAATTGGGGGAGAAGGAAGAATGGGGGCATTAACTTAGCAAGCTAGGAAAATCCTTCCACAAGTCTACCTCTAGCTTGTTCCATACATCAACCTTGCTCTGTGCCTTCTGACATAGGTCACTGATCATGGTGCTCACCTCATCAAAACTTAGGCCAATTCCCTAGGTGCCCAAAGTGTCAATGATCTTCTCCATCTCCTTGCCTAGGTCTTCAAGCATGTCCATCCTCCTGGTAATATGAGGGTATAGTTATTTCAGCCGAGGCCTTGATTGAACCCCTTAATGTTTCAATTACCTCATATTTTCTTTCTACTTTGGAAAGAACCTTGTCCCTCTCTGCCCTATTTCCTTTATTATTCTCTTGGAAATCCTTTAGCTCCACTTCATGTGTGGTGACCAAGGTGCTTGCTACCTTATCCCTGTCTGCGCAAGTATCATATGCGGCCTCAGCAGATTGGGTAGTGAATTTAACCTCTGCAAGCACCTTGCTATACTCAACAATGAGCACTACCACCCTCAACTTGTCCTCTTTCTTTAAGTGTGTGGCCACTTCCTCTATAGAATCTAGGGCCAAAGGTCATCTCTCCATGGTGAGGATGTGCGTTAGATCTTCTAAGCATTCGAGTGGATGTGTACTTCTGTGCGGGTGGCGCTAGGTGCAGGTGCTTTAAAATGATGGCGCTCTTGATGGACTCCACCTTCTTGTATAATTCCTACACCTTTATCTTCTCATCCTTTAGCTCAGGCCTCATTTGCTGCTTTGATAAGTTATTCTTGCTTCAAGATATTGGCCTTCTCACTAGCTCCTCTTCTTTCTTCCCTAGTTTTCCCTCTAGCACTCTTATTCTATCACTTTGCACATAAAGATCCTAGCCTTTGTCTCGACCGTAACCTTATTGAGCATGTTATAGACCTAATCATCGAGAGTTCTGGGAATTTACCAAAGGGATTCAAACGCCCAAGAGAGCATCTTCTTCATCCTGGGGTACACGCCCTCCTTTTCAAATGACCCCATGGCTAAAAGCCTTTTTGTGGGTACAGTGCTTTCTGGAACCGCATGCGTAGTACCTTCTTAGAGTTATCAACATAGCCCATCACTTGTCTTTTCTCTATATGAAGGGTCCTCTTACCCAAGCGTGTGCCTTTGGGAAAACTCACCGTTAGAGTGGGACCTCCTCCCGCACTGTCATGCTCCTTTTCAATGTTTTCCTCTTTTCCTTCCCCCAACACTATGTCAATGCTGCACTCCAACTCTTGGTCTACTAAGGCCTCGAGCATTTTCTTTACCTCTCTCTTTGCTACCTCAGTTATCTGCTCCTTTGTGAAGCTTATGGGATCCTGATTCTCTATGCCAATCTCCTCATTCCTTCCCATGTCCTAAGTGCATTCCCTATCCTGTGTTCCCTTGCGCCACGTGAACATGAAATCCTATTTCTCTTCTCCAATCTCTTCTTTTGAATCGTACATGCTGAAGACATGTGGCTCCTAGTCTCTTTCAGGCTCATCCTCCTCGCTGTCATCTTCTTCACTCTTGTCTTCTCTTCCACCCATGTACTTCTCTAAGCTATCAGTCTCCTCCGAGTCAGCTTCCTCTTCCATCCTTTGCTTTTTCCTGAGAGGTGATTATTTGATAGGGGACTCAACCTTCTCTTCTTTCTCTGGCGACTTCTCCTTGGTGAGGGGTTATTCAGGTGCCTCTTCCTCCGGTGTCATTTCCTTTACCGGTGATTTCTTTCTGTGCACGTAGGTGCTATGCTTGGCACTCATTGATGGCATGCTTACCATTTGAGTAGTCTGCACACTTGGTGCTTATTCACCTCTTCCCCTCTTCTTGGGCACGGGCCTCTTCGTACCCATGGGATCTTCAGGTATGGAGACATTGTTCTCCAGGTATGTGCCTTTCTCAAACTTCAATATTATGCGAAGGTATACGCATGCCATGTATCCTCCTATAATGGGAAAATTTATTGGTATAATAATCTATACTTCATGTGATACATATCTTTCTACGTATGTGCACTTGCCACTGGGGTACTTCAAATTTTTGTGCAACTCTCTGTGGTCCCGATCCAGGCTTCCAAGTTCCAACTTCAACTTCTTGGATTCCTTGAATCTGTTTACTCCCACTTGGAAGTATTGAGCTATGAAAGTGAAGGGAATATTGCACCAAGGGCTCCATGATTCATCTATTAGCCTAAACCTACCTAGGCATAAATGTTGGTATACTACAAATTCAACTTCTCCTTCAGTGACTACTGGCGTTGTTCGGGAATCCTCCACTCTACCCCGAACACGTTCCTCAGGCATGTATACCACTTCTCCAGTTGTGCCTTGTGGGGTGCTATCATTGTGTTGCATGCATAATTCTCAAATCTCTTCGTAGGAAAAGGATCCTTGGCAGGGTACTCCCATACAAATTTTTCCAATGCGTCAGGAACTCCAATCTCTGAAAATATGATGGTTAGTAGGACGTTACTGAATAGGATTATGTCACCTTCCTTCACGTAACTAAAAATATCCTCTGTGATGTATGCAGAAAAGTTTATATGGTGCCCTCTGTAATATTTCTACAAATATGTAACCATGGTTTATTGACCTAGGTCCATCTCTCCTCGCCATTCAAATTTTTTTACTCACCATTCAAATTTTTACGGATGTGTAGCCATCTTCATCACCGGGTCCATGATGTACGAGATGTCATAGTACCTCAACCCCTTCTTGCAGGTATATTCGGTGATGGTTTCCTGAATTGCCTCCTTGTCACCTAGGTCATCCTCCAAGATGTCTCCTTCACATATGAGGCCTGTGAACTGTGAGATGAGTTGAGGAGTAATGCGCATCTTGTGCCCTACAAAATGGAAGTAATCTTCATGTACTCGCGACATTAGCCATTGGTATAGGTGCTCTAGTTTTCCAAAATAGGGCAACTCATAGAGTTCAGAACAACCCTACCTTCTCCATCTTGAGCTTTTTATCGTCATTGTATATACGCAAGCCCTCTAGTGTTTGTTTACTCATGGGGCACACTAATTCCAAGTGTCATTTCCTTCTTAATCGTGTTTGTTCGATGGTTATAGTTACTCATAGGCACGTTCCTCAGGTGGGACTCCCACTCCTTACCCATCATTACCCCCATCTAGGTACTCGCACCTCCACATACCACTCTTCATTCGTATTCACATTAGGTTCTTGCTGCTTGGCCTTGCCCTTACACTTTTCTCTCTTGGGTGCCATTGTTTGAGGTCCTCCTATCACTTCAATCCCTCCTTATTACTTTTCTCTTCCACTTCTTCTAGCCTCAGATCTCAAACTTGTGATGAAAAACCTCTTGAACCCATGCCCTAGTTTGTCAAACCCTAACTGGGATAAAACTTCCACAAGACAGCGCCTCCTCACAACTTTTCTCACGCCCGTGAAACCCCTTCCTTCTAGTTTACAAATCCAAACTGGCTGCTCACACTTCAACCTCTCAGATCTTTCTTCACACGATCAAATCTGGAAACCCTAGTTTGTAATAGATGTAAAAATCACTTCTCTCTCTATTCGCAAAGTGAAAATGAAAGTTCCTCGACCCTTTACTTATAGCTTTTCTCTTTTTGAGCATTAAATGCTACTTCACCTACCACCATAATTTTTTCATTTAATGCAGATTTTTCAAACAAATACCATCTTTAGCACTTTCACTCATGTGCCCAATATGCACAAAAACTCCTCCAACCTTTTGGCACGCAACCAATCCAACCCGACAGAACTCTTATGCGCATGCAAAACCCGTGCCGAAGGCACTTCTTCTATCCTGATTTTTCTCTCGCCTACCTCATGTTGCTTAATGTGCTTTCTCCTCCTTAGTACGTGGGATCTAAAAGTAGCTTTATCTGGCACCAACCATCCTTCTTCCATATTTTCTCTCCATACACCTCTTTCAACCAGACATTCAATAGGGCTTTTTAACATACACTTCCTTGGCACTCTAACCATGCGCTCCTTCACATTACTCCACCCCACACTTAAAATGATGTGCGGTCCTCTATGCACTCACAAATTCTCCAAAGTAGCAATAAGGTTACCGGTGCCCAAGGTGTAAAACAAAAAAACAACATAAAAGGGAAACACAAGAAAGGGAATGCATAAAGGAAATTTCTAAACTAACTGGCAAAATTGCCTTATTTACAAACACCGAGAAGACTTATTTATAGTAGGGCTTCAGCCTACTCCCATTGAAGTGTCTAGGAAACTTCATCCCATCTAGCACTTATAACTGGCATGTGCCCGAATCAAGGATGTACGAGATTGTGTAAGGACCCAACCAATGGACTTTTAACTTCCCAGGGTGGCATAGAAACTTGGAATCATATAGTAAAACCATCTGCCCAACCTTAAACTTCTTGTTTCTAATGTGGCAATCATGCCAAGCCTTCTGCTTTGCTTTTTCTACTATTTGGCTCCACTTGGCAAGTGATCATCTCTCATCTAGCATCATTAACTCATCAATCCTTTATTCCGGTGCTTGTTCATTAACTAACCCTCATGCGTGCTCTATTCGCGAGAGAAGGAAACATAAATTCAACCGAAAAAACAACTTTTGTGCCAAACACCAATTGAAATTGTGTGGCTTTTTCAGCCTTTTATACGTTGTCCTGTAAGCCCACAATATTGCGATACTTTGTCATCCCAATCTTGTCTTTTGACATCAAAACTTTGGTCAAGGTATGACTCAAGTATATTGTTGAATGCTTCAGCGGTTCCATTTTCTTGTGGGTGATAGGGTTTAGTCTTGCGATGAGCCACCATGAACTCTAATAACAAGATCCTCACTATCTCATTCAAGAAATTCATACCCCTATTGCTGGCCAAACTCAATAGACATCCATACCTTGTGATAATGTTCTCCCACAAGAACCTTACCGCTATGGCTGTTGTGCAATCTTTAGTCGGGGTTTCCTCTTCGCCCACCTTGTCGAGATAATCTAAGCAATTGATGACATAACGTGACTAGGTCCTACGCACCACTATTGTAATAGGGCCTATAAAGTCTATTGCCCACTTTTCAAAAGGCTCCATGCTAGGGATAGGGTGCAAAGGAATTTCATCTCTCCTTCTTGGTTTGCCAATGCTGACAATGGTCACACGCTTTACAATAGTCTTTAAAATCCTTGTACAGGGTTTCCCACCAAAAACCTGCCATTAATATTTTACACGTGGTGGCATCACCTACATAATGCCCACCCGCACTTCCTCCATGTGATTCCTCCATGATGGCCAAGCACTCATGCTCTAATACACACCTATGCAAAACTTCATCATGTCCCAACTTGTATAAGTCTCCATTGATTAACATGTAGGGCACAGTGCATATGGCCAACTATTTTTTCTCCAATGTCTTCATTCCTTCGGCACCACACCTTCCTTTAAAAATACTAAAATCTCTTCCAAATCTGAGGGCGCATGCCACAACCTAAACAATTGCACGTCTGGCATTGTTTCCTCAATACTGTGCATCCTCCCCTGAATCAATTCTTGATAGATGATCAGGCCCACAATTGTTTTTCCCACGCTTCACTACAACGGTGATTTCAAATTCTTGAAACAATAACACCCACCGATATATGCACCCTTGTAGAGTAGGCTTATTTACCAAATACTTTAATGGCATGTGGTCGGTATAAAACACAAAGGGTGTTGCCAGTAGATACTACCTAAACTTGAAAAGCATGTAGATCATTGACAATGCCTCACACTTAGTTATGATATAGTTCTACTTTATTAGTGTCGGATTCCTACTTGCAAAACACATAGGATGATTAACAATCCCTTCACTTGGCTATGTAAGCACTGCTCCAATAGTGTTCCCTAAGGCATCTACATGGACATGAAAGGGCTTTTCCCAAGAGGGAAAACGTAATATAGGTGCGGTGACAAGATTATCTTTTAATGTATCAAATTCCCTCTACTGTGCCTCTCACCAATGGAAGGAACTTTTATGTCATAACAACTCCTCTAAAGGTGTGGCGATCTTGGCATATCCTTTAATGAATTTCCTATAATAGCCCATATGCCCAAGGAATCCATGCACTACACTCTAGCTAGTAGGATCCCCCTAACCCTACAATAACTACAACTTTAGTGGGATCTACCATTAATCCCTCCTTACTTATGATATACCCTAATATAGTCCCAAAGGGTGTAGCAAACACACTCTTCTTAATGTTGAGGGATATCCTAAACTACCTACACCTCTCAAACATTAACCTTAAATTTTCACAATGGTCCTTAACTAGACCATACACTATCCAATCATCCAAATAGACTGAAGAAAATTATGTATGAAATCACTGGAATGCTTACACCACTAAGCACCAAAAAAATAGCAGGAGTGCATTCTTCAACCCAAAGGGCATAACCGTGTATGTAAAAATTCCTCACTCAGTGGTGAAAGTCATCTTTCTCTGGTCCTCCTTTGTGATCCAGAGACTTAGTGGTACCCTGAAAATCCATCCGTAAAGGAATAGATTTCATGCCCAACAACTCCTTCCAAAATTTCTTCAATGAAGGGGTCGAAAGAGATCAATGACACAAAGCTGCGTTTAATTCCTATAATCCATGCAGATCCTAATCTACCCATCCTTCTTGATGTTGATTACCATCAAACTTATCCACTCTGATTCTTCCACTACCTCAATGATCCTAGAAGCTATCATTTTGTCTATCTCCTCCTTAACCTTCATGCACAAATTGGGATTCATCTAGTAGGGCCTTTTCCTAACTGGGTGCGCACCATCCTTCAGTTTTATCTTCATCTCCCCTAAGGAATGGTGAACACCTTTGAGCTCATGGTACCCACATAGGAATAAATCCTCAAATTCGCAACAGATCAATGATCTTAGAAACTTCCTTCTCCAACTAGTAGTCTCTAATAATAGCTTCCTTAGGTTCTTCTCCTGAACCGATGTTAACCTTATTTATCTTTAAGGGTTCATGGTAGGTACACGCATGAGTATCTACATTGTCCACTACCTCACGCATCCCTACAGAATGGTTAACATCTAAGATTTCTGATTCCTCTCCATCAATCACATACACCAACTTTCCTTTTTATTTTTCCAAACACGCACTCAAGTGTAACTCTTCTATTTCCTATACTTCTTCTTCAAAGCACACCCCAATCCCAGTTCACCTAGTAATTCCAACAGCCTATCCTCCATCATGGCACTATCCCCCATGGTAAGGCACTTGATACCTTGTAAGGCCTTATCAACTGATGGTTTGGTACTCCGATACTCAAAGGTTTGAATAAGGTCACCCGTAAGCTCTTGCTAATTCCTTTTCTGGAAGAATGTCTCCGAATGAATATACCATGCACGCACGCAACCCTGTAGTGTAGAATACAACTTCTGCACCCATAGGGATGGTGGAAAAGCTTCGCACCGCTCTCTCGAGACCCGTTCACACTCCTGGATAGGGAAAGAGGTGAGCTCCTTCCCATGGTAGTCCTTGATGATGGTGGGCACAATTCTCCTAGAAAATCTGACAGAGAGAGTAATTCTTACCTCAAGCCACTCTAAAAGGCTCTCCTGATGTGTAGCCCACCACCGATCCACTGTGTCGAGCAAGACATAAATTAACATCCCTCTCTATTCCTTCCCATCCTTCCATTGACCTTCCACCTCCTGTAGAAAGATCTCAAGGAAGGCTCCTCCTGAACACTTGGGAAATTCTTTTCCTCCAAGGTGCCAAATCATGCGCACCTTTGTTACCTTAGTCACCGACCATCCCATAAATTCATAAGTCCCATGCACCTAATTGTCACATGTTAGACTGGTGGTATCACTCACTAACTGAGCATCTTCAAACTAGATAACCCCATTAGTAGGGTGTATCATCTTTGGGTCTCTGATTGAGCGCACATATATCCTGTCCAAAACTTCTTCCCCTAATGGTTCAATATAGGGTGTTGACTTCCCATCAGCTAGGGGTATAATGACCCGTTCCTCCTTGTTCTCAAAGCTGATGTACCCTTTGTTGAATCGAAGGTCTGCATTGTTCTTATAACACCAAGGGCACCCAAGTAGTGTTGGGAAATTTTTTGCCTCAAAGAGTGCCAAGACTTCAAAGTCCCTAGTAAAATTAGCTCCCTGGATAGTAATAGCTACATCCTTTAAGATGTTGATGGGCATTGCCTTAGTCTTGTTTGCCATATACATCACATTCGAAGATGGTTGTAATGTAGGTCTTCCCATCTGATGCCATGCATCCAAAGTTAGAACATTAACCTCTCGTAATGCCTATGTCAATGAGGATATTCTTGAGGATCTTTCCATCTATAATTACATTCAATGTGATCTCCTTTTCATAGTTAAGGATGTGAGGGGGAAGGTTTTCATGTAAGACCTGCCTCTCGTGCTCTCCTTTAGTGCATGGTTCCTTCTCTCTCAACCATGATCCTAGCAAGGGAATGATATTCTCTTTCCTTAGCATTTTACACACCTCCTTGACCTCATCCAGGTCATCCTTTGGCACCTCGACTCTCCTTCCTTATTCCTCCCTCTTGGATTTCTCTTTTAGACACTAGATTTCCCCTTGTAAGTTCCGAATGACATCCATGGTGTCTGATATACCTCCTTTTGATGCACTGCGGGGGTCCGGATACTTTCCATGAACGACCTCCTCCCTTGAAACCAGTTCTTCTATCTTAGTATCTCTCTTGTGTGCGAGGATTCTTCCCTTATTGTTACTAAGACAAGCTCCAAACCCGCATCTGTCTTTGCTGAGGCATCCATTGTATGTCTGCCTTCTTAATACTGACCATTGCAGTGCCCTTGTTCTTCTCGGTGCTTTCTGATTCATATGCTCAAAAAATTTGGGCACTCCTCATACTTATGCTTCTTTCCACACCACAAGCACTGCAACAAGTCCGAGCATTCACATTTGTAATGATCTGTAGATCCACAGTTGAAACAAGTTCCATGCAGGGAACTCATTCCTTCCTCCTCTGTGGTTTCCATGACCACGGAACCCTCCTCAAAAACCTCTTCCACACGCACCTCCATTTGCGCTCCTCATAACGGTGATCATCACCCTTAGAACTACTAGCAATGCTAGTTTGGTACACCCCATGATCAATGGCCTCATGGATCTGATCAATGAGCCTACAGTCCTTAGTATCATGGGTTGTAGAAGTGAAAATTTTATAGTAACAAGATACATTCTTCCAGATTACGTGTTGTAGCAAGGGGCACCTACTCGCATCATGGTCCCCATGAAAAATTTCACAATCTACTACCACGGTGCATACTGTCCTCCGGGGGAAATTATCCTTAACATGCCCCTCTACTTCATAATCTATGCACCACAAACCACTGTGAGTCTCATGGGTTGAGTTTGTAGACAAATTTTCTAACTACTTGGCCATAACAACAATCTGAGCCTCTAAGAACGGGCTAATGCCAATATCAACACTGACAAACTTCTGGGTAGTAGGGCAGCTTTCCAATGCATCACGCATGGGTCTATAAAATTTTTATGAGATAAGCCCCTTCTAAAAGGAGTGATCAACCCTCCAACAAACCATTGAGCATGTTGTGAAGGGTGAATATCATATGATAATTTAGATAAGAGAGTTTTAAAGTGTGCATCATACTCCTGCACACTCTCTACCATTCCTTGTTGAATCTCCTTCAAAGTATTGATGCTCTTCTACTCAAACTTAAGAATGTGGAATTCTACCAAGAATGCATTCTTTAAAGTAGTATAGTCCACCACTGTTTGATGAGGGTCATACTTCCTATACCAGCTATGTGCACGCCCTTGCAATGTGGTTATAAACTGACTAGCCTTTCGTTATGGGGTTGTGATACCCTTCGCATGCCATAGCAGTTCACACTTGTGAACATGTTCCATAACATCCTCAATACCTCTGTAATCGGGAAAATGTAGAGACATTTCAAAGAAAACTTGTGGGGGTGGTTGGGGCCCGAATCCTCCTGAGCCAGAGCCTTGGTTTCTACCTATGTTTCCTCTACTACCTAATCCACTAGGTCCACTAAGTCCTGAACCACCAGATCCACCAAGCCCACTAGGTCCTAAACCACCAGATCCACTAGACCCACCAGCTCCTACTCCTCCTGAACCACAGATCCACTAGGCCCACCAAGTCCTGAAGTGGTCATGCCAAGGGTCCCCATAGTTCCACTGAGTTACGCGCCTATGGTCTTGCGATAATTCCCACTACCAATAGTATACCCTATGCCACTCCCAGATGCAAGACCAAATTCTTGTGTGCCTATACCTTTCCCAAAATTCCTAACAACTCTGGGAAATTTGCTTACAGCCATAGAAGTCCCAAATGAGAAATTATACCTCCTAGGCATAGACCGATCACCTCTAATGTAACCAACTAGACTAGCAATATTATCCCCCTGATCTGGAAAACCAAGCGCCAGGGTCCGGTCACTAGGTGGGCTCAGATGCATGCCAACGGTTCTTCTTTCTCCACGTGATGAACTCTCATCAGAAGCTGAAGGGGTTTCTCTCACGTGCTTTCCAAGATGGGGTCACACAGACTGCTCAGGTTCCACATCCTTTGCGTGAACCTCAAATCCTTCCCATGCAACATCTACCACCATACATCCATCACACCTACAACCTCGCATTATGTCTAGCAATCTCCCTTTCATGTGCTTCACCATACTTGAGTCGTCTTTCCTCCCTATCCTTCTCTGTCGTGACATCTTCCATCTTCCTCCACCCTAGCTTCCTCACCCAACACTCAAAATGGTTTAGCCGACCATTGGGAATGCCTCTAAACTCATGGTAATCATCAAGATCTTTAGAGCTAGAGGGAAAACACATAGAAATGATCCTCTGGGCTCCCACGAAACTCAAACTCAGCAACCTCTAGACAAGAATATGTGGAAATGGCATACTCCAAAGTGTAGCTAGCCAATACTCCTTTCCACCAATGATCCACAACATGGGTCCACATCAAATCTACATCCTGTAGCCTTTGGTATTATTCTTGGTTCCATACATGTGATCCATAATACCAACTTGATCTAGATGCATATGCTGAGATCCATTCATACAACTCCACTAGGAAACAACAGAAAAAGGTCTCATATAGATCGTGGTGGAGATTCTCTTCTACCCATCCATGTGCATCAAATTCAGGTCCAGTGTTGGATTTCTGAGAAAATTCATCCTCTATGCTCTTGAACCATGATTCAACACTTTCCAACGTTAACCTCTCTATCATTACTCATTACACAAATTATGATGTATGCTAAATCTGTAACATTCCCATTTTAAGACTTTAGAAACAAGGGAATTTTTTTATATAGTGTTCACTGTTCTAAATATATCATTATTTAGAACAAACATTCCATGCCAATCAAATTCAATGGATAAACATATGTAACTGTAATGACTCAGTTATTCACCGATCTATTCATTCCATAACTTGATAAGCTACCGATCTATTTATGTTATCTTATGTATCAAATACATATCATATACTTCATATACTTTGTCATCCTACCCTACACTGGGTATTGAGTGATTTGTTTAAAGAACATATCTGAATATCTGCTACCAATATTCATCTGATATCAAGTTCTTTTAAACTTGGTGACATAGGACAACACAAGCATTAGTTTGTGATACTTTGGCCAAATATTTATAACATACTGTGTATGTCACTATTCCTAGATGACATACTCATCATATTGGAATACATCCTTCACCTCACTCCTCAATTATCATGATTGGTCTTTACTGACTACCGTCAGTCCACTTGTTCTAGGTTTAACCCTAGCCCTGGATAGGAACATAACCTATTATAGGAAGACACTCACAATGTCTTAGCATAAATGGGCATACTCGATTGACATAAATCATTTGGATGTGCCAATGTACCCTGAGCCATTGGAAGAGAATTCATATCCTAAATATGCTCCTATCCAGGACCTAGAGAGAAACTAAGTTCAAGTTCAAGTTCTTATTGTGTGTAGATCTAGATGATAAATGTGGTAGGGTGATGCCACATGTCAACTACAACATTGTATTCTCGAGAAGACCCAAGCCTTCTCAAAATTACAGCTATGTAGTTGGCGTGTGCCAACACACTACAAAAACTTCCTCATCAAGATGTATATACCCCGAGGGATTGTTAATACATTATTATTCTAAATTATTTCTTAATTACAACAACCCTGCCAACCCCTAATCCAATGCTCAATAAGTTCTTTCCTAAATTTTCTTTATTTAGTCCATGAAGAACTTTTTTATACTTATGGTTGTTTTTAATGTTTGATCACACAGTTAAACTGCCAATTAATCGTAACCGAACAACGTTATCAAGTTTCATTTAATAAGTACAATAACTTTTAAAAGGTTCAACGTTTGAGTATATATCCAATATAAGTAGACTTCATACAAAATAAATTCTAATAAATTGTAATCACATTTACATACCCTTTTTGTTTTATATTCAATTAAGAAAGATAAAGAGTCTTTATCTACATGTTAAGTGTTAGGGTATATCCTACCCAATATCCACATTTCTTAATGTATGTTCAACACACATTACATTACCATATAATATAGTTTAGATAAGAACATCATATTCTACGCATCAAAGCAAGTTGCATTTTGATTAGGGAAATTGAACTAAATCCCTTTATCCAACTTATCAAGGATAACCAATTAAGCATATAAATAATATGAAGAATATCAACAAGATAGAAATCCATCTTTTTCATACAAGTACAAGATAATTTACACAACCAATACAAGTAAATTCTCAACTTTCAATTCATCTTTATAACTTATACATTTACAAGCCTTATGCACTTTAGGTGTACTTTGCATAACAACTGCCTTCATCATAAAGAATACTACTTTTATTTTTCAATACAATCCAAGAATGAATAATAATTCTTTGAAAGGAATCAGATTTAAATCAGCCAATGCATCATATAAGTTTTTCCTTATTTTATCACTTACGAGGTCCATCTCAAAAATTTCTAGCACGGTCGGTCAGCTTCAATGAATGAACATGATAAGCGCTAAGCCTTAAAGCGAAGTGCATTCCAATAATTATTCCATTAAAACAACTATGCTTTAATGAGACAATTATTACATCATAAATATCAATATAAGTAATAAAATGGTAAAAAAAAGAAGCACATTTACCCAATTTGAATTCACTTCAAGAGAAGAACAAAATATAATCCACAACATCTCATTTTTACGAGAATTAAATTTTAATTGATCCTATCAATTATCCTTAAGCAAACAACAGATCATATCATCTCATTGTTCCCAATGCTATTATAATAGAATACAACATTTATCTTTTCTTTAAGCCAAAAGAAGGGTTTACATCATGGTTCTAATTAGGATGATTCATCTAACTCCTAAGCAAAAGATGAAGAATACCCATTACAAATTATGCCCAAAATAAAACATTTGAAAAAAAAAAATAGGTTCATGACATGAATATGATTGCCTCATTTAAAGGACCACTACCCTAAACTTCAGCATTTATGATATTCATCAAAACAGAATCCCATTTTAATCCAAGAGTGAATATAGAATCAAACAGTTAACCAACCAGTTTACATTTTGTTCAACAAACCTAATCATCTAATCTCTTTCTACATCAGATCAGTCAAATGATATGTACAAGAAGACTAATCAACATAATAAATCTCCATTTCCTAAGAGAATAATTAATGAAGGTTTCAATCAAATGAACTTAACCAAACAACCTAGAAAAGGAACTTTTCATAATATGATTCAATCCTTAAATCATCTCATTACACTTAACAAAAAATTCCCCTTTCTAATCCAAACAATAAGCTCATACACTAGCTCCCAAAAGAGAGAACAAAGCCAACTCAATGTAAGAAGAAAACGTACTACAATCTCCCTGACATTCTTTACCATAATAAAGCATGAGTTCTTTTTTCAGTTTAGAACAACATAGCAGTAAAGTTCAAAAACAACACACTATCCCTAAGGAATCACAATTTCCTTAACCTTTTAAAAGACTCGGGTATTCACTTAATGGACCCAACAAGAGGTGTAAAAACTCGAATAGAAAACTAACTCTGAATTACCCATGAGCTCAGTCAAGATAGAAACTATATTAAAATAATTTCAACATCTTATTATAAGAGCAAATAGATCGGGGTTCCAAGAAGAATAATAAACCAATAAGATATTTCAGTCAAGATCTCAAAGAGATTACCCAACAACCCAATTAAACCACTCTTCAATTTTTCTTTGAGCAAGTAGTTTGATTCAAAAGAGTTATGAGCTTAAACCATAAAAGCAAGTAAAAACCCAATTCAATACCAAAACCAAATCGAACATGTCTATAATACGACTAGTTCAAAACTTGAAAATACAAAATCTGAGCACAATGTTGAACACAAACTTCTCACAAAGGTTCAAGACCACTCAAGAGAATATTTACAAGTTTAGGGAAACAACATGTTCCCATTCCATTTTATATCTTAAACAAAGAAAACCCCAAAAAGTACCAGAAAAACCAATACCTCGTTGCAGTTACAAATTCCACACACTAAGTAACAAATTAAATGTATAGTGTCGAATCACAAAATCTCCAACATGAGTTCAGATATACACAAAAGATCTTAATAAGAGGCGATTATATAATACAAATACCTATTAATAGTTTAGAATAGTAGGAGCTTCCATTATCTATTTACATCTTATCAAAATCCCTATTTCCAACTCCAACGAAACACAAGTTTCTCACCAAAGTTTGAAACCATACAAGTAATAAAATACAAGTGTTTTATACATTATGAACTCCCATTAATAGTCTCGAATAATACAAGAATAAACACGAGTACAGAGCTACATATGAACTTCAAACAATAGTCCAAGATTAACCAAGCTTCCAAACATGGTTCAGAGTAACAAGAACCTCAACCACAAACTCATATCAAATACTAACACTGAATCAAGCTCAATTAAACATGAACTCAAAGATAGGATTAAACAAACACGAGCTTAAACACACATTTAAGTATGAGCTAAAATATAAGCTCAAGCTCAACAAACACGAGCTCCTAAAGAAAGATCAGATGGAACTCAAGGTTCCCAAAAACTTAGAACCAAGTAACCAGCAACGAAGGTCAGTCATAGCCTCAACCTTTCCAATACCGGTTCAAGAAATGACATGTAGAGCCATAGAAACAAGTTTCTCATACATGCTTAGCTATTTAACCCTTACAAAGAAATTTTCTAGGACATACACTAATTTTTGCCAAGGATTCAAACCCAAATTTACCAGAGATTACAAAACCCAGCAAACAAATAACCAAGATAAAACATGCAAGCCAAGAATCTCAAAAGAGTAGAGTCATTTTAATGAATCATTTAGAAGAAAGTAAGAGATCTTAAAGATTAGAGCCTATCATGCCTGATAGCACTTCTGCCAAATCGAAGGATACTTCCAGACGAGCTTCCAGCTCCTTTTCTCTTCCACAAAAGATCAACCAACCAAAAATTTCCTCAGAATGCCTCATATACCTTCCCATGATCGAAAATAGACCAGGTGAGTTAAAAATAGCAAAGAAGTGCAAGTCAAACTACTGGTTCAAAGAACCAGTTTGCTACATGCAAAGAAAAATCAAAAAGCATGCAAAAACCAACAACCTCCCAAAAATCCACCTTCCAAGTTTCCTAGATGGTTTGTGAACAAAACCCAAGACCAATAAATTTCATTAATTCCAATTTTCGCTTATCTTTCAACTCTCCTTACCACCTCCTTCAAAATCGGTGAATGCCAATTCAAATTTAACATGCAACTCCATCTTTAGTGGAGCTTCCACATAAGCCTCCGCTAAATCAACTAGCCCCTGCCAAAACTGGCAGTACGTATGCCTTTAAGAACCTTATCAACAATTAAATGCCATTGGAACCATCACCTTAGAGGTATGTGACCCATTAGGTTCCCATTAAAATAGCTTAGGATAGATCCTTAAACTTAGGTTAGTTTAGGAATATTTACCTTAGGCCTTAACACATTACCTTAGGTAATTCCAACATTAGGTTAGATCATATCATAACCATATAACATTAGGTTTTAGGTTAATTTAGATAGCCTAGAAACCTTTCCATACTCCCTTAGCACAAGGCTTAGGTTAGAAATAAAATCAATTAAGTAACATAGCTAGGTAGTATATATATATTCTTACCCAACTTAGGATTCCATAGGATAATCCTTTAGTTTTAGGATTCGAATCCTTCCAATGTCATGAATAGGCTGCATTTCATTTACGTCAGCAATGGACTACCAAGATCAATCTTCAAGGACCTAAGCACAACATACAACTGAATAGAAACATGTTCACAAAGATTAAAGAAATTGTTATAACAAATTTCAGTCCATCATGTCCCTCAATTATGGAATGTCAATTTACCATTCATTTAACTAAGGAGGTTTAAAACATTCCTTGGATCACTGAAATTGATCCAAGGATGAGTCAGATAAAGAGATAAGTTTGCAACTTTTAAACTAGATTTGCAACTCACCTACAAGAAGTGAAAAATGGATTAAGGAAGCCATTCCTTTCCATTCTAATGATATTAAGAACAAAATTTTTTATCCATATCAAGCATGATCTCCAACAACCAAAAGAACACATCTTTAGAAGAAGATCACATGTCAACACTTGAAATGCAAAAGAGGAATATAACAATTGTCGAGGGTGTTACATGCTTCCCTCCTAAAAAGAATCATCGTCCTGATGATTACCTCATTTTAAAATTTATATCAATGACAATCAATTCATTCACTTCTCTTATCATAAATCAAATATATCAAAAACTTATAGTTCTAGAAATCAACATTAAATAGTTGTTTGTTTAATTCATATAAATATCTACCCAAAAATGGCATACTTATAGTCATATACAGAAGAAAAATCACAAAAATTTCTAACAATCCACAGAATCAATTCTGTTTAAATAGATATGGAAAATAAGTTTTCATATCCTCTAGGTTTTCCCAAGTTGCACTATCTTCATTAAACTAGTCCCACTGGACTTTACATTGACTTATTTCTCGATTTCTCAAATGCAACTGGCAAGTTTCAAGCACTCGTATGGGTTTAACCACGATTATTCTTGGGTCCTAGACCTACAAGGAATTCCAATTTAACATGTGTGATAAATCTAAAACATATTTTTGAGCAAAGAAATATGGAAAACATCATGCATTCGTGACAAAGCAGGAGGTAATGCTAAACGATAAGCTATAGGGTTGATTACTTAAACTATCTCAAAAGGTCCCACATAATGAGGTGATAACTTGATAACCTTGCCAAAAGTTATAGAACTCTTTTCCGTTTAACCCGAAGAAAGAATTTCTTACCAAGTTCAAATTTCCTATCAACCCTCTTTAAGTCAACATAACTCTTTTGCCTATCTCGCTCCTTCTTATAAGCATTCACAAATCAATTTAACTTTTGTTTCATTTTAGTAAGAATTTCAGCTCCAATTACCTTTCTATTTCTATGTTATCCCAACTAACAGGGGTTCTGCATTTTCTTCTGTATAATGCCTTGAAAGGTTCCATCTTAAGAGAAGCATGATATGTATTATTGTATGCGAATTCAACTAATGGAAGATACTCTTCCCACTTATATTGTTGATCCATGTAATACATTTGTAACATATCTTCCAAAACTTGATTTACTCTTTTAGTCTACCCATCTATTTCCAGATGATACGCAGAACTGAAATTTAGCTTAGTTCCTAGAGTTGCATTAAGCATTTGCCAAAATCTTGACATCATTCTAGGATCTCTATCTGAAATGATTAACTCAGGTACTCCATGTAATCTGAAAATTTCATGTACAAATCTTCTTGCCAAAATAGGAGAATCATCCTTCAGATTTCTAGCAATAAAATGTGCTACCTTTGTTAGTTTATCCACAACTACTAAGATAACATCATGCTTATTTCTTGACATAGGTAACCCTTGTACAAAATCCATGCTTATTACTTGCCATTTGTACTGCGGTATGCTATGAGGATACAATAAACCGGTTGGGTGCATATGTTCCACTTTAACACGTTGACATTCAAGGCAATGTGTCACAAAATCAATAACATCCTTTTTCATTCCTTTCTAGAAATATTGTTGTTTTATATCAGCAAGCATCTTAGTAATGCCAGGGTGTCTAGAAAAAGGTGAATTGTGAAATTCAGCTAACAATTTCTTTCTCAAATCATTAAGCAAAGGTACATAGACTTTGTTTTCAAATCGTAAGATTCCTTCTTTATCAAAGCGAAAACCTTTATACCTCAAATCATTAGAATCTGTAGCAAGTGCTACTTTTACTTGTTGAAAGTAAGAATCAGATTCCATAACACTTTTTACTTCATCCTTAAACTGAGTTCTAAGTGTTATAAGAGCAGAAATGTGCTTCCTATGACTTAGAGCATCAACCACTCTATTTTATTTTCCTTTAATGTAACTTATGTCAAAATCATATTGAGACAAAAACTCTAACCACCTTCGCTATCTTGCATTCAGATTTGGCTAAGTGAAAATGTACTTTAACCCAAGATGATCAGTTTTCAATTCAAATGGTTTACCAAGTAGATAATGCCTCCAAACTTGAAGTGCATGAACAATGGCAGCAAAGCTAAATCATGTGGAGCATAATTCAACTCATGTAACTTAAGTTTTCTACTTTTGTATGCTATAACATGACCACTTTGTAACAAAATACCTCCTAGACCTTCACCGGATGCATCAATTACCACCATAAAATCTCCATTAGGATCTGATATTGCAAGAATAGGTGCTAAAGTTAACTGTTCCTTCAAGGTTTTAAATGTAATTTCACATTTCTCACTCCAAAAATTTTTTTATCTTTCTTCTGTAAGGAAGTTATTGGTGCAACTATCTTAGAAAAGTCTTTTACAAATTTCCTATAGTAGCCAGCAAGTCCCATGAAGCTTCTAACTTCATGTACATTCTTTGGTGCAGGCCACTCGGTTATAGCTACAATTTTAGAAGGATCTATAGCAATTCCATCTTTACTTATTACATGTCCCAGATAGTGCACTTTTGTGTCATAGAAGGAACATTTAGACAACTTACCAAATAGCCATCTCTTTCTCATAATTTCTAAAACTATTTTCAAATGCTCATGATGCTCCTCAATGCTTTTAGAATATATGAGAATGTCATCCAAGAATATGAGCACAAATTTATCCAAGTATTCTTGAAAGATATTATTCATTAAATTCATAAATTTCGTAGGTGCATTAGTTAATCCAAAAGGTAAAACCGTAAACTCATAATGTCCATACCTTGTTCTGAAAGTTGTTTTTATGAATATCCTCATCCTTAATTCACAATTGATGATATCCAGATCAAAGATCTATCTTGGAATATACCGATGCTCCACGCATCTGATCAAATAAATCATCAATCCTAGGGAGTGGATATCTATTCTTGATTGTTTCCTTATTTAACATTCTATAATCAATGCACAATCTAAGTGTTCCATCTTTCTTTTTCACAAAAATTATGGGTGCTCCCCAAGGTGAAACACTTGGTCTAATCAAACCTTGAGACAAAAGTTCATGCAACTGAGCCTTAAGCTCTACTAATTCGGTAGTATTCATTTGATATGGTCCCTTAGAAATAGGTTCGGTTCTGGCTTGATATCAATCGTGAAATCAAATTCCCTTTTAGGTGGAATACTGACAATTATTCGAGAAATACATCATTGAAGTCTCATAACAATGGATATTGTTCCATAATATCACTTTACTCTCTTCTATTGATTTTATAATTTTTGCTACATACAACGTACATCCTTTATTTTTGGCCTTTTTAAGTTGCATAGCTGACAATTTTCTCACATTAATCTCACGTTTCACACCTTGAATCGGTATTTTTCTGCAGGTCGTCTAAGCAACTAATGTGTTTTTCAAAATAGTCCACTTTAGCCTTATGTTCTGCTAACCAATTAACACCTATGATTACATCATAAGACCCCAAGGGTGTAACATAAAGATCAACCTCAGTGGAAAAGTTAGGTAAATCAAGGATTGCTCCAAAAAGACACATACTAACTGTATGAACAACATTATTCCCATACTATACAGTCCATGTTTTATCCATGTTTCCATCTTTTCTTTTAATTTTGATGCTAATTTACTAGAAATAAAACATTCAGTAGCTTTGGTATCAAAAAGAATAGTTATTGGTAAGCCAAATAACTTACCGGAACTTCTATGGGTGTGGCATGTTTCTCAGCCTACTTGTCAGCTACTGCAGCGTGTATCTTGTGCTACTAATTACGATCATCCTTCTTCAAAGGACATTGATTTGTGTAATGATCTTTTCCATAGTTATAATAGCCTCCTATAGGTCCCTTCCTAGGCTCGGGTTTATTTCTAGCCTTAGAGTTATCATTCTAACCCCCATAGGACTTATGTCATTATTATTGTTCTTAGCAAAGTTGTTCCATGCATTACCAACAAACTTGTTTGTTGCTACTTTCGATTTGTATCAGATGAAAACTTACTTTTCATTCCGAATTTCTTCCATGGTCCTTTGATTAGGTGTAAGATTTGATGAAGAGGAGTTGGGATTGTTCTTCATTACTTCCTCCTTATGAGTAGAAATTGCCTTTAATTTCTGTTCCTACCTTATGGATTTTTCAACAACCCCTTCCATCATGGTTAGGCTATGAACATCCACCTCTCCTCCTATAATGAGATTCAATCCCATGATGAATTTTTGTATCCTAAACTTCTCATCAGTTTGGTACTAAGGCACATATTTAAGGAGTTTTGTAAATCACTCCCAATACTCAATTATAGTTAGCTTTCCTTGAGCTAAGTTCTGAAATTCAGTCATTTTTTGATCATAGTAGAGTTATGGCAGCCATCGTTGCCTAAAGTAACCTTTAAATTGGTCCCATGTGATATTAGATTCATCAATGTTCAACTCAGCCTTGTGGCTGTCCCACCATGAAGATGCTTCGTGAGAAATTTGATATGCTCCCCATATCGCCTTTGTTTCTTCTGAGAAATTTCTTATTGCAAAGTATTTCTCCATCTCATTGAGCCAGTTCTCAGCCCCATCTCCTAATGTGGTGCCATCAAAATTGGGTGGACTTATCCTTTTTATGTCATTAGTGAGTTTCTGTTGCTAGCCTAGCCTTTTTGTTCTCAGGCTGAACATGTATGTTAACATTGTTATTATCAACACCCACATTGGCATTGTCCCCTAGAGGTGGTTGATTATTGTTATCAGCTTCTTCTTCCTCCTCATTACCCATTACTTGTTGTTCAAGCATAGCCAAATGATCTCTTGTGTCCAACAAGGCAGCAAGAATCTCATCAAGTTTTTAGGCTCTTGCTGCTCCTTCCTCAAGTGGAGGGTTATTTGCAGTGTTTCCTCTTGTTCTCATCATTTTTGTTACATAGAAAATTTAAGTTTCATCATATTATGGACACAATAGGTCCAATAGCTGTAACCTTTAGCTCTGATACCAAGATGTAACATTCCCATTTTAAGACTTTAGAAACAAGGGAATTTTTTATATAGTGTTCATTGTTCTAAATATAACATTATTTAGAACAAACATTCCATGCCAATCAAATTCAATGGATAAACATATGCAGCTATAATGACTTGGTGATTCACCGATCTATTTATGTTATCTTATGTATCTATTTAATCTTACATATCGTATACTTCGTATACTTTGTCATCCTACCCTACACTAGGTATTGAGTGATATGTTTAAAGAACATATCTGAATATTTGCTACCAATATTCATCTGATATCACATTGTTTTAAACTTGGTGACATAGGACAACACAACCAGTAGTTTGTGATACTTTGGCCAAAGATTTATAATATACTATGTATGTCACTATTCCTAGACAACATACTCGTCATATTGGAATACATCCTTCACCTCACTCCTCAATTATCATGATTGGTCTTTACTGACTATCGTCAATCCACTTGTTCTAGGTTTAACCCTAGCCCTAGATAGGAACATAACCTATTATAGGAAGACGCTCACAATGGCTTAGGATAAATGGGCATACTCGGTTGACCTAAGTCATTTGGATGTGCCAATGTACCCTAAGCCATTGGAAGCTAATTCATATCCTAAATATGCTCCTATCTAGACCTAGAGAGAAACTAAGTTCAAGTCCGAGTTCTTATTGTGTGTAGATATAGATGATAAATTTGGTAGGGTGATGCCACATGTCAACTACAATGTTATGTTCTAAGGAAGACCCAAGCCTTCTTGAAAGTACAACTCTACAGTTGGCATGTGCCAACATCCTACATAAACTTACCTCATTGAGATGTACATACCCCAAGGGGATTGTTAATACATTGTTAGTTTGAATTATTTCTTGATTACAGCAACCCTGCCAACCCCTAATCCAACATCAATAAGTTCTTTCCTAAATTTTCTTTATTTAGTCCATGAAGAACTTCATTATACTTACGGTTGTTTTTAATGTTTGATCACACAGTTAAACTACCAATTAACCATAACCAAACAACGTTATCAAGTTTCATTTAAGAAGTACAATAACTTTTAGATAGGTTCAACGTTCGAGTATATATCCAATTAAAGTAGACTTCATACAAAATGAAGTCTAATAAATTGTAATCACATTAACATACCTTTTTGGTTTATATTCAATTAAGAAAGATAAAGATTCTTTATCTACATGTTAAGTGTTAGGGTATATCCTACCCAGTATCCACATTTCTTAATGTATGTTCAACACACATTACATTACCATATAATATAGTTTAGATAAGAACATCATATTCTGCAGCATAGCAAGCTACATTTTGATTAGGGAAATTGAACTAAATCCCTTTATCCAACTTATCAAGGATAACCAATTAAGCATATAAATAATATGAAGAATATCAACAAGATAGAAATCCATCTTTTTCATACAAGTACAAGATAATTTACACAACCAATACAAGTAAATTCTCAGCTTTCAATTCATCTTTATAACTTATACATTTACAAGCCTTATGCACTTTAGGCATACTGCATAACAACCACCTTCATCCTAAAAGAATACTACTTTTATTTTTCAATACAATCTCAAGAACGAATCATAATTATTCAAAAGGAATCAGATTTAAATCAGCCAATGCATCATATAAGTTTTGCCTTATTTTATCACTTACGAGGTCCATCGAAAAAATTTCTAGCACGGGTCGGTTCAATGAACTGAGCATGATAAGCGCTAAGCCTTAAAGCGAAGTGCATTCCAATCATTATTCCATTAAAACAAACTCGCTTTAATGAGACAATTATTACATAATAAATATCAATATAAGTAATAGCAAATGGAAAAGAAGTACATTTACATAGTTTGAATTCACTTCAAGAGAAGAACAAAATATAATCCACAACATCGCGCCTTACAGAATTAAAGTTTAATTGATCCTATCAATTATCCTTAAGAAAACAATAGATCATATTATCTCATTGTTCCCAATTCTATCATAATAGAATACAACATTGATCTTTCTTTAAGTCAAAATAAGGGTTTATAACATGGTTCTAATTAGGATGATTCATCTAACTCCTAATCAAAAGAAGAAGAATACCCATTACAAACTATGCCCAAACACAAAACATCCAAAAACAAAAACAGGTTCATAAAATGAATATGACTACCTCATTTAAAGGACCACTACCTTAAACTTCAGCATTTAAGATATTCATCAGAACAAAATCCCATTTCAATCCAAGAGTGAATATAGAATCAAATAGTCAACCAACCAGTTTAAATTTTCTATTCAACAAACCTAATCATCTAATCTCTTTCTACATCAGATCAGTCAAATGATATGTACAAGAAGACTAATCAACATAATAAATCTCCATTTCCTAAGAGAATAATTAACAGAAGGTTTCAATCAAATGAACTTAACCAAACAACCTAGAAAAGGAACTTTTTAGAATATGATTCAATCCTTAAATCATCTCATTACACTTAACAACAAATTCCCCTTTCTAATCCAAACAATAAGCTCATACACTAGCTCCCAGAAGAGAGAACAAAGCCAACTCAATGTAAGAAGAAAACATGTGCAATCTCCTTACATTCTTTACCAAAATAAGACAAGAGTTCTTTTTTAGTTCGAAATGACATAGAAGTAAAGTTCAAAAACAAAAACTATCCCTTAGGAATCACAATTTCCTTAACCTTTTAAAAGACTCGGGTATTCACTTAATGGACCCAACAAGAGGTGTAGAAATCCAAATAGAAAACTAACTCTGAATTACCCATGAGCTCAGCCAAGACATAAAATATATTACAATAAATTTCAACATCTTATTATAAGAGCAAACAGATTGGGGTTCAAGAAGAATAATAAACCAACAAGATATTTCAATCAAGATCTCGAAGAGATTACCCAACAACCCAATTAAACCACTCTTCAAGTTTTTCTTTGAGGAAGTAGTTTGATTCAAAAGAGTTATGAGCTTAAACCATAAAAGCAAGTAAAAACCCAATTCAATACCAAAACCAAATCGAACATGTCTATAATACGACTAGTTCAAAACTTGAAAATATAAAATCGAGCACAATGTTGAACACAAACTTCTCATAAAGGTTCAGGACCACTCAAGAGAATATTTACAGGTTTAGGGCAACAACATGTTCCCATTCCAGTTTATATCTTAAACAAAGAAAACCCAAAAAGATACCAGAATAGAACCGATACCTCGTTGCAGTTACGAATTCCACACACTAAGTAACAAATTAAATGTACAGTGTCGAATCACAAAATCTCCAACATGAGTTCAAATATACACCAGTATCTTAATATGAGGTAGTATATAATACAAATACCTATTAATAGTTTAGAATAGCAGAGGGCTTCCATTATCTGTTTACATCTTATCAAAATCCCTATTTCCAACTCCAACGAAACACAAGTTTCTCACCAAAGTTGAAACCATACAAGTAATAAAATACAAGTGTTGTATATGTTATGAACTCCCATTAATAGTCCCGAATAATATAGGAATAAACACGAGTACAGAGCTACATACGGACTTCAAACAATAGTCCAAGATTAACCAAGCTTCCAAACACGGTTCAAAGTAACAAGAACCTCCAACACAAACTCATATCAAATACTAACACTGAATCAAGCTCAATTAAACATGAACTCAAAGACATGCTTAAACAAACACGAGCTCAAACACAAGTTTAAGTACGAGCTAAAATATAAGCTCAAGCTCAACAAACACGAGCTCCTAAAGAAAGATCAGACGAAACTCAAGGTTCCCAAAAACTCAGAACCAAGTAACTAGTGATGAAGGTCAGTCATAGCCTCAACCTTTCCAATACCGGTTCAAGAAATGACATGCAGAGCCATAGAAACAAGTTTCTCATACATGCTTAGCTATTTAACCCTTACAAAGAAAGTTTCCAAGACATACACTAATTTTTGCCAAGGATTCAAACCCAAATTTACTAGAGATTACAAAACCCAACAAGAAAATAACCAGATAAAACATGCAAGCCAAGAATCTCAAAAGAGAAAAGTCATTTTAATGAAATATTTAGAAGAAATCAAGAGATCTTAAAGATTAGAGCCTATCATGCCTGATAGCGCTTCTACCAAATCAAAGGATACTTCCAGATGAGCTTCCAACTCCTTTTCTCTTCCATGAAAGATCAACCAACCAACAAATTTCCTTAGCATGCCTCATATACCTTCCCATAATCAAAAATAGACCAGGTGAGTTAAAAATAGCAAAGAAGTGCAAGTCAAACTGTTGGTTCGAAGAACCAGTTTGCTCCATAAAGAGAAAAATCTGAAAAGCATGCAAAAACCAACAACCTCCCACAAATTCACCTTCCAAGTTTCCTAGACGGTTTGTGAACAAAACCCGAGGCCAATTAATTTCATTAATTCCAATTTTCCCGCTCAACTCTCCTTGCCACCGCCTTCCAAATCTAACGAATGCCAATTCCAATTTAACATGCAACTCCATCTTTAGTGGCTTCCACATAAGCCTCGCTAAATCAACTAGCCCCGCCAAAATTAGTAGTATGTATGCCTTTAATAACCTTATCAACAATTAAATTTCATTGAACCATGCCTTAGAGGTATTCAACCCATTAGGTTCCCATTAAAATAACTTAGAATAGATCCTTAAACTTAGGTGAGTTTTGGAATATTTACCTTAGGCCTTAACACATTACCTTAGGTAATTCCAACATTAGGCTAGATCATATCATAACCATATAGCATTAGGTTTTAGGTTAATTTAGATAGCCTAGAAACCTTTCCATACTCCCTTAGCACAAGGCTTAGGTTTGAAATAAAATCAATTAAGTAACATAGCTAGATAGTGTATATATATATATTCTTGCCCAACTTAGGATTCCATAGGATAATCCTTCCAATGTCATGAAATGTCATGAATAGGTTGCATTTCATTTACGTCAAGCAATGGACTGCCAAGATCAATCTTCAAGGACATAAGCACAACATACAATGGAATAGAAATACATTCACAAAGATTAAAGAACTTGTTATAAAAAATTTCAATCCATCATGTCCCTCAATTATGGAATGTCAATTTACCATTCATTCAATTGAGGAGGTTTAAAACATTCCTTGGATCACTGAAATTGATCCAAGGATGAGTTAGATAAAGAGATAAGTTTGCAACTTTTAAACCAGATTGCAACTCACCTACAAGAAGTGAAAAATGGATTCAAGGAAGCCATTCCATTCCATTCTAATGATCTTAAGAACAAAAAAGTTTTATCCATATCAAGCATGATCTCCAACAACCAAAAGAACACATCTTTAGAAGAAGATCACATGTCAACACTTGAAATGCAAAAGAGGAATATAACAATTGTCAAGGGTGTTACATGCTTCCCTCCTAAAAGAATCATCATCCTGATGATTACCTCATTTTAAAAATTTATATCAATGACAATCAATTCATTCACTTCTCTTATCATAAGTCAAATATATCAAAAACTTATAGTTCTAGAAATCAGCATTAAATAGTTGTTTGTTTAATTCATATAAATATCTACCCAAAACTGGCATACTTATAGTCATATATAGAAGAAAAATCACAAAAATTTCTAACAATCCACAGAATCAATTCTGTTCAAATAGATATGGAAAAGAATTTTTCATATCCTCTAGGTTTTCCCAAGTTGCACTATCTTCATTAAACTGGTCCCACTGGACTTTACATTGACTTATTTCTCAATTTCTCAAATGCAACTGGTGAGTTTCAAGCACTTGTATGGGTTTAACCACGATTATTCTTGGGTCTTGGACCTGCAAGGAATTCCAATTTAACACGTGTGATAAATCTAAAACATATTTCTTAAGTAAAGAAATATGGAAAACATCATGCATTCATGACAAAGCAGGAGGTAATGCTAAACGATAAGCTATAAGGTTGATTACTTCAACTATCTCAAAATTTCCCACATAATGAGGTGATAACTTGGCAGCCTTGCCAAAAGTTATAGAACTCTTTTTCGGTTTAACCGAAGAAAGACTTTCTCACCAAGTTCAAATTTCTTATTAACCCTCTTTAAGTTAGCATAACTATTTTTCCTATCTGCTACTTCTTTCAAGCATTCATGAATCAATTTAACTTGTTCCATTTCAGTAAGAATTTTAGGTCCAATTACCTCTCTATCTTCTATGTTATCCCAACTAACAGGGGTTCTAGATTTTCTTCCGTATAATGCCTCCGAAGGTGCTATCCTAAGATAAGCATGATATGTATTATTGTATGTAAATTCAACTAATGGAAGATACTCTTCCCACTTATACTATTTATCCATGCAATACATTCGTAACATATCTTTCAAAACCTAATTTACTCTTTATGTTTGCCCATCTATTTTCGGATGATACACAGAACTGAAATTTAGCTTAGTTCCTAGAGCCGCATTAAGCGTTTTCCAAAATCTTGACGTCATTCTAGGATCTCTATCTAAAATGATTAACTCGGGTACTCTATGTAATCTAAAAATTTTGTGTACAAATCTTCTTGCCAAAATAAGAGAATCATCCTTCAGATTTCTAGCAATAAAATGTGCTACCTTTGTTAGTTTATCAACAACTACTAAGATAACATCATGCTTATTTCTCGACATAGGTAACCCTTGTACAAAATCCATGCTTATTACCTACCATTTGTCTTTGCGGTATGATATGAGGATCTGATAAGTATTGGGTGCATATGTTCCACTTTAACACGTTGACATTCAAAAATTGTGTCACAAAATCAATAACATCCTTTTTCATTCCTTTTTAGAAATTGCTATTTTATATAAGCCGGTGTCCAGAAAAAGGTGAATTGTGAAATTCAACTAACAATTACTTTCTCAAATCATAAAGTAAAGGTACATAGACTCGTTTTCAAATCATAAGATTCCTTCTTTATCAAACCGAAAACCTTTATACTTGAATCATTAGAATCTGTAGCAAGTGCTGCTTTTACTTGTTGAAAGTAAGAATCAGATTCCATAACACTTTTTACTTCATCCTTAAACTAAGTTTTAAGTGTTATAAGAGTAGAAATGTGCTTCCTACGAATTAGAGCATTAGCCACTCTATTTTCTTTTCCTTTAATGTAACTTATGTAAAAATCATATTGAGACAAAAACTCTAACCACCTTCGTTGTCTTACATTCAGATTTGGCTAAGTGAAAATGTACTTCAACCCAAGATGATCAGTTTTCAACTCAAATGGTTTACCAAGCAGATAATGCCTCCAAACTTAGAGTGCATGAACAATGGTAGCAAGCTCTAAATCATGTGGAGAATAATTCAACTCATGTAACTTAAGTTTTCTACTTTTGTATGCTATAACATGACCACTTTGTAACAAAATACCTCCTAGACCTTCACCGGATGCATCAATTACCACCATAAAATCTCCATTAGGATCTGGTACTGCAAGAATAGGTGCTAAAGTTAACTGTCACTTCAAGGTTTTAAATGTAATTTCACATTTCTCACTCCAAACAAACTTTTTATCTTTCTTCTGTAAGGAAGTTATTGGTGCAACTATCTTAGAAAAGTCTTTTACAAATTTCCTATAGTAGCCAACAAGTCCCATGAAGCTTCTAACTTCATGTACATTCTTTGGTGCATGCCACTTGGTTATAGCTACAATTTTAAAATGATCTAAAACAGTTCCATCTTTACTTATTATATGTCCCAGATAGTGCACCTTTCTGTTGTGTCATAGAAGGAAAATTTAGACAAATTACCAAATAGCCGTCTCTTTCTCAAAATTTCTAGAACTATTTTCAAGTTCTCATGATGCTCCTCAATGCTTTTAGAATATATGAGAATTTCGTCCAAGAATATGAGCACAAATTTATCCAAGTATTCTTGAAAGATATTGTTCATTAAATTCATAAATGTCGTAGGTGCATTAGTTAATCCAAAAGGTAAAACCGTAAACTCATAATGTCCATACCTTAATCTGAAAGTTGTTTTATGAATATCCTCATCCTTAATTCACAATTGATGATATCCAGATCAAAGATCTATCTTGGAATATACTGATGCTCCACGCATATGAGAAAATAAATCGTCAATCCTAGGGTGTGGATATCTATTCTTGATTGTTTCCTTGTTTAACATTCTATAGTCAATTCACAATCTAAGTGTTCCATCTTTCTTTTTCACAAAAATTATGGGTACTACTCAAGGTGAAACACTTGGTCTAATCAAACCTTGAGACAAAAGTTCTTGCAACTGAGCCTTAAGCTCTATTAATTCTATAGTACTCATTTGATACGATGCCTTAGAAATAGGTTCAGCTTTAGGATTGATCTCAATCGTGAAATCAAATTCCCTTTTGGGTGGAAGACCTGACAATTCTTCTTGAAATACATCACTAAAGTCTCATAACAATGGATATCGTTCCATAATATCACTACTCTCTTCTATTGGTTCAGTAATTTTTACTGCATATAAGGTACATCCTTTATTTTTGGCCTTTTTAAGTTTCATAGCTAACAGTTTTCTAACAAAAATATCACGTTTCACACCTTGAATCACTCTGTTGTTTTTTGCAGGTCATTTAAACAACTAATGTGTTTTTCAAAATAGTTCACTTTATCCTTATGTTCGCTAACCAATTAACACCTATGATTACATCATAAGACCCCAAGGGTGCAACATAAAGATCAACCTCAATGGAAAAGTTAGGTAAGTCAAGGATTGCTCCAAAAAGACACATACTAACTATATGAACAACATTATTCCCATACTATACAGTCCATGTTTTATCCATGTTTCCAACTTTTCTTTTTAATTTTGATGCTAATTTACTAGAAATAAAACATTCAGTAGCTCCGGTATAAAAAATAATAGTTATTGGTAAGCCAAATAACTTGGAACTTCTATGGGTGTGGCATGTTTCTCAGCCTACTTGTCAGCTACTGCAGCATGTATCTTGTGTTGCTGATTATGATCATCCTTCTTCAAAGGACATTGATTTGTGTAATGATCTTTTCCATAGTTATAACAGCCTCCTATAGGTCCCTTCCTAGGCTCGGGTTTATTTCCAGCCTTAGAGTTATCATTCTGACCCCATAGGACTTCTGTTTGTTATTATTGTTCTTGGAAAAGTTGTTAGTGCATTACTAGCAAACTTGTTTTGTTGCTTTCCTATTTGTATAAGATAAAAACTTACTTTTCATTCTAAATTTCTTCCATGGTCCTTTCTTAGGTGCAAGAGATGATGAAGAGAGTTGGGATTCTTCTTCCTTCCTCCTTATGAGCAGAAATTGCCTTTCATTTCTATTCTTGCCTTATGGCTTTTTCAACAAACCCTTCCATCGTAGTTGGGATGTGAACATCGACCTCTCCTCTTATAACGGGATTCAATCCATGATGAATTTCAGTATCCTAAACTTCTCATCCGTTAGGTCGAGGCACATATTTAAGGAGTTTTGTAAATCACTCCCAATACTCAGTTACAGTTAGCTTTCCTTGAGCTAAGTTCTGAAATTCAGTCATTTTCTTATCATAGTAGAGTTGTGGCAACCATCGTTGCCTAAAGTAACCTTGAAATTGGTCCCATGTGATATTGAATTCATCAATGTTCAACTCGGTCAACGGCTGCCCCACCATGAAGATGTTTCGTGAGAAAGTTGATATACTCCCCATATCACCTTTGTTTCTTCTGAGAAATTTCTTATTGCAAAATATTTCTCCATCTCACTAAGCCAGTTCTTAGCCCCATCTCCTAATGTGGTGCCATCAAAATTGGGTGGACTTATCATTTTTATGTCATTAGTGAGTTATCCTACTAGGCTAGGTTTTTTGTTCTTAGGCTAATAGGTATGTTAACATTGTTATTATCAATACCCACATTGGCATTGTCCCCTGGAGGTGGCTGATTATTTTTATCGGCTTCTTCTTCCTCGTCATTACCCATTACTTGTTGTTCAAGCACAGCCAAATGATCTCTTGTGTCCAACAGAAAGTAAGGATCTCATTAAGTTTTGGGCTATTGTTGCTCCTTCCTCGGTTGGAGGGTTATTTGCAGTGTTTCCTCTTGTTCTCATCATTTTTGTTACAAGAAATTTTAAGTTTCATCAGATTATGGACACAATAGGTCCAAGAGCTACAACTTTTAGCTCGATACCAAGATGTAACATTCCCATTTTAAGACTTTAGAAACAAGGGAATTTTTTTATAGTGTTCACTATTCTAAATATAGCATTATTTAGAACAAACATTCCATGCCAATAAAATTCAATGGATAAACATATGCAATTGTAATGACTCGGTGATTCACCGATCCATTCATTCCATAACTTGGTAAGCTACCGATCTATATATGTTATCTTATTTATCAAATAAATATCGTATACTTTGTATACTTTTTCATCCTACAATATTTATCTAATATCATGTTGTTTTAAACTTGGTGACATAGGACAATGCAACCAATAGTTTATGATACTTTGGCCAAAGATTTATAACATACTATGTATGTCACTATTCCTAGATGACATACTCATCATATTAGAATACGTCCTTCACCTCACTCCTCAATTATCATGATTGGTCTTTACTGACTACCATCAGTCCACTTGTTCTAGGTTTAACCCTAGCCCTAGATAGGAACATAACCTATTATAGGAAGATGCTCACAATGGCTTAGGGTAAATGGGCATACTCGGTTGACCTAAATCATCTGGATGTGCCAACGTACCCTGAGCCATTAGAAGCTAATTCATATCCTAAATATGCTCCTATCAGGACCTAGAGAGAAACTAAGTTCAAGTCCGAGTTCCTATTGTGTGTAGATCTAGATGATCAATGCGGTAGGGTGTTTCCACAAGTCAACTACCATATAATATAGTTTAGATAAAAAAATCATATTACTGCAAAGCATAAAGCAAGCTACATTTTGATTAGGGAAATTGAACTAAATCCCTTTATCCAACTTATCAAGGATAACCAACTAAGCATATAAATAATATGAAGAATATCAACAAGATAGAAATCCATATTTTTCATACAAGTATAAGATAATTTACACAACCAATACAAGTAAATTCTGAGATTTCAATTCATATTTATAACTTATACATTTACATGCCTTATGCACTTTAGGCATACTATATAACAACCACTTTCATACTAAATATTACTACTTTTATTTTTCAATACAATCTTGTTGGTCCGAAAAATCTATCGGGAGAAGGAGATCTATGGATAGGCAGCCAATAGTGTTCGTGGCATAGCCCTCTTTGAGAAAGCAAAGCGAAACTATTTTATTGCTATTCTACCGAGTAGGAATATGCGTAAATCCTATAGTATTCTGCCTTCAGGGGTTTGGGATCTCGTCCCAGTTGGGGTATTTCGATTTTGTGAAAAGAAGGGAGTCAAGCGAGGAGAGGAGATATGATAGATCCAAGGGAGAAAAGAAATTAATTCCAAAGCGTAAAGGTCGAGGGTCTATGTTTTAGGCTGGTAGAAATGAGCTGAACCTAATTGCATAGATAAACAAAACAATACTTGATGAACAAATGAAAAAAGGTAGAGATAGATCTAAAAGAATAAACGCACGAGATCTCGACATAAGAAAGGTCGATGCACATAACACATGTATTCAAAGCATAAAGTCTCAATATTTGTATTCATGTTTTCTTTGTTGCAAAAAGTAAAAATCCTTTTCTTCTCACTTCTACTTTTCATCTAAAAGTGTCCACCACTGAATACAAAAATATTCAAGTATATATAGAAGGAGAAGAAGAGAGAAGGCAAAAAGAAACCAACAACTAATTACAAAATATCTAAAAGTCAAATGTTGACTTTGGGAAACTTGGTGGATAACAACATCCCATGGTGCAACATGGATGATGTCATCATTTGTGTTAACATAATTTTAAATATTTCACAAAAATGAGAAAAAATCCAAGAGGAGGAAGGCTATTCATCATTGTCCGTGGATGGAAAGGAGTATCCCTCGCTCGCTCGGGAGAGGTAATGTGGAATTGGGCCCGGTACTCCATGAATTTGCTGATCATTAGCTGAAGTTGATCCTGGGCAGGACCCTTGGTGTGATCGCCAATGACTTCACAAGTCTCCCTTTCATCTCTGAGATTTTCTGGGAGTTTGAAGTACTCATTTCCTACCTCCATCAGGTATCCCACAAAGTCATAATAGGCTAGAAGGTTGTTGATGGATTCAGCATCAAAAGTAGCTTCGGGCCCAACCCTTGCGAGACTATCTCTTTGAAGAGCCGAATGGTTTCATTTTCCTTCCTCAAGATGTATGATGGAGTGAGTAATCCTAGAGACATACTTAGGACAATTTTCTCCATTTGATGCATTGCATCCAGGGCTTCCTCCTTAACTTTGTCAATCTTCTCCAAGACGTACTCCATCTGATCAACATGATAATCGAAAGCAGTAAGGACCTTATTGGGTGTCCTCAAGTGATCAAAGATGCTTAATTTTACCAAATCATTGATTGAGCAGTCGAGCATCCTTTGGAAATTTTCATGTTGTAACCTAGCATGGTCCAACTCTTCGGAGATAGGTCCTGCAATCGCCTGGAGTTCCTTGTTAGCTTGACCAATATTCTGATATAGCTCAGTGAACTTCATGATTACTTCCTCACTATCTTTGAGGATTTGGTCTCTCTAGGAGATATTTTCATGCCTTGTTTGCTAATCTTTGTGTATTCATTTATCTTTTCCTGACTAAGGGCCTCAGGAGTTTTAGTGGCAGTTGTAGGAGGTGCACTACCCATTTTTTGCAGGGCTTAGAGAAGATGTTTATTTTTCTCTTTTAGTATCCTCTTCTCTTCTTTTGCTTCCTGAAGCTTCTTGCAAAGGGCATCCACTGTTGATAGGGCCTCTCCTTGAAGGCTCTCGAGAGGACGTTCCCATTGTGACCTATGTCACTATATAATCTATAGGAGACAGATCCTTTTCATCCTTTGTGGGATCGGGATACGCAATCTCCATTACTCTTTCACCTAATGCACTCGAGAGAAGTGGGTTATTAGCTTTTGCTTCTTAGCCCCTTTTGTTGAAATGACAGAGAAGTCCATAGGTGTAATGGGGAATTTCCTCTTGTCTTTGGCTCGGTGTTGGGAGATCCATCTTTGGACTTAAGGGAATGGGACTAGTGGGAGAAGAGGGAACATAGGAAGAAGGAGGAGCAACTACATTGTACTAGGGAAATGGGTTGAGATGCTTGGTGGCGGCATTGATAAAGAATCCGAAACTCCAATGATCATAGGGGTAGGAGTCACTATAGGAGAGGAAAGCGTGGGGGCGAAGGGAGGCGAGAGATGAGGGAAGAAATACTAGGGACAGCTCACAAGGGAAGAAAAGATGGAGGAAGAGGAAAGAGGAACAATAGAAAATGGGGAGAAGATACAATCAAAGGAGTGGTTGCATGAGTGACATGAGGAGGGGAAGGAGGAGCGGGAGAAGGGACGGTGGGAACCTCAAGAAGTGGCAATATCCTAAGTGTAACATCCTCATTTTAGGCAGTAGAACAAGTCAATTTTTTTTTGATAAATGCTTCACGGTTCTAAATACATAATTTAGAACTCACAAATCAATTAGCCATTCTTATAACAGAGATAACCATATGCAGCTGTAATGACTCGGAGTACCTCCAATCTATCCATTCCATGACTCGGTAATCACCGATCTATTTATGAGTAATAAGAGTTAGCGTTTTTATTTAACACATCACTCTTGCGGTTCTCTTCCCTATTCGGGATTCAAAATGCTCTATCCAAGGAACCTAAGCCTGAATAAGCTCATTACCATTATTCATCGGCATCTCATCCCTTAGACCGGTGACTCGGACAACGCAATCAGCAGCTTGCGATACTTTGGCCAAAGATTTGAAACATACTGCTTATGTCTCGTATTCCTTAACGGCATACTCGTCAATCTGGAATACGTCCTTCACCCCATTCTTATGTTATGTAGAATGTCTTATACCGACTTCTGTCAGTCCCTACTATCCCAAGTTAATTACTCGAGAACGGATTAATAAGGTGACTACGTTATAGGGATGCACCCGAGGACTAGGGATAAGATGACATACTGGGTCAACCCTAGTTAAACCAGTGTGTCAAGATACCCCGAGTCTCCTAGGCAGCCTTATAATGTAACCACATTCCTAATCGGTCCCAGAGCAACTTGTTCGAGTTAAAGGTGTAAATCTTAACGATCAATGCAAAGGGTGTCGTCATAAGTCACCTGCATTGTGGTATCTTCGAGAAGATCCTAATCTTCTCGAAGGTACAACCCTGCAGTTGTCTTATGCCGTCAACCTTTAAATCCACCTTGAAAAGATCTACTTATTAATAAGCGTTACACACATAGAGTTTAAATATATTAAAAGACGTTCCCCTAAGGTTAGCCTTTCCCGATCCCCGGATTCCTCATCTTAGGATGACCTTTCTCAGTGCAACCCATTACACAGAGGAGTTATTGAGACTATGGTCTCATCAAGGAGTTCGTAGAATATACATAATTCTAAATCAACGAAATTGGACAATAACTCATAAACTTCACATGAGATTGCCATCTGAACCCCATTTAGGTTTATATCAGTTCTCATAACTGAATTTATATCATACTTATTAGCATCAAGATATAAATGATTGAATCCAATTAAATGTTGTCTGTCATAATCGGGACTAGGGATTAATAATTTAATTCAGCTTGTTTAGCGTTCTCCTTAGGTATATTTTAACCCTATCTTCCAAAAACACAAAGTGATCTAAATTTCAATTTAGCCTTTGATAGAACATACAAGAAGCGCTAAACACTCATAAGAATTCAATCACATATTCTTATAAGATTTCATTGACAATCACAAAAGTCTCCAAATATATACAATAATAACAATGCTCTCAAGATATTTGAACCGAATAAGGTCAAACTATCAAGATAAGAATACAAAAACATAAGTAACAAATATCAATTTCCATTCCTTTAAAAATTAATCAAATACATTTTATGCATTGAGAATACTTGATACAATGCTCAACGGAAGAAGAACATCTTTCCACATATAGTACATTTAGAAAATCAAGTTGTAATTCTTCATTAAATCAAATCTAAACAATCGATCATCCTATCGGATCTGCGTGCCTTTACCACTTACGGCATCCATCTGCAAAAATTTTCAACATGGGTCGGGATTCGATGAACCGAGCATGATAACACTAACTCTTAAAACAATTGCAATCCATCAATTGTTTTCATTAAACACCCTGTTTAAATGAGATCATATCACTAAACAAGTAAACATATTTCAGACTATGCTTTTGTAAAACAACATGACTATAAACGCATAGCTCAAATTATAGTCACTAAATAGTCTCAGATACTTTTCAATTACTTCATCAAAACGTTAGTGACCAAGAAGACAAATGCATCAATCCAACTACCCATCTGAATCCCAAGGACAGCAACATCAGACGGATTATATAATCAGCACAATAAATAAATAACCTTTCATGATTCCATCAACATATACTTAATAACAGAAGAGAAATAAACGAATTATACATATTTCCTTCAGAACTAGCTCATGACTGTACCGTCTTTCCAAGAGCAAGGCATTCACCTTAAACACATGCAAATAAATCAGACGAGACCATCAAAAGCACTACAGATTTGTAAAGATCAAATATAACAAACTACTGTAGTTATCCAGCAGTACAGTAGCTCTCACGCTAAACAGTGATGACCCTCTACCAAACAAACTCCACAAGACCTTCCACAAGACCCTCCACATGAAGCGGAAAACAAGAAGGGATTCACCACATCCTGTCGAGGTGCAGTCGATGGCTTTTAGTTCAGTCTAGCTCAAGGCAGGATAGTCATGCAACAGAAGACGTAACACGCCAACAATCCCATACATCAACCTACAGCCCATTCTAGTCCTTACTAAACACTGTAAGGCTTTTAGATCCAAAGTTGAAATCAAAAGATCTTCTCTTTTATCGCAGTCAACAAGAGACTCAATAATCATTAAAGCAATGACGTTTCCCTATGACTATGCAGAGAGATTTTTAAACGAAATCCCCGCAACATGCACAGCCATATCTAACTGGAATTTAATCAGAAAGGAAACATAGCATATCGTAGTCACTTCTGGATGCATCCAGGGTTGAAAGTATGGTATCCATGACCCACTAAATAAAAAGCCAAATTACATGATGTCAAGCTATTTAAAGAAGTCCAACAAAGCCAAAAACATTACATGTTCATAATCAGGCTTATCTGATAAGCGGTGACACGATTACTTATCAAAGATTTAAAACTAAATCCGTATAACAAAGATTCACGATAAAGCTTCTCTGAAAACGATATACAAGTTAAATACAAGTTAAAGATTCCAACCATGCCAACAATAATTCGATATTCAAAATCAGGTATAAGCAAATCTAAATACGATTTCAAAACAAGGAATCAAGTGAACCCTTATAACAATATTCGCTCCAAGCTTACATAGAGTGGAAACATAATAAGTACCCAACCGAGTCGAACCACAAATTCCTTGTAAAACAAAGGTATTCATTACAAAATAAATGTGAAGTCACATTACTGTTACTCCTTCCCGACTCTGTCAAATCAAATTACCAATATTCAAGTATATATAGCTCCCAAAGTGGTCCATAGTACACGAATCATTCAATGGACTCTATAGAGTCGTTTCAAATACAATAATCATATATATATATATATATATATATATATATATATATATATATATATATATATATATATATATATATATATATATGCATGCATGCTATCAACGGGTTGAATCCCTTAACCTCAACGCAAGGGAAAACAACTTCAACAAGGTTACTGATGAAATACTATAACACAACAAGTTATCTATTCACAAATAACTTTAAATTTCAAACGAAACCCAACAAGAATCAATAACCACCACCAATAATAACCACACCAGAGCTTACAAAAAGTTCAATTAAACTGAACAATCAAACAAATGTCCAGTAGTATCCTTCCGGAACGAGTATCAACAACAAGCATCGGACGACAAGTGTCAATAACAAGCATCGACTACGTGTATAAATCAACAAGCATCACAATAGCTGTACCCATCACGAGAACAATTCATGGGTTCTCTGAGCAGGCCTAGCATACATTCTTGCATATACTACGTAAATTAAATCCGGATTACAAAACACAAAGAAATATAGCAACAGTTCGAAATACAATAAACACCCATCAAGGGTTAAATTGAAAAACCGAACCAACATGAAGATACAGTGCAAAAATCACACAAGACTACCATAGAAACCAACCAATTCCAAAAATCATCTGAACAGAGTTGTTCTAATGAAATCACTTGAAAGACAACAAGATTTTTAAAGGTTAGGGCCTAACATGCCTGGATATTTGCTCAAAATTCCAAAGCAGACCACTGAAAGAGCTCGATCCTTCTCTTCCTTTTCCAAGTTAGAGCCACCAACAAAAATTTGCTATTTCCATGACTTATATATTTTCCTTGCCAGAGGAAAGAGCTAGTTACGCTCATACTTGCCATGCAACACCAAGAAGACTGGTGCGAAGAACCAGTGAATAGACAGAAGGAAAACCAGAGTGCATGCAAAACCAAACAAACCATTAACTTTCCATTTTGCATGCTTCCCCATGAAATCCGAGCTCGAAGCCCGAGTCCATAAATGACATTTACTCCCATTTTCCCGCTCAATCTCCACTGCCACCGACCGCCATAGTTGGCGATGGACAAAAGCACATTAAAGACCATTTCCAACTTTGGCGACCTGCCACATCGGCTCAAGTTAGCTGTTTTAAAACCTCCACCAAATTACCTGTCCCTCAAGCTTATCCACGCATTTAATAACATAGAAACTGCCGCCCATGGTTCGCACCCCTTCCATAGGTCCCCTTATTCTTTGCTCAATAGTTAGGTTAGTAACTTAGGTTAGGATTTAGGATAACACCTAGGCTAACCTCATAGAACATAGATACTAACTTAGAACATTAGCTCTTAGCCTAGGTCTAGGTTAGATTAACACTAATCTAACCCCTAGGTTAAGTTTAGTTTTAGGTTACTAACATTAATAATTCCAGTTAGGTCTAACATTTCATATCCTCTAAAAGACCTACAACATGCATTCTCGAATAGGGTTCACTCCTTTACCGCTATTAGGCTACAGAATTATATGTAATCGAATTATTACGGTCTACGATCGAGACCTTCCAAATATATTTCGATATCGGGAACCAATCCATTTAACACGATCAACCCGAAAGTTATACTCGGACTAGCTTACTTAATGCATCAAGACCTCGCAACCTGCTCAAGTTTTGTAATTTTAATTCATCACGAATAAACTTAAAGCAATACTTGGATCAATTCCATTGATCAAGGCTAGGCCTTATAGATGAATAACTCCATAATTCATTCCGAGGTCAGATTAAACTCAGGTGTAAAATGAAAGAAATAAAAGAGTCCAATCATATTCCGACTCAGTCAAAGATCTGCAATCTGCAAAGAAGATACAGTACATATCAAGCATGACTTCTCAATCAAAGGAACACATCCTTTTTACAAAGAAATCACATATCAACACTTGTATGCTCAGGAGGAAGTAACAATACGGATTCAGGGGTGTTACATGCTTCCCTCCTAAAAAGATTCATCGTCCCGATGATTACATATTCAATTAACCTTCAGGTCAACCAATTTATTAGTTCACAAATCAATGCGACTATTTTCCAACTTGAATAGTTCCAGAAATCAATGTCACAACACATTTTATTCGGCTGAATAATGTTTGCCTTCTTCGGCTTTCATAAATACTAAAAAAATGTTCATAAAAGAATGTTTTGTCAACAGATTTCATTCTGTTGAAAAAGAGAAGGAAAAGCAATTTTCATCTCTTCCAAATTTTCCCAAGTTGCACTTTCTTCGTTAAACTGGTCCCACTGGACCTTACATTGCTGTATTTCACGATTTTTCAAATGCAATTGGCGAGTTTCCAGCACTCATGTGGGTTTAACCACAATTATTCCTAGGTCTTGGACCTGCAAGGAATTCCAATTTAAAACATGTGACAGATCTGAAACGTATTTCTTAAGCAAAGAAATATGGAAAACATCATGCATGTGAGATAAAGCAGGTGGCAATGCTAAACGATAAGCTACAGGATTGATTATTTCGACAATTTCAAAAGGTCCCACGAGTCGAGGTGATAACTTGGCAGCCTTGCCAAAAGTTATAGAACTCTTTCTGGGTTTAACACGAAGAAAAACCTTCTCACCAAGCTCAAACCTTCTATCAACCCGCTTAAGGTCAGCATAGCTCTTCTGCCTATCCGCTGCTTCCTTTAATCGTTCACGAATCAGCTTAACTTGTTGTTCCATTTCTGTGAGAATCTCTGGTCCAATTACCACTCTATCCTCAACACTATCCCAGCTAACAGGAGTTCTGCACTTTCTTCCATAAAGTGCTTCAAATGGTGCCATTTTAAGAGATGAGTGATAAGTGTTGTTGTATGCGAACTCAACTAATGGAAGATACTCTTCCCATTTATACTATTGATCCATGCAATACATTTGCAACATGTCCTCCAACACTTGATTTACCCTCTCAGTTTGTCCATCCGTTTCCGGATGATATGCAGAACTGAAGTTTAGTTTCATTCCAAGAGCTGTATTAAGCGTTTTCCAAAACCTTGACGTCATTCTTGGATCCCTGTCAGATATAATCAATTCTGGTACACCATGCAATCTGAAAATTTTTAGGTACGAATCTTTTTGGCCAGCACTTGGTGAATCATCCTTTAGATTTCCAACAATGAAATGAGATACCTTAGTCGTTTATCTACAACTACCAGGATAACATCATGTTTATTCTGGACATGGGTAATCCTTGTACAAAATCCATGGTTATTACTTGCCATTTGTCTTGCGGTATGCTATGAGGATATAACATAATCAAACAGTGCATATGTTCGCCTTCACCACTTTGACACTCCAAACAATGGGTCACATAATTTATGACATCATTTTTCATACCTTTCCAAAAGTATTGCTGTTTCAAATCAGCAAGCATCTTTTTGATACCGGGTGTCAGAGAAAGGTGAATTATGAAATTCCACTAACAACTTCTTCCTTAATTCGTTCAACATAGTACATATACCCCTGTTTTCATAACGCAAGATTCCTTCATTATCAAAATGAAAACCTTTATACCTTTCATCATTAGGTTTTGCAGCAAGCGCTGCTTTTACTTGCAGAAAATAATTATCAGATTCGAGGCACTCTTTACCTCCTCCTTGAACCGAGTTCTTAATGTTATAAGAGCATAAATGTGCCTCCTACGACTTAGAGCATCGCCTACTCTATTCTCCTTCCCTTTGATATAACTAATATCAAAGTCATATTGTGATAAAAATTCTAACCACCTTCTCTGTCGGCATTAAGATTAGGGTGAGTGAAAATATATTTCAGCCCTAAGTGATCGGCCAACTCAAAAGGTTTCCCAAGTAAGTAGTGTCTCAGGACTTGAAGTGCATGAACAATGGCAACAAGCTCCAAATCATGAGGGCATAATTCAGCTCATGTAACTTGATTTTTCTACTTTCATATGCAATGACTTGATCGTTTTGTAGCAAAACACCTCCAAGGCCTTCCCGAAGCATTCGTTACAATAGTAAAACTCCCATTAGGTGCAGTACAGCTAAAATAGGTGCGCAGAAGTCAAGCTGGTCTTTCAGAATTTTGAAAGCCGCTTTGCACTTGTCGTTCCATATGAATTTCTTATCCTTCTTTTGCAATGAAGTTATTGGTGCAACTACTTTAGAAAAATCCTTTACAAATTTTCTATAGTAACTGCAAGACCCATGAAGCTTCTTACTTCATGCACATTCTTTAGTGCGAGCCACTCGATTATTGCCACTATTTTTGAAGGATCTACAGCAATTCCTTCTTTACTTATGACATGACCCAAATAGTGAACTTCGAATCAAAGAAAGAACATTTGGATAACTTACCATACAACTTTCTTTTCTCAAAATACCCGAAACTATCTTCAAATGCTCATTGTGCTCCTCAACGCTTTTAGAATAAATGAGAATATCATCCAAGAATACAAGTACAAACTTGTCCAGATATTCTTGAAAAATATTGTTCATTAAGTTCATAAAATCATGGGTGCATTAGTTAATCAAAGGGTAGAACCGTGAATTCATAATGTCCGCCTTGTTGGAAAAGCTGTTTTATGAATGTCTTCTTCTTTAATCCTTAATCGATGATAACCAGATCTAAGATCTATCTTAGAATAAACCGCTTCTCCACGCATCGATCAAATAGATCATCGATCCTTGGAAGCGGATATCGGTTCTTGATTGTTGCTTTGTTCAACATCCGATAATCAATACACATGACCTAAGTGTTCCATCCTTCTTTTCACAAATATCATAGCGCACCCCAAGGTGAAACACTTGGTCTAATCAAACCTTTTGTCAAAAGTTCTTGCAATCGTGCCTTAAGCTCGACTAACTCTATAGTAGTCATCCGATAAGATGCTTTGGAAATAGGTTCGTTCTGGTTTGATTTCGATGGTGAAGTCAAATTCCCTTTTAGGTGGTAACCATGGTAATTCTTCAGAAAAACATCCCCGAAACTTTGTAACAGAGGGAACCGTTTCATGAAATCATCATCTTCTTGAAGATTCAGATATCTTTTTTTGCATAAAGGGTACATCCTTTATTTTTAGCCTTTTAATGCGTGCATAATTGTGCTTTTCTAACTCGAAATTTCTGTTTCACCCTTGAACCTCTGCTGATTCCCGCCGATCATCTAAACATTTTATGTTCTTTTCATAGCAATCTACTTTTTCTTTATGGTCAGCTAACCAATTGACACCGATGATAATGTCATATGATCCTAAAGGTGTAACATAGAGGTCAACTTCCGTGGAGAAATTAGGTAAGTCAAGGAGCGCCCCAAAAAGACACATACTCACCGTATGTAAGCGGAGTTATTACCATCTTGTGCAGTACCAAGATTTATCCATTTTCCCATCTTTTCTTTTAAGTTTAGAAGCAATTTTATTAGAAATAAAACATTCAGTAGCTCCTGTATCAAAAAGAATAGTGACAGGTATGCCAAATAACTTACCCGGAACTTCTATAGGTGTCACTTGCTTTTCAACTTGCTTGTCTGCTACTGCAGCATGTATCTTATGCTGCTGATTACGATCATCCTTCTTTAAAGGGCACTGATTTGCGTAGTGATCTTTGCCACAATTGTAGCAGCCTCCTACAGGTCCCTTTTTAGGCTTAGAATTGCCTCCAGCCTTGTAATTGTCACGTTGTCCTCCATAGGGCTTCTGCCCATTGTTATAATTTTTAGCAAAATTATCCCTTACATTTCCAGTAGGCTTATTTACTGCTGCTTTCTTATTGTTATCTCCTGGAAACTTACTCTTGTTTCCAAACTTTTTCCATGGTCCTTTTCTAGGTGCAAGAGAGGTTGAAGAAGGATTTGCAGGTCTTCTTCGCACTTCCTCTTTATGAGCAGAAATAGCCTTTAATTTCTGTTCTTGCCTTATGGCCTTTTCAACAACTCCTTCCATAGTGGTTGGACTATGAACATCGACCTCTCCCCCTATCACGGATTCAATCCCATGATGAATTTCCGTATTCTGAACTTCTCGTCATTTTGATATTATGGTACATACTTGAGAAGTTTTATAAACCGCTCCTGAATTCAATTACCGTTAGCTTCGCTTGAGCTAAGTTCTGAAATTTTGTCATTTTCGATCATAGAAAAGTTTTGGCAGCCACGCGTTGCCTAAAATAGCCTTTAAATTGATCCCAAGTAATATTGGTCTCATCAATGTTTAGTTCAGCTTTACGGCTATCCCACCATGAAGATGCTTCGTGGGAAAGGCGATAGGCTCCCAAATAGCTTTGGTTTCTCCGAGAAGTTCCTTATTGCAAAGTACTTCTCCATTTGACGAGTTCTCGGCTCCATCTCCTAATGTGGTGCCATCATACTTAGGTGGACTTATCCTTTTTATATCATTAGTGAGTTCTGCACGCTAATCGGCCTTTTTGTTTTCTGGTTGGACAGTGCATTTACAAGCATTAACATCAACACCCATATTGGGGTTGTCCTCGGGAGGTGGCTTATTGTCATTTCCAGCTTCTTCATCCTCCTCATTCCCCATCGTCCGCATTGTTCAAGTACGGATAAACAATCTCTTGTGTCCAACAGGCAGCAAGGATCTCATCAAGTTTCGGGTTGTTGCCACCCCTCCTTCAAGTGGAGCATTTTTCGCAACATTCCCCCTTGTTATAACCATTTTTCATTACAAGAAAATTCAGGTTTTTATCGATTATGGACATGATAGGTCCAAGAGTGTAACCTTCAGCTCGATACCAAGATGTAACATCCTCATTTTAGACAATAGAACAAGTCAATTTTTTTTGATAAATGCTTCCTGGTTCTAAATACATAATTTAGAACTCACAAATCAATTAACCATTCTTATAACATGAGATAACCATATGCAATTTGTAATGACTCGGAGTACCTCCGATCTATCCATTCCATGACTCGGTAATCTACCTATCTATTCATGAGTAATAAGAGTTAGTGTTTTAATTGAACACATCACTCTTGCGGTTCTCTTCCTATTCGGGATTAGAATTCTCTATCCAAGGAACCTAACTGAATAAGCTGTTACCATTATTCATCGGCATCTCATCCCTTAGACCGGGTGACTCAAGACAACGCAATCTTGATCGATGAGCTTGCGATACTTTGGCCAAAGATTTAAAACATACTTTGCTTATGTCTCGTATTCCTTAATGGCATACTCGTCAACTGGAATACGTCCTTCACCCCGTTCTTATGTTATGTAGAATGTCTTATACCGACTTATGTCAGTCCCTACTATCCCAAGTTAATCACTCGAGAACGGATTAATAAGGTGACTACATTATAGGGATGCACCTAATGACTAGGGATAAGATGACATCGGGTCAACCCTAGTTAAACCAAGTGTGTCAAGATACCCCAAGTCTCCTAGGCAGCCTTATAATGTAACCACATTCCTAATCGGTCCCAGAGCAACTTGTTCAAGTTAAAGGTGTAAATATTGACGATCAATACAAAGGGTGTCGTCATAAGTCACCGCATTGTGGTATCTTCGAGAAGATCCTAATCTTCTCGAAGGTACAACCTCGCAGCTTGTCTTATGTCGTCAACCTTTAAATCCGCCTCGAAAAGATCTACTTAGTAATAAGTGTTACACACATAGAGTTTAAATTATAATAAAAGACGTTCCCCTAAGCTTAGCCTTTCCCGATCCCGTATTCCTCATCTTAGGATGACCTTTATGCAAGTGTAACCTATTACACAGAGGAGTTATTGAGACTATGGTCTCCTCAAGGAGTTCGTAGAATATACATAATTCTAAATCAACGAAATTGGACAATAAATCATAAACTTCACATGAGATTTCCATCCGAACCCCATTTAGGTTTATATCAGTTCTCATAACTGAATTTATATCGTACTTATTAGCATCAAGATATAAATGATTGAGTAATCCAATTAAATGTTGTCTGTCATAATCGGGTCTAGGGATTAATAATTTAATTCAGCTTGTTTAGCGTTCTGCTTAGGTATATTTTAACCCTATCTTCCAAAAAGACAGTGATCTAAATTTCAATTTAGCCTTCGATAGAACATACAAGAACTGCTAAACACTCATAAGAATTCAGTCTCATTTTCTTGCAAAGCTTACATTGATAATCACCAAAGTTTCCAAATATATACAATAATAACAATGCTCTCAAGATATTTGAACCGAAGAAGGTCAAACTATCAAGATAATAATACAAAAACATAAGTAACAAATATCAATTTCCATTTCTTTCAGAATTAATCAAATACATTTTATGCATTCAGAATACTTGATACAATGCTCAACGGAAGAAGAACATCTTTCCACATATAGTACATTTAGAAAATCAAGTGTAATTCTTCATTAAATCAAATCTAAACAATCAGATCATCCTATCGATCTGCGTGCCTTTACCACTTACGGCATCCATCCTAAAAATTGTCAACATGGGTCGGGAGTTCGATGAACCGAGCATGATAAGCACTAACTCTTAAAACAATTACAATCCATCAATTGTTTTCATTAAACACCCTGTTTAAATGAGATCATATCACTAAACAAGTAAACATATTTCAGACTATGCTTTTGTAAAACAACATGACTATAAACGCATAGCTCAAATTATAGTCACTAAATAGTCTCAGATACTTATCAATTACTTCATCAAAACGTTAGTGACCAAGTAGACAAATGCATCAATCCAACTACCCATCTGAATCCCAAGGACAACAACATCAGATGGATTATATAATCAGCACAATAAATAAATAACCTTTCATGATTCCATCAGCATGATAGAACAATTCCAAAAGTTAGATAAACAATTATATCAACATATACTTAATAACAGAAGAGAAATAAATGAATTATACATATTTCCTTCAGAACTAGCTCATGACTGTACCGTCTTTCCAAGAGCAAGGCATTCACCTTAAACACATGCAAATAAATCAGACGAGACCATCAAAAGCACTACAGATTTGTAAAGATCAAATATAACAAACTACTGTAGTTATCCAGCAGTACAGTAGCTCTCACGCTAAACAGTGATGACCCTCTACCAAACAAACTCCACAAGACCTTCCACAAGACCTTCCACATGAAGCGGCAAAGAAGAAGGGATACACCACATTGCCTGTTGAGGTGCAGTCGACGGATTTTAGTTCAGTCTAGCTCAAGGCAGGATAGTCATGCAACAAAAGACGTAACACGCCAACAATCCCATACATCAACCTACAGCCCATTCTAGTCCTTACTAAACACGTAATGCTTTTATATCTAAAGTTGAAATCAAAAGATCTTCTCTTATCGCAAAATCAACAAGAGACTCAATAATCATTAAAGCAATGACATTTGCCTATGACTATGCAGAGAGATTTTTAAATGAAATCCCCACAACATGCATGTATACCATATCTAACTGGAATTTAATCAGAAAGGAAACATAGCATATCATAGTCACTTCTGGACGCATCCAGGGTTGAAAGTATGGTATCCATGACCCACTAAATAAAAAGCCAAATTACATGATGTCAAGCTATTTAAAGAAGTCCAACAAAGCCAAAAACATTACATGTTCATAATCAGGCTTATACAGAAGCAGTGACACTGATTACTTATCAAAGATTTAAAACTAAATCCGTATAACAGTATTCACGATAAAGCTTCTACAGAAAACGATATACAAGTTAAATACAAGTTAAAGATTCCAACCATGCCAACAATGGTCGATATTCAAAATCAGGTATAAGCAAATCTAAATACTGATTTCAAAACAAGGAATCCGACTGAACCCTTATAACAATATTCACTCCAAGCTTACATAGAGTGGAAACATAATAAGTACCCAACTGAGTCTGAACCACAAATTCCTTGTAAAACGAAGGTATTCATTACAAAATAAGAGAAATCGCATTACCTGTTACTCCTTCCAGACTCTGTCAAATCAAATTACCAATATTCAAGTATATATAGCTTCCACAGTGGTCCATAGTACACGAATCATTCAATGGACTCTACAGAGTCGTTTCAAATACAATAATCATATATATATATATATATATATATATATATATATATATATATATATATATATATATATATATATATACATGCTATCAACGGGTTGAATCCCATAACCTCAACGCAAGGGAAAAACAACTTCAACAAGGTTACAATGAAATACTGTAACACAACAAGTTATCTATTCACAAATAACTTTAAATTTCAAACGAAACCCAACAAGAATCAATAACCACCACCAATAATAACCACGACAGAGCTTACAAAAAGTTCAATTAAACTGAACAATCAAACAAATGTCCAGCAGTATCCCTTCCGACGAGTATCAACAACAAGCATCGACGACAAGTGTCAACAACAAGCATCGACTACGAGTATAAATCAACAAGCATCACAGTAGCCTGTACCCATCACGAGAACAATTCATGGGTTCTCACAGAGCAGGCCTAGCATACATTCTTGCATATACTACGTAAATTAAATCCGGATTACAAAACACAAAGAAATATAACTTGATTGAAATACAATAAACACCCATCAAGGGTTAAATTGAAAAACTGAACCAACATGAAGATACTGATGCCAAAAATCACACAAGACTACCATAGAAACCAACCAATTCCAAAAATCATCTCGAACAGAGTTGTTCTAATGAAATCACTTGAAAAATAACAAGATCTTTAAAGGTTAGGGCCTAACATGCCTAGATATTTGCTCAAAATTCCAAAGCAGAGACCACCGAAAGAGCTCGATCCTTCTCTTCCTTTTCCAAGTTAGAGCCACTAACAAAAATTTGCTATTTCCATGACTTATATATTTTCCTTGCAGAGGAAAGAGCTAGTTACGCTCATACTTGCCATGTAACACCAAGAAGCGGGTGCGAAGAACCAATGTGAATAGCGAGAAGGAAAACCAGAGTGCATGCAAAACCTAATAAACCATTAACTTTCCATTTTGCATGCTTCCCCATGAAATCCCGAGTCCATAAATGACATTTACTCCCATTTTCTCGCTCAATCTCCATCGCCCGACCGCCATAGTTGGCGATGGACAAAAGCACATTAAAGACCATTTCCAACTTTGGCGACCTGCCACATCGGCTCAAGTTAGCTGTTTTAAAACCTCCACCAAATTACCCGTCCCTCAAGCTTATCCACGCATTTAATAACATAGAAACTACCGCCCATGGTTCGTACCCCTTCCATAGGTCCCCTTATTCTTTTCTCAATAGTTAGGTTAGTAACTTAGGTTAGGGTTTAGGATAACACCTAGGCTAACCTCATAGAACATAGATACTAACTTAGAACATTAGCTCTTAGCCTAGGTCTAGGTTAGATTAACACTAATCTAACCCTAGGTTAAGTTTAGTTTTAGGTTACTAACATTAATAATTCCAGATTAGGTCTAACATTTCATATCCTCGAGAAAAAGACCTACAACATGCATTCTTGAACAAGGTTCACTCTCGTATCGCCATTAGGCTATAGAATTATATGTAATCTGAATTATTACCTGGTCCACGATCGAGACCTTCCAGATATATTTCGATATCGGGAACCAATCCATTTAACACGATCAACCTGAGTTATACTCCGGACTAGCTTACTTAATGCATCCAGACCTTGCAACTTGCTCAAGGTCTGTAATTTTAACTCATCACGAATAAACTTAAAGCAATACTTGGATCAATTCCACCGATCCAAGGCTAGGCCTTATAGATGAATAACTCCATAATTCATTCCGAGGTCGATTAAACTCAGTGTAAAATGAAAGAAATAAAAGAGTCCAATCATATTCGACTCGATTAAAGATCTGCGATCTCCGCAAAGAAGATACAAAGACATATCAAGCATGACTTCTCAATCAAAGGAACACATCCTTTTTACAAATAAATCACATATCAACACTTGTATGCTCAGGAGGAAGTAACAATGATTTCGGGGTGTTACACTAAGTGGATGTGCCGATTAACATTTATTGCCATTTCTTTCTTTGGAGAGACAGGCGTACGACCTGCTCCCTGGGCATCGAAAGGAGGACTCTCGGGAGCTTGCTCTTGAGTAGCACTTGATTCCCCTTATTTTTCTTCCCCTTACCCTTTGGCAAGTGCTTTGGCCTAGCAGGTGCATTACCTAAGGGAGACGTGGTGAAGTCTACCCCAAGGTAGATAAGACCGTTGTAACTACACCAATGTTCAATGTGCTACAAAGTTCCCTTAGCCCTCTCCTCAATGGTCTGAGGTGCCCTTGTTCTGTCTATTTCAGAAAATGGTGAGTTGTCCCCATTTGTATCTAGATAGACCTGATCAACTTCTTGATAAGTTGTTTGGAAACCTTTCGGGATAATGGCCACACCATACTAGATGATCTCTGCTAGTGCCAGGCGGGAGTGATCCTTTCTCCTAAGTTTGACCTCATGATACAGGTCAATGTAAATATCCTCGATCTGTGAAATGTGGATCGGATCGAGCTTTTCCTTCGAGAGGAAATTGCGTGGATCAAAGTTTGGCCTCACTAGGAAATTGTGCTTCAGATTAAGTAACTCTAGTTCTACAAACATTTCTCGGGCCTTGGTGTGAGAAGTTCAAGTGTACCTCCCCTATGAGGGGGAAAGGAGTTCCAGCCTTCTTTCTTTTCAGGAAATTCTCATGATATGTGATGAGCTATCTATACAAATCCAATAGGATCAGCTTAGGGCCCGCATATCTTGGTAACTTGGTGGGCTCCCCCAAAAATTTGGTGGCTCTTAGATAAGTAAAAGTGGGGAATTGCACAAACAATTCCCCACTTCTGTTGCACCACTATGCTCTTGGTCATTCGACCGTGAGTCATATTGGGCCTCAATAGGTAGATGATGCCATAGAAGAAGGCATCATTGATCTTGCTGAACTACGGGATGCTATTCTCTAGTCTCAACTCTGGATAATATTCATATATTTTTACCTGGGGCCACACCCCGCATCAGCTCAGTGTTGGATAATCTCTCTTAGAGGCAATAGCGTAGACCATGTAGGAGTTCATGTAGAACCTCCCCATTGTTGAGAGTTGTTGGAGCTGCTCAGAGATGGTGTTGTTGATGATCTTTGCCCACTCAAAATGCTGATCAGGCACATTTTTGTTCATTGTCTCCAGATACCTGAGCATCCACTTGTGGAAGTAATGGGTGTCAGGAAGCCCAAATACCCTACTCAGGAAGGTTATGGTGTCACTTATCTCTTCTGAGAATTCGTTGTGATGAATAACCTGAGGACACCTAGTTATTACCTTCTTATTCTTTAGATATACTTTGTTCATCAACTACATGCATTTTTCCTCGTTTTCATCCCATGCCTTTATGCAGTCTTCCTGGCTTACTGCCACAAAGTGCCGGTGATGGGGAATACCCAACATAATTTCAAAATGCTAGGCAGTGAGGTTGATTATAACCTCTCCCTTTTCATTCTTGACACACCTCGTGTCCTTATTACCTGTGATGGGCCACCACCATCATGAATTCGTAATTCACCGCACTTATGGGAATTCCCCCAGCTAAGTGTAGACCACTGCCGACCAATTTTTCCATCCAAGGATTGCCTGTGACCCTTCTGGTTTTGGCCCAAAAATCTTCCATGTCAATGTGGCCAAGTTCAGCATCCCTTATGTCTAAGTCACATTCTGCATGGGACTCGGCATCATCGACCCTTTGAAATTCATATTTCATTTCTTCCTCTATGAGTTTGGCCTTACCCTTTGACTTGGTCAGCCTCTTACTTAATGAAGACATATGTGATTCCGAGTTCAGCTGCTAATATGCAAGAAGGAGCGAAGTCCATCACATAAGAGCCATGTCAGCTGTTAGATTATCCATCAAAGCTTTATAGAAGGAAGAGTTAGCAATTTAGAAGCTTTTGGGTGCCATGGCGCAAGTATATTTGTAGGTGTAGGGTCGAGAAAATCAAGGCGCATTGATGCAGAGTGTTGTAAGGAAGAAAACAACGCCTAAGGGTGCAGGGCGTAGGAATACTACACATAACATTAAGTGTCAGTGTAAAAGGATTTGTGCCTGCGCCTTATGAAAGGTTTAGAACTAGGCACAGATAATTTTGGTGTTGCATGGCAGTAGGATGCACCAATGGCATGAGATATTGATCATGTTGCAACACGTTATGGTGTGCCAAAGGGGCACAGGTTTGAATGATGCATCATTGAGTTAAGGTGTGCCTTGTTTTTAGCTTTGGCGCGAGTGCAGGAAAAGATTACATAAGACGAATGTTGGTGTAGATGGATTTGTGCTTACACTTGTGTTAGGATTTTAAGAATTTCAAAGGGCATAGAGAGGGTGCATGCTGCGAGTAGGGACATTGCGCCCTTTGCACGACCGTGTTTTATGCAATAGGAATGGCGTTTGTGCCAAAGGAAAACCGCGGGTTTGGATATGTAATAACTTTAGATTTTCTCCGTTTTGATTGGTTTTTATGGTCTTTGGGATTTTTAGCATAGATCCGCGGTGAGGGGGCAGAGAAAGAGGATCTATGATCATTTTGAGACAAAAAGCCCTCCAGGCTAGTAGATCTGGAAGGAGGGTAAAACTGGTTTTGGGGAGAGAATATTGCAAAATGGGTGGAGGGTGCATATTGTTTCTTTAGATTCATTTATTTGTTTGTTATTAAAAAAAAACAACCCCATAGACAACCAAACCAAAACAAAAACCATAAGAAAAGCAAGGACCACTTACCAGGTATATATAGACTAGAAAAATGATGCGGGGTCCATGAATGTGACGTAAAGCGACACGAGGATGACAGGAGCACTGACAGGTGCAGAGGAATAAAATTTTTACGTGTTTTCAATTGTGAAAATGACAGGTCAGATGCACCTATATATAGCAAAAGGTGCAATAAATGTGCCACCAAATTTTTCAAAGGGCGCACAAAAACGAATGCCAACATTAAAATTTGTGTGCCAATGGCGTGGATTTGGAACTGTCGACATTGATTTGTTAGCACCTTGGAGCATTGATTAGGGGCACAACATTTTTGATGTTGACAGGGTGGCACATGCGCCATTGGCACAGTTTTAAAGGGTGCATCAAGGGAAGGTGCAAAATTTTTGATGTTGACATGACAGGGGGTGTGCCAAAGGAATAAAGGGGGCATAAATTCATTTTATGTTGCATGAACAAAATCTGTGCCCAACAAAAAAGGACCAAAAGACTTAGTTCAAAAAACCAGATTCACCGGAAGGGATTTTATGCCACTCCAAATGCTAAGGGACCTTGGCGGGGAGCCAAAACAAAATTTCAGTATGGTTACCTACAAAATTGCCCTTGTCAATTTTACAGGATAACAGCTGGCTCTTTCTGGGGACTATCTTTGATGAAGCTTTAGGGTAGAGAATCCCAAATCAACATGTGCTTATCCATTGGGTTACGAGTCAAAAAAGGGTGAGACAAAAGGAAAACACACAACCAATCAAAATTAAACACACAACAAAAGCAAACACACAACTAAAACAAACTATACAAAAAAGAGAGCAAGCTCTACTTCCCGAATATTTTGAGATGCTTCCCGCTATAAGGAAGCGGGAGTTCGGTTCTGTCTAGATACAAGATATAGAAACTATTCTCTCCATTGAACTGCTTGATCTTTAAAGGTCCTCTCCATAGAGAATCAAATTTCTGTGCATGCCCTTTGGCTCTCTTCACTTGTCCCACAAAAGGATGAGATCTCCCACCTGAAAATCTCTCTGCTTGGCCTTTTTATCAAACAGTCTCTTGACTTGATTCTGATGTTCGGTGATCCTGTCGACCACTCTTACTCTTTTTCTTCAAGCTCTGCTAGATACATGATCCTCTTTTCAAGAGAATTTTGGAAAGTTTCATCTTCAATCGCTCATGCCAAGCGCAGAGTAGGAAGTTCCACAGAAATGGGAAGCTCAGCGTCAATTCCATATAATACTTGAAAAGGTGACATACCAAGAGACCTCTTTGGAGTAATGCAGTCTACCCACAAAGCATCATATAATGACTTGTGCCATGACCGTTGATTCTCATCAACTAGCTTTCGTATGATGGTCACTAAGTTCTTATTACTAGATTCTACCTGACCATTTCCCTAGGGGTAATAATCTGAGGCGTGGGCCAAGGTTATCCCATATTCATAGCAAAAACCAATTACTTCCCATGAGGAGAAGTTGGAAGCATTATCAGCAATGATCTTGTGTGGAACGCCAAACCTTACAATGATACTTTCTTTGATGAAGTTGCAAACAATCTCAGAGGTGGCATTCTTAACAGGTATGGCTTCCACCCATTTGGTGAAGTAATCCATTATTGTTAGGACATAACTATGTCTGGCACTTGATTGGGGATATAGCACTCCAATAAAGTTGATTCCCCATTGCCTGAATGGTTCATCAATAATGATGGGCCTGAGGGGAAAAACAGCCAATTTTGGTTTGCTAACAAATTGTTGGCAGAGCTCACATTTTGCTACCCAAGTGGCTATATCTCAAAATAGCATCGGCCAATAGTACCTGGCCTGGATGATCTTGTGGGCTGTGACAAAAGAGGAAAAGTGACCACCACAGGCTGAATTATGAAAGCTCTCAAGTAATTTTACTTGCTATGGCTTGTCAACACATCGTAGGAAGATGCCATCAATCCCACACTTATATAAACTGTCATCCCAGATGACATATCAAGCCACCACGACCTTTAAATTACACTTCTCCTTTGAAGTTAGATGAGTTGGACACTCGTTGTAAGTGAGAAAGAAAGTGATGTCGAAATACCATTTGTCGCTAGTCACAACAAATAAAACCATAGGTAGAGAATCAACTTTCTTTGGTCGATCCTGCGTTCCATCGATGCAATCATCTTTTTCTTTAGGAGCATGTGAATATTTATTTTCAGCCATAAGCTGACATAGGCCCTTGCCTCTTACTAGCTTGGTTGGTTTTATGTCTAGATCATACTCTTGGACCTTTGCGATCCAATTTCCTCGTAGGCTTCCTAACTCTTGTTGAGTTAGGATTGACTGACCGCCATGTCAGAACCAGCACCATCGTATGAGAGTTAAGTATGTAGTACCGGAAATTCTTGACTACTTTAATAACGGTGAAGGCGTGTTTTTCCAATTGAGACATATTCAATTCATGAGGCTTGAGGGGAGAGCTCATGAATGCGATCGGAGATTCAACATCCTTAGAATTTTTTTGCATTAAGATGGCTGATATAGTATGCTCAGATGCATAACTATACATGATAAAATCCTTGGAGAAATCGGGACATACAAGGACGGGTGCATGAGCAACAGAGGCTTTTATATCCTCAAATGACGTCTATCCTTCCTCGTTCCACCAGAAAGTTTGCGACCCTTTCATCATATTTGATATGTGGCGGGTCTTCTCAGCAAATTTGGGAACTAAGCGATTGAGAAAATTCACTTTTTCAAAGAAAGAGTGAACACCTGTCTTGCTTGTGGGTAGAGTAAGGATCTGAATAGCCTTAACCCTTTCAACATCTATCTTTGTCCCTTCCTTGCTTACAACGTGTCCCAGTAACTTTCCTTCGGTGACTCGAAAACAAACTTTTTTGAATTTAGGAAATCCGTGCACTCGGCATCTAATCAATACTTTCTCCAAATGATCACAATGATCACTTCACTTTTTGAGAACACGTTAAGTCATCTAAGTAAACTACGATGACCTTTCCAATCATACCTTTGAATGTGAATTCCATTGCTCGTTGAAAGGTGACACCAGCATTGGTCAAGTCAAAAGGCATCATGCTATAGGTGAATGTGCCCGAGGAGTAGTGAATGTTGTTTTGAATCGGTCTTCGTGAGACTTGATCGATTATAGCACTGAAAAGCGTCAAGCATGGACAACATTTACGAACCGATTACCGCTACGTAAATTGATCCATTATGGGTAGTGGGTAGTTGTCCTTGAGGACACTTGATTGAGTTGCGAAAATCTACGCATATGCGTATCTTGCCGTTCTTCTTCGTACATTCAAAGACATGATGTTTGCCACATAGGTACTATGGTGGATAGGAAAAATGATCCTTGAATCCAACATCTTACGTATTTCTACCTTGATGGTACCCAAGATCTTAGGATTATAGTGCCTCTGTTTCTAGAAAAAGCAGTTTGACATCCTCCTTTAACAGGATATCATGTTGAACATCCTTGACTTGAAATACTTTAGATTGGCAGAAGACCATGCCAATACATCCATATATTTCTTCAACAATTTGATGAACTTCCAATTTTCTTTGGGTGTGCAACATTTCCCAATGTTCATAAGCTACGGGTGTTGCATAGTACCCAAATTAACATATTCGATCTCGGAGAGGAGTTAGGATCATCTTACTACTTCTTCTTGAAAAAATGATCATGTTTCTCAAACAATCGTTCGGAGAGACTACACCTTTTGGGATTTTATTTCCTTTGAGCTGACATATGCCATCACCTCCTTTTGTTTCGTTTGCTTGATCAGTGACAAATTCATGGCATGTAGAAGTAGATCCTTCAAAATGAAGCTCACTAAAATTTTCTGCCTTCTCCAGAAAGGCAATAAGTTGATTGTCATCATTGAATACCTGCCGAGTGCTACAAATTGTCCTAAGCACGCTTGGGCGGAAGACTACCTCAATAGTATATGTGTCTGTTTTTAACCCTGGGTGAGGGAGCATGAGAGAAGCTGAGACGGCAGTGAATCGGCCATATCATTCTGAGCTCTTGGAATAGATTTTATTGAGAAGGCGTCAAATTCCTCAATGTTGTCCCATACTGCATTGCGGTAATGCCTGAGCCTTTCATTCTTTACTTGGTATATTATTTTTACTTGATTCATGACTAGCTCAAAGCCATCGCCCTATACTTTCGAGTTCTTGATTCCCCTTTCTTTTGCAGCTTGCATTCCAAGTAGAAAGGATTCATATTCAACAGTATTATTCATGTTGAAAAACTACAACTTGAAAGAGAGAGGAAAAATCTCCTCCTTAGGAGATATTAACATAGCTCCAAAGACCGCATCCACTAGTTACACAACCGCCATTAAACTGTAGCATCCATATCTTGTTAAGGTCCTCCTCTTGGATGAGAATGTCCATCTTCTCTGGCTCAATAGATAAGAAGTAGTTCCCCATCCCGATGATTTGAAGAAAATTTGGGCTTTGGGGTCGCCGGAATTGGTGACTAATTACTTCTTTTTGCGATTCGAGCTCCAATGTCTCGCATTACTTCCTTGACGGGATTCTAGCTTTGGACCAGTCCATATAAATCTCTCCACCAAATTCTCAGTAAAAGCTCCTTCTTAGTAGAATTCCATATGCACAGGGATATCAACAATGAGGATGGTCATATTTACTTTTTTCTGGGAACACCACAAAGGTGAGCTGTGTGTCTTTGATTTGACCAATTAATGGAACATGTTTGGTTTCCATGGAGTAACATCTACCAAACGGCTTGGTAAGAGTGAGGCCCAAGGCATGGCGAATTTCGCATGACATGACATTATCGAAGCCCAGAATCAATTATACGATTTGCTTAGCTTGTGACTATTGATTAGGAGGGAAAGATAAAAAGGTTCAATTTTTCCTAACATGGAAGTCGAGGCCACGTTTATGTGAGATGTAGGAGGAGTGGAAAGGATTCCTTTCGGGAGGCATGGGAAGTTGAGGCATCTTGGATTTGGAGATATTTGGTCAATCTTACAAGTTGCTCAGATTTGATTTGGAGATATTCAGCCTCATACATTTGAATCTTGGTATTTTTGGCATGATCGATTATGTTGAATGTGACCAAGGGTTGCGTCGATGAGGGAATGAGTCCCTCACTTCGCGGCGGTAGGGTAGGATTACCTGGTCTTTGTGGGAATGAGAGAAGGCTGATTTGGAGGAGAGATGGGGGAAATATTTTTGTAAAAGACTTAATAAGAGGTCGAGCAAGAAGAGGATTACCTCTTTTAGCTATGGTTGGAGGTATGTTTGAAACAGCCTTCTCCTTTTGTATCCTGGCAGTAACTTCTTCTTCTTTTCCTTGAGAGCGGGTAAAAACAGCATATGACTACCCACTTGCATATCCTTGGGTAACCTCTTCTTCATCAGATTCTTCACCTTCAAATTCCATATATTTGATAGTAGTGTCACCAGTCGGTTCACCGACATCTTGATCATCTTCACCTCGGGATGAAGGTTCTTCATAATTTTGCTCCTCTTCTTCAATCTCGACTAGGGCATTGACTAGAGGAGCTTCAAGTGCCAACCGTGGAGTAGTTACAAGAAAACGTGGCCTTTGTGGGGCATTGTTAGGAGTGAAATTTCTCTCGTGGGATATCCCGGTATGAAGTGCTAGGAGAATCTTGAGCCAATTTCTTCTTTAACGCGAGCAAGTCATTTGCCATCTTCTGGAACACCGGATCTGATGAAGTGGCTTGAGAAGGGGTTGAAGCTTTAGGCTTGGACAGCTCACATTTTAATTCACCAGATATAAGTAGGTTGTCTTCTATCCAAATGGCAACAGCTTGAGCGAGAACTAGGGTGGTAATTTGTTCTTGTAAGAGCAAGAAACTTACTCTTGAGCTCATGCGTTCATAAAGAAACACTTTTGATTTTACGGCATTGGCGGCATAAGTAGGCGGCACACGGTTAATTAGTGAATTGAAACGAGTGATAAAATCATGCATGGTTTCATTGAATTCCTTCTTTAGGTGAGTGATCTTGGACAGTAACACAAACGTGTCTTCTGAAGGCTTATATCTTTCTTCAAATGCAGTTCGTAATGTGGCCCAACTAGTGATAGATCCGGCTGGCAAATGCTGGAACCATTCTGCTGCGGGTCCTTGCAAGGTTTCTAAAAAGAGGCATACTGACACATCTTCATGGGTAACATCCAAGATGCTACATGACATGATGAATGTAGATATATGTGAATCGTGCTTTGGTTTCCACTCCCATCAAATTTGGGGAAATTCTTTCGGTTTCCATGAGGGAGTGCGTGAACAAGATGTGGCAAAGCAAGAGGGCCCATAGCGTTTCCCCATGGTACTGCCATTTGAAAATATGGAAAAAGGATGCGAGCTGGAAGCGTGGTTCCATTGAGCAACAAAGCACTGCAAAGGGATGTGGATGCTCCTTGCGAAAAATGGCTCCTTCGTGGAGGTGAGACACTTCTAGCTGACCGATCAACTGAACTCAACAATGAAAAGCATCTTTGGTGTGATACTAAAGTTGTGACTTTTAAGTAGATCAAAAATAGGATCCAATTCCCCACGAGATCCCCTGTTACTCGAGTAAATGGTTCACCCACCAGTGTATCTTTTAGATCTGCTTGATGTTTTTAGAGAAGATTTAAAAACTCTTTTTGGTCGTACTTGCTGATTTTCTAATTTTTTCGACAAAAATCATCGGCATGTATTTTTCTAAATATTTAATTTTATCCTTCTTTTGAAAACCGATTGTGGTTTAATGACAAATAACAATGTTTATAAAATGATGGTTTAATTTAGCAATATGATTTTCGGATCTTAGAGTTGACTTTTTGCAAGGTTTTGAAATTTTTGTAAAATGTCAAAACTTAGATCTACGGAAAAATACGAGTTTTGTAAAAACTCAGCGAACTAAAGATCTCTAACTAGCCCAGTCTACGAGATCTCGAAGAAAATTTCAGTTTGGATCACTTTTGCAAAATTTTTGGATTTTAAGAAAAACGTTAAGATTTGCAAACGAGGTAGTGATTTTTACAGTTTTATCTATTTTCTTAGTTACTTTAGCAGCCTTCAAAAACTGTTCGTGTTTTTAAGCGACACACCAATCACATAGATCTAGTTCGATCCCAGTAGAGTCACCAAAAGCGTTGGTCCAAAAATGCATCGGGAGGGTAGATCGTGGATGGACGAGCCAACATTAAGTGTGCGGGGCATAGCCACTCTTTGAGACAACAAAGTGAAACTGGTTTATTGCTATTCTACTAGTAGGAATCTGCTGTAAATCCTATAGTATTCTACCTTTAGGGGTTTGGGATCTCATCCCAGTTGGGGTATTTCCGACTGTGAAAAGAAGGGAATGAAGCAAGGAGAGGAGATATGATAGATCTGAAGGGAGAAAAGAAATGAATTCCAAAGCAGAAAGGTCAGAGGGTCTATGTTTTGGGCTGGTAGTAAACAGAGCCAAACCTACTTGCATAGATGAACAAAGCAATACTGATGAACAAATGACAAAAAGGTAGAGATAGATCTAACAGAATAAACACACAGATCTGACATAAGAAAGGTCTGATGCACATAACACATGTATTCAACACAAAGTCTCAATATTTGTATTAATGTTTTCTTCTGTTACAAAAAGTACAAAGCCTTTTCTTCTCACTTCTATTTTTCATCTAAAAAGTGTCCACCACTGAATACAACAAATATTCAAGTATATATAGAAGGAGAAGAAGAGAGAAGGCAAAAAGAAACCAACAACTAATTACAAAATATCTAAAAGTCAAAAGTTGACTTTGGGGCAACTTGGTGGATAACAACATCCCATGGTGTAACATGGATGATGTCATCATTTGTGTCAACATACTTTTAAATATTTCACAAAAATGAGAAGAAAGCCAAGAGGAGGAAGGCTATTCATCATCGTCCCGTGGCTGGAAAGGAGTATCCTGCTTCTGCTCAGGAGAGGCAATGTGGAATTGGGCCCGGTACTCCATGAATTTGCTGATCATCGGCTGAAGTTGATCCTGAGTAGGACCCTTGGTGTGATCGCCGATGACTTCACAAGTCTCCCTTTCATCTCTGAGCTTTTCTGGGAGTTTGAAGTACTCATTTCCTACCTCCATCAGGTATCCCACAAAGTCACGACAGGCTAGAAGGTTGTTGATGGATTCAGCATCAAAAGTAGCTTCTGGGCCCAACCCTTGCGAGACGATCTCTTTGAAGAGCCGAATGGTTTCATCTACCTTCCTCAAGATGTATGATGGAGTGAGCAAGCCCAGAGACATCCTTAGGAAAATTTTCTCCATTTGATGCATTGCATCCAGGGCTTCCTCCTTAACTTTGTCAATCTTCTCCAAGACGAACTCCATCTGATCAACCCGATAATCCAAAGCAGCAAGGACCTTGTTGGGTGTCCGCGGGTGATCAAAGATGCTGAATTTTACCAAATCATTGATTGAGCAGTCGAGCATCCTTTGGAAAGTCTCATGTTGTAACCTAGCATGGTCCAACTCTTCGGAGATAGGTCCTGCAATCGCTTAGAGTTCCTTGTTAGCCTGACCAATATTCTGATATAGCTCAGTGAACTTCACGATTACTTCCTCACTATCTTTGAGGATTTGGTCTCTCTAGGAAGATATTGCCATGCCTTGTTCGCCAATCTTGGCATATTCATTTATCTTTTCCTGACTAAGGGCCTCAGGAGTTTGGTGGCGGTTGTAGGAGGTGCACTTTGCCCATTTTCTGCAGGGCTTAGAGAAGATGTTTATTTTTCTCTTTTAGTATCCTCTTCTCTTCTTTTTCTTCCTAAAGCTTCTTGCAAAGGGAATCCATTGCTGATAGGGCCTCTCCTTGAAGGCTCTCGGAGGACGTTCCCATTGTGACCTATGTCACTATATAATCTGTAGGAGACATATCCTTTTTATCCTTTTCAGGATCAAGATACGTAATCTCCATTACTCTTTCACCTGACACACTCTGAGAGAAGTGGGTTATTAGATTTTACTTCTTATCTCCTTTTGTTGGAACGACGGAGAAGTCCATAGGTGTAATGGGGACTTTCCTCTTGTCGTTGGCTTAGGTGTTGGGAGATCCATGTTGGACTTAAGGGAGTGGGACCAAAGGGAGAAGAGGGAACAAAGGAAGAAGAAGGAGCAACTACAATGTACTGGGGAAATGGGATGAGATGCTTGGTGGTGGTATTGATAAAGAAGCCAAAACTCCAATTCTCATAGGGGTAGGAGTCACTGTAGGAGAGGAAACTGGGGGGAAGGGAGCTGAGAGATGAGGGAAGAAATACTAGGGGACAACTCAGCGAGGGAAGAAAAGATGGAGGAAGAGGAAAGGGGAACAATAGAAAATGGGGAGAAGATACAACCAAAGGAGTGGTTGCATGAGTGACATGAGGAGGGGAAGGAGGAGCGGGAGAAGGGACGGCAGGAACCTCAGCAGTTATAACAGTGGCAACATCCTTGAGTGGATGTGCCCATTGGAACACTTATTGCCATTTCTTTCTCTGGAGAGACAGGGCGTACAACCTGCTCCTGGGTGGCGGAAGGAGGACTCTCGGGAGCTTTCTCTTGAGTAGCACTTGATTCCCCTTATTTGTCTTTCCCCTTGCCCTTTGGCAAGTGCTTTGGCAGCAGTGCATTACCTAAGGGAGACGTGGTGAAGTCTACCCCAAGGTAGATAAGACCGTTGTACCTACACCAATATTTCGTGCGCTACAAAGTGCCCTTAGCCCTCTCCTCAATGGTCTGAGGTGACCTTGTTCTGTCTATTTCGGAAAATGGCTAGTTGTCCCCGTCCGTATCTAGATAGACCTAATCAACTTCTTGATCAGTTGTTTGGAAACCTTTCGGGATAATGGCCACACCATACTGGATGATCTCGCTTAGTGCCGATAGGAGTGATCCTTTCTCCGAGCTTGACCTCATGATACGAGTCAATGTAAATATCCTTGATTTGTGGGACATGGATCGGATCAAGCTTTTCTTTGAGAGGTAATTGCGTGGATTAAAGGTTAGCCTCATTTGGGAAATTATGCTTCAAATTGAGCAGCTCTAGTTCTACAAACATTTCTCGGGCCTTGGTGTGAGAAGTGCAAGTGTACCTACTCACTATGAGGGGGAAAGGAGTTCCACCCTTCTTTCTTTTTAGGCACTTCTCATGATATGTGATGAGCTGTCTATACAACTCCAATAGGATCAACTTAGGCTCTACATATATTGGTAATTTGGTGGGCTCCCAAAAAGTTGGCAGCTCTGAGATAAGTGAAAGTGGGGAATTGCACAAACAACGCCCCCCACTTCTCTGTTGTAGTCACTATGCTCTTGGTCGTTCGACCGTGAGTCATATTGGGCCTTAATAGGCAGATGATGCCATAGAAGAAGGCATCGTTGATCTTCTTCAACTACGTGATAATGTTCTCCAGTCTCAACTCTGGATAATATTCATATATTTTTACCTAGGGCCACACCCCGCATCAACTCAAGCTTAGATAATCTCTCTCAGAGGAAACAACATAGAACACATAGGAGTTCATGTAGAACCTCCCCATTATTGAGAGTTATTGGAGCTACTCTAGAGATGGTGCTGCTGATGATCTTTGCCCACTCAAAATACTGATCACGCACATTTTTGTTCATTGTCTCCAGATACCTGAGCATCCACTTATGGAAGTAATGGGTGTTAGGAAGCCCAAATACCCTACTCAGGAAGGTTATGGTGTCACTCAACTCTTCTGAGAAGTCACTGCGATGAATAACCTGGGGCCACCTGGTTATTACCTTCTTATTCTTTAGATATACTTCGTTCATCAACTACATGCATTTTTCCTCATTTTCGTCCCATGCCTTTATGCAGTCTTCTTGGCTTATTGCCACAAAGTGCCGGTGATGGGGAATACCCAACATAATTTCAAAATGTCGGGTAGTGAGGTTGATTATAACCTCACCCTTTTCGTTCTCGACACACCTCGTGTCCTTATTATAACAGTGGGCCACCACCATCATGAATTCGTTATTCACCGCGCTTACGGGAATTCCCCTAGCGAAGTGTAGACCACTGCTGACCAATTTTTCCATCTAAGGACTACCTGTGACCATCTGCGGTTCGCGGCCCAAAATCTTCCATGTCAATGTGGCCAAGTTCAGCATCCCTGATGTCTAAGTCACATTCTGCATGGGACTCGGGCATCCTGACCCTTTGATATTTATATTTCATTTCTTCCTCTATGAGTTTGGCCTTACCCTTTGACTTGGTCAGCCTCTTACTTGATGAAGACATATGTGATTCTAAGTTCAGCTGCTGATCTGCAAGAAGAAGGAGCGAAGTCCATCGCATAAGAGCCATGTCAGTTGTTAGATTATCCATCAAAGCTTTATAGAAGGAAGAGTTAGCAATTTAGAAGCTTTTGGGCGCAGGGCGCAAGTATGCTACAGGTTGTAGGGTCAGAAAAGCAAGGCGCACTGATGCAGAGTGTTACAAGGAAGAAAACAAAACCTAAGGGTGCGGGCGTAGGAATACTACACATGACATTAAGTGTCGGTGTAAAAGGATTTGTGTCTCTGTGCCTTATGAAAGGTTTAGAACTAGGTGCAGATACTTTTGGTGTTGCATGGCAGCAGGATGCGCCAATGGCACAGATATTGATCATGTTGCAACACATTATGGTGCACCAAAAGGGCCTTCGGTTTGAATGATGCATCATTGAGTTAAGGTGCGCCTTGTTTTTAGCTTTGGCATAGCACAGGAAAATATTACATGACATGAATGTTGGTGTAGCTGGAGTTGTGCTTGCACTGTGTTAGGATTTTAAGAATTTCAAAGGGCGCAGGGAGGGTGCATGCTGTAGGTAGGGATAGTGCACCCTTTGGCATGACTATTTTTTATGCAACAACGATGGTGTTTGCGCCAAAGGAAAACCATGGGTTTGGATATGTAATAACTTTATATTTTCTCCGTTTTGATTGGTTTTTGTGGTCTTTGGGATTTTTAGCATAGATCCAGACAGTGAGGGGGAATAAAGCAAAGAGGATCTATGATCATTTTGAGACAAAAAGCCCTCCTAGCCAGCAGATCTGGAAGGAGGGTAAAACTGGTTTGGGGGGAGAGAAGATTACAAAATGGGCTAGAGGGTGCATATTTTTTCTTTAGATTCATTTCTTTGTTTTTTAACAAAACAACCCCACAGACAACCAAACCAAAACAAAAACCATAAGAAAAGCAAGGACCACTTACAGGTATATATAGACTAGAAAAAAATTACGGGGTCCACAAATGTGACGTAAAGCGACATGGGGATGCAGGGGAGTGCTACAGTGCAGAGAGGAATAAATTTTTCACATGTTTTCAATTGTGAAAATGACAGTCAAATGTGCCTATATATATAGCAAAAGGTGCAATAAATGCGCCACCAATTTTTTCAAAGGGCACACAAAAATGAATGCCAACATTAAAATTTGTGTGCCCATGGCACGGATTTGGAACTATCGACATTGATTTTTTAGCGCCTTGGCGCATCGATTAGGGGCGCAACATTTTTGATGTTGACATGGTGGCACATGCGCCATTGGCATAGTTTTAAAGGGTGCATCAAGGGAAGGTGCAACATTTTTGATGTTGACACGATAGAGGGTGAGCAAAGGAATAAAGGGGGCGCAAATTCATTTTATGTTGCATGAACAAAATCTGCGCCTGACCAAAAAGGACCAAAAGACTTAGTTCGAAAAACCAGATTCACCGGAAAGGGATTTTATGCCACTCCGAACACTAAGGGACCTCGGAGGGGAACCAAAACAAAACTTCAGTATGGTTACCTACAAAATTTCCCTTGTCAATTTTACAGGATAACAAATCTCAAGAATGAATCGAATTCTTCAAAAGTAATTAGATTTAAATCAACCAATGCATCATATAAGTTTTTCCTTCTTTTATCACTTACAAGGTTCATCTGCAAAAATTGCTAGCACGGGTCAGTTCAATGAACTGAGCATGATAAGCACTAAGCCTTAAAATGAAGTGCATTCCAATAATTGTTCCATTAAAACAACTCTTCTTTAATGAGACAATTATTACATCATAAATATCAATATAAGTAATAGAAAATGGAAAAGAAGTACATTTAACCAATTTGAATTCACTTCCAAGAGAAGAATAGAATATAATCCACAACATCTACCTTACAAAATTAAATTTTAATTGATCCTATCAATTATCCTTAAGAAAACAACAGATCATATCATCTCATTGTTCCCAATTCTATCATAATAGAATACAACATTTATCTTTGCTTTAAGCCAAAAGAAGGGTTTACAACATGGTTCTCATTAGGATGATTCATCTAACTCCTAAGAAAAAGAAGAAGAATACCCATTACAAACTATGCCCAAACACAAAACATCCGAAAACAAAAACAGGTTCATAACATGAATATGACTGCCTCATTTAAAGGACAACTACCTTAAACTTCAGCATTTAAGATATTCATCAGAACAGAATCCCATTTCAATCCAAGAGTGAATATAGAATCAAACAGTCAACCAACCAGTTTACATTTTCTGTTCAACAAACCTAATCATCTAATCTCTTTCTACATCAGATCAGTCAAATGATATGTACAAGAAGACTAATCAACATAATAAATCTCCATTTCCTAAGAGAATAATTAATGAAGGTTTCAATCAAATGAACTTAACCAAATAGCCTAGAAAAGGAACTTTTTTCAGAATATGATTCAATCCTTAAATCATCTCATTACACTTGACAACAAATTCCCCTTTCTAATCCAAACAATAAGCTCATACACTAGCTCCTAGAAGAGAGAACAAAGCCAACTCAATGTAAGAAGAAAACATACTACAATCTCCCTGACATTCTTTACCATAATAAAGCATGAGTTTTTTTTTTTTTCAGTTCAGAACAACATAGCAGTAAAGTTCAAAAACAACACACTATCCCTAAGGAATCACAATTTCCTTAACCTTTTAAAAGACTCGAGGTATTCACTTAATGGACCCAACAAGAGGTGTAAAAACCTGAATAGAAAACTAACTCTGAATTACCCATGAGCTCAGCCAAGACAAAAACTATATTACAATAAATTTCAACATCTTATTATAAGAGCAAACAAATTGGGGTTCAAGAAGAACAATAAACCAACAAGATATTTTAGTCAAGATCTCGAAGAGATTACCCAACAACCCAATTAAACCACTCTTCCATTTTTTCTTTGAGAAAGTAGTTCGATTCAAAAGAGTTATGAGCTTAAACCATAAAAGAAAGTAAAAACCCAATTCAATACCAAAACCAAATCGAACATGTCTATAATACGACCAGTTCAGAACTCAAAAATACAAAATCGAGCACAATGTTGAACACAAACTTCTCACAAAGGTTCAGGACCACTCAAGAGAATATTTACAGGTTCAGGGCAATAACATGTTCCCATTCCAGTTTATATCTTAAACAAAGAAAACCCCAAAAAGTACGAGAATAAAACCGATACCTTGTTCCAGATTTAATTCCACACACTAAGTAACAAATTAAATGTATAGTGTTGAATCACAAAATCTCCAACATGAGTTCAGATATACACCAGTATCTTAATACGAGGCAGTATATAATACAAATACCTATTAATAGTTCAGAATAGCAGAGGGCTTCCATTATCTATTTACATCTTATCAAAAGCCCTATTTCCAACTCCAATGAAACACAAGTTTCTCACCAAAGTTCGAAACCATACAAGTAATAAAATATGAGTGTTGTATACGTTATGAACTCCCATTAATAGTCCTAAATAATACAAGAATAAACATGAGTACAGAGCTACATACGGACTTCAAACAATAGTCCAGGATTAACCAAGCTTCCAAACATGGTTCAGAGTAACAAGAACCTCCAACACAAACTCATATCAAATAATAACACCAAATCAAGCTCAATTAAACACGAACTCGAAGACAGGATTAAACAAACACGAGCTCAAACACAAGTTTAAGTATGAGCTAAAATATAAGCTCAAGTTCAACAAACATGAGCTCCTAAAGAAAGATCAGATGGAACTCAAGGTTCCCAAAAACTCATAACCAAGTAATCAATGATTGAAGGTTAGTCACAAATTTCAACCTTTCCAATACCTGGTTATAGAAATGACATGCAGAGCCATAGAAACAAGTTTCTCATACATGCTTAGCTATTTAACCCTTACAAAGAAAGTTTCCAGGACATACACTAATTTTTTCCAAGGATTCAAACCCAAATTTACCAGAGATTACAAAACCCAACAAGAAAATAACCAGATAAAACATGCAAGCCAAGAATCTCAAAAGAGTAGAGTCATTTTAATGAATCATTTAGAAGAAAGCAAGAGATATTAAAGATTAGAGCCTATCATGCCTAATAGTGCTACTCTTTGCAAATCAAAGGAGACTTCCAGATGAGCTTCCAACTCCTTTTCTCTTCCACAAAAGATCAACCAACCAACAAATTTCCTCAACATGCCTCATATACCTTCCCATGATAAAAATAGACCAGGTGAGTTAAAAATCACAAAGAAGTGCAAGTCAAATTGCTAGTTCAAAGAACCATATTGCTCCATGCAGAGAAGAATCTGAAAAGCATGCAGAAACCAACAACCTCCCACAAATCCACCTTCCAAGTTTCCTAGACGGTTTGCGAACAAAACTAGATGCCAATTAATTTTATTAATTTGATTTTTCTTGCTAAACTCTCCTTGCCACCACCTTCCAAATCTGGCGAATGCCAATTCCAATTTAACATGAAACTCCATCTTTAGTGGAGCTTCCACATAAGCCTCTACTAAATCAACTATCCCCTATCAAAACGGGTAGTACTTATGCCTTTAAGAACCTTATCAACAATTAAATTCCATTGGAACCATCGCCTTAGAGGTATGCATCCCATTAGGTTCCCATTAAAATAGCTTAGGATAGATCCTTAAACTTAGGTTAGTTTATGAATATTTACCTTAGGCCTTAACACATTACCTTAGGTAATTCCAACATTAGGTTAGATCATATCATAACCATATAGCATTAGGTTTTAGGTTAGTTTAGATAGCCTAGAATCCTTTCAATACTCCCTTAGCACAAGGCTTAGGTTTGAAATAAAATCAATTAAGTAACATAGCTAGATATATATATATATATATATATATATATATATATATATATATATATATATATATATATATATATATATATATATATATATATATATTCTTATCCAGCTTAGGATTCGAATCCTTCCAATGTCATGAACAGGTTGCATTTCATTTACGTCAGCAATGGACTACCAAGATCAATCTTCAAGGACCTAAGCACAACATACAACTGAATAGAAACACGTTCACAAAGATTAAAGAACTTGTTATAACAAATTTCAGTCCATCATGTCCCTCAATTATGGAATGTCAATTTACCATTCATTCAACTGAGGAGGTTTAAAACATTCCTCGGATCACTGAAATTGATCCAAGGATGAGTCAGATAAAGAGATAAGTTTGCAGGTTTTAAACCAGATTGCAACTCACCTACAAAAATTGAAAAATGGATTCAAGGAAGCCATTCCATTCCGATCTAATGATATTAAGAACAAATTTTTTTTATCCATATCAAGCATGATCTCCAACAACCAAAATATCACATCTTTAGAAGAAGATCACATGTCAACACTTGAAATGCAAAAGAGGAATATCACAATTGTCGAGGGTGTTACAAAATCCCACTACAACTTCGAAAAGAGGTCCCGGCAACGGAACCAAGATGTAGTCATTTTTATCCCTATTACAAAAGAAAGGAACCCCATGTGTGTCTTTGGCCTATCACCCAATGAAAGTTAGGTGCTCACCGAGGCATGCGTGGGTGTCGAGTCTCTCTTTTATGTGAGTTTTAGTGGGAAACATCATCTATGATTTGTGTTTAAAAGACCTTCAAATGGGTTCAGGACATACAAGAACCATAGGGCTCAGAACGGCCTCTAGATCCTTGTAGTCATTTCAGGTAGAGTACTTTACAGAATCTATAATGTGCATCATTTCAAAAAGAAACATACAAGCATCCATACTTAGCATGAAAGGAAAGAGAACTCATGAGAGAGAAGTATGCATCAGAATCATTGATATTCATGTATATATATATATATATATATAAATAAATAATAGGTAACCTCATTACATCCATTGAGCCATTACAGAGTGTCATAGAGAAGCAGACCGTAGTCATGCAATGCACTTGACTTATGTAACTAAGCTACCAAAAAGAAAAATTACAATCCCTAAGCCTAATGCATTCTCTCCCAAATATAACTATCTACTAATAGATTCCTCACAGTATTTCAGAAAGCTTCACCCATACTCTTCATGTCTCTTCTTTTACTTTGCAGGAGCTTGTATTTATAGCTCTTTTGGACTACAAATCATCCTCCAAAGACTCTCGAGATCCAGTTCCAAGTGTCTTAATGTGGTCCTCCATGCGAGCATGATTCTCCAAGCCCAAGATTTCCACTTTATCCCATGATGTGCTTCTAGAAGCTTCTAGCATGCTCCTTCCTAGGCCAACCTATCATCGTGGCACCTTATCCAAGCATAACTAGGTCATGCTTTTCACTTGTTCTACTCTAAAAGTCCAAATTGACTAATTCCCAAACCCTTTTCTCTTTCCTCGTGCATCATGTGTGCTACGAGTTTCCTTAAAACCTTCTCTTAAACCCTCTTTTGCGCACTTTTTCCTTGCGTGCCATTCCATAACAGAGACCTTGTGTACCTACGTGCCTTCATACTTTGTCAATATTATAGGGGTCCAACAACCTCGCCATAAATATTGGGCCCATATCCTTCAACCTTGGTTAACCTACCCCTTTACCAAGGAAAACCCTAAGTATGACAACCTATACCCTTGCCTTCACCTCATGTTCTATCCACACTTTCTTCACTACCCTTATCCTCACTCTTTCAAACACCCACACTTTTGCCTTGGCATTTTTTGGATACCTCTACCTTACAAGTCTCCATTTCCTTCATGCGTAATTCCTCTACCTTTACCCAAGAAGGCATAACTTAAACCCAAACCTTCACTACCTACCAAAAAATTAGTTACACCAACATGATCTCTCGCCTCACCTCCCTCACAAAGGTCACCTACCCCTTCGCCCAAGACAACCTTGACCTCTCATTGTGATCCTTTGGTAGGATCCTACTCTAACATCCTCACTCGGTTGTTAGAGACATCTTCTATATCACTTCCACCTATCAAGCCTTATGATCCTCTCAAACCTAAACCAGTAGGGTTTGATGACACAAAAATTTATGCTTATCATCACTCACCAAGGCATGATGTCGAGAGTTGTAAGGATCTTAAAACTATTCTCCTTCATCTTTATGATTTTGATGGTCTCTTCAAAGAAGATGATCTGTTGGAGGAGGATTTTATTCTTTCTTTTCCTATCACCACACAACCTATCCCCAAACCCATTCTACAACCTTTTCCTTCACATCCACCTAGGGATAAAGGTAAGGCTAAACAACCTTCTTTTCCTCCTCTTATATTTGAAATTAACATGGTGTGTGTAACCACTCGGTCACAACACACGAAAGAAAAAGGAAAGGAAAATTTTGGTAACCCTTCTAGTTTTCCTTCACCTACCATTACACTTGCACCTCCCCCAAGATAACCATCCTTTGGTTGACACCACCTACTTCTTTTGGGGTTACACATCATTCAATGATCAAACAACTTCACCAGTCCCCATTGAAGATGTCTTTATATGACTTGATTCAAACCTCTAATTCTCATCGTCAAGCCCTCATTGAGGTCCTGCAATCCATCAAAGTTCCACCAAATGACACTTCACCTATCGCCACCCTCATTACCCCTCATCAAATTGCTTCCATTAATTTATCCAAATTAGAGATTTCCCCTTCACAACCTGATGATCTTGATCTTTCTCTTTTCATCTTGGCTTACATTAATTATATTCAAATTAAACATTATCTCTTTTCATACCTATGAAAAAATAGGCAAATTTTATGTCTAGTAACCCCATCATGCTTCAATATTTTAACGATGTCATGACCACTACCCTTGACACTATTTTCCTCCACATCCGTGTGGGTCCCCGAACTATTCCCAAACTCTTTTATGTTCTCGAAGGATAATTCCAATATAAAATTTTGCTAGGCCATCCCTGGATTCATGTTATGGCTTTTGTACCTTCCACCCTTCACCCTTTCCTCAAATTTGAATATGAAGGGGAACCTTACACCATTCCAGCAGATCCTTCCCCTTCAAAACTTGTAATATGACTTACCGTCCAAATGATGTCTTGATCCCAATTAAGGCAATTACCACATCTATCACTATTGTTGCTTCACCTTCCTCCTACCGTAAGGCCCTACCTTTGTTCAACCCTCTATAAATACCCCATATTCTTCGGCCAGATAGCTCATCTATACTTGCTACCCAAGTATCAACCAATGATCCTTGATAAGCATTTTTCAACACCTTTCACTCGGAGAATACTTGCCTCCTCAACATTGACACATTCCTTACTCATTACGAGCATGGAAAACTACACCAACACCCACATTACGACCATCATATAGGAAAGGTCATACCATACGGCCCTCCTCACCTTCACACCAACCTAACCTATAGGGGCTTGGCACCGCCTCTTATTCTATTGAACCTCCCTTCCAAACTAGACCTTTTTCATCCGATTTCTCCTACCTCACCAAATAATGCTTCGCACTTACTTTTATTCACTTTTTGCACTGGAAAGGTTTAGGATTTGGTCATAAAAACAAGATCATCACATCATTGTCTTGTGCACCACTAGGAAATAAAAAGGCCGTTGTGGTCTTGGATTCCCTAAGTAACCTCCTCCTAATACGGCCTGAATCACCCTCGTAGAAGATGAAAATCCTTCCCCACCTTCCTCACCTATCATGCCACCTTCTCCCACATGATTTTATGGATCCTGAATCCATTCCACATAACTTTTTTCATGAACACCATCTCCTTGGGACCTCTGACCTATCAACGTGATGGCAAGGTTCCCTCTTCCCTCCCTCTTCTTTATCTTGACATGTTGGATGATGATACACCTTCTATAAACATCGTTCAATGTCAGGATGATGATTCTATTTTGACCTATTTAGGTGCAGAGGATTCTTATATTCAAAGTTCATTACCCTCTAACACGTAAACCATGTTGAATGAATCTACCATAGAAATCAACATTCACACTCAGGATGACCCACAAATTCTAAAGATAGGCCAATATTTAGACTTTGCAAAACAATAATCTTTCACCTATTTTCTAATGCATATGCTTGGTCTTATAAAAATATGCCACGTATTGACCCTAATATTTTACTTTACAATATCATAACTAACCCTGATGCTAAACTCGTGAAATAGAAGTTCACGTAAAATGGATCCTCACATTTTCCTTCTTGTGAAAGAAGAAATTCATTTCCTTCTCTTTGTTTCTTTCATCCGACCTATTGATTATCCAAAATGGGTCTCTAACACTTTTCCTATAAAAATCGATTGGGGGACTTTGTATCTACACTGAATTTCATAACATTAACCTTGCCTATCCAAAATGTGACTTTCCTCTTCTAAGCATTGACCAACGAGTTAATCTTACAGCCGCCCATGAGATGCTATCTCTTATGGACAGTTTTCAGGTTTTAATTAGATACTACTCACTCTAGAGAATTTAAAAACCTCCTTTATCACCCCTTAGGGGACCTTATACTATCACATCATGCCCTTCAACTTGAAAATCTTGGTGTTACCTATCTATTCACTATGAATTACATCTTCCATGACATCATGAATGAAATATTGGATGAGTGTTTCGATGACCTTCTTGGTAAGTCCAAGTGTCACACTCGAACAACCGACCATTCTTACAAAAAAATTTACCACCTTATCAAATATTGTGTTTTCCTTCAACAAAAAAATTGCATTTTCACAAGCTCTTGGGTAAGCTCCTTGGTGTCATTGTCTCTTTCAGAGTATCAAAGTTGATCCCGATAAGATCAATAAAATTCTTGACATGAATTCACCTACTAATCTTTGGAAACTTCATAGCTTGCATGGAGAATTGCAATCCATCTGACACTTCATCTCTCAACCTTCAAAATGATGCCAACTATTTCAACACTCCTTAAAAAGGATGCTTCTTTCCATTGGAATGAGGAGCGTCAAAAATCCTTCAACGCATGAAGAACTACCTTATTTGGCCACATGTTCTCATTCCACCTAAAGATGATCAGCCATTTTACCTTTACATTTCTACTACTGACCATTCCTTGGGTGCCATGCTTGCTCATCATGATGAGAAACATAGGGAATAAGTGGTTTATTATATAAGCCATAGTCCTCTAGACTACAAAACTTAGTACACTCACACTGAAAATATTTGCTTAGCCCTAGTCTTCATGGCCACCAAACTTCTCCACTATCTTATTAATCACAAAACATTTGTTGTTACCAACACCAAACCTCACCAACACCAACGCACCGCTCATTAGCTCATGATTCTTGTAGACTGAAGTTATATTTCATTCATCAAAAGTTTGTCAAAGGAAAAATCATCATGGATAAAATTAGAGACGCTCCTCTTCCTGGGAATCAATCCTCAAACTTTTATTTTCTCGAAAAATTTATGGCCACCTTCTCCACTTGATAATATTGTTAATCAAATGACATTATTCTTTGATGGATATAAATGTCATCATGGGGGAGGTGTGGGGGTCATCCTCATTCCTCTTGATAGTGAGCCTATACCACTAGACTTTGACTACATAAATAACATAGTCGAATATGATGCTCTTGTGTTACATCTTCAAACTTCCATTTCCCTAGGTGTTAAATCCATTAATATCTTTGGTGACTCTCACACAATTATGAACCAAGTTAATGGTTTGTACCAATGTCGTAATAATGAGATTAAAAAATATAAACATCATGTCGACCTACTTTTGACCACATTTGATCACTTCCTCATTCAAGCCACTCCGTGATCCACTAACAAATTTATAGATACCATGGCTTGTCTTACTTCTCAAATACCTACCTCACCTTCAAATTATAAAATATTTCTTAAAATAAAATGGTTCATCACCTTCTTATATTATCCTTGGCATTAATTTTGTGGGTAGTAACAATACTGACCCACACAACATTTGGTATAAGTAGGTAATTGAGTACCTCTAACTTTCAATCATGCCTTTTGATCTCACTCACATTGACAATGAGCCTTCCTAAAAAGTATCTCTCCTTACTTCATCATGTGAGGTCTTCTCTACAAACATGAATTTGACGATATCCTCCTATGGTGTCTCACAGTTGTGAAATCCCGTACACCATCAAAGAAATTCATGATGGGAATTTTGGGAGACATTTTTAGTGGTCTCATTATCATTAAAGCATATCCTTAGACTCAACTATTATTAGTCAAAAATTAACCAAGACTATTGTGAATATTTTAAAATAATGTGAAGTGTCAAAACATGCTAACCTTCATCATACTCCGGTCATGCCTTACAAGTCACAAGATACTCGGCCCTTTTCTCGGTGGGGTTTGATCTCATCGGGGGAGATTAACCCTAATTCCTCACAATTTCATCACTAGATCATCATGACAACTGAATATTACACCAAATGGGTGGAATCCATCCCTCTAATTTATACCAAAGTTGTTAAAATAGTTAAATTTATCAACCACCATATCATTTTTTGCTTTGATTTTCCTCATCACGATAATGGAAAATAATTCCAAAAAAACCTACACCAATTTGTGTGACAACTTTGGTATTAAAATCAATTTCTCTTCACCATATTACCCACAAGCAAATGGTCAAGCCAAATCTTCTAACAAAACTCTCACAAAAATTCTTATGAAAGTGGTTGATGACACTGGTAAGGATTAGCACACACACATTCCTTTTGCCTTATGGGCTTGTCTGTGATCGGCATTAATACCTCTACCATTGACACACCTTTCTCTTTGGTCTACGGTACAAAGGTCATCCTACCTCTCGAAGTCCAAATTCCATCTCTTCATATATCTCTTAAAGATATCCTCTCTGATGATGATTTTTGCCAAGAACGTTTGGCACAACTTGAGCTACTAGATGAATGTCGTTTAAATTCTCTAGATCATCTCCAAATATACCAAAAGTGCATTAAGCATGCCTATGAAAAATGTGTTTGAGAACAAACATTCAAGATTGATAATCTTGTCCTGAAGGAAAATCAACATGTAACCAAAATGGAGAAAAGTAAACGAGGCAAGTTTTCTCCTAATTGGCTTAGACCTTATATTATCACCCATACCTATGGATCAGGAACTTATCATTTATCTTCTCTTGAGGGTAAACCCAAACCTCGAGCCCCTTAATGCCTTGTATCTTTGACCATTTTATTGTTGAATAAATTACTACATCACTTTATGTCTCATATATGCTCATCCCTTGAGAAAACCTCTCCTTCCATCTACCTCTTTTAAGGACTAACGACTTAAACAAAATTGTGTGATTATCCATCACCATTCAGCCTTATCTTGAATATGAGTACCACAACTCTACTCATGGCATGATTCTCATGGATAATTTTCATCCTTTTATGATGGAATCCCATGGTCATTTGTCACTTGAAACCCCTCTTTCATAGCTAACCTTTTCATGCTATGGTTTTTCCTTCATAAAGAGGCCTATACTCCTTTATAGTCTTGTCCATGACTACAAGTCCAAAATAATGAAAAAAATTTGGGATAACAAAAATTCTACTCCTTGAGTCAAAATTCTTACAAATAGATGATTCCCTCAAATGAACATCTATGTCTCTCTATTGTTGCTATAAGTATATTGCTCCCTCGAAGGATAGCTATAAAAATATAGCCACATGTTGTACTTAGTCTATCCAAAAGAAGACTAATCTGTATTTTTTAAAACAAAAATTATCTTGGAGCTTCCTGCATCAATCAGCTTCACAAATACCTCAAGGAGACACTACTATTCATCCCAATATAGAATTCTTGCATCAAGAAGTCTATGAACAAAAAAGTAGAAAATAGAAGAAAAATACAAACTTCTGGTCATGGACTTGCCTATGCTGGTTTTGGGTATCTTGTAGAAGGGCACGTTGTCCCATAACAAGGTTATTGTTATCAAAATAAGTCTCCTAGTTATTTGGACAACTTACATATATATTCTAGCCAAGAGATCTTCATTACAATGATGCACACCTAAGTTGTCTTCTTGGCACATTCACTTGGTCATTCTTTCCACACGCACCCTTACGGGCTTCCCCTTCTTCCCTTCCCATTTTCCTTTTCCTCCTTGTTCCACTCTTACCTTACACACATCTTCTACACATTCGCCTTCTTCCTAGCAGCTATACATAATGCATGCTATTAGGAAATACAGGATAAAATATGTGGAATAATCCCTCACAAATTGTAATAGTAGAAACTAATATGTAAATTTTTTACAGATCTCAAATAAAAGTGTAGAATAATAATAACACAACACAAAAAGATAGTACTTAACGTGGTTCACCCAATTTGGGCTACATCCACCAAGAATCACTTGCTCAAATTTTATTACAAGCCACCACTCTTTTAATACAATACCCAGATATGTTAGGAGCTATGCTCAACAACCTCTACAAAATTCAAATCCAAATTCAAAACACATCTGCAATGTTACATAAATCCTACCATATACACAAAACCACATAAGTAGACAACTGCTTAAGAAATTTTACAAAACCATGGGTATCAAAACCATGGGCCAAAACCATCCCATAAACCTATGGGTCAAAAATCCCACCCATATGAGAAAAAACACATTTCTCGGTATATCGGGCACGTTTTGTTTCAAGGCCAAAAAGTTTTAGTGTATAGTCTTCAACACTTTCACACATGAAAACAAGATCCACAACCTAACATGTGCGTGCCTTACACTTGCTCCAATATGCTATGTCTTTGGCCCTCACGCGCGCCCTACAGATTACCTTGTAAATAGTTATGCCTTGACCATACATTCTCCACTCACCAGTTTTCCCCATTTCCTTTGTGCGCGATTACACACGCTTTCCTTCTACCTTCTTCTTACACCTCATTCTTCCACATGCATAATTTTGTGCCCTCCCTTTGTCATTCCATACCATGTCATTCCTTGACATGCTTGAGTATGCCACATGTAACCTATTAAAGTAAACCAATAGGGCACTAAATCCTTACAACAAATTAATGAGTGACATGTGGTAGAAATGAAAAGAACATTTGCATAGTTGGTTGTCCTTTCAGCCAATCCACGTGTACCACATGTCTTATGTGCACAAGCAGCCCCTCGATAATATTCTGAAAACCATATATTTTTCTATAAAGCTCTGATTGGAATGCACCTAGTCTCAATTGATGGCTTCGACATAGGATATAGTGCTAGATATTCAAATTCAAATTCTTGGTGGATTTGGTAGGTGAGAAATGGGAAAATGTCTTTCTAGGAATTAATGAGTAGATCTGATTATTCCAACCACCCGATTTGATCTGATCCATCCTCTTTCCTTCTCCAACATGAGAAACAGACTTAGAGAAGCAAATTTGCAAGCATTGAATGTTTCTTGTTCGTGGTTGTATTTCAAATTTGGGTTTTCCCTCCTTCTTCTCTTCTTCTTCCATGGATTAATTTATAAATGTAAGAGTTGTGCTCTTTGTTAATGTTGGACATTTTGGATCCTTACACATTTTGTTAAGGACTTCATATTTTCTCGTATTTTGAGTCGTAGACCTCTATATCTAGCTCGTGCATGTGGATATCGACCTCTTTCACCATTGTAATAGTTATGTGCATTTCTAGAAGTAATGGAAACATTGTTTTATGACTATTATCTATCCTAAGCATGTTTTTATTCTTTATTCTTTCCTTTCTTTTACATTGCATGCTTGTTGTGCCATTCTACATCCTTCAAGTTCCCTTTTTAGTTGTGTTTCATGAAAATGATCTGGTAAATGAATTTTAGTTGTGCTACACATGCCTAGACTTATTTCACATATTTCCTTCATTTTTCTCATAATACATAGTGTTCATCCCTCTTTTTCTTGTGCTATCACCTTCTTTAGATTAGTTTTCCTTTTGTTATCCTTCTATCCTTGGTCCCTTGGCATTGTTATCTTAGTTTTACCTTTCAACATTAGAAGTAAGTAGAAATAAAGTATAAATAGATAGATGAACTAGCCTTCTCTAGAGATCCATCTCAAGCATGCAAGGTCTCACAACTTGGAGATGGTTCCATTATTGTCTCAAATGACTCGGTCCTTCTATAATTGATACATGAGTGCAAGTTTGAACACAATTAGTTTCTCGCACACTCAATTGAAAAGCAATGAAAATCAAATTTTATATTACTAAGTTTTGGTGTGTGAACTTAGTATTTCCAGCCTTTGGAGGCTTATTTCAACACATCTAGCGACTCCCAACAATTCTAGATCTCTATTTTTGTTGTATCTGCGTGAATTTTATGAGAAAAGTGCATGCGGATAGAGTGTTTGAGCTGAAGGATATTTTTAATACCTCCATATTTCACCGAGAAGCACACACAATAGATCTTCTATGGTACATCCCCATCTCCAGCATGCCACACACACTCTACTCCTCAAAATAGACAAGCATGCCCTGTCATGGTGCTTTAACCTCCTCCTCCTCCAAAGAACTTCACCAGCTTCACTGGTGGAAGCCTACTCAATCTCAATGCCCAACATGATATGCCAATGGTCATGCTCAAAAGTATTCCATACTTCACAGGATAAAATCAAGTCACCCCTATTAAACACATTCAATATGTGGCCAATATATGCTCTGTCTATCTGATTGCACATGATGATGTTGTTGTTAGGTTACTTACAACCTATTTCAAGGGTAAAGCACTCCAATGGTACCATGGCCTAAGACCTGCATCTATTGCTACTTGGGATGATCTCGGAACAAATCTTTACAATTACTTTGAAGATAAATTAGATCATCTATCACTAGTGGAGTAGTTGACTACAAAAAAATGCGCACCCAAAGAGTAGATGAATGACTTCAACATCGGATTCTAAAAGACTTGGGTTAAAATTCCTCAAGTGGTAAGACCTACATCCCAAAGATGATTTCTTGTACTATCTAGGGGCTTTGAATAGTGACATTTCAGTTATGATTCATCCCATGGGAGGTAGAGAAAAATATCATTTAGGCTGGTAAGTTGGTGCCTAGGCCTCCTGCGGCCTTGTTCCCAGAGATGTCTCTAGTGCCCCAACCTTTTATTACTCCGGTTCGGGCAATGCAGCGCACAACGAGTTACATCTACATCCTACTTTTTACATAGTGAAAATAAGATGATGAGTTAAAGACCTTGATTATTAAATCTTCCAATAAGGTCATATCATTGGCGAAGTAGTAGGTGGAAGCCTATAGAGATAGTTCAAATCGGTGCAAAGCTAGAGAAACCAAATTTTGGTAGAATTAGTATGGGATTCAAATATACGACATAACCAATAGAATGATAGATGGCATACTAATGCACATCTTCCCTTGCATGTTATTCCTCCCGTGCCTCCTCTACTAGCACCCATTACAAGTCAATAACTTTTCCTAAATCTAAAACAACATGGTGCAAGAGTCTGAATGGTTCTTTCCTTGCAATATTCCTCATAGTCAATATCATTATGCCAATGTTGTGTGTGTGTTGTTGGTGCAATTTTGAGCTTGCACCTTGTTGCCCTAATTTTTCAAATCTATATGTGCTCAAAAAAGTTTTACCCTTTGAATTGATGGTCTGAAATTCTTCCCCTCTAGTTGGATGCTTTAAAATGCTCAAACTTGTTGTTTTGCCCTAATTTGAAAAGATAATCCAAGTTTGCATTTTCGTGCCCTATTTTTTCCAATTTTACGGCCTATGTCATTTTTCCCTTTACCGATTGTGGAAAATTAAAATGATCAAATCATACTTGTTTGTAATTGAAAATTCTATCCCAAGGTCAAAAATGTTCGGAAATCATGCTTCAGTTGATTTAAAATCAAAAATCTTGCCATCCTTGGTGAAAAAATTGAATTCTAGGGCATCCCTAGAATTTTTTACGTTTTGATGGTCAGACGGGCATCATTTTCCCATCAAATTCATCCTCAGAAGGTATTGGCAATGTGGCGGGTTTGCATTGGCTGAGGCGCGGCGGGGAAGTGTTGTAACTTTTCACTTTTCACCTTTTTGACAAATGGGGCATTTTTCGGGCCTAGGGACCCATTTTTTCCAAATTTTCCTACATGGCATGTTCTGATTGGTAGGCGGGATGGCAGGTGGTTGGATTCCCTTAAGGTTTTAGACCTTATTTTGAAAAAAATTTAAAGTCAAAAATTGGTCCAAGCCCGCAACCAATCCGAGCGGACACGTGTCCTAAAAAACCAATAGGGGAGGAGTGGGTCGAGGGGGAACTTAGATTTTTGAGCTCTAATTCTCTAAAGTTTCACAATAAGTTTTTTCCCCACTCCAATCAGAGGAGGACACGTGACAAAGACACGGCAGCACAGAGTGGGTCGACAGAGGTAAAGGGAAATTTTCCTCTTTTCGCAAAAGAGTTCAAAATGAAAATTTTTAGCGTGCCCCCATGAACGAATCATAGGTGGACACATGTCCAACAAGGTCGAGAGGGGGAGTGCGGGCCGCAGAGAAAAATGGGGATTGTTTCCTTTTGAAAAAAGAGTCAAAATCAAAATTTGAAGCGCTGGCCTACTAGCAGAATCATCGAGCGACACGTGGCGAAGAAAAAGTGGGTTGGTAGGCCAACGGAGGTAAAGGGGAGTTTTTTCCCTTTTCACAAAAGGGCTCAAAATCAAAATTTGGAGCGCTGGCCCGCAACGAATCACAAGGAGACACGTGGCGAGGGAGAAATCGAAGGTGCAGGCCCACGGGGCAAAAAGTGAAATTTTTCCAATTTTCCAAAAAGGTCAAAATGCATAGAATTGAAGTGCGATTTCAATGGGACCCACCATATGCCACATGTCAGCTCCAAAATTCAAAGGTGGAGGGGCAAAAAAGTCAAATTTTTCCATTTTTTCAAAAATGTCAAAAAGGCAAAAAGTAAGCCCGAATTGATTTCCAATCATTTTTTTGCCATGTGTCCGGCCTTATCCAAAAATTTAAAAAGGTAACTCGTGCTTATTTCTAAGTCTCGCATCTTCCACGTTGAGGGCCGTGATTAAAAGATGGATACGATCGATGGTTGTTGTGCATCCATTTGTTTTAACCACCATGGGAGGTAGGAAGCTTGGAATCACACTTTTTCCATCAAAACTCATCAAATTTATAGGGATTTTGTGTGGTCTTAGCCTTCCAGGGATCATTGGCATCACTTTCATGGATTAATTTTTTGATTTGATATGTTTTTGAAGTAATTTTTACCCCACTGAGCAAAAACGTGAAATGACAAAATCAAAAGTTGAGAGGTAATTTTAAAAGGTAGAAAGGTGAAAATGATGAGTAAAAGGTGTTTGCATGCATGAATGATGAAAATGTGCCTCCAACAAGGGTAATGATCCAGATATTTATAATGATTTAATCTTTTTGGGCACACACGACAACCTGTGAGTGTTTTTTTGTTTGAGGTCATTTTATTTGAATCATGAAGAATTTTTGTAATGCAATTGATCCCATGGCATATTCTTTGCTTAGGAAATAAGGCTCCAAGATGGAAAGATATATATAATGCATTTTGGAGAAATTGTAAAGGGTTTGGGAGTTAAAAATCATGAGAAAATTCTAAGAGAAGGCTCATTTTTCGAGAAACCCACCAAAGAACCAGAATAATTTCTTTTGTGTTGGATCTTCATGTATGTGAGTTGGTTACAAGTGTATAGCCATCACACAGCTTTGAGATTGTTCATGAAACTCTCCCCTACTGATGAATCTAACAAGATTTTGAGTTAATCTATGTTTTCCTAGGCAATATGATGTTTGTTATCATTTTTAAGTGCTTGCAAATAGTTTTCATTGTTCTTGTTGCAATCTTGCATTGAAAGTCTTTATAAATCACATAGAATCTCCATTTCTTGTTGATAGTTTAGTGGCATTTTCAATCTCATGTTCAAAAAAGCCTTCATCTGATAAAGAGATAAACAAATTTAAAATCACTTTACCTTCCTTGACTACAGAGATTGCTTGTAAGCCTTTGGGGGTACCTTAGGCGTGGTTTGATCATGGATTTTTGTGTTTAATTGAGTTCTTTACTTCAAGATTTTGTGGTGAATTCTCAAATATTGTGTGAAGAGTGTTGCCTAGGATTCCATTTATGCCTCTTCTGGTTGAAATAATGTCCTGATTATTTGAAGCATTTTATCTGATAGTTGTTTCAAGTATTGTAGAGGTTGTCAAAGATTTGATATATCCTAGTTTTTCTCATCAATACCCCACCAAAAAATCATTCTAAACAACCCATACTACCCCTACATTTCATTATGTGTCAACAAAAGGATATTCAAAACAAAGTACAAAATAGATGGGACCATAGACAAGTACAAAGAAATATTGGTAGCAAAAGGGTATGCACAAAAAGAAGGCATAGACTATGAGGAGATATTTTATCCCATAACTAAGATCAAAACAATCAAGATGATATTTTCTCTAGTTGCACAATTTGGTTGGAAATTCCATCAAATGGAAGCTAAAAGTGCCTTTCTAAATAGAAATCTACAAGAAGAATTCTACATGACTCAACCTAAGGGATATGTTGTACCTGGTCAAGAAGAAAAGGTATGCAGACTTAGGAAATCTCTATATGGCCTTAAACAGAACCCCATGCATGGTACATCAAAATTGATGATCATCTCTTATAACATAGATTTGTTATAAATCCATACGATCCCAAGCTCTACCTTAAAAATCAAGGGGGGATTATTGTGATTGTTTTTGTCTATGTCGATGATCTAGCCATCACTAACAGTTCAGTGAAGGTGCATCTTGAAGAAAGATCTTAACCAATTGTTTGACATGACAAATATCAGGCTGATGCACTACTGTATTGGATTGGAAGTATGACAAAAGGAGAATCACATATTTCTTTCTCAGTTGAATTATAAAAAAGAAAATGTTCGAGAAATTCAGGATGATGTATTGCACACCTATTGCTACACCTATGGCTAATAGATTGTCATTATCTCATTCAGATTCATCTCCTGTGGTAAATGCAACTCTCTATCATCAGTTGATTGGGAGTCTCATTTACCTGACCTACACTAGACAAAATATCATCTTTACAATGAGTTATCTATCGAGGTTCATGCAGGAACCCAAAGTTTGTCATTGGAAAGAAGCAAGGTAAATCTTGAGATATCCGAAGGGAATAATGGATCTTGGTCAATAATATAAGAAGAATGATAATTTCTTCTTTCTCGGATATTCGATTCAGATCATGCAAGAAAAATTGATGATAGAAAATACATTTCAAGGTTTGTGTTCTTTATGGGATCTAGACCAATATCATGGGGAAGAAAAAAACAACAATTTGTTTCTCTCTCTTCCACGAAACCAAGAATCATGTTGTAGGTGAAGATGTCTATGAAGCTAATATGGCTACGTTGCATACCGGAAAGACTTGGAATACCACAGAAAAACCTACCACCATGTATGTAGACACGAAGATGTTCTCAAACTTGTTTGCAATCCAGTTTTTCATCAAAGAAAAAAGCACATTGAGGTACATGTACATTTCATATGCAAGCATGTCTTGAAACACAATATATAACTTCAGTTTTTCCCAATAGATGAACAATGAGCATATATCTTCACAAATTCACTTGCACGTGACAAGTTTGAGTTGTTCAGAGAGTTCCTCTCCTCATCTCTTGAAACAATGCAAAATTAAGGGGGAATGTTAGGGTAAACTTATTTTACTATAGTGATTTATGCATTGTATTATCACCTTTGGTAATTTGTTGATTATTGTTATATGGTTTTGTAAACCATATTTTTCATATTATTCTCATATGAGTTTATTATTTTTATATAGTTATAACAATATTTTGTGTGTATTATTTCATATATGATTTTTGGTTGCACTTGTGAAACTTCTCTTTTGTTTGTAAACTGGCTGTCCAATATCTATAAATATTGCCCTGCATTCATGTAAATGATTTTTTGATTGAACATTAATAAAAGTATCGAGGATTCCACCCTTGTTCGATAATTTTAATGTCATAGTTCATTCATAAATTTGACTTTATGTGAACGTTTTATGTTTTATTTTGTAGTAGATAGTTGTAATTGGGATGGAAAATATTGTGTCTATGAGGTCATTATTTTGAATGGTAAATTATTATGCCAAGAGGTATTCTACAATGATGTACATGGCTCTAATGGAGTGTATTGTTCAATTGTATTCTTAAACTTAAATTTGACGTTCATTTGACCATCATGTGATAGTTCATTTATAAATTTGACTATATGTGAACGTTTTATGTTTTATTTTGTAGTAGATAGTTGTAATTAGGATGGACAATATCGTGTCTATGTGGTAATTATTTTGAATGGTAAATTATTATAACAAGAGGTATTCTACTGATGACATAAGCAAAGGTCAACAGAGTGTGTTGTTCAATTTTATTCTTAAGATTAAGTTTGACATTCATTTGACCATCATGTGATAGTTCATTCATAAATTTGATTGTATGTGAATGTTTTATGTTTTATTTTGTAGTATATAGTTATAATTCGGATGGACAATATTGTGTCTATGTGGTCATTATTTTGAATGGTAAATTACTATGACGAGAGGTATTCTACAATGACAGACAAGGTTGTAATGGAGTTTGTTGTTCAATTTTATTCTTAAGATTAATTTTGACATTCATTTGACCGTCATGTGATAGTTCATTTATAAATTTGATTGTATGTTGACGTTTTATGTTTTATTTTGTAGTAGATTTTTGTAATTGGGATGGACAATATCGTGTTTATGTGGTCATCATTTTGAATAGTAAATTATTATGCCAAGAGATATTCTACAATGATAGACAAGGCTGTAATGGAGTGTGTTGTTAAATTTTATTCTGAAGATTAAATTTGACGTTCATTTGACCGTCATGTGATAGTTCATTCATAAATTTCACCGTATGTGAATGTTTTATGCTTTATTTTGTAGTTGATAGTTATAATTGGGATGGACAATATCGTGTCTATGTGGTCATTATTTTGAATGGTAAATTATTATGTCGAGAGGTATTCTACATTGATGCACAAGGTCAGAATGGAGTGTGTTGTTCAATTTTATTGTTAAGATAAAATTTTACGTTCATTTGACTGTCATGTGATAGTTCATTCATAAATTTCACCGTATGTGAACATTTAATATTTTATTTTTTAGTAGATAGGTGTAATTGGGATGGACAATATCGTGGTCTATGTGGTCATTATTTTGAATGATAAATTACTATGTCGAGAGGTATTCTACAATAATGACGCAGGTTGTAATGGAATGTGTTTTTCAATTTTATTCTTAAGATGAAATTTTACGTTCATTTGACCATCATTTGATAGTTCATTCATAAATTTCACTATTGTGAACGTTTTATGTTTTATTTTTTAGTAGATAGTTGTAATTGGGATGGACAATATCATGTCTATGTGGTCATTATTTTGAATGGTAGATTACTATGTCGAGATGTATTATTCAATGATAGACAAAGGATGTAATGGAGTGTGTTGTTTAATTTTATTCTTAACATAAAATTTAACGTTCATTTGACTGTCATGTGATAGTTCATTCATAAATTTGACTGTATGTGAATGTTTTATGTTTTATTTTATAGTAGATAGTTTTATTTGGGATGGACAATATCGTGTCTATGTGGTCATTATTTTGAATGGTAAATTATTATGCCGAGAGGTATTCTACAGTGATAGACAAGGTTGTAATGGAGTGTGTTGTTCAATTTTTTAAAGATAAAATTTGACGTTCCTTTGACTGTCATGTGATAGTTCATTCATAAATTTTATTTCTATTACACTTTCACTTAAATAATTTTTTTCTTTTTTTTTGGAGAAGTCAATCAAAAAATAGTAATATCTTAGTCATGTAGTAATGTTCGTGTTTTTTTAATAGATAGTTTTGAGATCGACACAATTTCATAGCTAGCTAAATGATTCCATTTTCCACAAATTCTTGAGAAATTGATAGAAAAAGTAATGAAGTTGTTTATTAATAAGATATGTAAAAAAACATACTTAAGAACCTTGAAATCGGTATCTATTAATGTACTTAATATAGATACATTTATTATACTATATTTATTTTTAGTTGTTATATTTTTGTATATTTATACTACGTTGGCATAGTTAGATAGGTGTCTCATGATCGATATCTCTCAAAGTGTATTTGATATATATGAATTTAAGATATCTATACTAGTTTATAGTGTTTTATGGTTATTGGAGTTAGAGAATAGATATAAGGCCTCTTCTTATTTGTTTTGTGAAATTTTGATTTTTAAAATTATTATTTTTTTCAAACATTATAATTATATTTAATTAGAACTTCCAAATAATTCGAACCCTTCATAAAAGTAGACATCTATATACTTCAAAAGTGTATTCTAATAAAGTGCATACCTAATTAACTCTTTCAATTGATTTACAATTATTTTTACAACATTTTAGTATAGAAGAATAAGTTGAATATATGTGTGTTGACTTGATATTAAGACCAATCTTTCAATCATTTGTGATATTATTTTAGAATTTTGTGAGCTATATACAATAGAGATAAATGTGGCAACCTCTAATTTTTTATTTTTACAATCAAGTGTAACATTAAAAATATATTCCCAAAGTAAAAGGATCCTAAGAAAAGGAAATATACCATCCATAACATCCACCTAGATTTAACATCCTACTAATGGTTTTCAAGGGGTATTGACAAAAACATAATGTAATATTCACAAAAGGAGACAACAAGACATGTATGTGTAAAATATAGTATACTTCCCAACAAATTCTTGTAAAGTATACCATCAACTACATGAGAAAAAAATCTTGGTGGAAAGCTCGACTCCAAATTGAAAAGGAGTTATTACATATTTGCAATCATCTATTTTGAAGCATTTTCTAGTTCCTTGAGAATAATTATATTTCTTGACAAAATAAAACCATTTCTCAAACTATGAAATCTAGAGTTTGATTAAAAATAGAAACAACCTTGTGTCCTTCATCTCAAAATAATTCATTATTTATGGTTCGACATCATGATTTGTGTCATGGAAGATTATAATATATATGTTTTAGATGATCCCAAAGTTTTTTTCTTTATTTTTAGCACATAAGATTTAAAAGTACACATCTTTTAAATTTCTCACACCTCATTAAATTTTTTAGTATATTTTCAAAGTTCCCAAAATTTTAAGATCTTCATCGAGGTTTATTTATTTATTTGGTGATGCATCCTAGAATTTACCAGTAAAATCCCATGCACGTTGGCACATCACTCAGCCTAGACTAAGTGCTCACCTGAAGCACACAAAGGTACCAGGCCCCTCTTTAGGGTTGTTGTTATAGGATGTTAGCATGATGAAGACTTAATGCATTCAGATCCATAATTAATATATCATTCTATAGTGCATGTTCAGATCTAGATCTAAAGAATAACAAACTTAAATGATAACCATGATGAAATCAAGCATGCAAGAACCAATTATACTCGTGGAGTAATACTCTAATTCAGCCATTACATACCAATATATTAGAAATGATAAATGCACAAAAGTTCATTACAATAGATAATACCATAGCTTATGTGCGCATTAGATTTGGAAACATAACTTCATAGTAATTCATTTCTCACACCCCTTCTACTATACTATGTAGATCATTACATATTTATACGGGTGGGGACTTTCCCTTCACCGTTGCTTACATGATTCAAAAAATAGGTCATAGGATGAAAATAACCATGCACCTTTACAATCACAGCCACACATGCAAGTGTTCTAACAATATATATCTTCTAGTTAATTGTCAGTAGTAATTCTATCTTTAGCCCGCATCCATGTAAAGTGCTTAGTAGCCGCTCTTCCAAAAATAGCTAATGCGTGTTGTGCAAGTCTTTTCCTAGTTTATGTGCTCTACATGTTATCTCAAAAAATAGCCCATACATGCGAAAATGGATAAGTCCCAAATCCACCCTTATATTTTGCACGCATGTTCTCCCTATCCATCTACACATTTAACTACACCTTGTTCCCTCACACAAACCTTTCCGTGGGCCTTCTAATATGTATTCCACTTTCATCTCGCTCAACATTACCCCACACTAAACCGCATAGCCTCCCCAATAATGGCTACGCTTCGAACAATAAAGAGTAAAGTAATGGAAAGAATGTGAAATAATTTCTATACAAAGAATAACGATTTACTCTACATCACCCTTGGATTATAAAAAAGTGGCTCACTTTTCTCTAGTGAAGACCAATTATATAGCTAGAGCAAGAAAGACGGGTATATTTGGAAGAGATCGTCAGCCGCATGGGATTCCACAAAATATGATTTTGGATCGGGATCCTTTATATAATTCCAATTTCACGGACTACCATGCAAGTATGCCATCGAGATAAAGATCAACTCAAGCACAACATATCACCCTCGGATAGATGGGCAGATTTAGCGGGTGAATCAGATTTTAGAGGACATGCTTAGGATGTAGGTGATGGATTAGCAGTCTAGATGGGAGGAGTACCTATACTTAGTGGAGTTTTCCTACAATAATAGTTTTAGAGTTCTATAGGCATGGCTCCTTTTTAGGATTTGTATGGTAGAGAGTGCATGACACCTCTTAGCTAGGATAGGCTATAGGATTGTGGTTTCTCTTGGACCAGCTTTGTTACTGGGACATGGACTAGTAGGTGGTATTGATCTGACGAGACTACGGGAGGCACATGACAAACATAATAAGTATGTAGATAAGCATAGACCGATCAGTAGTTTTTATGTGGGCATGAAGGTTTTCCTTCATGTCAGGCCACACAAGAGCCCTATCCATTACGAAAAAGGTTCTAAGTTAGCTCCTATATTCATGGGTCTTGTTATCCAAAATTCACCCCTCAAGGTAATTTTGATAGCCTGCAGCAAATTATTCAGCCCGAGCAAGTAGATTGATTCAAGTCCCAAAATCATGTTTTTGGGGCCCCCTCAGCCTTTTCTAATTCTACCATCCAAGAAGAGATCCCAACAAGTTGAGAAAATGGAAAAAATGCAAAAATAAGGTTAGGACTGCTTTTAAAGCATTTCGGTCTAAAGGGTTCGGTCGATCGAGGTTCGTCGTATTTCAAGCTTGGGGCCGAAAAAGCAAGAAAATCGGCTAAGTCTTTGTCCTAGGCGAGTCCGCAATGGAAAGTTGGGACATCGGGACATGAAAAGCTGAAATGACCGAGAACAAAGAAAAAATCGCCTAAGTTTTGTTTCGCGCGGTTTGGGATAGGTTTGCGGGATGAAAGTCGCGTGGGACGCGAATCGGCGGATTTTTCGAAAGATACCCATTTAAGGTCGGTAGAGATATTTGTCCCGAGCGGTCAAGGATAGTTGGGACAAAGGTATGTGAGGGACACATGGGATGTGAAAAGGTGAAAAGCCGAGAGCAGGAACAAGGAATCCTGAATCACCAAAGCAGGAGATTTTCGTCTAGGGATAGTTAGGACAAAGGTACGTGAAAAGGTGAAATGGCCGAAAAGAGACAAGGAGGCTCGTGGATGAACCACAAAGCATGACACGTGTCATCCAAGTGGCAGAGCATGGGGAAAATTTGAAAAATTTTCCAAAATGCAAAAAGAGGTAAAATTCAAAATTTTTTCCCGCCGATCCGTTTTGGGCCTGTTTTTGCCCTAAATCTTCAAATCGCCATATCTTTCGATCCAGAGCTCAATTTTTCACGTTCTGTATATCAATGGAAAGCTGGTGAAATTCTCTACATGATTCTTGGGTCAATCTTGAATTTTGGTTCAGTTTGGAGAGAGAAAATCAAGAAATGTCTCCTGCACGTGGTAATCACCGAAATGACGTTTTAACAACCGGCTTTTAATGTAAATACGATTCGCCACTTTCTCACCTACCGCCATAATGATATGAATTAAATGTAACCTAGAAGTGGTTGGGGTAGATTTGGATTTTGTCTCTCTTTCCTCTCTCATTCTTCCTATAAATTGTAAGGACGGGCTTTTTCTAAATGTTGAACATTCTTGTTTTGCCCCTCCCTTCTTCTCTTTGGCAGTGAATTTGTGGAGTTCAAACCTCCCATTTGAAACTATGATGAAAATTTTCCTCTTGGCATTTTTTTAGTGTATTGTATCAATCTTTGGAGAAAGTAATGCATGTCCGTGGATGATTCTCAACCCTCTTTGTGTTCATTTACATCCTCCTGATCTTTCACTGCAAATTTTGTTATCTGTGCATGATCTTGCATCACATTTTAATGGTTTGTGTTTATTGGCAAGATAGGTGTTCTTCATTCCTCGGTGCATCACCTTTGTTAGTTTAGGTTTATTTTTATGCATCTTCTTACCCTGTCTCCTTGGCAAGTTAGATTAGATTTTGAGTAAACCCTCTGCATATTTTTCGTGTGCATCTGAATAGAGGAATAGGAACCGGCCTTCATCCGGAGAGCTTTTCCGATTTCACAAGGTCCCACACTTGGGAAAAGCTCCATGTTATGCAATCACACTGAGAGTCTCAACCCATCAAGTTGCAGACACTCAGGGGTGCTCCTGATTTGCACTAACAGAGCAAGAAAATTTAGCTAAGTCTTTTTTCCTAGCATCATGGGACAGTTGGGACGTCGGGACGTGAAAAGCTAAACGCCAAGAACAAAGAAAATCACCTAAGTTTTGTTTCGCGCGGTTTGGGACAGCCGGGACGAAAGTACGTGCGGGACGCGAATCGGCCGATTTTTCAAAGCAGTCCATTTTGGGTGGTCAGAGATATTTGTCCTAGCGAACCCGGGACAAGTTGGGACAAAGGTATGTGAGGGACGCATGGGATGCAAAAAAAAGGTGAAAAAGTTGAGAGCGAGGAACAAGGAAGCCCGAATCAGCCAAAGCAAGAGATTTCCATCCGGGACGGTTGGGAGAAAGGTACGCGCGGGATGCGTGGGACGCGAAAAGGTGAAATGGCCGAAAAGAGACAAGGAGGCCCGTGGATGAACCAAGCATGACACGTGTCATCCAAGTGGCGAGCACGGGAAAATTTGAAAATTTTTCCAAAATGCAAAAGAAGTAAAATTCAAAAAAATTTCTCGCCGATCCATTTTGGGCTTGTTTTTGCCCTAAATCTTCAAATCACCATATATTTCGATCCAGAGCTCGGTTTTTCAACGCTCTTTATATCAATGGAAAGTTGGTGAAATTATCTACATGATTCCGGGGTCAATATTGAATTTTGGTTCAGTTTGGAGAGAGAAAATCGAGAAATGTCTCTCGCACGTGGTAACGGCTAGAAATGATGGTTCAACAACCAGCTTTAATGCAAATACAGCTTCACCGCTTTCTCACCTACCACCATAATGAGATGAATTAAATGCAACCTAGAAGTGGTTGGGGTAGATTTGGATTTCGCCTCTCTTTCCTCTCTCATTCTTCCTATAAATTGAAGGACGGGCTTCTTTCTAAATGTTGAACATTCTTGTTTTGCCCCTCCCTTCTTCTCTTTGGTAGGTGAATTTGTGGAGTTCAAACCTCCCATTTGAAACCGTAATGCAAATTTTCCTCTTGGAATTTTGTAGTGTATTGATCGATCTTTTGAGCAAGTAATGCATGTCTGCATGGATGCTTCTCAACCCTCTCTATGTTCATTTGCATCTTCCCGATCTTTCACTTCAAATTTTGTTATCTCGTGCATGATCTTGCATTACATTTTAATGGTTTGTGTTTATTGGCAAGATAGGTGTTCGTCATTCCTCGGTGCATCACCTTTGTTAGTTTATGTTTAATTTTATGCATCTTCTTACCCTCGTCTCCTTGGCAAGTTAGATTAGATTTTGAGTAAACCCTCTCGCATATTTTTCGTGGTGCATACGAACAGAGGAATAGGAACCGGCCTTCATCGGAGAGATTTTCCAATTTCACAAGGTCCCACACTTGGTAAAATCTCCATGTTATGCAATCACACCGAGAGTCTCAACCCATCAAGTTGCAGACACTGGGGGTGCCGCTGATTTGCACTAACGAGCAAGAAAATCGGCTAATTCTTTTGTCTAGCAGCTCCACGGGACGGTTGGGACGTCGGGACGTGAAAAGCTGAAATGGCCGAGAACAAAGAAAAATCACCTAAGTTTTGTTTCGCGGTTTGGGATAGCGGGATGAAAGTGCGCATGGGACGCGAATCGCCGATTTTCTAAAAAAACAGATCCATTTCGGGCGGTCGAGAGATATTTGTCCCGAGTGCAGGATAGTTGGGACAAAGGTATGTGAGGGACGCATGGGATGCAAAAAAGGTGAAAAGCCGAGAGCGGGAACAAGGAAGCTCGAATCAGCCAAAGCAGGAGATTTTCATACGGGACAGTTAGGACAAAGGTACACGAGGGACGCATGGGACGGGGAAAAGGTGAAATGGCCGAAAAGAGACAAGGAGGCTCGTGGATGAACCAGAGCATGACATGTGTCATCCAAGTGGCGAGAACACGGGAAAATTTGAAAAAAATTCCAAAATGCAAAAGAGGTAAAATTCAAATTTTTTTCCCGCCGATTCGTTTTGGGCTTATTTTTGCCCTAAATCTTCAAATCACCATATCTTTCGATCCGAGCTCGAGTTTTCACGCTCGTATATCAATGGAAAGCTGGTGAAATTATCTACATGATTCTAGGGTTAATCTTGAATTTTGGTTCAGTTTGGAGAGAGAAAATTGAGAAATGTCTCTGGCATGTGGTAATCGCTAGAAATGACGTTTCAACAACCAGATTTTAAAACAAATACGGCTTGCCGCTTTCTCACCTACACGCCATAATGAGATGAATTAAATGCAACCTAGAAGTGGTTGGGGTAGATTTGGATTTCCTCTCTCTTTCCTCTCTCATTCTTCCTATAAATTGTAAGGACGGGCTTCTTTCTAAATGTTGAACATTCTTGTTTTGCCCCTCCCTTCTTCTCTTTGGCAGGTGAATTTGTGGAGTTCAAACCTCCCATTTAAAACTGTAATGAAAATTTTCCTCTTGGCATTTTTTAGTGTATTGTATCAATCTTTGGAGCAAGTAATGCATGTCTGTGGATGATTCTCAACCCTCTCTGTGTTCATTTACATCCTCCTGATCTTTCACTGCAAATTTTGTTATCTGTGCATGATCTTGCATCACATTTTAATGGTTTGTGTTTATTGGCAAGATAGGTGTTCTTCATTCCGTGCATCACCTTTGTTAGTTTAGGTTTATTTTTATGCATCTTCTTACCCTGTCTCCTTGGCAAGTTAGATTAGATTTTGAGTAAACCCTCTGCATTTTTTTCGTGTGCATCTGAACAGAGGAATAGGAACCGGCCTTCATCCGGAGAGCTTTTCCAATTTCACAAGGTCCCACACTTGGGAAAAGCTCCATGTTATGCAATCACACTGAGAGTCTCAACCCATCAAGTTCGCAAAACACTCGTGGGTGCTCTCGATTTGCACTAACAGAGAAAGAAAATCGGCTAAGTCTTTTGTCTAGGTAGTCCGCGGGAGAGTTGGGACGCGGGACGTGAAAAGCTGAAATGGCCATGAACAAAGAAAAATCACCTAAGTTTTGTTTAGCGTGGTTTGGGATAGCGGGACGAAAGAATGCATGCGGACGGCCTTGAATCGGCCTGATTTTACGAAAGATAGTCCATTTCGAGTGGTCGAGAGATATTTGTCCCGAGCAAAATACCCGGGGACGGTTGGGGACAAAGGTATGTGAGGGACGCATGGGATGTAAAAAGGTGAAAAAGCTGAGAGCAAGAAAAAGGAAGCCCGAATCGGCCGAAGCAGGAGATTTTCCTCCGGGACAGTTTGGACAAAGGTACGCGAGGGACGCGTGGGACGGGAAAGGTGAAATGGCTGAAAAGAGACAAGGAGGCTGTGGATGAACTAGAGAATGACACGTGTCATCTAAGTGGCAGAGCACGGGGAAAATTTGAAAAAATTTCCAAAATGCAAAAGAGGTAAAATTCAAAATTTTTTCCCGTCGATCCGTTTTGGGCTTGTTTTTGCCCTAAATCTTCAAATCACCATATCTTTCGATCCAGAGCTCGGTTTTTCACATTCTTTATATCAATGGAAAGCTGGTGAAATTCTCTACATGATTCTGGGGTTAATCTTGAATTTTGGTTCAGTTTGAGAGAGAAAATCAAGAAATGTCTCTGGCACGTGGTAATCACCGTAAATGACGTTTCAACAACCTTGATTTTAATGCAAATACGTCACGCTTTCTCACCTACCGCCATAATGAGATGAATTAAATGCAACCTAGAAGTGGTTGGGGTAGATTTGGATTTCCTCTCTCTTTCCCCTCTCATTCTTCCTATAAATTGTAAGGACGGGCTTCTTTCTAAATGTTGAACATTCTTGTTTTGCCTCCCTTCTTCTCTTTGGCAGTGAATTTGTGGAGTTCAAAGCCTCCCTTTTAAAGCTGTAATGCAAATTTTCCTCTTGGAATTTTTTTAGTGTATTGTATCAATCTTTGGAGCAAATAATGCATGTCTGTGGATGATTCTTAACCCTCTCTGTGTTCATTTACATCTTCACGATCTTTCATTGTAAATTTTGTTATCTGTGCATGATCTTGCATCACATTTTAATGGTTTTGCGTTTATTGGCAAGATAGGTGTTCTTCATTCCTCGGTGCATCACCTTTGTTATTTTAGGTTTAATTTTATGCATCTTCTTACCCCTGTCTCCTTGGCAAGTTAGATTAGATTTTGAGTAAACCTCTCTGCATATTTTTCAGTGTGCATCGAATAGAGGAATAGGAACCGCCTTCATCCGGAGATATTTTCTGATTTCACAAGGTCCCACACTTGGTAAAAGCTCCATGTTATGCAATCACACCGAGAGTCTCAATCCATCAAGTTGCAGACACTGTGGGTGCCGCTGATTTGCACTAACAGTCCTTTTGAGATCTTGGAGTGTATTAGCCCTTTGGTCTACCGTCTAACATTACTACATATCTTGTCTTGCATACATGATGTGTTTCATGTTTCAGTTCTTAATAGATATGTTGTAGATCCTTCTCATGTGTTAGATTGGACATCATTACATGTGTAGGATCAGGGGTAGGTGATGGTGGAGTCCATTTGCATCCTAGATTGTAGGACCGAGGCCTTCGAGGCAGAGGTTTCCTCGGGTTTATGTGTAGTGGGATAGATATGATGAGACTACAGCTACATGGGAGGATGCTACCTTATTACGAGTTCAGTTTCCACATTTGTTCTAGTGACTTCCAAGAGGAAGTCAAGTCTAAGGGGAGGGGGATGTAGTGCCCACTTCCCTTTGACACCTTTTGATATTGATCTTGATATTGTTGATTACATTATGGACATTATTATAATTTTGATTTAGTATGATGTTAGATGTTGGATCATGGATTATTTTTGATCTTGATTTAGTTATGATGCATGATGATTATTAGAGACACTTCATATGTGGATGATGATATACTATTTGACATGGATATATTATGAATGTTGTTTGGACATGTGATTTTTTGGATATTGTGATTAGATCTAGAAAATGGACATTACATGATGATGATATAGTTGTTGATATAAATTGTAAGTGATATTGTTGATTGACTTGATGTTGTTTTGATTCATATGTATATATGATTTTGTGATTATATTTATATCATGTTGGATGTTCTGATATGGCCACGAGGATGAAGGAGGTATTTGTGTTTTGTAGGTTAAACTATCACAATAAACATTGGGGGATTGGAGACCAACCACATTAGAATTCTAGATGAATTCAACAAGGTCACCATGGCAACATGTTTTTTGTGTGTGGGTTGTTTTTGTTAGGGATTCCCATGGGGGATTACCTTTGAATTTGACCAAGGGTTTTGTGTATTTTATTAATGTGGTTTCTTTTTATTATTGTTGCATGTGTTTATTTTGTGATGCATTTACCTCTTTCCTTATTCTTTTAATTGTGGAGTATTAATGTGAATAATCATGTTGTTAAAATAAATAAATCTATCAATTTGGGATATAAGAAAGTAATTATAGAAGTTGTCTACTCTTGTATTAAATGTGGTAAGTGATGTGTAAGTATGTGTAAGAGTTGTGTAAGTCAGATTTTGAAGTATGTAACACTCCACCTCCTTGAAAATTCGAATTTGTCCTTGGAGGCTATTTTTAGAGGCTTGTGGGATAATTAAACTTGTCCCATACCTCTTAATTTTATTTACCAACCATACCTATGGTTGGAGGGTTGATTTTAGACCTTTTTAATGTATTTTGGGAAGATAAATTGTAAGTTTTAATTGCACTCTTCTTACATTTTATTAATTTCTATCCTTTAGGGTGTGGGCTTTTGGAGTGTGTAAGTTTATTTGTCATATTATTCACCCACCTCTTTATTGTGCTTTAGAGAATGAATTTGAATTTTGTGTTAGAGTTAAGGATGTCCGATGTGGCATCCTACATGGATCCACCTCATCCTCTTCTCTTCTCTCTTCTATAAAATTGAAAATCCTTGCTTTATTTTGAGTTGTTGAACTTTTGGAATGCTTCCTTAGGGAAAATTTTCCTTGGCTGTTTGGAGCTCTTTTTGATTTTGGAGGATATTGGAGAGCATTTCATACTTGGGCATTGCAGATTTTTGGGACTGTATTTTATCATTGAAAGCTTGTGGTTTTGGAACAAAATCTACATGGAGAGGTAGGATCTTTGCTCTTCATATATGATTTTATTTATTTTTATGTTTGTGTGAATGGTGAATGTTTTGTGTGTTTGTTGGCTAGTTGGGTAGAATACCTAGGAATGGTGTAGGAGAAGGCTATAGGGAATCCATGTGGGGGGCATAAGGGAATGTCAATGGCATCAGAATTCTTGTGGAGGGAGTTTGGGATTGGGATCCGCCATGGAAAATAAATAGCTTGCATTTCTTACTTTGTGGGGGCATAAGGAAATTTGTATGGGGGACATAAGGAGGGATTGTGAGGGGGCATAAGGATACGTGTGATGATTTATATTGGTGATTTGTTACAGGTGGATACACAATTACCATTGGGAGGCATGCTTGACTTTCCCCATCGTTATTGCTCCTTTGGATTGCATGATGAAGCCTGAGTTCTATCTTAATGTTCCAATGCAGTTGTAAACTATTGTTCTATTTGACATGTTGAGTGAAGGAGAAGATCAAATTTGAACAAAATTTTATAAGTTAAAATTTACCAGTTTACTTTTAAAAATCTTGTAGAACATTTTCTTAAAATTTACCCCTTAAAATTTATCAAAATCTAAAATAAATTATTCTTGTGCAAAGAGGGTGTTGAGAGCTTTCCAGAAAGTCCTCATTTTCCCAAAACTAAGCTCTCTATCAAAAGTTATGGCCTTCTGAAGTTTTCTTCACTTGGCATTAAAATCTTGGGAAAATTTTCCTTAGTGGGCCCGTGGCCTGAATTTTTCCCTTAGGACTTAGGAAAATTTTAGGAAAATTTTCAAAATTTTATCCACCACCCTGTAACCAATTAGAAGCTGCCACGTGGCCTCATGAGCCAACGGCGGAGGCACGACACCTTTTTCTTCCTTGGCGCTTTTTAAAAAATTTGGAAATTTTTCTTAGTTTCCTCCACCAGCCCGCAATCCTGCATCCAATCGGGTAGTGCCATGTTGCATATGATGCAGAGGGGTGGAACTTTTGAAACTTTATCCTTTTGAAAAAAAAAAAAATTTTGGATTTTTTTAATTATCTCCATGGCCCCAAACTCCTTCCATTGCCTTGGAAAAATCATTTCCATGGACACGCGGGGCATGCGTGTGAAATTTACCCCTTTTTACCCCCCTTTGGCAAATTCTCCCAAACATCTCCGCCGCCTCGCCTTCCCTCATTTTCCCCCACTTTGGCTTGGAGGGCGCCACGTGTCCCTCGTAGACCTGCTGGGGCGCAGTGGTGAAAAATAAATTTTTTGCCCAACGCGGGAAAATTTAAAAAACCTCCCCGCCCGCCAACCGCTTTTGAGAAAATTTTCACCCCTGGGCTGCGCACCCACTCTTGGGGAAAATTTCACCCCAAGGCCCGTTGGCCCATAACTTGAGTTTTATGAGGAGTTAGGAGGACTTCTTTATATAAATGGAAAGGTGAGGAAATTTCCTATCCAATGGAAATGATTTAGAGAATTTTTGAATGCATTAAGTGTGAGAAAAATCAAGTTGAAACTTTAAACCTGTTAGAGAGTGGGTAAGGTGAGGAATTTCCCTCTAAACCTTTTGAACCTTCTAACCCTAAATTTTGGACCTTGTGACTCTAATAATTGTTGATAAGAGAAATTTTTTTTATTGTGGATTTGAATTGTTCTGGAACTTGTTAGTGGCAGTTGTTACCTTGTAACCTGGTAGTAGACTCTTTTAAACAAAAAATAAATATTCCATAATTTTCCAATCTACTCCTAGGTTGTTTATTAGGTATCTAGAGGGTTTTTTTAATGGGTGTTACACTTGGTATTAGAGCAGTGGTTCAAAAGCTTGGACCATTGGGCACAATAGAAAATTTGAGACATGAAACTTAAACCTAGCACACTTTTAAATCTAGAAAAAAACTTAGTTAGAAATTACATATTTTAGTAAACATGGAAATTGAATAAAACTTAGAAAAATGAACTAACTCTCGCCTTGGTCTGTGTAGAAGGTGCAGATGGCATGAGGGGACTTTTCACATAGACCCAGACCTACCACCACAAGATCAAGCTATAGTAGCCATCCTACCCCAAATTTGGTAGACTCTTCAGGAAGTTAAATCTTATCTACGCGGAGGTTCAGTAGGGAGGACGTACAACCAGGACATGATAAGGACATTTCCATTGAGGGTTAGGTATCTCCTCGACCTGGGCCGAGGAGCATAGAGGAGAGAACTCCCATGCGCGAGTCATCCAGGTGGAGTCACCACAGAGGGGATATGGTGACCAAGTTTTAGAGCATAGAGAGAGGTCTCAGAGCCCAAGGCTTAGGGATGAGCATGCTTTGAGAGACCTAGAGTCCATCGACCACAACTATAGATCACATCGAGAGATCCTGAAGCTTCAAACCTCACATTATTTAGGTGACATAGGTGGGTTTCAGGTAGAGGCCTAGATAGTGATCTTGAGTAGTTGCTTCAAGCTTTTTCCTTATTCTAGCAACACGAAAGCTCATGTTACGATCCATCTACTGAGGGATGGAGCAGGAGTATGGTGGAGGATAGAGGAGCAAAAGCTCCATGTTGATTATGATATAGTGACTTGGGAGATATTTGAGGAGAGATTTAGGAGCAGATATTTGTCATGGAGGTTCATACAATAGTGGATAAATGAGTTTCATGACCTCCGACAGGAATCTCTTTCAGTAGCAGAGTATGAGAGTAGGTTTTTGGATCTACTTCAATATGTTGAGTACATGCAAGATGAGCAAGTGTGGATCCATAGGTTCATCTGAGGCCTGAATCTAGACATTGGAGGTGCAGTACAGATCCATTATCCATAGACATTAGCTAAGTCTGTTGAGAAGGCCTACATAGTAGAGGAGACTTGGGGGAAGACCCAATAGGCTAGAGACCGAGTCTGGATCCGCATACAACAGATGTAGGATAGTAGATTGAGGGGGTCAATACCTCTTCCTCATGGTGGTTAGGGTTCAGCATAGTCATCCTTTAGACCATAGCATCGCAGAGGTAGTCATGCCCACCTTCTAGACCTCCACGAGAGAGTTGATGCACAAAAGGTCGAGTATGGGGCCTCCTCCTAGGGGTCCCATTAGGACACAGGTGGACCTAGAGCTCAGTCAGCAGGGAGCTCACTAGTAGAGACCTTAGTAGACTATAGCCATATCATCAGGATCCACACCAAAGACTTCCAAAGAACCTACTAGAAATGCTACTCATTAGGAAGGATCAAGTTGTTGTTTTGGTTATGGTGTTACTAGACATTTTGGAGAGACGCACACGTAACCCTAACAACAAGGCTAAGACACGAGATCTCGAGCCGATTGTTAGTGACATGGGACGCAGCCATAGGATTTATGTAACGGTTGAGATCAGTCGGGCCGGGCATCGAGTACAAAGTCATTGATACTACAGATAGCATTGGGGGTATTCCTACCTCCATTTTGTTTGATTCTAGTTCATCTTATTCTTTCATTACACCATATTTATTAGAACGATGCAGGCTAGTGGCGGTTAGGTAGGATCATAGGCCTGGGATGTTGAGATGGCTTCAGAGCCACGATCTCTGTAGAATCCTTAGTTAAGGAGTGTGTAGTGGATTTGGGACCTTTCACCACTACCACAGATCTCTAAATTCTTCCTTTGGGCTCGTATGGAGTCATTTTGGGTATGGATAGGTTATCTGCAGACAGGGCCAGGATGGATTGTTACCACAAGACTATATCTTGTGTAGATGATTTGGGAGTTAAGTCAGTGATTTCAGGGGTCAGGAAACCCGTTACTATTCGTACCATCTCCACTATGTAGCTTAAGAATTGTGTGTGACGGGGTTGTCAGATGTATGATGTTACATCGGTGTGAGATCGGAAGATGGGTCTAGTGGACCATTGCTAGATGATTACCCCATTTTGAGAGAGTTTACAAATGTCTTTTCAGGGGAGCTACCAAGGTTACCACCCCCATGTGAGATTTATTTTAACATAGATTTGGTTCTGGAGAAGAGCCTATCTCACGAGCACCTTAGCGGATGACCACATAAGAGCTTTGTGAGCTCATGTTGTAGCTTGAGGGCCTTCTTAACAAAGGCCTTATCTCGTCCTAGTGTATCCCCTTGGGGTACACCGATGATCTTTGGGAAGAAGAAGGATGGATCCTTATGGTTGTGTATTAATTACCACCCAGCTAAATAAGGTAATGATCAAGAATCGATATCCCCTTCCTCACATTGATTATTTATTTGATCGAAGAAGGCAGCCACGGTTTTATATAAGATTGATCTTAAGACAAAGTTACCATGAGTTGAGGATTTCGAGGTGGACATTCATAAGACCGCTTTTCATACGAGATATGATTACTATGAGTTCACAGTGGTGCCTTTTGGTTTGACTAATGCCCCCATAGTGTTTATGAGTTTGATGAATGGGGTATTTAGGACATTCTTAGATCGCTTCATGCTCATCTTCCTTGATGACATTTTGATTTACTCACATATGCGTGAGGAGCATGAAGGGTACCTTTGCCAGGTTCTTTAATGTCTTCGTGAGTAGTAGTTTTACAGGAACTTGGAGAAGTGTACATTATTTCAGATGGAAGGGAAAGATTTGGGTCATATCATTTCTAGGGAAGGTATCACCATTGATCCTTCCAATATTAGAGCCATTATGGATTGGCCATCACCTACTACTATGACTGAGGTACACAGCTTCATGGGATTAGCAGGGTATTACCAAAGATTTGTTCAGGACTTCTCTCGGATTGCACACCCCATCACTTCCCTTCACAGGAAAGGGAAGAATTTTTTTTGGTCGAGCTGAGATGTGAGAAAGCCTTCAGGAAACTACACCTATTCTTACAAGATCTTGGATCCACATGGGGTGAGTTTTTATTTGCACGGATGCTTCCTTAGTAGGGCTTAGAGGTGTGTTGATGTAGGAGGGTAGAGTTTTATCTTTTAAATCTCATAAAATAAAGGATTACGAGCTTAGTTATCGACTCGTAATATTGAGCTTGCGGTGGTTGTGCATGCTTTGGTTCAATGGAAGAAATTTCTTCTTGGTTAGAGATTCACACTCAGGATAGATCACTTGAGTCTTCACCACCTCTTCATGCATCCCAATCTCAATGCTCATCAGCAGCATTGGATGGAGTTACTTTGTGAGTATGATATGGAGATTGATCATGTGAAGGGGAAGTAGAATGCGGTGGCGAGATGCTCTCAGTAGATGGAGACATGTGGCTATGGCCACCTTAGTGAGCACAAACTTATGGCACCTCATGTCGCCACCTCATCATGACCTAGTCTTAACCCTAAACTAACCTAATTAAGACCTATAACTTGGTCCAATTCCACACCTATGACTAATTACTCCTCATCCGCACCTAAAACCAACTTCATAATGACTTGACCAAGCCCGCTACCAATCCTCTAAGAAAAGGAGGGAAAGTCGGCTATTTTACCAAAAATAGCCCGCTTTGACCGACCGATACGGTTCCTACTGACCACGCCGGTTGCAGAACCGCCATCTGCCTCGTAAATGACCACTTCCAACCAAAAACAAGGATCGGATTTTCATTTGATCGGAGAAGGAGAAATCATCGAGAGAATCCAGATTTTGCTTGGCCGAAAGTAGACAAGTGAAGAAACAGAAGAGTTTGCAGAGAAGGACATCAAGCCCAAGATTGCAATCGCACAACCAGAGCCCCGTGACACTCATCCGATCATCGAGGAGGGAAGACATCTCATCTTCGATCGTCAGACGTCCTATCTCGAGTTCTACCTTCATCACCACAGCTTGACTCGCATTCTCATCAATAAACAAGTAAGTAGAATTTTATATGTTTTTAATAACATTTTTAGACTTTTTGAATCATAGTAATCATAAGTTTATTCCTAGATCTACTACCCACATACCGCACTTAACCTTCATCCACACACCCGATATTGCCCAAGGCCATTTTACCACACTCGAGTCTTCCCTATCCTCCCATCATTCCCTCACCATCCCCCAATCTTAATAACCCCACAATCACCTTGCAACCAACCTCTATCCAGAAGCACTTAGATTGCTGACCCTACCAGTATCGTTTATCCTCTACCGGCAGCGGTTATCTAACCACGGTCGGTTACCCAGTGACCGGCGTCGGTCACCGTGACTTATACCCCAAAACCTTTTGCTTGCCTATTTGCCACCTAACAACCCCAAATCCAGCCCGGTTTATCCCTATAACTCAACCTGAACATATCAACGACCAGTAACCGAACAAACAACGTGACGCTTTATTATTGATAGTTTAGTTTCTATTGCTTTGTAACGAGATACCTAAATCGTGATTTTGCAATAGCTTTCTTTATTATCATTTGTGTTAAATCGTATTAAAAGGGGAACTCACCACCTTCAAAGGAAGTTTTTATATTTCCGGGCCTAAGGCAGATCCTCATTTGTTGTCTAATTAAAATCTGTGGTCTTGTATTCTTACTGCAGTAGTCCTTTCCAAGACAAAAAGGAGTTCTTCAGCCGATCCGATCTTTCTCTACGGTACGCGCACACCATCTCAACATTCAATGTATTCCTCCTAGCCCTAACCCTTATCTGCTTTCTCAAAGGAATGATAGGATAGAAGCAAGTCTATTCGCAGAGCGAAACATTCCCGTGCGAAACATTTTGGCACACTGGTGGGACCCATTTCGGGTTTCTGTTTCTCTTGCTTATTTTCATTTTAGGAAGCATACTTGTTGTTGTTGTTTTTGTTATATATTTAGTAAAGAATTTGTCTTGCTTTCCTAGTTTCGCATTAGTGAAAGTCATCTCATTTGCTTCATCGAATATCATTTTCGATTTGGGTTTAAAACACGTGCATTACATTCTTGTCATTGTTTTCAATTCTAGTGAACATAGACTAAGTAACATGTCGTACACGTGGGGGTGATTTCCATGGTATTGACAGGAAATTAATCTTACTTTCACTGCACAACACATACCGAATCACTTCACAATTAACACAACAGCTCAAAACATCCCCCCTTTTCCGCGGTATTCCTCCGCCCGATTGAGGTAACCTTATAAGCCAAAACAAACTTGACATTTCCCCTAAGTCTTTTGTTTAGGATTGACATCATTCCGCGTCTAAAGGCATAAGCCCACAATAATTAAAATTAACCCTAGGGTTAGTCTCTGGATTTGTGTGTGCATCTTGTTTGTTTTCGCTTCTATTTTTCTCGTATATACATCGTCTTCTCGTGATTACCTTAGAACAATTTGATAAATATATTGAGCGTTGTTAACAATCAAATCAGCAGCTTCTTATATTTTCTTATACTAGTCTTATTACACCGACATCGGTTAACTGACCGACGTCGGCTATAGTCTAACCGACATCGGTTATCAGACCGATATCGTTATCGTTTTTCCAGCTTCTCCGACAAACCAAAGAACCTACCAATTTCACCATTCTCGAGTCTGCTCTCGTTCCTCGATAGATCAAACCCTACCGTGAACTCCCCGTCCATGGTTGTTATCACTGCAAAGCAAGCCGCCATGGTTTCACATGCTTGCTGCCTTTTGCCCGAATCACCCCTTCACATTCTCGTGGGGAATCCTACTGACACAAACGAGGTTCCTAAAATTCCCGTGGGAGATAAAGAATTTGCCAAATTTCTCGGATGCTAATCCTAGCACTGCATAATACTATTTGTCTCATGCCTCGACCGTACACCCGACGGTCAACTCCTTGTTGGCATGCCTATCAAGATAGCTGCTCATTTAGCCCCTTCTCCCTCGATAACTCCGCTTTGCCTTCCGCATCCTTAGTCCCGCTGCCTACCTCAAGCAGCTTTGTGGGTCCATACGGCACATGATTGGCTTTCCTTTGGTTAATCTTGGGCCCAACATGTCATTACCACCGATCGCTCCTACCTCGTCTCTCTTGCAGATCGCTCCGCTCATGACTTGCTCTCTCGCCACCTATCCACACGAGCTTTCCTTCTCAAGCTCCGCCCACCTTTTCATTTCCACACACATATCCTAGAACCTCAACACTTATATAGGACATCCCTATTCGGTTGCCTCAACACGCTGCCCTCCATACCTTATCAACATTTAACCCCACCATTGTCTCAAGCGGTGGCCCTTGGCCCAATTTGCCTCCATTTACCACAACCACACCATCATCTCATCCAACTACCGATTTAATTAAACAAATGATGGACAAAATGCAAAACCCGGAGGCTTCGCTTGTGAAGTCGTAGCGCTGACATACGAGCAAGTTTGTCGGGAGCCTATCCACCCTTCAGCCCCCTTCATTCATATCCTCCTCAATGGGAATTACCAAAATTTACCCATTTTAAAAAGAAGGAGGACCTCAACAACACTTGCGATCATTTAGACATGCCTCGCTATCCGATTGCTCACGACGACGCTTTACTACTCCGCACCTTTCCCATGTCCTTATCAGACCCGCTTGAGTGGTACAAAGTTGCTTTAACCCAAAGACTCAATCTTCTCTTTTAACTAGCTAGCCCAATCTTTCTTGGATCATTTCTCCATTAACATTGCCAAGAAAGTATCTATCACCGACCTCTATGCCATCCGACAATTTGAAGACGAATCTATCGCAGATTTCGCTGACGACGATGGGGCCTTATCAACCAACTTACGTATGCCTTGCCTCAAACCGAACTTATCGAACTATTTACGCGGGCCTGCGCTAAGCACATCTCTCCTACCCTCCAAATTCAAACTTTCCGTACATTTGACGAGGCCTTTACTATGGCTCGAAAACTAGAGATTCGAGCCTTAGAGGAAGAGAAATTGCGGTTGCGCAACAAAAACCCCACTTTCCGAACCCAAGATTCCACCAACAAACCTAACACCACCAATCCTCACCCATCGACCACTTCGAAATCAAAAGGGGCCATGCACGCGGTGATGGTCAAATCCCAACCACCGTCTAATACCCCGCCAAAAACCACCTATAAGTATAAAGCAGAACCCATCAACTACACTCCCTTGGGAGAAACATATGGTGTGATATTGGAAAAATTGCTCAAAGCAGGAGCCATTACCTTACCTCCTGTTAAACCTCATTCCGGGTTTGATTCCACTCGCGCCATACCTTCTTGGTACAAAGAAAATGACTTCTGTAACTTCCACCGCGTGAAGGGACACAAGTCATGAGAACTGCAAGATGTTGAAAAACATAGTGCAGAAATGGTTGATGTGGGGATATAGCCCTCGATAATCCTAACGCCCCTGCTAACCGAAATTTGAAAATATTCAACAAACCATTCCCGAATCATTCTTCTAACAGTAATCTAAACCAAGATATCTTAGCCGAGGAGAGTGTTCATGAGATCCATGCAGTCTTCGATTCCCAGCCAAAGACCTCTATCGAACAAATTCTCAATCAAGCCTCTTCACTAACGCAGGAAACCGAACCCCCTTCCTCGCCATCAAGACAAACTGAAATCCTTGCCGTTCCTTTACCCATCAAGGAATTAGCTGCCTGCAGGTTCCCTTCTCACAAATGAGCCTTCTTATACCACATCCTCGCAAGATCGTGAGCGGATGTTATCTAATTTATCTATTTCCCAAACGTCTCCTTCTACCATTCTCTTTGCAGACAAGAGGAAGGCTCGCCACTTCTTTTGTCATCCTTAGACGAGAAACCTCTTGAACCGACATCACCACATTCTTTAAACATGACAGATCCTCTCAAACACGCCCTCCTACCTATTAGTCCTTCATCACCTAAATCTTTTCAAAGAACCGGTTGATCTCTTAACGCCCCATTGATACAAAGGCCTCATATACCCTCAGATCACACCCACAAAGTGGACCGGAATCACAACCCACCTTTCTTCCATACAAAAGTTCCTATTCACACGTGAGGACTGTCATTCCACAGAAGATAGACAGGTCCTATGGGAACGTTTGAGTACGCCATATTCTACTCAAATGCAAATGACCGATCCTGATGCCTCCACCATATACCCAAGTGTTTGTGTGCTTAAAATGCCCATGTCCTCATCTTCACCCCCCTCATCTCTACCAAATACCTCGTCCACTTCTATTAACTTAGCCAAATCTTCCCCTACGCTTGGGACCTCACCCATACCTAGTCTAACACACCCACCTAAGCGGCTTGATTTATCTAAAAATAAAGCCATCCATCCCATTAGGAGACAGACTCAATCTCCTCAACCTATGCCTCTATCACAACTAAAACCATCATCGTCACACCTACCTTCCATATTGGGACCCCATCCTCTACCTTACATCAATATATCATACCTCCCGCATTTTCTTTAAAGCGACCTACGCCTTTCGCACCCATACAGTAAATCCAAGGGTATAAAGAACACCGTCACCCCGCGTATCCCGTCCACCTATCAACCCTAAACAAATTCCATCATCAAAAGATTTGTTTTCGGTCACTCCTATTTTCCGTGGTTGTTTTTTTCGATACCACATCATCTCGTGGCCTCATCATCCAACATAGCTTCTACGCCAAAGAAACCACGGTTTAGTAAAACCCATTATCAAAACTCCTCGCTAAACCACCCCCATACAAACCAACCACACCACGTCATCACCAGAATCGACCTAATCAATAGCCTCATTTTCCTCTGACTTTGACCCACTCAAAGGGTCTTACGCCAAAATCCTTGCTATGTTGGTGGAGAATGCGACCATTTCCCTACCCCCACTTAGACCTTATGATCCATCTAAACCTCGACCTATAGGTTACGATGAGTCTAAAATCTGCGCTTACCACCGCACACCAGACATGACGTAGAGGGATGCAAAGCATCAAAACCATACTTCGTCCGTCACCTCTCTCGTATAGAAAAGTTAAGAAAGACAACTTACGAAGAGAGAGACCTTTAGCTTCACCCTCTCCTATACCACCCGTCCCCGCCTCACCAAGATCTATCATTATTACAGCCCCACCTCTCGAAAACCATGACCTATCCCTACCATCTTCCTCCTCTCGTATTCACGAGATCAATATGATTAGTGTTGCTACTCGAGGGGTAAAAACAATGGGAAAGAAAGAAAACACACCCGCGGCATCTCTTTCTCCGTCCACCATCCCGATTGCACCACCACCTAAAGTGGTTATTCGCATGACCCGCCTATCCCGCCTCTAATGGCATCGCCCATCGAACTATGATCAAACAGCCTTCACCAATCACCCGTAAAATGACATCAGTATGATCTCATTCGACTTTCAATCTCATCGACAAGCTCTCGTTGAGATCCTTCAAGGGATAGAGGTTTTACCTAATGAAACCTTGCCTGTTACCTCTATTCTAACACCCAATCACGTTGCTTCGCTCACCAAACAATCTATCTCCCCAACCACTTCTGTCTCTGTACAGCAAGCCGCTGCTGTCAGTTTCTCCGAAGATGAAATTATCGACTTTGGTGCCAAGATCCCGACCCGCTTCTTTTCATCTCAAAGATACGCTCGGGATATTCAGGTACGTCGTGTTATGATTGACGGGGGCGCTAGCCTAAACATCATCTCTTCAAAAGCCTTCCAACAAATGAATATCCCTTCTAGTTGCATGTGTGCCAACCCCATCATGTTGCGATCATTCAATGATGCTATTACTTCTACTTTAGGCACCGTGATCCTTAACATTCGTGTAGGACCACGTACTTTACCCGAACTCTTCTATGTCCTCGAGGGAGAGTTCCAATACAACATGTTGTTAGCCGCCTCGATCCGGCTATGGGATGCGTTCCTCCACCTTACATAGATGCATAAAATTTGAGTACGAGGGGAAGTCCTACACCGTAAAAGCTGATCCTCCCCCCTTCAAAACTTGCAATATGTTGTATCGCCCTAATGATGTGCTTGTACCAGTCAAGACACCCATTCATCCAACCCAGCCATCCACTTCCGATGCACCTACACCTTCAACTAATGAAACCGCCGTTACAAATATTACTTCCTTTCCCGCAGATAACATCCCAACCTCCGACCCCTTAGTAGATGTTTTTCAACGCCTTACGCTGGGGGAGTACCGCCTATATAACGTTAGTTCTTTCCATACCCCGCAGGAGTATGGACAGTTACATGCACATCCCACCTACGACCGTCGCGTGGGGAGGTAATCTTACGACCACCACCCCATCGCCGCACCAACCTAACGTATGGGGGTGTTGACGCATCCTCCATTACCCCCGAACCTCCTCTTGGTGTGGTTCCCTTCCATTCCATTTTCAATACTTGACAAATCATCGTTTCGCCCTCACCTTCTTGACTCGCTGTGCTTGGAAAGGCTTTGGTTTTGGTCTTTATGAACAAGGCCGACATACACTCATTCCCGTGACTACACGCAAACACAATGATCGCAGTGGTCTCGGTTTTCCTGAAACACCTACACAGGAGACACCTCGTGTCAGCTGTATCCTGGAAGAAGACGACGTCACCCCTACCAAACCATCATCACCCACTTTGCCATCATCACCCACAGAGTCGATAGACCCTGAATCTATCCCTCCTAACTTTTTTTTTTCATAAATGCTATCTTCATAGGTCCTCTCACTTATCAACGCGATAATGAGGATCCATCTTCTCTTCCCCTTCTGTATCCAGACATGATCGAAGAGGATTCACCTTCGATTAATGTTGTTGAGTGCCAGGATGACGACTCCATCCTCACTTACCTTGGGGCGGATGACTCCTATATTCAACGCGCCTTACCATCTGAAACTCAAACCATGTGAATGAGTCGACTATAGAAATCAACATCCACATGAGGAGGATCTCACATTGTGAAGATCGGACAATCCCTTAACACATCGTAACAAGCCGCCTTTACTACCTTTCTCCGTACTCCGCAACCAAGCTTTCGCTTGTCCTACGCCGACATGCCAGAATTGATCCTACCATATCGCTGTCCATAACATCACCCTAAACCCCGATTCCAAACCAGTCAAACAAAATCGAGAAAATGCATCCACGCATCGCCTCTTGGTCAAAGAAGAGCTTCAACGACTTCTTTCTCGTTTCCTTCATCTTGCCTATTGACTATCCTCAATGGATTTCTAACATCGCACTGGCTCACTAAAGCGACGGGGACTTTTGATATGCACGGATTTTCGAGACCTTAACCTCGCTTGCCCCAAGGATGACTTCCTCCCAAGTATTGATCAACTTGTTGATCTCATCCGCGGGCCATGAAATGCTTTTTCTCATGGATGGTTTTTCGGGATACAATCAAATTTTGTAGCCCCGCCGATCAACATAAAACCGCTTTCATAACTCCTCGGGAAACCTTCGTTATCGTGTCATGCCATTTGGCCTTAAGAATGCTGGTGCTACCTATCGCGGCTATGACTTACATTTTTCATGACATTATGCACACTATCCTCGAGGATTATGTCGATGATCTTCTTGGCAAATCTAAACATCGCAGTTGAACATCTCGATGTTTTAACCATTATTTTCGATCGCCTCGTGCAATATTCATCCGCTTCAACCAAAGAAATGTGTCTTTGGTGTTCTTGAAAACTTCTTGGCTTTATCATCTCTTTGCGTGGCATCGAGGTCGATCCATCTAAAGTCAAAGCTATCCTAGAAATGCCCCCACCCAAAACCTCAAACAATCGCGTAGTTTGCAGGTAAACTTCAATCCATCCGCGTTTCATCTCCCAACTCGGATCGATGTCACCCTTTCCATCACCTTCTTAAAAAGAACATTGCCTTTCAATGGAGTGAAGAGTGTCACCAAGCCTTTCAAGCTCTCAAATCCTATCTCTCGCAACCACCCGTGCTTATTCCACCTCGTGATGATCGTCCTTTCTACCTTTACCTTTCTCGCCACCGACCATGCTATAGAGCTATGCTCGCACATCGAGACTCGCACGCCGAGAACAAGCCGTTTATTATATAAGTCGACTCTCGTGGATTACGAGACTAGGTATACACATGTAGAAAAATTGTGCCTAGCCCTATCATTCGTAGCCACCAAACTCCGACATTACCTCCCGAATCACAAAACTTTGTCATCATCACCAACACGGACCCCATTCATTATATGTATGCCAAACCACATCTAAACCAACGCATCGCCCGATGGCTTATGCTCCTCGCCGACCTCGACCTTGAGTTTGTACAATAGAAGTCAATCAAAGGACAAACTATTGCAGACCAACTCATGGAGGCCCCTTTACCTGGGGAACAATTCACCAATTTTAATTTCCCTGACGAACTCATCGCCACTCTTTCACTCAGGGAAGAGTCGTATCAAATGACCCTCTTCTTCGATGGATCTAAATGCCAGCGCATGGCGGAGGAGCCGGCGTTGTTCTCATCCTCTTGACGCTGAACCTATGCCTCTTTCATTCCGGCTTGATTTCCCCTGCACTAATAATACAGTGGAATACGAGGCCCTTGTTTTGGGTCTCCAGGTTGCGTTACACTTAGGTGTCAAATCTATTAATATTTTTGGCGACTCTCAATTGGTAGTCAATCAAGTTATGGGCATCTACCAATGTAAGAATGAGGAACTTCAAAAGTACAAACATTACGTGGATTCACTTTTGACCTCATTTACTCGTTATTCTATCCAGACCATTCCCCGCTCCACTAACAAATTTATGGATACTATGGCTTGCTTAGCCTCGCAAATTCCTGCCTCACCAACTGACTCTGACATATTCGTCTTGGTCCAACAACTTTTTGCCCCATCCTACTCAGCCCCGGTAGTTTGTATGATAAATAATGTGTCTACTAATTCGCAGGATACCTGGTACCACCAATTTCACGACTACCTTACAACCTCTGTTCTCCCACCTGACCTTACTAGTAACGGCAAACGTGCTTTTCTTAAAAGTGTTTCTCGTTATGTTGTCATGGGGGGACTCCTCTATAAACGTGGCTTTGATGGCATCCTCCTTCGATGTCTAACCGGCGCGGAGGTCACCTATACCATCCAACAAGTCCATGATGGGCATTTGTGGTGGACATTTTAGTGGCCTTGCCATGGCTAAACGAATCCTTCTTCTTCGCTAGGTTATTATTGGCCTACTTAATAACGATCGCTATGAATATGTTAAGCGTTGTGTTATGTGTCAACAACATGCCAACCTTCAACATACTCCTAGCCATCCGCTATAGGTCGCACGAGATCTTTGGCCTTTCTCACAATGGGGTTTAGACCTTATTGGTGAGATTCACCCGCCCTCTTCACAACGTCACCGTTGGATAATCACAGCAACCGAATATTACACAAAATGGGTGGAGGCCATTCCACTCATTTCAATCAAAAAGAAAAAATTGTCGAATTTGTTAACCATCACATTATCTCGTCGCTTTGGTATTCCTCATCGCCTAATAATGATAATGGTAAATCTTTTAAAAATAAGTTGTTACAAGACCTTTGTGACAACTTTGGTATCAAACTTAGTTTCTCATCGCCTTACTATCCGCAGGCCAATGGTCAGGCAATCTTCTAATAAAACCCTAACCAAAATCCTCATGAAAGTTGTCAATGAGTCCGGAAGAAACCGCATGATCACATTCCCTTTGCCCTTTGGGCTTATCGTACTAGCATTCGTACTCCACTAATGCCACACCATTTTTTTTCGTATATGGTACCGAGGTCTCTTGCCTCTCAAGTACAAATACCCTCCTCGTAATATCTCTTCAGATATTCTCACCAACGATGATTTCCGCCAAGAGCGGTTAGCCCAATTAGAGCTTCTTGACGAGCGTCGTCTTACGGCTCTTGATCACCTTCAAATCTACCAAAAACGCATCAAGCGTGCTTATGATAAACGGCTTCATGAGCGTATTTTTAAGGTTGGTGATCTTGTCCTCAAAGAGAATCAACATGTAACCAAACTAGAAAAGAGTAAACGTGGAAAATTTGCTCCTAATCGATTGGGCCTTACATTATCACTCACACTTATGGATCGTGCACTTATCGCTTAGCTTCGCTTAATGGTAAACCCGAGCCTCGAGCCCTTAATGCCTTGCATCTTCGACCATTCTACCGTTGAAATTAGTGTTATATCACCGCTTATCTACCTTACGCTCGTCCCTTCGAGCTCATTTACCACCGCATACACTTTGTTTCTTACATCTCAAAATCCAATCAAGCTCACATGGTTTGATTATCACCTCCCTTAAAAGATGCCTTCCTTTTAGTCTAGTCCATGACTTCAAAGTATCAAAATGACACATTCTTAATTACACACTTATGGGATTTTCTTGAGTCAAACTTCTTACAAAAACTAGATGCTTCATGCCCACTGACATCTAGACTCTAACTTATACAATAGACTCGCTCCTCAAGGACAGCTATATGCCAAACTATTGCTCTTATTATATATAGATCGCCTCCCGAAGGACAATTTATACATAAACACCGCATTCGCTACTATAAATAGATCGCTCCTCAAGGACAGCTATACACAGCTAGCCTTTATTAGAAGCTTCTCGCATTGATCAGCTTCGTGAAGACCTCAAGAACAACAAAATACATATCCCATGTAGACTTCCCGCATCGATCGCCTATATCCAAAAATAAAAATAAAAGCAAGATTTCAAAGCACTTTTGAGTCATGGACTTGTCTATTTAGGTTTGGTTTTTTTTGTCAGAATCATCATCTTATAATAAGTTCTCTGCACCCTCGCCCACATCAACCACCTCACCTCACCATTTGTCAAAGCACCAAAACTCAAGGGACGTGACGTATATCCGATATATTGTGATTATACCACTCTTTTCACCTATCGACTTCTCGCCTATGCAAGGTACCTAGGGATTCAAGCTCATCCTACATTAATATGTGGTTTGTTTAGCTCTTCTCAATTACGGGACACTCTTGCCTCTTTTGCTCGGCTCTAGGATTGTGTGTTGACCTTAATCAGGACACGATTCCCTACTACTTGGGTATGCTAACTTTCGCTTCACCCATACCTACACCAACAACATTACCCTACCAACACCAACAACATTACCCTACCAACATCAAATTTTTACTAACCAACAAAATTGCCTAACCACAACCAAATTGCCTGAATTCACCTCCCCGCTCCTAAGGGAGAACTACATCGGCCCGAGGCCCTCCTTGCTTTGTGCAATGGGCTATGTAGGCAAAGCACTTAGAGACATGGGGTCTCCCAAGGTTAGCTCGACCATCCCCTACCATACCCTATCATGTGTTGTAAATATAAATATTTTTGTGTATTTCTATTTGCCAACATTCATCTTTATCCTTTTTCAAAACAAACAAAAACAACATTCAAAACACAACCATTCTTATTATTATCATCACTCAAAAGAACATACATATTTAGTTTTATTTTAGATGTTAAACAAATACATCTTCTCTATCATCGACTCGCAGGTCGGCATCCTTATTTATTCTATATTCCTATAAAATCCACTTAGACCTCGCACCTCCTCCCGAATCGTGGTGATCGTGATCGCCGATGCCTCTCACCGGCCTCTCCATCCTCAAAGGTGCCACCGCCATTGGTTCCTCCCATTGATCCGCCAACATCTCCCGTAACATACGAATACGCCCTCTCGCGTGGAGGAATCTTGCCTCCAGCCTCTCCACTGTGAATCGTGAAGCCTCTAACATTCCCATTGTCTCATTCACCTGTTTGAAGTCAGCGAGCCAAATCTCGCAGACGATCTCTCCGCTGTAATCACAGCTATGTCGTGGCACTCACGTGCACCTCGCAGCTCGCTACCCACCATACTCTATAGCCTCCGCTGCTCCCGCATCCATAACCCTACGATCGGCGCTATCTCTTCTCGCCCTTCGGGAGGTGTAGGCCGGGAGGTGAGAATGCCGCTCGCATCGATCCTCATGTATGGTCTATATGTCATAGGAATATCCTGAACGAACCCAAATTGTCGCCGCACGCGATCTAGAGGAATCCTCTCGTACTCACCCGGCCTATGCCCTGCGATCCACCTCAATCGCTCTACACCCTCAACTCCTCGCCTATGTGCTCGTCACCATATAGTTCCCGTGACGGCCTCCAACAAATATCCGCAATCGTCACCATCTCCCATACCGTTCTATAATACTCGATGTCATCTATCACGGCTCGGGATCTCGCTTGTTCTGTCTCGACCCATCGTCTCAATCCCAACCTTGCACTCCTCGCCTCTCCCGACTCAATGGGTCGGCCTATTGACGACACACAAACAATATGCTCATAGGCCCAACAATGTAATAAGTACGAACAATCCAAAGTTGTCGTCCCGTGTTTTGTTTTCGCATGCATGCCCATAAACCCCTATATAACTCGCAGAGATGCATGGGTGCCCATGCGAATGTCACGCTCATTTCTATCATTTCCCAAATAACACTCATCAATGCTTTGGGAAATCTTCCACCTTCCGCCCTCGGCAATGCATAATACCCCACCGCTATCATTAATAGCACGGCCAACCTTGTTTCCTCAGGGTGTGTTGCATACATTGTACCATACGTAAATGATAAACTCGCCGTGTCAAATCTCGTGGCTGACCCAAATATCTGTTACGCGCTGCGCCGCCCCGCACGGGCAACGCCTGATACACTATTTTTCCTATCATTGGGAGTCTCAAAATACGGAACACATCTTCCAAAGTCACTATCATCTCCCCGCTGGTAGATAGAAGGTATTCTTTTCTAGATTCCATCTCTCAATCAACGCCTGCAACATAGCATGGTTACGCGATTCTTGAATAATAGCGGATTCCACTTAACCCCAACCGATTTATCAATGCCCATTCAGCTGGTGTTACATCCGCTCGGATTCGTGACAACAACGCTGGCACAGTATCATTCATCCTTAACCTTGCTTCTGCCTGCATACATCAAAACGACACATAATTATTCAAAAGAACAAATCTCTACGGGTTTTTTTCTCAAAATCTGGAAACCCTTACAGTAACCGATAGCGGTTATGCATAACCGATACCGGTTTGCTAACCGATACCAGTTACTTATAAACGATACCGGTCACTGTCAAAATATACCTACCCTGCTTCAAACATACACCTTCGATATTTATGAAGCCCGTTTACTCCTATTTCTACCTAAAAACATACAGGCCCACCCTGTTTACCTGCCCCGATAGCACTCATACCATCCCCAACCCTTGCCTATCACCTTTTTTTCTAATCTTTACCCACTTACACTTCTTTCATACTATTTACAAACACATGCAAGAATCAAATTACAACCAAACAATTTACCTCTCCGGATGCAGCAGCTTGGGGCGGAACATGTCTTCCCCCTCGTCCCTGCCTGCTGGATGCTTCTCCTCATTCAGCCATGTTCACCACCCTCTTCAAATATAACTTGTCTTTCTGCCTTTTGAATCTCAGCCCACGCTCACTTCACCTGTCTCTTTCCTCCTTATCACTCAAATTCTTTCATGCAATTACCTGTAGCAGTTGTCAAACAGTGTCGCATTCGCATATTTAACGTGTTTCATGACTCTAAAAATAAGAATGCTAAAAATAAGAACTTAAGTCACAACCCAAAGCCAGTTCTATTTTTAGGAAAACAATTCTTGCATAACCGATATCGGTTACATAACCGATACCGGTCATATAGCTACCGACATCGGTTACATAACCGATATCGGTCACGCCCAACCTGTTGCTTAAACCTAAGCCTTTTCTTCATTTTTTTGCAAATTTTTGTGGCGCCCGTCCCTTTTTCCTGCATGCACAACACCATTATCCATATTTTTCATTAAATCCACATCTCATTACAATTTCATCACCATCATCTATCTACATTACAAAAACAAACAAGCCATCAATAACCGATATCAAAAACCATCAATTTATACACCATTTGGATCCAACTTAACAGCTACATACATTCAATTTCACAAAACCAAAACATACAACATTTCATAATATAACATGTCAATTAAACTCATCATTTATATCTATATACATCCCATCAACAAAAGACATCAACATCATTAATATATAACACCATGTGAATCAAACTCATATCACAAACCATCGACAAAACATTTAACGCTTTTTACGCACAGCATGTGGGTCAAAACATCATATCTATATATATACAAAGTTTCAAATATACAATGTGCCCTGCATCGGGCCTCTGTGATCTCATAATACAACAAAAAGCGCACGCAGCCGCAATAATCGCACAATAATCTCGACTCGCTCGCAGCCGGTCTCTCATATCAAAAAAAATATACTCGCTCGCAGCAGCCAGATCAATCAGATAACCCTGTACTCGGCTCGCAGCCGGTATATACAATAAATGAATGAATGAATAAATAAATACATCATAGGCTAGGCACGCAGCCTCTATAAACAACCGGCTCGCAGACCGGTGCCCATATCCAATGAACAATACAAAATATGCAGGGACCCTCGCCTCTCTCCACCCCTCTCGCTCGCTCGCCTCGCTGGGTCCCCGTGGCCGCCTCTCTCTCCCGCTCGTGATGATGGACCCACCGGCCGTGGCCGCACCTCCCGAGATCTCTCGGCCCGAGAGGTCTCTCGCTCTATGTGCCGCATATGGCCTGATAATCAGCCCCTGCACTCATCAAGAATATCTCGATAGTACGGCCTCCGCTCTAGCCTCCATATAACGATCTCGAGCCACCGTAGGTGCTGGGGCTGGTCCCTCGACACCTACTACTACCAAGGCCCCTCGGCTGTGCGTGCCGTGGTGCTCGTGGCTGGTGCGCGTACTCTGGCATTGTGTGGTGCTGGCCGGGTGGCCGTGGTGGTGCTGTGCTGCTCGTGCCGTGGCTCGTGGCGTGCTCTGGGCCGTGGCCTGGCTGGTGGTGGTGGCCGTGCTGCCTCGTACTCGACTCGAGCTCAAGCTAGCTGCCTCGTAAACACCTATTCGTGCTCGTGCAGCAGCAGCAAGCTGCCCTCGTAATAATCGTATACTACCCCTCGAGCTGGTCCTCTCGCTCTAACAGCCGCTAAGTCTGGCTGTGCGGGCTGTGCTATCTCGCAGCTCTCTCCGCCCACCAAACCAAAATGCTGCCCGTATAACCAAAGATCATCTACAAGTGTCATCATCGCTGCCTCTCAAGAACCCAACTGGATCCACGGGCGTGGTGCAGTGCAAGTGGGGGCTCTACATCATCCCTCCAGACGAGGGAAGCGAGGGGGCTCATCCTGCGTCGTAGCCCCATCTCGCTCGCTGCACTCTCTGTGGGTATCCTCTCATACTCTCCCGCCTCCGTCCCGCTATCCGTAATGTGTACCGGATCCACCGCAATCGCCCTGCTCCTCCGTGAGGGTGATGACTCTCTATAGGTCTCCATACAATATCTCGCCGCTGCCAGCCCTCTAATAAATGCCGGTAATAAGTAACGCCCTCGCCTCGCAAGCATCGCCGTGGTCGACCCACGACCCCAACCACCTCTCAAAGCCGTATCTATAGATGACTCGTGGCCCCGGGCCGCCGAGGTAGCCCTATCGGGTCTAATGCATATGATATGCTCATATGCCCAACAATGTAGCAAAAACGTCGAACAGATCCCGAATCGCCTCATCCGGCGATAGCCCCACAGCCTCCTCGATATAATCGCACTGTATACGGGTGCCCAAGCATAACATGTATGCTCCTCCACCATCTCATGTAAGACCCCATCAAGTGCCCGTGGAAAGCGGCCTCCTCTCGAGTCCGGGAGGGCAAAGCAGTGTGATCCCGACACACACGCACGGCAAGCCGTGTCTCATGGCGATGGGGGCATGGTACATATCCCTCATACATGATGCTCGCGCCGTGATAGGTCAGCAGCGGCCGCATCCCCAAAACTCGTAGGATGCCTGTCCATGGCGCCTCTCGCCCACTCGAAAGATCGCTCTCCTCAATCGGCAATCAAGGATGCGATACACATCCTCCAATGTGATAGTCATCTCCTGGGCCATTGGGAGATGGAACACATTGGTCACCGGATCCCATCTCTCGATGAGGGCGACCATCAAACTATGATCCCCTATCGATCGCTTCGCATCGCTGACTCCGCCGAGTCCCACTCGCGCATGATACCCCAGCAGTGCATGGACACGTGTGGCCGCATCCGCTCAACAGCTGGGGGCATCCTCGTCCCGCATCGTCACCGCCGACGTGCCTCGCAAAACCAACCCACTACATTAGCCCTACTACTTTATCACAACATCTACTTTACCTCTCTATATCCCCTTTCTTTATCCACCTAACCACAACCCGACTCCATACCACACGTCTACGCCCATCTATCTTCCCCTAAAAACTTCTACGCTATCCCCCCCCTCTTCACACCCAAACAAACAACCCACACCATACCAAACGACCCAAACCATGCCCAAATACCTAACCACATCTAAAAACTTAAAACAACAACACAACCCAAACCATACTCAAACAACCAAACCACAAATACCCTAACCACATCTAAAACTTAAAACAACAACACAACCCAAACCATACTCAAACAACCTACACCATGCCCAAATACCCAAACCACATCCAAAAACTCAAAAACAAAATCACAACCCACACCAACAAATTGACATAAACCTAAGTCAGGACCGCACCTATACTGAAACACCCAAACAATACCACAACACCCCCACCCCAACCCAAACCATACCCAAATCACCACCAAAAACTCAAAAACAACAACATAACCTAAACCAACAAAAATAGCTAAAAATCACTAAGGACCGGTACCGGTCACCCATAACCGACCGCGGTCCCCTTCCCACCGACGCCGGTCCACGACGACCGACCGACACCGCCACCAAAAACCCGCCTTTTCCAAAAATTAGCAACCGATGCAATGCGGCCGCTTATGACGATCGACATCGGCCGTCAGAATTTCCGGAGCCGAACCTCGCGCGCCCACCCCCACTACATTTTTTTCCTATTTCTGCCAATTTACCCACCCAAATACCCTAAAAACCTACCCACCCTACCGCCTTGACCTATTTCACCATCTACCCTCTCCTTTTTCAAATCATTTCCATTTTTAATTATTTCCCAAAATGTACATTCCTACCCAAAATCCCAAATATAGCATAATGCAATAAAATACACACAATGAGGGGTTTCGAACCTACTGCATGACGACGACACACACGTCGTCGTGGAGGGATGGGTGGTGGTGGTCCAGTGGTCCAGCCCCTCCCGCTCCTCCCCGGTTGTGCCATGGCTCCAAACTGTCTCTCTCGGGGGTCCTCCACCAATCAACGGCCTCCTCCTCTCACTCGGGCCCACTAACAACTCACTCCTCCACTCCAAATAGTGCCACCTCACGCAACAAATGCTCCAATCTTAACTTCCACGCCGATAACCCAAATTGGTTTTCAAATTGCAAATGTGACAATGACAGCCGTATTTTTCTTTTTTATAGGTTTTTGACCTATAACCGATATCGGTTTTATTATGCCCTAAGGAACCGGAGATCGGCCCCTAACCGATATCGGTCATAGATAATCGACATCGGTTTTATCTCACCTCTACCCCAATTTCGCCCTTATTTACTAATAGCCCTTTTACCAACATCGCCTATATCCACCTTCGTTGACAACCCTTTGTTAACCTATTCGCCCGACCCAAGGCCGCAACCAACCTATTTGGCCCGACCCAAGGCCGCAACCAACCTATTCGGCCCGACCCAAGGCCGCAACCAACCTATTTGGCCCGACCCAAGGCCGCAACCAACCTATTTGGCCCGACCCAAGGCCGCAACCAACCATTTGGCCCGACCCAAGGCCGCACCCAAGGCCGACCCAAGGCCAACCAACCATTGGCCCGACCCAAGGCCTCCAACCCACCCATTGGCCCGACCCAAGGCCGCAACCCAACCATCGGCCCGACCCAAGGCCCAACCTAACCATTTGGCCCGACCCAAGGCCTCACCAACCATTTGGCCCGACCCAAGGCCTCAACAACCATTTGGCCCGACCCAAGCCCAACCCAACCCAACTCGCCCAACAGCCCACCCAAGGCCCCACCCTACCCAACCATCCGGCCCGACCCAAGGCCTCCCTAACCATTTGGCCCGACCCAAGGCCTCACCCAACCATTTGGCCCGACCCAAGGCCTCACCCCAACCATTTGGCCCGACCCAAGGCCGCAACCCAACAACTTGGCCCGACCCAAGGCCTCACTCATCACTTAGCCCGACCCAAGGCCGTACTCACTTAACTACTTACCCAACATCAACAACATACACTTTTATCCACCCATCATGTATTTTTTTTTGTTCAATCAAGCTCACACTGCTCGTGTTTTAGCATGATTAGGGTCCTCGACTTGATCTCGTCGACCAACTTTGCCTAAGACTAGACCGTGACGCTTATCTCAACCAAACCAACCATTCGTACCGCCGAACATGCCTAAACGTTCCTGTACCTTACCCGTTATATCCCCTGGAGCTACTTCCTATGCCTTGGATACCAGGATTATATCACCCTTGTTTGGATAAACTATCGACCTCTGCCTATGCATTGCTGGTTTGCTAGTCAAATCATGTACCCCGGTCGCACTATCGCATTTCAACGTGCGCTCCGCTTTTTCGACCTACCCCACCATCTCACCCTCATCTCAACACCATTTACCCTTTATCAACCCTATCCCTGATTTCACGCTACCTCAATCTGTGATAGATTTGAGGGGGATTACCTATACCCTTAACAGGAGTAACCACTTCTTATTATTGTCCGTGCAGCTTTACAAAACAAACTACACGACAATAAGGGGCTAATGTAGACACCAAATTTGTGTCTTACGACCCCTTGTGACCCGCATCGCATTTCGCAACCTAACCTCACCACCTAAACCTTACACAATTATTTATTAATTACCTTATAATTAATAAATCCACATCACCATACCTGCCACCTCATGTCGCCACCTCATCATGACCTAGTCTTAACCCTAAACTAACCTAATTAAGACCTATAACTTGGTCCAATTCCACACCTATGACTAATTACTCCTCATCCGCACCTAAAACCAACTTCATAATGACTTGACCAAGCCCGCTACCAATCCTCTAAGAAAAGGAGGGAAAGCCGGCTATTTTACCAAAAATAGCCCGCTTTGACCGACCGATACGGTTCCTACGACCGCCGCCGGCCGTGAATCGCCATCGTGCCTCGTAAATGACCACTTCCAACCAAAAACAAGGATCGGATTTTCATTTGATCGGGAGAAGGAGAAATCATCGAGAGAATCAGATTTTGCTTGGCCAAGCAGAGACAAGTGAAGAAACAGAAGAGTTTTGCAGAGAAGGACATCAAGCCCAAGATCGCAATCGCACAACCAGAGCCCCGTGACACTCACCGATCATCGTGAGGGAAGACATCTCATCTTCTCGATCGTGGACGTCCTATCTCGAGTTCTACCTTCATCACCACAGCTTCTTGACTCGCATTCTCATCAATAAAAAAGTAAGTAGAACTTATATGTCTCTTTGATAACATTTCTTAGACTTTTTGAATCACAGTAATCATAAGTTTATTCCTAGATCTACTACCAAATGACATACCGCACTTAACCTTCATCCATACACCCCGATATTGCCGTAAGGCCATTTTACCACACTCGAGTCTTCCCTATCCTCCCATCATTCCCCTCACCATCCCCAATCTTAATAACCCCACAATCACCTCGCAACCAACTTCTCTATCCGTAAGCACTTAGATTGCTGACCCTACCAAAGTATCGCTTATCCTCTACCGGCAGCGGTTATCTAACCGTGGTCGGTTACCCAAAGACCGACCGCGCTTGGCCACCGTGACTTATACCCCAAAACCTTTTGCTTGCCTATTTGCCACCTAACAACCCCAAATCCAGCCCGGTTTATCCCTATAACTCAACCTGAACATATCAACGACTCAGTAACCGAACAAACAACGTGACCCTTTATTATCGATAGTTTAGTTTCTATTGCTTTGAACGAGATACCTAAATCGTGATTTTGCAATAGCTTTCTATATTATCATTTGTGTTAAATCGTATTAAAAGGGGAACTCACCACCTTCAAAGGAAGTTTTTATATTTCCGGGCCTAAGGCAGATCCTCATTTATTGTCTAATTAAAATCTCGTGGTCTTGTATTCTTACTGCAGTAGTCCTTCCAAGACAAAAAGGAGTTCTTCGCAATGATCCGATCTTCTCTACGGTACGCGCACACCATCTCAACATTCAATGTATTCCTCCTAGCCCTAACCCTTATCTGCTTCTCAAAGGAATGATAGGATGAAAATCAACATTGGATTATTGTAGTTTTATTGTGGGCATGAAGGTGTTCTTATATGTCGTGCCACAAAAGATCCCTATCCATTACTGAAAAGGTTCTAAGTTAGCTCCTAGATTCATGGGTCCTTTTGAGATCTTGGAGTGTATTGTCCGTTTAGCCTACCATCTAGCGTTGCCACCTAGTTTGTCTCGCATACATGATGTGTTTCATGTTTGATTCTTAGGACATATGTTGCAGATCCTTCTCATGTGTTAGATTGGACATCATCAGAGGTGCAGGATCGAGGGCAGTGATGGTGGAGCCCGTTTGCATCCTATATTGTAGGACCCCAGGCCTTCGAGGCAGAGAGGTTGATCAAGTTCGGGTGTAGTGGGACAGATATGATGAGACTGCAGCTACATGGGAGGATGTTACTTTATTATGAGTTTAGTTTCCACATTTGTTCCAATGACTTCCAGGAGGAAGTCGAGTCTAAGGGGAGGGGATGCGCGTGCCACTTCCTTTGACACCTTTTGATATCGATCTTGATATTGTTGATTACATTATGGACATTATTATAATTTTGATTTAGTATGATGTTAGATGTTGGATCATGGATTATTGTTGATCTTGATTTAGTTATGATGCATGACGATTATTGAGACACTTCATATGTGGATGATGATATACTATTTGACATGGATATATTATGAATGTTGTTCGGTGCATGTGATTTTTTTGGATATTGTGATTACATCTAGAAAATGGACATTATATGATGATGATATAGCTGTTGATATAAATTATAAGTGATATTGTTGATTGCCTTGATGTTGTTGTGATTCATATATATAGATGATTCGTGATTATATTTATGTCATGTTGGATGTTCTGATATGGCCATGAGGCCGAAGGCGGTATTTGTGTTTTACAGGTTAAAATATCACAACAAACATCGGGGGATTGGAGATCAACCACATTGGAATTCTAGATGAATTCAACAAGGTCACCATGACAACATGTTTTGTGTGTGTGTGTGTGTGTTGTTTTTGTTAGGGATTCCCATGGGGGGATTATCTTTGAATGTGACCAAGGGGTTTTGTGTATTTTATTAATGTGGTTTCATTTTATTATTGTTACATGTGTTTATTTTTGTATGCATTTACCCCTTTCCTTGATCTTTTAATTGTGGAGTATTAATGTGAGTAGTCATATTGTTAAAATAAATAAATCTATCAAATTTTGGATATAAGAAAGTAATTATAAAAGTGCTTGGCTCTTGTATTAAATGTGGTAAGTGATGAGTAAGTATGTGTAAGAGTTGTGTAAGTGAGATTTGGGAGTATGAAACACTCCACCTCGTCGGAAATTCGAATTTGTCCTTTGAGGCTTGTGGGACAAGTAAAACTTGTCTCATACCTCTTAATTTTATTTACCAACCATACCTATGGTTGGAGGGTTGATTTTAGACCTTTTTAATGCATTTTGAGAAGACAAATTGTAAGTTTTAATTGCACTCTGTTGGTGCCATTTTTGAGCTTCGCACCACGTTTCCCTAAAATTTCAAATCTTTATCTACTCAAAAACATTTTATCCTTTGATTTTATGGTCTATAAATCTTCCTCCAGTTGAAATGCTTTAAAAATGTTCACAAACTTGTTGTTTTTCCCTAATTTGAAGGAATATTCCAAGTTTTCCCTTTTTTGTGCCCTAGTTTTTCCAATTTGCGGGTTGTGTCGTTTGTCCCTTTACCAAATCATGGAAAAATCAAAATTGATCAATTCATACTTGTTTGTATTTGAAAATCCAATCCCAATGTCGAAAGTGTTTGGAAATCATGTTTCAGTTGATTCAAAATTGAAAATCTACCATCCTTGGTGAAAAAATTGAATTCTAGAGCATCCCTGGAATTTTTTACATTTTTTGATAAATGACGGGCATATTTTAGCCATCAAATTATTACTGAGATATAAGAGGGTATGTGGTGGCTTCTAATTGGCTAAGGAAAGGCGGGGAGGTGTTGTAACTTTTCATTTTTCACCTTTTTCACCTTTTCATTTTTTGAGCTCAGGGAACAGCTTTTTTCCAAATTTGCCTACGTGGCATTTTTCGATTAGTGGTGGGGTTGGTTGGTTGTCGGATTCCTTGGAATTTTAGACTTTATTTTTCAAAAAATTTAAAAATTCAAACAATGGTATGAAACCCCATAGCCAATTTGGAGTGGACATGTGTCCTAAAGACCAAAGGGGGAGGAGCGGACTGATGGGGGACTTAGAGTTTTTTAGCTCTATTTTTCAAAAGTTTCAAAATCAGGTTTGACCCTACTCCAATCAGAGGAGGACACGTGGAAAAATAAATGCCGAGGAGACACGGATGGCGGAGGTTTTTGAGGTTTTTTTCTTTGGAAGCAAAAAAATATTAAAGTAAAATTTTGGAGCGCGGCCCCATGGCCAATCACAGGTGGACATGTGTCCAACAGAGTCAGAGGGAAGTGTGGGCTGCAGAAGGAAAAGGGAAAATTTTCCCTTTTGGTCAAAAAGACCTACGGTAAAATTTTGGAATGTGGCCCCATGGTGAATCAGCGACAAACACGTGGTGAAGGCAAAGTTGGTCTGGGTGGTTCGGGCAGAAGGAAAATTGAAAATTTTTGCTTAGAAAAAAAATGGGAGTTAAAATGAAATTTTGGGCCGAATCTCTACAACAAATCAGGAAAGGACACATGTCTAAAAAGGCAAAAGGCAGAAGAAGGGGCCGAAGGAAAATTTTATGACTTTTTGCCTTTGTTGTCTAAAAGGTGAAAAATGAAAAATGGCTCCACTCCAATCTAGGTGAGACACGTGTCACATTTTAAGGGTCAAAGGCGGGCAGAGTGGGTCGGTGGGCCGGCAGAGGCGGGGAGAGATTTTTTCCAATTTTCAAAGAAGGCTTAAAATAAAAATTTGGAGCATTGGCCTGCAATGAATCACAAGGAGACACATGGCAAGGGAGAAATCAGAGGTGTGGGCCCACGGGGAAAAAGGTCAAAATGCATGCATTGAAGTGTGATTTCAATGGGACCCACCAAATGCCACGTGTTAGCTCTAAAATTCAAAGGTGGAGGGGCAAAGAAAAAGGTCAAATATTTCCAAATTTTCAAAAGGTCATAAAGTAAATGTTTTAAAACTGGTCCCGATCCAATCATTTTTTGCCACGTGTCTGGCCTTATCCAAAAAATTAAAAAGGTAACTCAAGCTTATTTCTAAGTCCACATCTTCAATGTGGAGGGCCAAGATTTAAAGATGGATAAGATCAACGGTTGTTGTGCATCCATTTGTTTTGACCACCATGGGAGCTCCAAGAATCTTGAAATCATGATTTTTGCATCAAAATTCATCAAATGTATAGTGGTCTTGTGTCGTCTTGGTCTTCCAGGATCATTCACATAACTTTCATGGCTTAATTATTTGATTTGAGGTGATTTTGAAATAAATTTTTCCCCAATCCGTCAAAAATGTGAAATGAAAAAATCAAAGGTTGCAGAGGTAGTTTGAAAAGGTAAAAAGATGAAAATGATGAGTCAAATGTGTTTGCTTGCCTCAATGATGCAAAATGTTCCTGTAGGATGGATAATGATCCAAATATTTGTAATGATTTAATATTTTTAGAAACACCTGGCAAATCTCGTTGCAAATTTGTTAAATGTCATTTTAAGTGAATCATGAGGAATTGTTGTAATAGAATTGATCCCTTGGCATATTCTTTTCTTGGAAAAGAAGGATCAAATGTGGCAAGAGATATATAATGCATTTTTGGATAAATGCAAGGGATTGGAAAAAGTTGAAAAATCATGAGCAAATTATGAGAGAAAGCTCATCTTCTGAGAAACCCACCAAAGAACCAGGATAATTTCTTTTGTGTTGGATCTTCATGTATGTGAGTTGGTTATAAGTGTATAGCCATCACACAACTCTAAGATTATTCATGAAACTCTCCCCTGCTGATGAATCTAACAAGCTTTTGAGTTAATATGTGTTTTTCTGGGCAATATGGTGTCTGTTATCATTTTTAAATACCTGCAAATAGTTTTCATTGTTCTTGTTGCAATCTTGCATTGAAAGTCTTTAGAAATCACACAGGATCTCCATTTACGGTTTCGAGAAGTTTAGTGGCATTTGCAATCTCATATTTAGAAGAGCCTTCATCCGATAAGGAGATAAAAAATTTAAAATCACTTTACCTTCCTTTACTATAGATATTTCTTGTAAGCCTGGGGGCACCTTAGGCATGGTTTGATCAAGGATTTTTGTGTTTAATTGAGATCTTTACTTCAAGATTTTGTGGTGAGTTCTCAAAGATTGTGTGAAGAGTGCTACCGGGTTTTCATTTATGTCTCTTTCGGTTGAAAGAATGTCCCGATTATTTGAAGCATTTTATCCGATAGTTGTTTCAAGTAATGTAGAGATTGTCAAAGATCTAATATATCCCAGCTTTTGTCTCATCAAAACCCCACCAAAAATCATTCTAAACAACCCATTCTACCCATACTACCCTGCATCTTCATTGTGTGTCAACAAAAGGATATAATCCATTTACAAAAATCCACAAACAAAATTAGGATTATACAATGTCTTCAAGAACCCTTGCCTGCATTGAAAATATCTCCATAATCTAGGTGTGAAAACTTGTGAAAGTCGATTTGGAGTATTGATCATATTTTCCCAAGGTATTTTCATAATATTTTCATAAATTGAGGGATATCTTCATCTCCTTCACCATTTGGGGTTACAATACAAGTTCTTTTACCTTGGTTGAAAAGTCACAACATAAAATAGTGAGGGTCGAGATCAAATCCTTTCAAAGTGCTATCCATCTCTCCAAAACTGAGTGCCGCAAGAAGATCACCTCCTTGGCTAAAAATGACACACATCATGATCTATCTAACTTCAAGCTTCATGCCATATCTCTGATGCTTCTCGAATGAAATGGAGAACAAATTTGGGTACCAACTCTTTCTGGTGCCATTGCCAAGGAATTATTTGAATTTCTTGGTGTTTGTGGAGTGTGTGAAGAGTTTGAGCATTTGTGTATTCAAGTATTTGAGCTGCTACATTGTTAAAATATAATTCTATGCTTCATATCTTCAAGTTTTAAACAAGGGTTTACAGTTTTTTCTACCCTTTTTCCATTTCCTAGCAGTTCATACACTTTGGGTGCATTGTGATTGATTGATTTAAGAAGAGGAAGGTCTAATTTATAAATCCTTGCAAAGGTTTCAGTACTAGCAAACATTTGATAGATTATTTTAGTGCATTCTTGCACAACTAAGGTGAAATTCCTTAGTGGCGACTCCATGCTGATTTGATCTTGAAAATACCAGTTGTCTTACCTTTCTGTCATTTATAATTTGTTGCTCAAATCTGTAAAACTGGAAGGAAGAAGATCTCTCTTCATCAAGGACTCTGCTAAGAAGTTGTTTACAGATTCAAGAAACTCAGAGCTAGAGGGAAGAAAAGTGTGGAAAGTGGTTGGAGACATAGCTGTAAGAAAGGAGATCCCCATTGTTGAATTTGAAAGTGAGCAGCATGTTATTGAGGACTGCAATTCTTCTTCAAGTGGATCTGATTCAGATAATCCTATTGCTGATTTGATTTCCCCATTAGGTGAGGAACCTTCTTGTGCATTTGAAAGGCTTGCTCCTAAATCTGCTCCTGTATTTTCTAAATTTGCTAGAGATCATCAAGAAGGAGAGCCCTTAAGAGAGATTTTTTTGAATATTTCATTCCCATTCCCCAAATACCTCTCACTCCTCATCATTTTGTTTCTCCTCCAAGATCACCACCACAACATAACATGGCTCAGCCTAGACCTCCATTTTTTGTTAACACCTTTGGTCTTATAAAATTTAGAGGAATGGATGGTTACCCAAATGCTGTCCCACAAGATGTCAGAAATAGGTTGCCAAAATTCTAGGGCAACAATGCTATTATTGGTGATTAGCATCTCAAACTTTTTGATAATATTATGGAATATTTTGAGATAGAGTTTGAGGATGTATATGTCAAATTGTTTATTCATACAATAGAAGAGGATGCTAGGCATTGGTACAAGGCTCTCGCCCTGATAATTCTATTGACTCTTACACCTGAAATAAAGAATGCATTTAGGTTGCAATATGGTGACAAGAATGATCCTAGATTTCTTTTGTCTAAGTTTGAGAATATCAAGAAGAACCCTAATGAATCAATCCATGACTTCAACACAAAGTTTAACAAAACTTTGAGAAGGATGTCTGTTGGTTTGAGGCCTTGTGATGAATCTTGTTTAATCAAATATGCAGATGCATTTGATAAAAAGGCAGCCTATTACCTAAGAGACAATAACCCTACCAATCTAAGACAATATTTCACCATGGTACTTCAAATTGAAAATAATATCAAGGCTGTTGGAAAACCTCTCAAGGGAGATGGTGTAAAATTGATAAACCCTAAAAAACCTCAAGCTAGCAAAGGTGCTGATTTGGAAGAGGTTGTGAAAACTTTGGTAGGGGTTGTCAAAGAAATCTCATACAAGTTGGCAAGAGCTGAGAAGGGAATTGGGCAGACTTCACAAGGTCAGCCAAGAGCACAAAACCATGATATATTTTCCAATCATCCTAGAGGTGATCAAAGGGAAGATGATAGAGGGAAAGGACCTATGGGTTTGTAAATAGACATCCTCAAGCATGTGAAGGAAGAGTGTTACTTGATCCCTTAACTACTAGGGTTGTTGTTGTTGAAGAGGTTACTGATATTGATTGGTGTGATAGGTTTTTTCTGCCCCATCCTCCATGTGAAGTAAACTAGCAGGAAGGTGAAGTTAACAATGATGATGGTACTGATGATGATATTTTCATGATGGCCTATTCTTCAAGCTCACAAGGAGGAGCAACATCTACTAAAGTAATAAGTGCTAGGACAGCTGCAAATTTTTGGGATTACATCAAACGGGTACAAATATTTCTTCCCCCTCATGCTCTTGAAGTTTTTGTAGTGCAAGCTTTTGAAATTCCTAAAAATGACTTTGAATACTTAAGAGCTTTGATGATTAAGAATTATGATGGTCAGATCACTTTGGAGGAAGATAGACAATTGTTGATGAATCTTGTTGTAGCTCAAGAGAAAGAATATACCACTAGAAGAAAAGCTTTTAAAGGAAGTGGGCCTTAAGCCAAATCTAAAACACCCTTGCTCATAAGCATTCCAAAAGAATATCCTAGGAAAGAAACACTTGCTAAGAGCTCTACTGTCCCAAGCAAAATTACAGCCCTCTCATGCCCAAGCTGCCAAGAATCCTTGCCATCTAATGAATCTTCTTGTCTCCTTCTAATGTTGTTTTGCCAAAGAGTGTCCCCTATGACATAGCCCAAGTATTGAGCCAAATAAAAGTGAGTGTTCCAATCATTGAGTTGTTTAAAATTCCCAAGAGAGCATTTGAGTACTGGGATCAAGGAAGAGAAGTTTACTCAGCACAAATGTAAATGTTATTGAAACTCCACCTCGATCATTGTTGATCTTGAAACACCACTAGTAGTAGAAGATCTTGGAGAGAAACCTGATGTATATTTGGGAACATCCTTAGTTGACTCCCAATTGAATGTTGATCCATTCTTTACAACTTTTCTCATAAAAGATAGGCTACGTCACAATCAGATGTTTGATTCTAGTGCATCATTTAATGTCATGCCTCTAGAAGTCATGAATGAGTTGGATATCAAAGTGACAACTACCTTTGGGAAGTGTACTGCCATGGATTCAAGGGAAGTTCCAGTGGTTGGTTGTGTGAAGAGTTTGATAGTGTAACTTACACCTCTATCCAGTAAGAATTTGAAACTTGATGTTGTAATTGTTGATTGCCTTGCCAAATGGGGTATGATTTTGTTAAGAAAATGGGCTGCAAATGTTGGTGGCAGCATTCAAATGGACATGTCTTTTTCCACCATTCCAATTAAGGGCAGCCTAGTCAAGCTTTATGGTGAGAAGAATATGTTGCACCTAATTGAAGATCCCAAAAATGCTTCCTATGAAGTGTTATTTTCTAATGTAGATGCTGAAAATTTCATTGGTTTTGCTGATGGAAAAGAAAATAAGATGGACAAATCAAAGTGCCTTGATATGGTAGGTTCTCCATGGACATTGCTATTTGATGGAGCTTGCTCCAAATTTGGGAATGGTGCTGGTATAGTTCTACTTTCTCCTAGTTTGGAAGAGTTTGATTTTTCCTTCAAACTTAATTTTGAATGCACTAACAACATTGCTGAGTATGAGGAATTGTTGTTGGGGTTAAGAATTACATGGAAGTATGGAGTGAAAGATATTGTTGCAAAAGGAGATTCAGAGCTAGTTATACAACAAATAAGAAAATTGTATGCTACAAAAATCAGCGTATTAAACAAAGATAAGCATGAAGTTTGGGATTTAATTGAAATGTTTTATTCCTTTAACATTGTGTATCATGTTAGAGGTCTCAATGCTACTTGCTGACAAGTTGGCACAAAGTGTTGGGTTCTAGATTTAGAAATTGCACCATTTCACCTTACCGTGAATGCACCATTAAAGTGCTAACTAGGCCAGCTTGTCCTTGATAATGTGAAACATTGGCAAGTTTTTAATGATGATTCTCAAGTGCTAAGGTTATTTCAAAACCAAGGTGAGTTTGCAAATTAGAATATTGACTAAGAACTAATGGTATGAATGACTAAAGAAAGAGAAAATTTGTTTGAGAAAGACATCATCCAATGAAACAAAACACCATTCTTAGAGGTCTTGTTGCACTTGAGTCAAATTTTAACAATGCTGATATGAATCATAAATAGAAAAATGTCTGCCTCAAGGGATGTGGAAGAGCATAACTTGGGCACTAATTGTAAAACAAGGAAGATTTGGTTGGGAAGCAATTTAAGTAAGGAGGAAAACAGATCCTATGCCCAACTCTTGAAAAAATATCAAGACTACCTTTCTTGGTCCTATTCCGAGCTAAAAGCATATAGAGAAGACTTGTTTCAACATGAGTTCCCACTTGAGGCAAATAATAAGCCATTCAAACAAAGGAAAAGGCCAATTAATCCACTTCTCTCCATGAAAATGCAAGAGGAGTTAAAGAAATTGAGAGATGGGGGTATTATTCATCCCACTATATATTCATCTTGGGTTGCAAACCTTGTGCCATTCAGAAAGAAGAACAAAGACATCAGACTTTGTGTGGATTTTAGGAATATAAACAAAGCATCCATGAAGGACAACTATCCCTTTCCAAATATGGAAAATATGTTGTAGCTTGTGATGTTCTCGAAAGTTACTTTCTACATTGGATGGTTTCTCCAGATATAATCAAGTGGTTGTCAAAGAATTAGAAAGACTTAAGACAACATTCACTACTCCTTGGGGAACATATGTTTTTGTTAGTATGCCCTTTGGTTTGATGAATTTTGGTGCCACTTTTCAAAGAGCAATGGATGTTTCTTTTTCCGGTTCTATTAATGAGTTCATTGCAGTTTACCAAGATGATGTGACTATTTTTTCAAGGCGAGAGAGGTGATCATTTGCAGCACTTAGAGAAGATGTTGATCAGATGTAGGGAGTATGAAATTTCCTTAATCCAAAGAAGTGTCATTTGGCATGTAAAAGTTCAAGCTGCTGGGAAATATTGTTTCTAAATATGGTGTTATGATAGACCCCGAGAGAATGGAAGCAATCAACAAAGTACTATCCCAAGAACCAAGAAATGCATCCAATATTTCTTTGGTCAAATTAATTTTATTAGAAGTTTTGTTTCCAAATTTGTTGAGTTGACTCTTCCAATCACAAGCATGCTAAAGAAGGACCAAGTTATCAGGTGGGAGGAGGCAACCATTTAAGCTTTAGAAGGAATTAAGGATGCACTTAAACATACACTGCTTTAGCAGCCCCAAACTAAAAGAAGCTTTTCCAAATCTTTTCCTTTTCCTCTGAGTATACCATTGCTTCTATTTTTCTACAAAAGGATGAGAATGGGGCTAAGAGGCCTATTTCCTTCTTTAGTAAGGATTTACAAGCAGCTGAGCTAAAGTATACAATCATGGAGAAACAAGCATTTTCCTTAGTAAAAGCAACAAAAGTTTTCAGGCCTTATATATTGAGTTCAAAATTTGTTGCTTATGTTCCCCACACCATGGTGAAAGACATCTTATCAGAGATGGAGATCTCAATAAAAAGATGTAGATGGGTGAAAAAACTACAGGAGTATGATATGGACATCTAAACCACAAAGTTGGTAAAAGGTTTGGGTCTTGCTAAGTTCATGGTGAGAGCAACCTCCGATTGTAGAAGTGAATGAAGTCAAGAAGAAAGGGCAGATGTTTTGGGAAATTGGTAAGTTTTGAATGGTAAAAGGATATAATCTCTTACCTCGTACACCTTTGTTGTCCCGATCATTTAAATAAAAATCATAAAAGATCCCTCAAGTTGGCTTCTCAAAATATATCATCACGCACCTTGAGCTGGCTTGGAAGAACCCGAAAGTGTCCTCTTGAAATACATAACTGAAGATGAAGCTCCCAAGATAGTTGTTGATTTCCATGGGGGAGTTTGTGGAGGAAACTTTTCTAGAAGAGTAATAACACATAAGATTTTGAGAGTTGGTTATTGGTGGCCTACTCTCTTCAAAGATGCAACCACCTAGTTAGAAAATGTGATAGTTGCCGACATTTCTGGAAGACCTGAAAGCTTCATGTTCCCTTCCTTTATAGCATGTATCAATGAAGCTCCTTTCAAGCAATGGGGGTGGACTTCATTGGTGAGATTTTAGATCCTTCTAGTGCTGGCCATAAGTGGATCCTCAGTAGCCACCGTTTTTTTTTTACAAAGTGGGTAGAGGAAATCCCCACCAAGAAAGAAACACACCAAATAGTTATGGAATTTTTGTTGAATCAAATAATATGCAGATTTGGAGTCCCAATCAAGATCAGTAGTTGATAATGCCATGTGCTTTAGAGCCAAACCTTTAATGGCAATGTGTAATGAATATGTAATCAATCAATTATTCTTCAAACTCAGTAACACCCAAGGGAATGGACAAGCTGAGTCCATCAAATAAGAATTTGTTGAAGATCATTAGAATAACCTTGGAGCAAAACAAGAAGAAATGGGGTGAATAATTGAAATTTTTAGTTTGGGATGATAGGATAACTCCTAAAAGAGATATCTTGGTAAAGGCCCATTTGAATTGGTGTATGGAACTCAGCTTTACTACCCTTGCACTGTAATTATCTTCATTTTAGTTTGCCAAACAGTTGGAAGATCAAGAGCTTGGCCCATATGAATCAAGGATCAATCAGATTATTAAGCTTGATGAGGAGAGAAGAGCATCCCATCAAAGGCATGTCGATTTAGGGAAAAATTGAAGAAATTGTTTTACAAGAAGGTCACTCCAGAGCCTTCAATGTTGGAGATAGTTTTGTTGTGGGATAGTAGGCATGAAGAAAAGGGCAAGCATGGAAAATTTGATGCATTATGGATGGACCCTTATGCCATTGATATCGAATTGGTGAGCATACCTTTTTTTTCAAAGATTTAGTTGGGGAATTGTTGGAATTGTCTCTGTTAATGGCAAGCATCTGAAGCATTTCTTGGATTAAACCCCAAATTTTAAGTATGCATAGCTTCAGCATACGAGTGTACAGTGTTTGGTTTTTCACTCTATTTTTGGTGTTTTATTGGTTTGTGGTTTGCCTTGTTGTGTGGTAGCCATTTTTGTTGAGATCTTAGCTGGTTTTTGGTGATTTTAGCTCTTAACTCCTTTTCCCAATGGATATTTTGTCACATGTTCTATGATTTTTCCTTGTGGCACTCATTGGGAGTGCCCATCCCCAAGCAAGAGCCGATGTTGGTGCCATTTTTGACCTTATACCTTGTTGCCCTAATTTTTCAAATCTATATGTGCTCAAAAAAATTTACCCTTTGAATTGATGGTCTAAAATTCTTCCCCTCCATTTGAATGCTTTAAAATGCTCACAAACTTGTTGTTTTCCCTAATTTGAAAGAATAATCCAAGTTTGCCCTTTTTTGTGCCCTAGTTTTTCCAATTTTGTGGGCTATGTCATTTTTCCCTTTGCTAGATCATGGAAAAATTGAAATTGATCAAATCATACTTGTTTGTAATTGAAAATCCTATCCCAAGGTCGAAAATGTTTAGAAATCATGCTTTAATTGATTCAAAATCAAAAATCTACCATCCTTGGTGAAAAAATTGAATTCTAGGGCATCCTTGGAATTTTTACGTTTTGACGGTCAGACGGGTGTCATTTTCCCATCAAATTCATCCTCAGAAGGTATTGGCAATGTGGTAGGTTTTCATTGGTTGAGGCGCAGTAGGGAAGTGTTGTAACTTTTCACTTTTCACCTTTTTGACAAATGGGGCATTTTTGGGCCAGGGACCCGTTTTTTCCAAATTTTCCTACGTGGCATGTTTTGATTGGCAGGCGGGATGGTGGGTGGTCGGATTCCCTTAAGGTTTTTAGACCTTATTTTGAAAAAAAATTAAAGTCAAAAATTGGTCCGAAGCCCCGCAACCAATCTGGAGTGGACATGTGTCCTAAAACCAAAAAGGGAGGAGCAGGCCGAGGGGGGACTTAGAGTTTTTTAGCTCTAATTCTCTAAAGTTTCAAAATAAGTTTTAGCCCTACTCCAATCAAAGGAGGACACATGGTCACATCGGCAGGCGCAGAGCGGGTCGGCGGGCCGATGGAGGTAAAAGGGAATTTTTTCCCTTTTCGCAAAAGAGGTCAGAATGAAAATTTTTAGCGTGCCCCCGCAAATGAATCACAGGTGGACACATGTCCAACAGTGTCAGAGGGAAGTGCGGGCCACAGAGGGAAATGGGGAATTTTTCCTTTTTTGGCAAAAGGAGTTAAAATCAAAATTTGAAGTGTTGGCCCGACTAGCGAATCATCGAGCGACACGTGGCAGAGGACAAGGTGGGTTGACGGCTGGTGGAGGTGAAGGGGGTTTTTTCCCTTTTTCACAAAAGGGCTTAGAATCAAAATTTGGAGCACTGGCCCACAACGAATCACAAGGAGACACGTGGTGAGGGAGAAATCGGAGGTGCGGGCCCACGGGGCAAAAAGTGAAATTTTATAATTTTCCAAAAAGGTCAAAATGCGTAGAATTGAAGCGCAATTTCAATGGGACCCACCATATGCCACATGTCAACTCCAAAATTCAAAGGTGGAGGGGCGGAGAAAAAGTCAAATTTTTCCATTTTTTCAAAAATGTCAAAAAGTCAAAAAGTAATCCCGAATTGATTTCCAATCATTTTTGCCACGTGTCTAGCCTTATCCAAAAATTTAAAAAGGTAACTCAAAGCTTATTTCTAAGTCTCAGTATCTTCCATGTGGAGGGCCAATATTAAAAGATGGATAAGATTGTGATTTGTTGTACATCCATTTGTTTTGACTACCATGGGAGCTCCAGGAAGCTTAGAATCATGATTTTTGCATCAAAATCCATTAAATTTATAGTGATTTTGTGTCCTTTTGGCCTTCTAGGATCATTGGCATCACTTTCATGGCTTAATTTTTGACTTGAGATGTTTTTGAAGTAATGTTTTACCCAAACTCGAGCAAAAATGTGAAATAACAAAATCAAAAGTGGCAGAGGTAATTTGAAAAGGTAGAAAGGTGAAAATGTTGATTAAAAGGTTTTTGCATGCCCGAATGATGAAAAACGTGCCTCGGTGAAGGGTAATCATCTAGATATTTATAATGATTTAATCTTTTTGGGCACACTTGGCAACCCGCGAGTGTTTTTCTGCTTTTATGTCATTTTCATTGAATCGTGAAGAATTGTTGTAACAAAATTGATCCCATGACATATTCTTTGCTTGGGAAAGAAGGCTCCAAGATGGAAAGAGATATATAATGCATTTTGGAGAAATTGTAAAGGGGTTGGGAGTTGAAAATCACGAGAAAATTCTGAGAGAAAGCTCATTTTTCTGAGAAACCCACCAAAGAACCAGAATAATTTCTTTTGTTTGGATCTTCATGTATGTGAGTTGGTTACAAGTGTACAACCATCACACAGCTTTGAGATTGTTCATGAAACTCTTCCTTGCTGATGAATCTAACAAGCTTTTGAGTTAATCTATGTTTTCCTAGGAAATATGATGTCTATTATCATTTCTAAGTTCTTACAAATAGTTTTCATTGTTCTTGTTGCAATCTTGCATTGAAAGTATTTATAAATCACATAGAATATCCATTTCTTATTGATAGTTTAGTGGCATTTGCAATCTCATGTTCAAAAGAGCCTTCATCTGATAAAGAGATAAACAAATTTAAAATCACTTTACCTTCCTTGATTGCAGAGATTTCTTGTAAGCCTTTGGGGTACCTTAGGCATGGTTTGATCATGGATTTTTGTGTTTAATTGAGTTCTTTAATTCAATATTTTGTGGTGAATTCTCAAATATTGTGTGAAGAGTGCTGCCTGGGCTTCCATTTATGCCTCTTCTAGTTGAAAGAATGTCCTGATTATTTGAAGCATTTTATCTAATAGTTGTTTCAAGTATTGTAGAGGTTGTCAAAGATTTGATATATCCTAGTTTTTCTCATCAATACCCCACCAAAAGAACATTCTAAACAACCCATACTAACCCTACATTGCATTATGTGTCAACAAAAGGATCTAACCCATATACAAAAATGCACAACACAAATCAAGATTATACAATGTATTCAGTAACCCTTGTCTTGCATTGAAAATATCTCCATGATCTCGGGGAGTGACAACTTGTGAAAGTTAGATTTGGAGTGTCGATCATATTTTCCCAAGGCCTTTTTTTCATACTGTTTGCATAAATTGTGGGATATATTCATCTCCTTCACCATTTAGGGGTTACAATATAGGTTCTCTTACCTTGGTTGAAAGGCACAACCTAAAATAGTGAGGATTAGATCAAAATCCTTTCAAAGTGTTATCCATTTCTCCACAAATTGAGTGCCGCTAGATCATATCCCGGCTACAAAATGACACACATCATGATCTATCCGACTTCAAGCTTCATGCCATATCTTTGATGCCGCTTAGACCGAAAAGGTTAAAAATTTGGGTACCAACATGTGCAAGCTTAAATGATTCAAAATGCTCCTAGCTTTGAGCCTTTAATAAGCCCACATGAAATAGATAACTAGGAGAGGCTAGAAGCTCTTATAAAGGAAAATTTGATGTTATTTTGTGCCGAGGATTTCTGTGTAATAAACCAAGTTACAAATGATTTAAGTAGACCTCATGCCCATGTTGTAGACAACACAATATACAAGAAGAGAATTTTCAAGCCTGAGGCACAGGTCATAACTATAGCAACAAAAAAATACCCTCAAAAGAAAAAGGAAACAACTAAGAAACCTAGTAGTAAAAGTGCTCAAGTGCTACACCTGAGGCTCCACACAAAGCTCCTTCTGGAAGTGTCACACACCCCTCCTTTGGTAGGTCAATCCTCTGTGTTAGCTAAGGTTCATGTCTCTGTATTTGAGAAACCAAGAAAAGATGTTGTTGTTCCTCAAATGCACAAGTCAATAGGTTTTCCATTCAACATTGTGGACTAGATGAAGAATAAAAATATAAATGTTATAATGTGGGATTCCCTAACCATTCCATCCCAACACAACTTGTTGCATGAAGCTCTAGCCCAACTCCCATGCACCGATTTGACCGCCTAAAAGCCACGTGCTTCTATTAACATCTGCCAAGAAGAGGAGAAGAAAGTAAGTAAAATTGTTAAAACTCCACCCTTCTATATGTCTTTGATCATAGAAAACATATTTTCCATAACCTGTATGATTGACTCATTGTGAGTACTTCTATCATGCCTAAGAAAATTGCTGATGTATTAGGTCTTAAGTATAGCCCCCTAACAAAAGGTTTCCTACAAGATGATCGCTTGACTGTCACTACTTTGGGAATCATCAAGTATCTCGAGTTAATCCTTCAAACATGTCCAGTCTAAAAATTAATCAAGACATGTAAATCATTGATCTTCCCCCTTTGTTTAGCTTATTCCTATCAAGAGATTTTACTACTAAAATTGATGGTTAATTGTCTTTGATTGGACCCATATGTTACTCAAGACAAGGTATGGTATCTAGTTTACCATACAAGCTAAGCCAATATTTTCCTATCATGTAGAGTCATATATCCAATCCCATTTCAAAGCCAACTATTTAATCCAAGAAGAACAAACTTCAGTTTCTGAAGAGCATCCTCTTCCACCTTCTATTCCTGATCTACTACTTGATGAATGGGTGGAGAGGTACCATAAATTTGACCCATATACCTTTGAAGAGTTGGAAGCTTATAAAACTAGGATTGGTACTTACTACATCCTCAAAGAAGAAGTCTGTGGCGCCACACGTGCTCAAGAAGAAATGAAGAGAACCTTGGTCTATGAAGTTATAATTTGATGGATCTGAAGTAGAAATGGTGTGATAGAAGGATTTGTTCTCATTTCCCCTAAGGATAATAAATTATTCTTCATGCATAAGTTACAGATTTACATGTTCTAACAATATATCAAAATATGAGGTGCTAGTGCATGGTCTTCTTATTACTAAAAAGAAGAATACTAAGGTGTTGCAGATATTTGGGGATATAGAATTGGTTATCCACCAAGTCACCAACAAGTCCATGAAAATAATAATCTTCTCAAATATTATAAACAATGAGTTTGGGACCTCCTTGATAGATTTGATGCTCTAAACATGCAGGTGGTGCCACGTAAAATGAATAAGGAATCTGACTAGATGGTTGCGCTTGGTTCAAAATTCTCTCATGTTGAGGAATTTTTCAAAGGAAACAATCAACACATTAAGATGGTGATCAAACCATCCATTCTAGATAACAACACCAGTTGGAAAGTGTTTGATAGTGACACATAGATCACCCAGTTCATCAAGAATGAAGTTGAGTTCTCATCGAGTATGCAACTTGATTTGCATGACAACTATGCTGACCAAGTAATAAAGATGAAGAAAAAAAAGTTACCTAAAGGGATGGTCACCTTAGAGAAAATGTTTAGCCCTGATGATGAGTTTAAGGGTGAATAAAAGTATATGCATGCTACATAAGAACACTGCTCCCTAGTCACTATTCCGCACATAAAGGAGTTACTACTTAATAAAAATTGTGTGCATGATAAAAAATAGGCCTTCATCTTTCTCTATCAAAGATACAATGATATCTTCTCATGGGAGTATGAATACCTCAAAGGTTTTGATCCAAGTGTTTCTCAACACTCCATTAACCTTGATCCTGGTATTAATCCCGTCAGACAAAAGCAACGACTAGTCAATCCAAAGATAGATCCCCTCATGAGGAAGGAATTATCCAAACTCATGAAGTGAAGATTATTTTTCCCATCATGTAATCTACCTAGGTCGTGAATATAGTTCGGTGAGCAAGAAGAATAGTGAAATCAGACTCTATGTTGATTTCAGATATTTGAACAAGGTATCTCTAAAGGATCATTATCCTTTTCCTTTAATGAAGAAAATTTTACAGACTGTGGTTGGATCACAAATATTCTCAATGTTGGATGGGTATTTAGGTTTCAATCATGTTGTCCACTCAAAATTCCCGCTCCGATAAGAGTGAAAATTTCAAAATTTTGAGTTTAAGTGTTTTCCTCCTCGAAAATGCCTAAGTCGTGAAATTGAAAAAAATCGTGTTTTGGGTCATTTTGTGTGATTTTCAGCTCTGCTCGGAACTTTTGTCCCATCCGTCCCAAGTACGAAAATGCACTCGCTCCCGATCGGCCGAAATCCTGAGTCTGTCCCATTTTCAAAGCCGCTGGAGAGTTTTGTCCCAAGTGTCCCAAAACTTATTTTGCATGTTATTCCAATTTGGCCGAATCATCCTTCCCGCATACTTCACACTTTCCCCGTCCCAAATGTCCCAAAGTTAAAAGTGCGAGCTTTCCCATTTTTGGCAGATTTGCCCGAACCGCGTCCTTCGCGCAATTTTGTCCCAACCGCCCCATTTGAAAAAGTGCGAGCTTTCCCAATTTCTAATTTGGCTGAGTTAGAGTCGCGACTTCAAACTTTTGTCCCGAATGTCCCAAGTCCAAACGAGCCCGTTGTTCCAATTTCACCAGAAACATCCGAATCGCGTACTTCACACATTTTTGTCCCATTTGTCCCAAATGCATTTCAGGCGCCCTCTCCCTATTTCGCCCGAACGGCCGAGCTGCGTGTTTCGCGCATTCGCATCTCACATGTCCCAAGCGTACCTAGTGTCATTCACACTTAGTTTTTCCCGCTCACTCCGAGTATGATGCTTTTCAAATTGGTGGTTGTGTATTCAATGCGCATTAAAGTCATTTCTCTCTCCAAACGGCTATATAACGAGCATTCCCCTTTGCATTTTCGCATTGCTTCCATGCTATCTTTTGCTCGAACCCTGTCATTTGAAAACCTACGCGATCCCCCCCTCCATTTGCAAATTCCTTCCAGAAGTCTAGGTTGCAGCTCCGAGACTATCACTATGAAGATCAAGTTCCAGGGACAGGAGCAAATTTCTCCGCTTGAATCTGCCGTTAGCAATATAGGGGACAGCGAAGCTCGTCATCTCGACTTCGGCGATTTTTGGGCAAGAATGACAGATGCAAACCCTACACCAATGGCACAGATGATTAATGATAGTGGTTTAGCTTTTACCGGAGGATTCCCAATCTCAGTACAGTGTGCTGATACAGTGCTTTCATGTGGAGCTCACTTCGACCCCGATTCGAGCGAATTGACAAATGTACATGGGGAACTCATTGCCAAGCTGGACACTACCGCCATTGGCGCTGCTCTGAGGATTCCGGAGATGGACAATGCTATAGTCGTCTCCCGGGATCAAGCACAGGCTATGTTCGACCAAGACAGTGACAAATACAAGGCGCGAGTGGTGAAGTCTTGGTTGAAGAACCCTAAGAAAGGTGCTTCTCGCCTAACCAAAACCCTCTTCCGAGTAGATTTCAACGAAGAACTGTCAGACTTCATAATCCTGCTGGCTCGGGTTATGGGTTTGCCCTCCACCAATGAGTTTCATTTCTGGATGTGCCCGCTCATCCGCATGGTGTGCGAGGGAACACAAAATATCAACTGGGCAGAGATCATCAGTATGAATTTGGCTGAGCAGCTATCCAACGTCCAGAAACAAAGAAGTTCTATATGACTTCATATCTGATGTATACCCTAGCAGCATCCAGGCAGTGGTTTGGTTTCTCCTATATAGATGCACACAAAGATGATCCAGTGTATGCCTATTGCCCGCAGTTCACCTTGGAGACCAGCAATTGGAATTTGAAGGGTCAACGATGCTTTCACCATGTACGTGGTCGATTGCTCAAGGTGATATTGCGTTAAGGTTTTTGAGATGAAGCCATGAACCGATATCGCAGATATGGAGCCTATTTCATTCAATTCAGAAATTTTCCTATATCAAAGCTTCTTTTGTATGAAAACACTCCTCTACGGCTCCCCATGTTCTCAGTAATGATAAAATGGCTTTGATTGAAATATGCAGCAACTAGACAAGTTTGCATGAGAACTACAGAGACAAGAAGATTTCTAGCTTGCACTTTCCCATCTCTAGGAAACTACACATGCAAAACAGCTCTGGATGCTCGTAACATAGAAAGAGCCCTGGTCCCTATCATCGCTCATTTCTTCAAGCCAAGAACTGTTTTGACTTGAAGAAGTTCATTAAATGAGAACATCAAAATAGTCTATCATCACATGTAAGGGCATATCTAAGACTACTAGGGCCGACCGTGTGCAGATGATTTTGAAGCTAGAAGAAGGCATTGTGGCAGGTTCTCCCTGCAATTGATCCAAGAACTCAGTCTGTACCAAGTTCCTGAAGGTCTCCGGGGATGACACTCGAGCTATACTCTTATGAGTATGAAAATGTGATTAAGCACACCCCTCTGGAGGACCTGGATTGGAACAAGAAAGAGAGAGATGATCTGGCTGAGATTCTTGCTCCAGTCTTAATCAGGACTAGGGTCTGGTTCAGTAAGAAGATCCGAGAATTCAAGAGGCACTCAGGAGAATCTAGCTCCAAGGATGATTCGACACCCATAAGAGAGGCATCAGTTCCAGAGTCTGGAACACCAGTGAAAACCCCTCCTGCCTCAACAGCTCGGGGACCTGTAGAATCTACTCCTTCTCCATCTACCCAGGTATACAAGAAGAAACTCAAAGAGGTAAAGAAGGAGCCTGCAGAGAATGATCCTCCAAGAAAACAGGTAGAGTTGCCTATAGGGCCAGAGAACATCGTTGTTCTCAGTGAAAGTGAAGAAAGTGAGATGCCAACTCCTGCAAATGTTCCTGAAGATCCAGCAGATAAGGACAAGGAGGTCCAGAGCACTGAACTTCCAGGTACTACTGATTCTTCTACTGCCATTGCCTCCAGTGCTCTACTCACGTCTCAGCTTGAGTCAACAGCTGCGCAGACCCTGAGTGTCATGAGCTCCCTGTCTCTTGGTCCTCTTGCCCCTCCTGTAGATTCTTCTTCCTCTTTTGCTTGGGTGCAACCTCTGGTCGACAAAAGGAAGAGGAAATCCTCCTCTCAAAGCTTGGGACCAAATTTTGATGCTGTAGCAGCCTTGTTGGGCACCACTCCTTCTCGTGCCAAGAAAGCCTACAGTAGACAAATCAGAATCAGACTTGCTGACATCTGACTTAGAGCTTTCAAGGATCCCTATGGGAGAGTCTACTCCTGAAGGTGAAATTCACAACCTCCAGGAAACAGTCACAAGAGTCATTGGAAGGGTAGAGAAAGGGCAGCAGACTATTGAACAGCTGGAAGAACAAGCCCAAGTTCTCACAAGTTTTATCAAGTCACTCTTGTCTAAGGACAAAGTTTTGGACCCTACCCCCTTGACTGCTCTACCGCCTCCTGTAATTCTAAGCCAAGATGAAGTGCAAAGTATTAAAGATATGCACAAGTATTCTGTCTATGGCAGAGCTATTGAAGCCATGGTGGATGACATGCTTGTTGCTGGGCTAAACTTCATCGATGAAGCTTTTAAACTACATGGAAAGGTAGACAATTTGCAACAGAAGCTATCCTCTACTATTGGGGTTATGGATAAAGAGCTTAAACTCTGGAGCAGTTGCATTGTAGACCTTCGCCTCATGGGACAGACAGATGAGAACGTCTTACTGGCGAATAAGATTTTCGATGATGCCAAAGACAATCTATCAAAATCCTGGGTCTACAGTGTAGAATGGAAAATCAAAGTCCTGGAGGAAGCTGTGGGAGAAATGAAGAACAACTGGCAGAAGGGAAAAGCTTTCAAGACACCTTTGGCCGCTTTCAAAGATATACATTGTCATCTTCAAGATGAAAAATCTGCAGTGCTTTCTTGTCCTTGCAAGAAATCAAAGCTCGATTGAGCTTTTGTCAAAGATCATCTATTCAAGGAAAGCTCCATCTCTAAGGAAAAGATGAAGGAAATTTGTTCTCTTTATTACGCCATGAAGAAGCAAACAAAGATTATCATACTCACGTCGAGTTTGATAAAGAGATGGAGAAATGTCTCGGGATTTTGGACTCGATGCCGCAGCCCAACACGTCGGTCCCTCGTGGCGAGAGATATAGGTTGAGTCATTGAAGAAATTCAGCAAATGGATTTTGAAGACAAAGTGGGTCCCTCCCAAGAACCGCCACCTGTTTCCTTCTCCTTTCTTTCCTCTTCTTCCCTTTCTTTTCGTATTCTTTCAGTAATCAGCTTAAGGTATTCAGAATTCGGTCCTTAACTATTATTTGGTTAAAAGAAACGGTTATGAAGAGTAATCGACTTGTAAGTTATATAATGCCCTTTCCACGCCATTTTGAAAAGAGGAAGAACTTGGAATATTTCTTGAAAGTGTAATTAGATCTTAAAGAAATCAATACAAAAGGGCTTTTCATTCTTTGTCTATCTAATTCTTGTTATCTCTGTGTTTTCCTTAATATTGTGGAGATCATTTTGTTCCTAACTCGTTAGTCTCTCTGATTGCATACTGTTTAGTTTTGCAAATACAGTGATCTTGTACAACCAAGAAGGAACTTTGTGTCCTTGATTAATAAATCTGAAGAAGGTTATTTATGGAACTTTGTGTCTTTAAATTTAATCTCATTCAGCCATCGCAAATGATCTTGTCTTAAATTCTTTGAAGCTTCGCATACACGAGGAATTATTCTGCTATCTATAATTCTGAATGTTGCTATTCTACTCATCTTCTTATTCCCTTTCCTCAGTCCTTGTGTAATTGATGATCCTTGTGGAAAACACTTTCGTAAAATCCAAGTTTGACCATAAAACAATGTTCTGTACATTTGTAAATAAGTTCATTTCGAATAAGGGAACCTCTCCCATTAAAGAGGAGGGACTTATTGTCCCGATCGTTGCTCTTCTAAAAGTCCTATTTTGACGACCAATAAATCAGATCTTGGTCAGGAAGATGATCAATTCAAAATTAAATTTACAACCAAGTGGGGAACATATGTGTATTAGAATATTCCCTTTGGTCTATCAAACATAGATGCAATGTTTTAGCGCACCATGGATATTGCCTTCAAAGGATACATCAATGAGTTCATCTTGGTCTACCTAGATGACATCACTATCTTCTCAAAGAAAAGTGCGGATCATATGGTGCACCTGGAGAAAGTATTTAAGAGATGTAGAAAATTTGGGGTATCCCTTAACCCCAAGAAGTGTAATTTTTAGTGGCACAGGAAAGCTCTTGGGCCATGTGGTTTCAAAGGATGGCATCACAATTGATCTTGAACGTGTTTCAGCCATCCTATCTCTTTCCTACGCGCACAAAAAGTATTTTCACTCCTTCCTCAACAAGATCAATTTTTTAGGTGTTTTATTCCTAAATTTGTAGGACTGGTTTGGCCCATCACCCTCATGCTCAAGAAATACATAGCTTTCAGATGGACAACGGAGGGAAAAGAAAGCTTCAAAAAATCAAGTAAGAAATTGCTTGCATTCCTACCCTCATCAACCAAAATTACTCAACGAATCTTATCCTTTAGGCTTATGGTGCTGATGTGAGTGTTTCTTTTGTCCTAAAACAAGAAAATGAACAAGGGTTGGAACAACCAGTGGATTTCTTCCATAGCTGTTGAAGGATTATGAATTAAAATAAAGTCACATGGAGAAGTAGGTCTTTTTCCTCATGTGCGTCTTCAAGGAATTTGAAATTATGCTCACCATAAATCATATCAAGGTGTTAGTCTCACACTCTTCCGTTAGATATTTCATCACATGAGTAGAAATCAATGAAAATAGAACACGATGGGTGACCAAAATGATGGAGTATGATGTGATTATCAAATACATAAATCTAGTAAGAGGTAGCGAACTCTACAAGAAACTTGTTGAGGACACACATAATGAATTTGAGACTTCATTATTTCTTGATGAAGCTATATCACGCGTAGAAGTTGAGAAATATATAGATCTTGGCATGCGATCGGATGAAGGACATGATCACATTCCTTTCCAAGGGCGCATACCCTCCTGGTTTAAACAAGGAAAAGAGAAGACATCTGAGGTTATAATCTATCCCTTATGTTTTTATTGATGGAATTATATTTAAGAAGAATCTTGATGGCATCTTTGTTAAGGTGTATCAATGATGTGCACTGAAAAAGTGTTAGCATAATTTCATGATGGATTATCTGGTGGACACTTTTCTGCCAAGACTACAACAATGAAAATCATAATGACATGTATCTTTTGGCCTACTCTATTTTTAGATGCACACAAGTGGGTCACAAAATGCAAAGAATGCACTTTCTTTGTAGGAAAGAAGAGATTGACAACACTTCCCCTTTGACCAATCCAAATGGATCAGGCTTTTGTGCAATGGGGTCTCAAATTCTAGACATGATCAATCCACCTTCAAGTTCTAAACATAGATGGGTGTTAATAGCTACGAGTAACACTTTACTAGATGGATAGAAGCTATCAAGCTTAAGGAATCAACCGATTCAGTCATCCTTGAATTTCTCAAGGGTATAGTCACAAGGTTTGGCATTCCTCAAACCATTATATCTGATAATGCAAAATCCTTCCTTAGCACTAAAATCACTTGATTGGGCTCTAAATTAGGGAATCTATCTGAAGACTTCTTCCAATTATTACCCTCAAGGAAATGGTCTAGCAGAGTTAACAAATAAGAACCCGATCAAGATCATGAAGAGCATAATGAACATTAGCCAAAATTAGTATCATACAAAGGTCTCGCGCCCACTGGGAAGATAAAATCACACTTAAAAAACAATAAGAACTTCACCTTACAAGATTTTCTATGGAAAAAAGGATACCCTTTATTTGACATTGGAGTTGAACTCATTGGAACTTTCCCAACAAGTAGAGCTTTAACACGTAGACCAGAGAGAAATCAAAATGGTAGAGATGAATCTTGAAGAACCAAGGAACTCTACCATGATCAAGCTAGAATAACATCAACAAGCAACAAAGAAATGGTTTGATAGAAAGGATAGGCCTCAAGATTTCAAAGTTGGGGACTTGGTTTTGAAATGGGATGTTAATAGAGCTAAACCAAGGCACCATTCAAAGTTTGATGCACTTTAGAGTGGCCCATACATCATCAATTCATGCAAGGAGGCTAACTCTTTTGAGTTAACTCATCTTGATGGAAGCGTGCTACAAATCATAGTAAATGGGATCTATCTCAAACCCTTCCATTAAGTTTTCTACATTTTTTTAGTATATTAGAGTAGTTTAAATTCCTCCAAGTGTGCTACATGTAAATTGTTTATTTGTACATAGTTTTTCTTCACTCATGCTTCCTATGTGTGTTCTTATTTTGCTTCTAGGGTGTCTCTCTTCTTCCATAAAATTTTAGTAGTTTGCGGGATCTGAGAATAGAGTCAATAAATGATCCTTCAAGTGACTTTAGGTGGAGTTATTTAAAATCAAGATCAAAATTTCATGATTACATAATAGAATCCCTACCCAATGGATGCTCTAGGCTATTGATCTCCTTCATTTAGTAAGAAGATGGCCCCAAAAGTCACCAAAGTTGTTATCCACATAACTATCCTAGTTATTTGGACAACTTACATACATATTCTGGCTCAGAGATATTCATTGCAGTGGCACATACCTTAGTTGTCTCCTTGGCACATTCACTTGGTCATTATTTCCTCGCAAACCCTTACACGCTTCCCCTTCTCCCTTTTCCATATTCCTTTTCCTCCTTGTTCCACTCTTACCTTATGCGCATCTTCTGCACATTCACCTTATTCCTAGTAGCTATTCATCCTACGTGCACTCCTTGCACTTACTTCAATCGAGATAAGTCCCGAGCCCTCGAGCGCCCCCATACATTACCTTATAAATAGTTATGCCTTGACCATACATTCTCCACTCACAAATTTACCACATTTCCTCGATGTGCAATTGACCGCACCTTAGTTTTGCATTCTTCCGTGCCTCATTCTTCGTGTGGATAATTTTACACCCTCCCCTATGTTATTTTATGCCATTCCATTACTCCGACACACTTGAGTGTGCCACACATAACCTATCAAAGTGTGCCAATAGGGCACCAAATCCTTGCAACAAATCAATGAGTGACACATGGTAGATACAATAAGAAAATTTACATAGTTGGCCATCCTTTCAGCTAATCTGCATGCACCGTGTGTCTTGCATGTACGGGTGGACTGAAAATATTCTGAAAGCCATATATTTTGCTACATAGCTCAATCAATTGCTGCACACCTAGTATCAATTGATGGCTGCTGAAGTAGGCTACAATGCTAGTTATTCAAATTCAAATTCTTGATGTATCTAGTAGGTGAGAAATTGGAAAACATCATTTTGGGAATTAATGAATAGATCTGATTATTCCAACCACCCAATTTGATTTGATCCGCCATCTTTCCTTCTTCAACATGCCAAATAGACTTGGAGAAGAGTATTTGGAAGATTATAGGAGGATTTACAGGCATTAAATGTTTTTTGTTGGTGGTTGTATTTAAAATTTGGGTTTTCCCTCCTTTTCTTCTTCCATGGATTCATTTATAAATGTAAGAGTTGGGCTCTTTGTTAATGTTGGAAATTTTGGATCCTTACGCATTTTTCTAAGGACTTTATAGTTTCTATATTCGAGTTGCATAACTCTATATCTAGCTCATTCATGTGGATACTAACCTCTTTCACATCGTTGTAATGATTTTGTCCATTTCTCGGAAGTAATAGAAGCATCATTTTGTGGCTATTATCTATCCTAAGCATGTTTTTATTCTTTCTTCTTACCTTTCTTTTACATTGCATGCTTATTGTTCCATTCTACGTCCTTTGTAGTTCCCTTTTAGTTGTGTTCCATGAAACTGATCTAGTAAATGCATCTTAGTTGTGTTACATGTGCCTAGCCTTCTTTCATGCCTTTCCCTTCATTTTCACTTAGAATAGATAGTGTTCATCCCTCTTTTTTTGGTGCTATCACCTTCCTTAGATTATTTTTCCTTTATGTTATCCTTCTATCCCTAGTCCTTTGGCATTGTTAGCTTAGTTTTACCTTTTAGCATTAGGAGTAGCAGTAGTAGTAGAAATAGATAGAGGAACCAACCTTCTCTGGATATTCATCTCAAGTGCACAAGGTCCCACAACTTGGAGATGGTTCCATTTTGTCTCAAATGACTTGATCCTTCCAGATCCAAGACATGAGTGAAATTTTGACCACGAACAGTTGCGTTAAACAAACCACTCCACCCTATCCCCTTCTATTTTATAGTATCTACTCAAGGGGCGTGGCACTCATGTGACACTTTGTGATCATGCAAATTATTTCAACCCTAGAACGATCAATCATGCAACATCTCAAGGGGTTTATGTTCATAAGCCTATTTGATATGGCTTTTATATTATTTCCCAACTAGGGAGAATTTCACTTAGTTTCAATATTTGGTATGGATGTTATGGTACTTGTTGCTTCTTCAATAGGATGAGACCATTGACATTGGATATCTTAGTTCTATTCTCATCTCACCCACACCTATACCCATCATCTAGTTCCCATAATACCATCATACATTGGACATTAAATCAAATAACATCATACACTTACCAACCACAATCTATCTTACATACTCTACCTTACCATAATCTACCTTACCCAATCTTACCCAACTTACCTACCACCATATTATTCTTCCCTATCTTATGGGAGAACTACATTGTCTTAAGGCCCCTTTTGCAAGGGCTATGTAGGCAGCACTCCAGAAGGCATGGGGTCTTTGGAGGTTAGCTCGGCCATTATTTTCCCCTCTTACGTAATCTTTTTGAATTTTCCTATCTTACCTAGACCATTCACCTTCACCCAACCTACTTACAGAAATTATATTCTTCCCACCCCATTGTTAGTTTCCATAATATCAATACATTGGAAATTAAAACCAAACAAGCTCAACCATGCCTACATCTAATTTCCATAACATTAATACATTGGAAATTTAAACCAAACCCAACCATACAACAACCATGCCTACATCTAGTTTCCATAATATCAATACATTGGAAATTAAACCAACCAAAACATCATCAACCATGCCTACAACTAGTTTCCATAATATCAATACATTGGAAATTAAACCCAAACAAAACCATAAATCTTTAGCATGCCCACACATCTAATTTCCATACTATAATAACATTGGAAATTTAATCAAATCACAACATTATCAATCATACCTATATCTAATTGCCATGATAACAATATAATGGAAATGAAATCAAACATAAAAATATAAATATCATCATCTATATACTAGAAATTTCGTATGTCAATACATTGTATACACAGATATAAATCGGTCTCGAAAAATTCTCATATACAACTCGACTCTTTGGCACACAAGATGGTATATATAAGTCGAGAGATTAAAATTAAAAAAACAATATCCATCATCTCATCATCTCAGGGAGGGCCGATGCCTATGCCACTCTCTTATTTTCCCTCATCTAGCCTCTTTCTCTATGCACTAGTCACCTCCTAGTGGCCCTGCCCATGAGTACAAGTGGCTCCCTAAAATATTGGCACTATGGGTCCATGAGCCAACCTCGGCTGTATTCTGCTATGCTCGTAGGTGACATATCTATTAATAGGAATATCAAGCTATGTAATATGATCCTCATAATATCTAACCTCATCTACAACCTCTCTATATCGATCCATCGATACCACCCCGCAGTGGTGACATTGATCCACTACCTATCTACCTCTATCCTTGAGGCCATGGACCTGTCTTGGTACCTATACCTATGATGATGGACCATATCCCTATATATGTGTCCCATCATGTGCCCTCAGAGGTGAAGGAGGGGCAGCCATGTGTCCCCCGACACTAGAATGTGCCTATGTTATTGCTAACTATGTTTTTAATGTAGCCACCTGTGCCTATAAAGCAATAAACTAGGCATGTAGTCATGTAACCTATCCCTTATTGCGGACTATACATGTGATGCCGCTAACTATGTCCGTAAGGTGACGACCTATTCCGTAAAGTAGTAACATGTGTCTTTAATCCTATAACATTACCCGTAACATGTCTCTCTCACTGATAAAAGTGGCCAAATCGAGTTTTCTTAGTCTAGATGGTGCTGCCTATAACTATGTTGTTCACTACTACCTATACCCAACCATGCACCCAACATCATATATCATCTCATCCACTACATGTTTCTCCACTCTTGCTAGTGGTGTTGGCTATGGAAGAGGTAATGATATCTCCACATCATCTCGACAGTACTATGGGAATGGTGGGACACATCTTGCTATAAGTTGAATTGTTGTCGACCTAATTTATAGGTATATGCTTGTGCTCCTCACCCTACACCCCTGATCCATCTCAAAATCTGTAGACCATCTAACTCTCCCTTCATGCCGGTGAACTATGGTTAAGTAAAGTAGGGCCTCCATAGAAACTCTATAGGTGACAAGTTATCCACTACCCACCGATAGTATGAAATATCCGAGTCACCCCATCTGCCCTCACCTACTCTCATATCAGCAACCAATGCCTCGTATCCTACCCCTGTAAACACCCATGTACCACCCCGTCATGGTAGACCTAGCAGATGAATGCACACAATGTGATCATACGCCCAACAATGTAGAGATAAGTGCAGCCACGAATGACGTATTTTTGTATCCTCTTGTAAGCCTAAATATCCCTATATAGTTAAACCAAGTAAGTTGGTGCCCATGTAAAACAAACCTTGTCCTTAACCATGTCCTCTAGAACTCCCACCAAGGCCCATGGAAACCTTCCACCACATGAGTCCGGAAGGGTTAAAAAACTAATGCCAACCATCATCAACACTACAAGATGAGTCTCCAAGGATGCGCCGCATCCATCACCCCATAACCGATATTCACACTATTGTATGTTAGCTCTGCCATGACCAACCCAAACACCGTAATAAAATGATCTACTACATCTATAGACAACACATGATACATTGGCTCTCCAAAATCGAAACCACAAAATCCTATACACATACTCTAATGTTACAGGTAATTTCTCCTCTCGGTAGATGGAAGGTGTTGGTAGTTGGGTCCCATCTATCGATGAGGGATACCATCATACTATGGTCTCATGTAATCCTTTTGTACCTCCTCACTGTTCCTAGCCTAACTGCTTGCATGTGCTCCCACTCCTCATCTAAAATGGTGGGTCTCATCTGTACTAGAAGGGGCGGAAGTCGGTCCCTCATAGTCATCTGTTGCCTAGCCTACATCATCAACACCCACACAAGTTAATCATTTTCCCTTTCAAATTTTTATTCAAAACTCAACCTTGCCTAAATTTTTTACCATGCCTAACCTAGACCATTCACCTTCACCCAACCCACTTACCAAAATCATATTCTTCCCTGTCCTATGGGAGAACTACATCAGCCTAAGGCCCTTTTGCAAGGGATATGTAGGCAGCACTCTGAAGGCATGGGGTCTTCGGAGGTTAGATTAGACATTATTTTCCCCTTCATTCCACTATTTTCCCCCTTTTTCGATCTTACATATCTGTCCTCCCACTAGTTCACCTATTGACCTACCCAAACCCATATCTCCCGAAATCACTCTATCACATCCTCTTTTACCCACACCCTTCCCTAAGACTTCTCTTTGCCACCCTACCCAACCTCATAACCCCTTAGATGACCTAACATCTACATTTTCTTACCCTTTTTCTATAACTCGGTGACCAACATCGGTTCCCCTACCGATTTGGTCCCCTTCCACAGACCGGACCCAATTCATTAATCAACACCAATCGATACCCGACCAACGTCGACATTGGTTTTGGCACCTAAGGCCAAACCTTCATGCCACCCATTATAAAAAAATCACAAAAACACCCCAATATCCCAAACAAATCCCTTCCACTGGCCTTATTATTTTTTTACCCCTAATTAATCTAATTTCACCCTCCCATACCCTGATTTCACCCCAATTTCAAATAAAATTTCACAAAACAAAAATGAAAAATCAAAATAATAATTCTAAAAACCAAGCTTACAAATCCCAAATCCTACCTCCACTTACCAAAGCACCTCCATGTTGGGATGGTTGGAGCCTGAACTGGAGCACCCCTTGATCCTTCCCCTACCTGCCATGTCAAATAGCTCTCAGCTCTCCAACCAATCAGTTAGCTACATATGGGGCCACAAAATCACCTCCTCCACCCACTTATCTCTCGCCAACTCAGTCTCCTAGCCCTATTTGTCGTATTCCTCACAAATAACCTCTCCACTACTCATTTTCCAACTCAACCACTGCTCAAATGAGAAAATTTTGGGTGGGATTCCATTTTTACTTGTCATTTTGGCAACCGATGTTAGTTAGTTCATGCCCTAGGTGACCGACATCGGTCACCCTACCGACATTGGTTCCATTTGAACCGGCATCAATCACCCTACATATAACCCAATATGCTTCATTAGCCCTAATTTTTGCTTTCGCTTGCCTTTTTCTCACTGACATAGCCCTACAACCTCCCTACAAGCTCACCTAACAACCTCACCACCTCACCAACTCCCTACGGATACTTAGGGGCACATTTTCCTTCACCTAGGCCTTACCCATGACCTTACCTATATACCTTCACCAACCCAACCTTGCCTATATGAAAATCAAACTCACTTACTCGCTCTACTATGCGATAATGATACCAATGTTGTTTAGCCCTACTGACCTTAGCTTTCCTTATTTCATGACATTTATCTCGACTATAAAAAACATTTTGGTGTTTCAGATCACACCTATATCCATTCTTGCACCTAACCTCATTGTGTTTCTAGGATTACATCCTATACCTTGGATACCTGGACCACATCACCCTTGTTTGAATAAACTATTGACCATTGACGAGTTCAAATTTGTGTGCTATTCAACCTCGTTCTTTATTTCATTCTAAGCATGTGCGTGCATTTGAATATATAGACCTATCATTATCCTATAATCCATATATCCCTGTACCTTCTAATAACCCCATTTTTCATCACCTATAGCCTTATCAAACCCATCACCGATTTTTCCTTCCACTACATCAGTTCTAGTTTTGGGGATAACCTCCACCCATATCCGGGTCATCAAATTCTTGTTTTTTTGATCTTCACTCATTAGTACAAGCTACGTGATAAAAAGGGGCAAATGTAGACACCAAAAATTGGGACGACACCCTTTAGGTCCCCTTTTATTACAAATCCCCTTACCATGACCCCTTTCACATATTTTTATTAATCTAATTACCTATATTAGATTAATTATTACCTCACCCTTCCACCTCACCTCTCCACCTCACCTTGGACCCATTCTAAGCCCATTTAATAACTAAGACTGAGTCATCACTCCCCCTAACCAACTAAAAATGTATACCTACCTCTCCCACCAATTTCCCATGTGTTTTAATGAGAATCAAGACTCTAACCCAAAAATATTCTTGAATCATGTAAAAAAAGGAGAGAAAAGGATATTTTTAGCAAATAATACTATTTATCCCTAACAACACCGGTCAAGGAACCGCCATCGGTTCCTTTAAATAAGCATTTTCAACTCTTTTACCGAGTTGTTTTTTTGGTTGACATTCACGGATCTTGCATATTTGGCATTCGATCGACATCCAGATGATCAAATGAGCACCGAGCATCAAAATGTCACGAAACAATCTGTGACTTCACGAGGCTTGGACCATTACATGGAGAAGCATCGAACCTTTGATTCTATGACACTAGATCTTAGCTCATCTCTCCTACACACCCACCAACCACCACCTTCTACCAATATTTGGATCTCTGATAAGTATTCTTAAATAGGTTATTAATTTCATTAGCTTTGGTTTTATATCCTTTATCTCTTTCTAATCACTTCCTTCCTCCCCTATATCCCTTCCAAAGCCCACTTACCTCACGTCCTAATAATGGAACCAATCCACATTTTCAATGACACCTATTACCCCTGTTGAGTCTTCAAATAAATACCTACACCCTACCTAAGACCATGTTGTCATGCAAATGTGTTACAGGGAAATTGGAAGTTTCCTAGCACGACAACTATACCCCTGTACCGAAATTTTCATGTTTTATCATTCCCATGCACCCTAATCCAAATCCCTTAGTTTGATCACCCCATATTTGATGTAAAATTTATCCCCTAGGTGATTTTGGAAATTCTATTCATTCCACCTAGTTGATTTTAGGAAGTTCGGACAGACACTATCTTTTGGCAGTATAGATAAGTGTTATCATTGGCCTTCCTAGGACTGGATCAACCCCCTTGGAGCAGAATGGAAGGGCCAAATTCAACATGGAGGTGAATGGAAGACCTTAGAACATCATGGAAATTATTTTTGAAGGCTTGGGGAAGTTTTGAAAGACTTGGAGTAGTCTGAGTAAAAATAGGGTTCACAAGCCTAGGCAGTTCACAGGCCTAAAACAACTACTGGGCGGAAGAAGATTCCAAGACCTTTGGATGGAGTTATAAGTAAAAATAAAACATCACTAGAAAGGTAATGCTAAGCCCTACATGATGGTTAAATAATATTTTTCACAACACTTTGGCGCATTAGGTCCGTATGCGCTTTTCTCGAGCACAAGTGGAGTACCAAATCAAAAATCCACTTTTCAGGGATAAAATGCAATAATAAAGACATGAGAAATAAAAATTGGATTCAAAAGTCTATTTCTAGTCAAGATCATATAAAATTTTTCTAAAAATGTCCTTTGGGAGCTCAAGTTATCACTGTCATAAGTTCAGGACTTAGCCAAAGTTTTGGGAGGACACATTGTCTTTGGCTCTAGACTAACCAGATATTTGGTCGGGAATTGCTTGATTCTTTTGGTTTTCCCATTTTCTTGAAGCTCAATCCCATAGATGGGATCCTCATGTAAACTATCTTCCACCGGAAGGTGACTTCTTACAGGTGGTTCGCGCATGGTTCTTCCTCTATAAGCATTTTTTTCCTTGAGTAATCGTGCCCTTTGAAACCAACTAATATTATTTCAAAATAGGTTCTGTATGATAGAAAAGTGAAATGCGAGGATGATAATTGGTAAGTGGCCTTCCTTGTACCCAACCTCCTAAGGTCATACCGAGACATCGGTGGTTTGAAATGTGGGTGACTTAGATGAAGTCAGCCAGATTATGGTCGATTTTCTATCTTAGAAAAGCTACAGGGTGAGGATGAGAATCAGCAAGAAAATTTCCTAAAGCTAACTATGGGAGGATCGGTGACTAAGATCTGTTAGTGTGATCTCCTAGTAGTTGGAATGATAAAGGGAGATTTAGAGGCTATGAATGGGTAGCGTAAATTTCCTATGGTTTATCCTCTTAACTAGGATCTAAGTGTTAATCTAGTTTTAAAGTCTCGAATTAACTTAAACTGAAAATAATAATTTATACTACCGCTGAAAGGGAAAATAATCTTAAAAAAATACGAGTATTGAAACATTATAATTACAAACAACAATTAAAACACTTTTATACTAAAACTAAACAAGTGAGATAACCCAGTGTGGTTATTCACCTGTGCAAATGTGTGAATCTAGATGAAAGACATATAATTAACTTAATTGAAAACCTTCAATATTACCTCATAAGTGATGAAAAATCATAGCTTCTCGAAGCTATCATTCCCTAAAGCTTCCTGGTAATACTAAAAGCAATATTTAATCTGAAATAAAATGATTTACTACTCTATTTGATATATTGTAGAATCGCAACTTTGATAGTTCAAACACGGAGTTTTACTGAGAACAAGGGTAAATCTAGTTGTGTCGTGACTTGTCCCCTAGTGTGATCTCTTTGTTCCTTCGTGTTCTCATGAATCTAGAAAAGTGGGAATGTGATAGCGGTAGTAAAAGGAGATACTAGAACAGTGGCAACTTGGATGTAAAATGAATAGAATGCAAGTAAGAGAGGGATAGTGCAAGTGAACAGAGATTGACTATGCGATTCCTAGTAGGATTTATTGCAGGGATACAACACAAATATATTGAGAATTCTAGGATCTATTTCTTGTGACAAAACATCAACCTTAAACTTTAAGACTATCAAATAAACTCTAATCTAGAACTGAAACCGTGTTATGCTAAGTGATTGCGTAGGATAACAATGGAGCAAAATGGAAGTGTGAAGATTGATGATTTCTAAATCAAAAAGAAAGAAAAGGATCCTTGAAATGAGTTTACGAGAATTCATACAGATTCTAAATCTATTGAAACTTATGGAATAACTTCAAAACACAATGAATAATAATTCACTGAGAGGGAGAGGGGCCATTTTCTTATAAACAAGATTGGTATTTATAGCATTTGGATTTACTAGAGGTTAAGTTTAAATTGAACTCTTTTATCATAAACAAAGAGAAATCACTATTTACTAGGTGGCTAAAACATAAATGTAAGTAAGAGTGGTTGAATAATGTGAGTGCCACTTGAATTTTTCACATTGACAAAAGCGTCGAAAAGTTCTAGAAAATGCGCATAGGACCACGACCTACTAGGGTGGTGGTTGGTTACAGGATTATTTCCCTATCATGTGTGGCGGTCCACGAAACTAAAGCCCAAAATGCAAGAAAAGAGCGGAACGGGGTCAGAGAAAAGCATGCAGAGGCTAGATATGACATTTTGGGATGCAAATGTATACTCGAGAGATATTTTTGGATTCCAAACACCTTGCTAAGATATCTAAATCATCATTGGGGTTTCGTGACCTCTTACTAGTAATCTAAGTACCTAAAATTTTGGTACGTACATATTGCCCCCTCGGAGAAGCGTTTTAGCCATGAAGGGGCATAAAACGGTGGGTTTGAGTATGGCGGTCCCAAAATGGGGAGTTAGAAGCTATACCTGACATACCTGTGTGTCATAATGTCACCATCCAAATTCCCACTATCTGTAAAATGAAAAGAGGACTCAAGTGCAGGTAGATAAAGAAATCAAAAAATAAACACTAAATTAAAATGAAATGAGGACTTACCATTTGCATGGGGATGAGAACTTACCTTCGTTGGCACTCCAACTATGTGAAAGAACATTCAAAATAAGTTAGAATATTATATATATATATAATGAGCTCATTTTCCTATTCATTTGCACGTGTTGATTTGGCAATTTTTGAGCTCTGGGACCCACGGTAACCATTTTTGATGAGAGTACAGTCAAAATGTTCGTTGCGAGATCATGATCATGCCTCCGAGAGTAGGACATCAACCTGTGAAGTCTCAGGTTAGTTTTCTCAATTCATTGCTTTTAAACCTAAAATATAGAAATGTTGAAATCTTTGTCTTGGGGAGTATTTTTGAAAATTTTAGTGTTAAATGAGTCTCTAGGGGGAACCCATAGGGTAGGTCTTTATTTTAGTTAAAATGATGTATTTTACTTGTTTTTAGAAAATTTTAGGGTTAATTGGCACACGTTTAATCGGAGCAGGGACCGTTGCCCTGCACAAAGTAATGGTCACAGGACCGTTGCCCAAGTAGAGGCGGTGGTAACAAGACCACCGCCCTTAGATGGCAGCGGTCATGGAACCACCCTCTCTGTCTGGGGCGGTGGTTAAGGATAGAAGGTGAAAATAGATGCCTTAGTCAAATGTTTTTACATTTTTGATATTTTCCTATGTTTTTGATGAGTTTATCTATTATATTATGTTGCTAACTTGCTCTTTTTCTATATTTTGGGTGGATGTAGAAGGAGGAGTATATTAGATGGAGTAGAGAGAGGGAGTGTGATTGAATCTCACCGGTGTTGGATACGTTGACCCAGGAAGAGAGACACACTTTGCAAAGGGCCGGTATTTTGAGGATCTCTTTGGTCCCTCATGTTGCTCCTGCTAGTCACATATTGTGTGATTTGTTTTCGTAATGGGATGTGGATCAGAACACTTTCCAATTTCTAGGTGTTAGGGGTGAGTGGACTATCACACTAGAGGATTTCTATCACATGTTGGGGTTCCGATTCTTGGGAGGTGACTATCTCTTAAGACAACAAGATCTAGATATCAGATGGTTCAGTGGGCCACCTATATGGGAGAGATGTTGTTGTCTCCCTTTCTTGAATAAGGGGGTGAAGGTCTTATCCATTGCTTGCTTCTCCTATCCCCATGATTCACAAGGCTATTATAGGTATCTTGGCCTCACGGTTGATTGGGGATAAGGGATGGGGATACTCTCTCTAGATCTTGTTGGGATCCCATTATTTCATAGATTAAGGCCTATGGTTGTACTTACGCTTGGGGAGAAGATATTATTGGGACCACATACCATGACTTATATAGGGTGGTCAAGTTAAAGGGGCGAGTCCTTGAGTCACCCCACTCTAGTTATGAGTTGGGTGTTTGAGTGCATCGTCCCTATGGAAGGGGTGTATTAGTAGAGGATCTCGGGGTTGTTAGAGTAATGAGATGGATGGGGATGACGAGTGCTCGGTATGCCACATCAACTGTGGCTTTATTTACTACCGAGATATGGAGGCCACTCCTTATCAAGCCATGGTGGAAGTATGGGGAAAGGAGACCCTTACATTGATCACCTAATCTACTACAGGTCAGTTAGTAGACATGGTATAGAGGGTGGAGGTCCACCCATTTGACCAAGTCCCTCAGTAGTTTGGTCTTCCCTATGTTGACATGCTTCCTCTAGTAGGGGTAGTATACAAGACTATTCATGAGGCTTGGGGAGGTCCTAGAGGAGATCAGAGTTGGACCATGGTTACTCGTGAAGTTCCTATCATGGTTAGGTTGGTGGTTTGGGCCTAAGGGGCATCGCCAATGCTCCTCGAGCACCTTTACTTCGGATCGAGCCACTCTTTCTTTTAGTGGGGGAGGATGATCCCGTTAATGTGGACTCGGACTGCGAGTTCACAAGAGAGGAGACAAGAGGAGACAAGGGAGGCGAGACCGGTGGGACGCGGTGAGGAGGATGAGAGTGATTCTAAGTGGCATGGCACTCGGGATATCTTGCGAGGCCAAGAGGGAGGAGGTGAGTACAAAGAAGGTGAATTTGATCTCGAGAGGAGTTTCCTTCTTAGGAATTAGGGGATATGATGAGTTTGTGGTAGGACATCATTTCTTTCTAGATTTGGGGGAGGTTCCACATGATCCAGCAACGTCTGGCAGAGTGTAAATCCTAGGGACCCTACCTGGATGCCTAAAGATCTAAGTGAGTTACTACTCTTTTCTCGACCTTGTTAGTTAAAAATATTAGTTGATATTTTCATTTTTGTTTTTTCGTTTGTTTCTGACCTTGTTCTTAGCAATTTTATAACTTTTTATTTGTCTTTTTTTATTTGCAGTGACTACTGAGGGATGGCGAGACTTGATTTTCCGAGTGTGTGCAGATACCCTATTGCTCCCCTTGGAGAGTACTCGGGCCAAGCTTACTGAGGACATTGGAGAGCCCTCAATAGCTGGCCAACATACTGATGTGTTTTCCTGTCTGGAAGGCGAAAAAGTTAGTGACCTCCCTTCATGCTGAGGTAGCTGGATATAGGACTGTTGAGCATCTGATGAGGCGAGTTGTTCTCGTAGTGAGACCACACTAGTGGCCATGATCATGAGCACTTAGTTCATTCAGATCGTCATTGTAGTAGGAGTCCTAGGCATGATCGTGCACCCTCTAAGGGATCCCATAGGGATTGAGAGGTCATTTGGTCTTTTTGTAGTGATTCTGCTAGATGTTTATATTGGTTGTTTTTATATTTTTGGGATCATTGAGTATTTTGAATGTGCCTAGTGCATGATGGCATTGTATGTAGAACATGATTCCTATATATATATATATATATATATATCTTTTTGGATCTAGATCTTCTTTGTATCTAGAGTTTTTTGTGATTTGTTTCGCATGTGTACACTAGATGTTTTTTTAGAATCTTTGTTTTTATATGCTTTTCAGAATGTATGCAATGGATGACAAATGATAAAAATGTTGAAGAGAATGTTTCTCTTTTATTTGTTTTTGTAATGTTGATATGTGATGATGCAAACATCTTGTAGTACTAAAATTTTGGCTTCTTTGGGAAATGTTTGTTACTTCTTATTTTGGAAAAATGCGATGAACATGTAGTGATAATGAGATGAACTTGCCCCACTCCTAACTCCATGCTAACTAGTAAGATGCGAGGGCTCAACACCAAGAGTTGGGAAGGTTGTAAGTTGTATGAGTTTGAATAAATGAAAATGATAAGAGAAAGACAAGGTTTTTGTGAAATAAAATTTTAGACATTCGTACTTACTCTTACTTGAAACTACTACATAGTTGAGAATGTAACTTATTTTCCAATTTATCTAGGCTTAGATCCATGGATGGAAACTCGGTTAACAAATTCTAGTTTTAAGGATTTGATCTCTTTGGAATTTGGATACTTAATTTCACTTAACACATTTTCTTTGCATTTTTAAAATGCTAAGATTCATTGATTTGCGTTAATGGACACCCTATGCCCCAACTCATGCCACTTGGTAGGAAGCATGGGATCATCACATAGAAGGCTAGATGAGTAAGGGAACTTCTTTCCTTTCTCAACCTCACATCACTAGTAAGAGATGCGGGCTCATCACCGAAGGTTGGTTGGGCAAAGAAGTGTGTAAAAATAAAATATTCTATTTTGTTTAGTATTTTGTTTTAATTTGACATTTCTGATTTGTGATTTTGGAGTATCCTTGTTTCAAAGAGATGTAAGAAGGATATATGTGACACCAAGAATCTTCTAGAATAGACCATAGGTAAGAACAACTTAACCTAGTAGAAAAGAATGAGTATGACCAAGTATGCAGGCCTTGGTATGGTTTTTGTCAAGAATTTGTCTGTCGAATTGATGAAATGATTTTGGAACCATTTGATGATATTATGAAGATTGAAGAGATATGATTTGAATGCTTTTTCCAATGTTTTCATAAGCCTATAATAAATTGCTTAAGAATAAGCTCCTTGACCACGTTAATTTATGAAATGAGTGAACAAAATGAAATAACTAAGTGAATAATGTGATGTAGGTAGATATAATATACAAATGGTGACATTAATGACCTATGTGTAAAACTGTTTAAGATGTAAGGAATTGACAGTTTCATTGAATTCCTCACCTTCTAGTGTACATCAGAGATATGCACCATTTCCATAGTCTTTCATGACTCGGTATGGGCCCAATCACTTGGGCTGGAATTTCCTTCCTTCGCCATTTTCTTATCAATCTGGTTTGTCCAGTCTTAGAACTAGATCTCCCTCGTATATTTCTCGTTCATAGACCTTCTTGTTATATTTCGGCACATCCGGTCAGCATAGGCTCGTGCCATTGTTCAAAGCATTTAGCCTAGCCTCATCAAGGATTTCTAGTTGAGAGAGACGTGCCTCTCTATAGGCTTCTCCCAAAATCCCTTGCAATGAGATGCGAGAGACTAGGTATTTCAACCTCAAGCGGGAGAACTACTTACGCTCTCCGAATAGTAATGAGAAAGGGGTTGCCCCTGTTGGTGTTCTTATTGAGGTTTGATGGGCCCACAAGGCCGGGTATAATTTTAAATGCCAATCATGTTTATTCTCCTTGATTGTTTTGAGGAGAATGGATTTTAATGTTTTATTTGTGGCTTCATCTTATCCATTGGCTTGAGATTAATAAACAAAGGTTTTATGATGGTTTATCTTGAATTTCTTTGTATAACTCATAGACCTCTTCATTCTTAAAGGATGTGCCATTATACGAGATGATGACTTGCGGGACACCGTACTTACAAATGATTTGATTCAAAATAAACTTAGCGATTACGGAACTGGTACGGTGGTGAGAGGCATGGCCTCTACCCATTTGGTAAAATATTTTGTGGTCATGATTATAAATTTATGGCCATCTGTTGACAAGGAGAGAATTTCCTATCAAATCTAGGCCGCACGTGGAAAAAGGCCATGGGGTTGCGATTGGTTGCAGAGCTTGTCTTTGGCATGTGAATCTCGTGAGAGAATTCTTGGAATTTATGACACTTGCGCACAAATTAAACTACGTCATGTTCCAAAGAAGGCCAAAAATAGCCCATTTGATGTATTTTACGAGCAAAGTGGCGTCGCCACCAAAGTGGCCTCCACATATCCTACTATGGGATTCAGTAAAGAATATTTTTGGATTCTTCGGTGTCAATGGATATTAAAAGCATTCCATCGAAGGCTCTACAATAGAGCACTTGTTCTAAAATGACATATTTAGCAGCGATAATGTGTAACCACCTTCTTTGTTGTGATGTGGCACCTTCTGGGTATGTATGGTCCATGATAAAATTGACGATGTCAGTGTACCAAGGACATATAGATATGGGGTCTGGTTTCAAAAAAATATATGCACTCATTGGGAAATTCTAGATCTACCAGATCACCTCCATCTAACGGATTGTTAGCTAACTAGTCTGTAATGATTTTTCCCTTAATGGATTTTTGGTTTACAAATGTTAATTCAAATTCACCCATTAAGGTTATAAATAGTCCAGCCTTTTTAGATAAAGACCCTGGCATGAGGAATGTTCGTAAGTGATTTTTCTTTACGATGACCCTTGTTTATTGATTTAACATGTAATGTATTAAACATTTCATTGCGAAGACTATGGCAAGGCATTCTCTTTCTGCCCATGTGTAACATGTTTCATAATCAAGAAACGTCTAGCTAATGAAATAGACGCATGTTCTTGTTTATCATTATCTTCCGAGCCAACATGCGGGATAGAGAGACATAGTATCCCTTGATTACGGGATCAAAGGATGATTAGTTCTAGGAGGCATTAGCGTGGGAGGAGACAACAAGAAGCATTTAACTACTTCAAATGCCTCGTTGCATTCTTATGTCTAATCAATGTTATAATCTTTCTTTAATAAATTGTTGATTGGATGAATAACAAAACTTAAGTCTGGAATGAACCTTCGAATTGCACTGAGTTTCCCAAGAAATGATCTAATACCAGACTCGTCTGATGGTGGAATCATTTCAAGAACAACCCAAATTTTGGCTGGATCGACATCAATCCCTCGTGACGATATAATGTAACCCAGAAGTTTGCCTCTTGTCACACCAAATATGCATTTTCTGGGTTCAATGTGACGCCATATTTGATCAATTGTGAGAGAATGATATGGATTACTTTTGGGTGATCACAACACTTCTTGGCCTTGGCCAACAAGTCATCTATGTAGGACTCCACAATCTTATGAATAAGGTCATGAAATATATATGTAATTTCCCATTGGTATGTAGCACCAGCATTCTTAAGACCGAATGGCATGACAACGTAACAATAAGTTCCCCAAGGAGTTATAAACGTGGTCTTGGCTTGATCTTCCTCAGATATTTTAATCTGATTATACCCTGAGAACCCATCCATGAGGGACAACAGTTCAAATCCAACTATTGCATCAACAATAACGTCGATGGATGGTAACGGGAAGTCATCTTTGGGACAAGCTTTGTTAATGTCTCGAAAGTCTATGCAAATGCGTATCTTCCCATTCTTTTTGAGAATAGGGATGATATTAGATACCCATTATGAATATTCAAGTGGTTTGATGAATCCCACTGGAGAAGTTTCATTACTTATTCTTTCACCATGAGAGCCACTTTTGGTTTCATTGGTCTCGAATTTTTCTTAATTGGATTTGCATCTAGTTTGGTGACCAGATTATGTACCATGATATGTGGTGTAATTCCGTCATTTCTTTATAATTAAATGTGAAAGCCTTTTGATGTTCCTTAAGGATCTGGGTATGTATTTCTATCTCCTCTGGAGTTAACGAGGATCCTAACTTCAAAATATTTGGTTCTTCCTCCATTCCAATATTTATGTCAATCATTTCTTTGATTAAGGAAGCATTGCCTTCTTCAAATTCAAGTGGGGCCGGAGGTAGTTCCAAACTTTCTCCATTCTCTACCTCGTAGATATCGAGATTATTTTGCGGGGAGATTCTATCATGGGATTTCCAAAATAGGAAGAGGAATGTGGGATTAGGGAAAAATATACTATGTGATGAGTGAGATGTAGCTCCACATAGGCATTTAGATATCCAAGAGTGACTCTATCACTATCAAAGTGATCCAGGATAGAAAACTCATTCTCAGCTTCTATACATGTCATGATCGGGTTTGTTGGTATTTTATGCACCAACGGTTTAGTACAAAGTGATACCATGAAACTTGTATTTTCCAACTCACTACTTGGAGTGAAATGGGAAGTTGAGGTTGCTATTGAATCTGAGGAGGTTTTGTTCTCGTGGGATTGCTTTGATTGATATGAAGTCGAATCCTTTGGTTAGATCTAATACCACCATTTTATAGAGTTGTAAGTGTTTAGCTCTAGTCTCATATACCTTAGAGACTTGGTTTGTAACTAACTATGAGTCTCCTAGCACTCTAATGTTATCAACACCCATACTTTTGGCTATGATGAGGCCAAGGAGGAGGGCTTCATACTCAGCCCCATTATTTGTACATTCAAAGTTTAACTTAAAGGAAAAAGGTAGGATCTTTCCCTTGAGATAAGTAAATATCACACCTTCCCTAGCTCCAAAACGAAATCTAGCTCCATCAAAGTGGAGAGTCCAATATTTTCTTGGAAAAATGGATGTTGGGACATTATTCTCATCCATTTCTTTTGCCTTAGTTACTTCTACCATAGAAACTTTATTCTGTAGAGAAGGAGCCAATTCCTACGGTACATCCTATACCCATATAATCAAATGGTAGGATAATAGCTAAATCCTTTTCTAGTAACTCAAAAAATTTTGTGGTGGTCCCTAATGATACCATCTCTATGATGTTAGTCTCATTGTTGAGTTTTGGAATGCCTTTGACTAGATTCATAATTTCTAATTCTATTGTAGGTATCAATTTTTCTTCTAGTTTTGAATTGATTGGTTTGTTAAGTTGATCCATTGGGAGTTCAAAATCAGAGTGAATGCTTGGTCTCTTCTTCAAATCTACTAGGTGTATATCGAATGGTTTTTGACCTTGTGCCACAAAAAATTTTCCCTAGGTGTAAAAATCTTATTTCTTGGAATAACGTGGAAGGGATTTGTTTCATGTGTGTTGTATCCATGGTTGATGAGAATCATATTATAGCTAGTTTATACATCCATAATATAAAATTTGGTGAGGAATGTCTTGGGTCCTAAGGTGACTGGTAAAACTATAGTCCCGATTGAAGTGGCATTGAGGCTATCATAACCTCTTAGTGTGTTTCGTGTTGGAACAATTTGTTTCTCCATATCCTAGTTTTTGAAGAAAAGTGAAGGGGACTATATTAAGCGCTGCCCCATCATCAATCATTGTACATTCAACATAATTAGTATAAATCCATACCTATGAATGTAAGGTTGGAGTCGCATCTACACGTAATTTCAGCATCTGTTGGCATTTTTCTTATATCAAATATAAACTCAAAGTATCTCTATCCGGATGCCCGGAGGGTAGACATCAAATTCTTCATGGTTTACTTGCATTTAAGGTGGAGGAGTGATGTTAATTAGATGATTAAGACATAACACTTCTAAGAGAGCAGCCCTATGGGTGGGAGAGTTCTTCAATAGATCCAAGAAGGAAATGTGAGAGAAGGTCTTTGTTAGGTGTTGGCGAGAAAATTTGTCGGTGGACAAACTTATGGATTTATTGCCAACGCTCTGGGAATCTAAGTCCCTCTACTTAACTGGTGCAGCTATCATATATGCATGTATGTGAAAAGGTGGATTTCTATGGTGGCCTTTCGATCGGGGATCCAACAGGGACACTCCACACAACCTGCGGCAAAGCTTGCAGATACCTGCAAGAGAGGAATTTGTCTGAAAGTGGGAAAGGGAGTGAGAAAAGAGGTAGGGGAACTAATGTTATAGGTAGATAATCAGATTCCTACACACACACTAGTTAGAAACTTCAACACATGCATTCATGAGAAGAAACAACTCTGTAAATAACAACAAGACCAAATAGAATTTATCGATCACAAAGTATCAAGAAACCCCTTAGTCAAAGAAAGATGGAAACTCTTTCTTCTTGTATTGATTTCTCAAACCAAAGTTGTACATAATGGAGAAATAGAGGAAATTTGAGAATGAGGGGAATGGAAGAATTTGGCTATCTCCTTTGTTCTCTCAAGGTACAATATACTCTTGAGTTTACAAGATCAATCACCAACCCTTTGAAATGGGAATGGATTTACAATTTATAGAATAGAATATGACTCTTCATCTTCCTCATGACCTTTCGAATACCTTAATATGACTTAATACTATTCATATTCCACTTCAAATATTTAAGTCCCTTTTATAATAGCAAGGCAACTTAATTTACTTTATGTTTCTAAAGTCACTTTTAAGTGAATTAAAGGCATATCAAAAGTGCAAACCCCAACGAAGAAATAGAACATTTGAAAGTGAGAGAAAGTTGGGGGGAAGAGGAGAGACAAGAAAGAGAGAGAGAGAGAGAGAGAGAGAGAGAGAGAGAGAGAGAGAAGAAAAAGAGTAGATGTCACTCGATGAAGTTTGTTGATCCTCGTTGATGGAAAGCTCTAAATGTAGTGAAACTCTAAATCTTTGAACTCCTTACACACTATGAAACTCCTCCAAATTAGCTCTGAACGCTCACCCAGTTGAATGAACTAAGGTGGATCTCGAATTCCTTGTGAAAAATGGCTAGGATGCTCCCGAAAAATGATGTCCCCCTAAATGATTAGCCTTGTACATCCCATTGTGCCAAAACTTCTCTTTGAGTGTAACTTACTATTTTTAGTAAGTGTGAAAAAGTAACTCCCTCGATCCTTAGCTGAGTGTTGTGACCTTGATTCCCCTTTCTCCCTGTGTTCCTCACTTCTTTGGATCAAATTTCTATTTTTAGCAGGTGCTCGAGGGCCCACTTACTATTTTTAGTAAGTGCCAAAAATTTCCGTTCTGGTGAATTCTCAGCTATAGTGCACCTCTGATATCTTCATCTCCTTCAGTAGGTTCTTCTGTTAATGACTTTCCCAAAATAACAGTTCCTATGTAGTAGTAGACTGTTGTTTTTAGAAATTTGGCCTCTCGAGATTCAGATTGATGTGGAATGAATTTTTTTGATATGGGTTTTTTTCCAATATCATCCCTCTAAAATTTTGAGGCCGCCACTTAATAATCCAGGAGATTTTAAAGTTTTAATTTTCAGACCTGGTAGTGCTTCTAGGTACGGCAACCATTAATGGACCTCAAAATTGCAGGTCTAGTTTTCTCCTCTATTTGTGAATAAAATTATATTTTTGATGTGGGTTTTTTCTTCTGGTGCTTCACGTGTGATCTTACTTCAATCTGGTAACTAGTTTGACAAGAAATCCCACTTCTTTCTTCGTTGAGCTAGAAAGGAGATTTCTTCATTATGGATGCTCTGTCACATGAGGGGGGAGTTTGAAGGTGTATTTTTTATGGTCTTGGGAAAAGGAATGAACAGAAACAAATAGTTTTTGTTTCATGCACCGGCTTGCAATATTTCTTCAGATCTTCATTTTTAGGCTATGGAGATTTTCATTGTTTTCTTCCTCTTGTTCTTCATTTCTCCTTCTCATTTTGATGAAAAATCCTTCTAAGACCTGCACATAGCTGTGGGGAATGTGTTTCAGTTCTTGGGTTGAGTAGGTTTGAGAATTTTCAATGGCGTAATGATGGTAGAATGTTGCAGAGGAAGGATGAAGATTGTCTGTGCATAGGAGTGGGAGTGGAAGCTGGAAGCACTGAGCGGTAGTTAGATTTTTTGAATTTTTTAAAATCATGGAAGGAAAATATTGGGTGGATTTTTCATTACTTGATGTCCCTGAACTCAGGGACATGAGGGACATCAAATTCCATGGTGGTCAAGAGGACAAAACGTGGCGGCGATCCGATGACAAGGAATGAAGGTGGAAAAAGCTGCTTTAAAGCACTAGGGGCTGGAAATTGATCACATGGGTGGCCAACTAAATATCTATGGGGTATGGGAACATTTTTCCATGTATTATGTCCCCCACCTCAGGTAAATAAGGGAAATAATTTTCCACGGTGGTCCTGGAGGTGACACGTGGTGCCGATCTAACGACAAGGAATGGAATGGATGCTCCAAAAATGCACTGGGGTGAAACTCGGCACGTGGGTGTCAAATGACTCCCATAGGGGATGGGAACATTTTTAAAGGTCTTATTTCCCCACCTCATGTGCGCAAGGGACATAAAATTCCACAAAGTGGTCCTGGAGCTAACATGTGGTGCCCGATCGATGATAGGAAGGCATGCTCCAAATAAGCACTGGGGTTGATCATCAAGTCTAGAGGTCATATGAGGGCCTCAGAGGTCACATGGGGGCTGGGTGAATTTTACAAGGGCTGATGTACCTGACCTTATAAATGTTGGGGACATCAAATTCTACCAAGATCTCACAGTGTGACATGTGTCCTCTCGAAAAAATGACAAAGTCCTAAACTGCGTTTGAGAGGGTAACTTAGAACAAAGATAACTTGAGCTCCCAGTGGAATTTATTGGTGAAATTTTATATGATCCTGACTGTAAATGGAATTTTGAATCCAATTATGGGGGTTTCATGTCTTGATTCAGCCATATGATCCCTAAAAATATGATTTTTATCCGTTGTTACTCCACTTGTGCTCGAGAAAACTACTCACAAATAATATGGGCCAAGGTGTTGTGAAAAATATTATTTTACCATCATGTAGGTATTAGAATCATATTTCCGATGATTTTTTTTTACTTATAAATCCATCCAGAGCTCCCGAAATCTTCTTTTGAAGCTCGGCATTGTTTTAGACACGTGTCTTGCTAGGATTGTGAACCTTGCTTTTTACTTAGACTGCTCCAAGTCTTGCAGAACTTCCCCAGACCTTCCAAAATCATTTCCATGATGTTCCAAGGTATTTAATTCACCTCCATGTTTATTTTACTTTCTGTTCCACTCAGGGGGTGATCTCGATCATGGGAAGGCCCGGTGATAGCCCTTCCTATACTTGCCATGAGATAGTGTTTTTTTCTAGAACTCCCTAAAATCACTAGGGGAATGAGTAGAATTTCTGAATCACCTAGGGAACCAAATTGACATCAAATAGGGGAATTGACTAATGGATTTGGCTTGGGGTTCCTAGGAATGATAAAACATAAAAATTTTGACATCGAGGTATAGTTGTCGTGTTTCGAAATTGTCAATTTCCTGTTGCACATTTGCACGAAAACATTAGGTCGTTAATTAGATCGTAAGAACCTATGGGTTTTACCAATGTTTACTAAATTTTTCTAGTTCTAATGGATAGTTTGGAAATGGTTGAGAAGAATAATCTCATGTTCTTGTTATGGTTTCTACATGTAGTTAGGTGATCTAACTCTACCCTACCAACTATCTTGGTTTGTGGTCAAGTTCCTAAATAGGGTGCGACAGGGAGGATTTAATGAAGTTGAGGCTTCATAATCATTATTTCCTATCATAACACCCTTTTTCATCCTATTTGGATCTAACCTATTATTGTTAGAGTGGTTTCGGAGTGGATTGTTAAAAATCTTGAGAGGTGCATTTTGAGGGGAAAGCGCTTTGTGTGTAAGTGTTTGGCATGGGTAATGCGAGAATTTGCTAAGAACATATCTATAAAAAGTTGTCTTTGGTCCTCTAGAAAATGTTGCATGAATTTATTGTAGTCGTAGAAATTCCTAGTATCATGGCCTTGAATCTTGTGGAAACCACAATACAAGTTGGGATTATAGTTTCGAGGTTGTTGGTTTGAAAGTTGTTGTGGTCCAAAACTCGATTAGGTTCTTAGTTGTTAGAGTTAAAATTTTGAGGCTATTACCTCTAGTTTTGATTTTGATATCCATTTGGGTTTCAATTTGATCCCTGTGTCTAGAGTTTTCGTTGTTGTTTTTGTCATGATGGATGATTAAAATCCATTGCGTTGATTGTTGGAGTAAAGTTGTTATTTCACTGATTGTTAATAGGTGGTGAAATGTTTATGACGTTTGCCCTTTTAACCTAGTCTATTACTCCATCTGTTGTAACCCCACGGTTTTTGTTAAGGATCTTGGGTCCTTGATTGGTATTCCCAGCATTAGGATAGGTCATAGTGTTTTGATTGGGAGTGATTAACTTCCCATTTGTTCCATATGTCTTACGACCACTATCTATTACCACTTGATCGATTCAGAGAGCACTCTCGAGTACTTCATCATAAGTCCTTAGTGGGAACTTCTAGACTTCTTCCTTTATCTCTCTATTGAGAGAATGAAGGAATAAGTCACATAGTTCCATTTGATCCATGTTTGGAGCACTTTCTGATGAGTAGAGGACTGTATGCCATCTTTGAATAAAATGAGTAGTGGATTCATTGTGCTCTTGTTTAATATGTAATAATTCCTTGATTCCTGTTCTTAACAATTTTTTCATATCAAAATCTTTGATAAATTCTAACACAAGTTGTTTGAATGAGTGTATTGAGGCTTTAGGTATTCTATAATACCAATCAAGGGCAATACCCTCTAAGGTTTTATGGAATATCTTAGCAAAAGCGCATCCCAAGGAGCAATTCTCGAATGGGTGGCATAGGCATTGATATATGCATTTGGATCTCCCTCCCATTTGTATTTAGGTAAATCCGGAAGATGTCTTGGTAGAATGACACTTCATATGGTGAAATCTAGAGGCTCTTTTAAATATTCTCGAGTAAGTCCCTACCACATAGTTTTCGACCATCGATGATGTGCTAAAGGGTGGAGGTGGAATAAGTTGTTGATATGGCATAACATATGTATTTTGCAGGATATAAGGAAATCCCTGTGGTTGAGTGAACATCCTAGGAGAGGAGAACATGTCTCCTTGTGGTGATTTTGAATAAATGTTTAATTAGGGAGGAGCATTGCTCTGATATGGGTTGTTTGGTGCTAAGCCGAGAGGTATCATACCTTCAACTGGAGCAGCATTTGAAAATGTGTTTCTAGTTGGTGTTTGTTGTAGATAGTTATATGAATGTTGAGGAGGCATGCCTAACGTGCCTGTTCCTGTAAGGAGGTCAACTTAGCTGGGATGATGCGGAGGGTTGGTAGTTCTTGCTTTCCTAAAATGTGAATTTTGATTTTCTTGAGCAAGTTCTAGTCCTCTAACCTTCTCAACTAAGGCTGAGATGACCTCGATTGGTGAAGACACAATGTTTTTCCTTAATGGCATTTGTTGTATACCTTGAGGTTGTAGAGGTGTATGGTACCTTGCTATGAACTGATCATTACTCTGCCAAGCTTCACCGAGATTATTTTCCATAGGTGGAGGAATGGGGTGTTTTCTTGAAGTAGGGTATCGGAGTTACGTTTGCAAACTTGCTATAGGTGGGTACATGTTTTGGAAGCATTTTTCACTTCTAGCGTAACGTGCTAAGTACCCTCATCTAAAAATGGGAGTGGATATGACTGCCTACTGATTTTGGTCTAAAAAAACCCAAGGAGATGAAATGGATTCTCCAGTAAATGTCATATTTTTAGAGCCTAAGGACTCTGGTTGTTGTGTTTGTGTGAGCTGATCCATTTTCACAATTAAAATCAAAGAACTAGAGCTAGTTATTTGAGGAGGATTTTTTGATGACAAGTAGTTGCTTGAATAGTTGTCAACCCATGCAAAAAGTGAGGGTGACGGTTGTCTATTTGTTTGACCATAATGTGCTTCGAGATCTAAGAGAGGTCTCATTATATGTGTCATATCCCAAAATATTCGGGGTATATAAATACCCATAGAATAATGGGAAAGAGAGAAGACAAATGAGAGAAATGAAAATAAAAGGGGATAGTTGTTTGTTTCATGTTGGGTTCACCAATTTTGTACGATAGAAAAGTGACATGTGAGGATGATAATCGGCAAGTGACCTTCCCAGTACCTGACCTCTCGAGGTCATGCCAAGATAGCCTTGATGGTTTGAAATGTGGGTGAATTGCATGAAGTCACAATCGGGATTATGATCAGTTTTCTACAATATAAAAGCAACAAAGAGGATGAGAATCAGAAAGCAACTTTCCTAAAGCTAACTATGGGAGGATCAGTGACTAAGATATGGTAGTGTGATCTCCTGGTAGCTGGAATGACAAAGGGGAGATTTAGAGGCTATGAACAGGTAGCGTAAATTCCCCATGGTTTATCCTCTTAACTAGGATCTAAGTGTTAATCATGTTTTTAAGTCTCGAATTAACTTAAACCGAAAACAATAATTTATACTACTACTTGAAAGGGAAACAAATCTAAACAAAATACACGATTGAAACATTATAATTACAAACAACAATTAAAATAATTTTATACTAAAAAGAAACAAGTGAGATAACCCAATGTGGTTATTCACCTATGTAAATGTGTGAATCTAGATGAAAGACAACTAATTAAATTAATTGAAAACCTTTAATCTTTCCTTAGAAGTGAGGACCAAATAATAACTTCTTAGAAGCTATCATTCTCCATGACTTCCCTAGTAATACTGAAAGCAAGCTTTAACTAAAATAAAATGATTTACTACTCTATTTGATATATTGTAACTACAATGTTGATAGTTCAAACACGGAGTTTACTGAGAACGGTGGTAAATCCGGTTGTGTCGTGACTTGTCCCCTTAGTGTGATATCTTTGTTCCTTCGTGTTCTCGTGAATCCAAAAAGTGGGAATCGATAGCGACAATAGAAAGAGATACTCAAACAAAGTGGTAGCTTGGATGTAAAGCTGAATATAATGCAAGTAAGAGAGGGATAGTGTAAGTGAACAGAGCTTGAATATGTGATTTCTAGAAGAATTTATCACAAGGATACAATGCAAATATAACGAGAATTTTAGGATCTATTTCTTGTGACAAAACAACAACCTAGAACTCTAAGACTATCAAATGAACTCTAATCTAGAACTGAAATTGTTTTATGCTAAGTTTATTGTGTAGGATAACAATGGAGCAAAATGGAAGTGTGAAGATTGATGATTTCTAAATCAGAAAGGAAGAGAGGATCCTTGAATAGAGAGGCTAAGAATTCATACAAAATCTAAACCTATTGAAACTTATGGAAGAACTTCAAAACACATTGAATAATAATTCATAGAGGGAGAGGGGCCATTTGCTTGTAAACAAGTTTGGTATTTATAGCATTTGGATTTATCGGAGGGTAAGTTTTAATTAAACTCTTTTATCATAAACAAAGATAAATCACTATTTACTAGGTGGCTAAAACATAAATGCAAGAAAGAGTGATTGAGAATGAGAGTGCCACTTGAATTTTTTGATTGATGAAAGTGTTGAAAAGTTCGGAAAACACGCACCAGGACCGCCACCCAAGCAGGTGGTGGTCCTGAAAACTAAAGACCGAAATGCAAGAAAAGAGCGGAACGAGGTCGAGCAAAGCATGCGAGAAGATGGATATGGAATTTTGGGATGTAAATGTATACTTAGTGAGATTTTCTAGATTCTAAACACCTTGTGAAGATATCATAATCATCATTGGGGTTTTTGTGACCTCTTTCGGTAGTATAGTACTTACAATTTTGCGTATGTATAGTTCCCTTTGCTGCACACTCTCCAAAATATGATCTTCCCAATCAGATTCATATCATTCCTTAATATTTTCTGGTTGTTTAACATGATGACGTTGGTTTGGGATTATGCATGGGTAAAGTTGTTCATTTTTAGTACATTTAGGAAGAGGGGACTCATAAGGATATGGGAGGATGGGCGTAGAAGGTGTGCACGCTGGAGAAATAAAATATCACAGAGGGAATGTCGAAGAGGGATGGAGGTAAGAGGGTGAAGCAAAGGAATTCTTAGTGGTAGCAGCGCACATAAAACTGGGAACATGGGTAGTGCGATGAGATGATGTAGGTTGGGGAGAAGGAATGGGAGGGTTGTATGATGGTAGTGCATGGTTGCCCCATTGACAGGGTTTCTCAACACTATATTTTGAGCCTCCATTTCTTCAACCCATTGCGTAATATGAGACTACATCTCGAGTAATAAAGTGTATCTTCTCTTTGGGTGTTACACTAGCTTGGAACATGGCTAACCCATGGAAAAGGGACCTTGAAGCTAACTCTAGATGCATTTATTGAACATTTAACTCTAAGATGTGTCATGTCCATCTCCATATTTTGAACCTACCTCTCAAAATCAACATCTTCCAAGGATTCACAACCATCCTCTACATAGTTGTGTTACGAAAAAACATTTTGGTTAGAAAAATAACCATATGGAGTGCGAGGAGGGTGGGTTATATGCATATTTCTGATAATGGGGTTCATAAAACTGATTTGGGGGGATTTTGAAAGCTGTGGGGATGGAGGAAATAGTTCTACAACTGCAAATTGGAATTCCATGAAGGGAAAGAATTCATGATTACACAACTTCAAAAGGGAGGAAAATGAAAAAAGTGAAAAGGAGAAATGAATGAATGAAAGGAGGGAAAAATGGTCTGTAAATGAGATAATGGGTGCATTTGAATCAGTGGAGTCACCAAATGTGTTAAAATATTCCTCCAAAGGTTGAAACTCAACAAGAACACACCAAACTTTTTGAGATGAATATGCATAACTCTTCAAAGCTGGTCCCACCAGGTTTCGAAGGAAACATTCGGAGCTCAAAATTGTGCCCTCGATGTGATCATGATGGATCAAGAATTCGAGGCAACAATGGGACCATCTCCAAGTGTGGGACCTTGTGCGTTTGAGACAAAACTCTTGATAAGGATGGTTCCTCTACCTATCTCTAACGCTAACACTACTCCTAATGCTGGAAATAAATCTATCTACGCTACTCATAATTCCAAGGACCGGGGAGAAGAAGGAGAATCATGAAGGAAATCCTAATCTAGGGAAAGTGATAATGCCGAAGAAAGATGGGGTTGATCTCTCCACGATGTGAAGGAAGATGAGAAATTATGGGAGAGAGGGAAAATAGGCGCATGCCATAGAAAACCATGTGGACTCGACTTCTAGCACACTAACAACCTACTTAAAACGGAACCTATGAGAAGAAACACACATCTCATATCAGAAAAGAGACTAGAGAGGCAAGATGCAATGAAAATGAGACAAGGGAAGACATAAGTTCCACAAAACCTAATTTTATTGCTTAAAGGATGCCTAGTCATTTACATTCATGGCGGAGGTGAGGATACATTGTAGAGACCAAGTCCAAGGTCTAAAACTCATGGGAAGTCGACCACCATTTTAGCATGGTGTTGTTATAACAAAGATGGTTCCATTTTAATTTGTAGATCTCTACAATTTATAGAAGAAGAAGGAGAAAAGAGAGGGAGAAAAGAAGGGAAACTTGGATTCAAATCTTCAACCACCAACAAAAAGTGACAACTCGAATGGAAATCCACTTGCAAAATGTCGGATGTGCCTCCCATGTTTGTTTGGCATGTGGGAGAAGGAAAGATACCAAATATACATAAATTTGATTGTTGAATTGATTAGATTATGTACATTAATGACCAGAAAGATGTTTCCCTAATTTTCGCTTACCATATCCTTCCCAAATATAATATTAAAAATTCCAACATGTAGCCCCTATCAAGTATATTTCAAATGAGCCTATGTGCATGTGTGTTAGATCCCTACTGAAAGTTATGGTTGTCAAAAGATCTACGGTGCAATGAACACACAAGACACATGGTGTGCATTTGATTGACTAAAGGAATTGATCAATTGTTCATCGATTTGTCATTTCTTCCACATGTCACACATTGGTTTATTCTCAAGATTCAGCACCCTATTGGCATGATTTGATAGGTTGCGTATATGAAACTCAGTCTAACAAGTGATGATGTGGCATAGTGACTTCCATGGAAGTAGGAACAAGGCACGAAGAATGAGGCATGAAAATGTAGAAGGTAGGCGTGTGATAGTGACATGCACAAAATAAATGAAAGCATACCTATAAGAGACAAGTGTGCAAGTGGGGCACGAGCATTCAAGCTGGGAATGTGCAATGGAAAGAAAGAAAAGGATGCTTAAGGTAAATAAAGAGTAGAAGAAGTGTAAGGCACATAAGTGTGAAGACATGCAAGGGACTTATCTGAATTGGAAGGCAAGTCAACATGTACGCACGTAAGGAGTGTGCATGTGAGAATGGTAATGAAAGTGGGTGCGAGAGAATGAAGGTGCATAGGGAAATGGAAGATAGGAGGAATAAGGTGAGAAGGAGCAGGTAGAGCAAGAATGAGAGGAAGAAAAGGAGCGAGGATGCAAAGGAGGAAGCAAGAAGGATGTATGATGGTGTGTAGAAGACATGGAGTTTTGCAAAGTAGCTAGTGGAATTTCCAGAGTGCACACAACCTAAAATGTGAAACATCAGAGTCAGAATAAAAATATAAGTTATCCAAATAACTTGGGTAGCTATTTGGGATAACAATTCCAAAAGTGTGAGAGCCTTCATTATAATTATTCCCATCATATATATATCAAATCTAGTATAAAAAAATCATTTCACATTTTATACTTAACCATGATTGAGACATATTTTGATATACATTTAAGTAACTTTTAAATCAAATCCAAAAACCTAACATCAACATCCATTAACATTTATCAATATCTACCATAATATCAGCATCTGTCCATACAATCATAATTAACATCTCAATATTACATTTCCAAATCTGAAACATCAAATTAAAATAAATCAACACATGAATCATAATCATATATCATATCAATGTGTCTTTATACATCATCTGGAGTCTCAAAATCTCCGCATATTAAAATTATACATCAAAAAATCACATCTACTCTTTAAAACCGACATTCTTGACCCAATTGCCTCCTCAAACACTACTCCTCGATCACCGTTAGGACCCCTATCCAATCCTTTATCAATACCTTTTACCATCATCGTTAAGTCATATGTCTATAGGAAACAAACCCATTGGTTCCCCTATCACTTGACTTCCTAGCCTTGTAATTCCACCTTTGTGGAAACATCAATTTTGGTCCTTTGACCTCATCAAACCATCATTTTCATCATCCCTTGTCAAAATAGCACATTTTTCCATCATATTATTCATTTTGAGGGTCGTGACTCCCTCGCAACCACGATAAACTATCCAATCAACGAATTACTCAATTACACATCCCAAACTCGTCAAAATCCAATATCCATCAAAAATTTGTTTTGGATTCATTTTGCAACTTCAAACATATGTAAGCCATACATCTATAGGACACGAGCCCTAGGCTCTTGTATTATTTTCCTTCCTAGTCTCTTTGTGACCTCTTTTTCTCCCTATAAGTCATACATCTATAGGAAATGAACCCTTTGGTTCCCCTATCACTTGATTTTATGGCGCAACCCATCTTTGTTTCTATAATTTGTCTTGGGGCATCATCTTATTTTCCCATCCTTTCATCTTTTCACCTTTCATCCATCCATCTCTTTCAAAAAAATTATCAATTCCATTTTATGTCATCAATCCCTAATTTGAGGGGAGTTCATCATCATATAGTTATGCATCTTTCACATCCTTATATATCACATCTTGTTTTTTCTCACGAATAGTTTGAATAAAAACCACTCAACAAAAAGTGGAAAATGTAGACACCTAAAATTAGCATCACTAATCCTCGTATCCACATTCATTAACCTCTCAACACTATCACATCAATATTTTCATCTGTAATACTCTATCCTAAGTCTTATTTCTCCCCATCATATTTACTCCCTATAAATATCATCCTACACCTGTAAAATCCTATTCTACCCCCTCCTAAACCACCCAAACCACTTACATACCAAAATCAAATAAGGAAAAAAACACCTTCCCAACCATTTTATAACCTCTCACCCACATATCTCCCTCACAAAAAATAAAAAAGAAAAATTACTCGGTTAGAGTTGGTTTTAACTAAACTCTACGATCACTTTGGTGATTTCCCAGGATCTTGAGAGATTTTCCTAGAATGATGACGATTCTATATAATCAATTTTGGACCCCCTTTAAGGAGGTTGGTCATGTTGGGCTCAACTATTTGTTCACGAGAATTTAATCTCTTTTTACTCTCTCCGAGAAGAATAAATATGTTGTCTCTTCACCTTTCCTTAATAGAGATTTGTCACAAGATTCAACATCCTCACCATGGAGCTTGGGACAATGTCTCTCTTAGCATAGTAATCAAAGAACATCTCCCTACCCTTGGTAACATCATCTCTCTACCTCCATTTATCAACATATACAAGTTATGTGTCTTCATTTAGTTAATCGTTGTATTTATGTATCATATATATGCCTAAATAAACCTTTTTAACATTAATTTTGAGCTATGTCTTCGTTCATTGTCAACCTGAACATTTTCACAACAATCCCTAATGATTTACGAGAATCGGTGATAATTTCCCGAATAGTTGGTGATTAACGGAATCACTAACGATTCCCATAATCACCGATGATTCCCCATAACCACTAATGATTCCCCATAATCACTAAGTATTCCTTAGAATCACTTGTGATTCCTATCTAGAAGGTCTTTTGACCCCTAAATTTTCTTTTCGGACATCCAGATCCCATCACTTATTACCACTCTACCTTTGTAGGTGTATACATCCCCTCATTACGCTCCTTCGAACCATCTCTAGTTCTTTATTTTTCATCTAAATCAAATTTATCACCCTACTCACCTTTGTGAGTGCACAACTATCAATGTCCCTACTCCTTTGAGTCATTTTGTAATCCCTAGACTCTCATTGTATCATGTATTACCACATCATTAGACCATCATATAGCCATGGTGTGTCGATCTGTTTTCCTTTGCATTTTTGGTTATATCGTCTATTTTATCATTTTATCTTATCATTATCAGATTGATTTCTTAAACGCAGATTGCCATCCTTACAAGGAAGTCCATTGAATTCTAGGGACTAGCCTTTTCTAGGAAATATGCCATATATTTATCTAATCCTCTCATTTTCCTAGTGTCTTTGCATTGTAGAAATTTTATCCCATTAGAGAGAAGAAGTGGTGCACATGTTTGGATCCATAGAACTCATTCTATCCATCGGTATCAACATAAAATCATCGTGGGTATTGGTAAACCCTGTCATCTTCTCGAGGTCAGTTTGTTTTTGTTATTTCATTTTATTAAGTTAAATTTGGAAAGAAAAAACTCTACAGTACAAGATAATTTCACTTAGCTAAATTTTGTGTGGATTTGGAAGTGTTTGGGTGATTTGAATGTAGGAACAGGATGATACGAGACCTGAAATGCTTCGTTATAGAAATTAGAGCCTGAAATTGAACTAGTTAAAACTTTAAAAAATAGGTCATAAGTATTCATATGGTCCTAACCCTTTTATATGGTCTAGGACCTACTTAGAATTTGGATCTGTAAATTTTTGAGTGCTTCACGTACCTAGAAATGAGTTTCACCATATGTGATTCTTGTTCGATCACCTTAAGAATGGATTTGTAAACTTTGTTTAAGCCCTAAAACCCTTGTGGTGCAATAAGGAGTTCTTGTAAGACAAATTTAGGTGGGATGTAGGAACCCATGTGCACCACTATCATCGTTACTACTTGAGAGGGATCAAACCACATTTAGTTCTCTAGCATGTGGTATCTACCATAGTGGAACCAGAACTTGACAACCATTCTTTGATAATGCTTCACTCAAGTTTCACACTTTCTCAAATACTTTGGAAGGGTAAATTTTCTTGTTTGTAGATAGAATATGGAAACTCCAAGACTTGGAAGAGGATTTTAGATATGTAAAGGGTGCTTCTCTAATGGATATGTATGAATTATTTTGTAGTATAGGAGCTTGAAGTTTCTTTTTTACTTGCTTTTACATGAGGAGTTCTTAAAGTTCCATGTTCTTGAATGAGGTATGATTTAATTGCTTATATATGATTTCAAATGTTATTATGTCATGGAAGGCTGACCAAACAGATATATTTTCTCATAATAATGTGATAGGATCAAAATAATTGGACTAAGAGATTTCAATCCAAAATTGTACATTAGGGCCAACTTGTAGATTTGTACAACCCATCCAAAATTGTGGGTTTGACTAGTAGGGAAAATTCATGTTTTAACTTTATGTGTTAGAGGATGAATGTTTCTAGGTGGGTTTTATGTACTTAAACTTCAAAAAATTGACAATGGATATGTGTGTAAAGATAAACATGTAATTGAAGAGCTATAAGGATGCGCTAAGAAAGAGTGATAAGAGTGCATATTTACATGTAAGTGTGTAATGTCAAAATCAACAACATCAAAGGATATATTTCAAAATTTTATTTTCTACAATACCAAATGTTGAGTGGATGAAAGTGGAGTATGTATCGAGAAGACATATAGAAGGTTCACGTGAGGGAACATGGCATAGTCAAAGGCATGGATGGATATGGGAGAACACGTGCATGAAATATAAGGGCGGATTTGGGACTTAGCCATTTTCGCATGAGCAGGATATTTTGGAGATAGCGTGTAGAGCACATAAACCAAGAAAATACTTGAGCGACGGGCATTGGATATTTTGGAAGAGTGGCTACTAAGTGCTTTTCATGGATGTAGGATAAAGATAGAATAACTACTAGCATTTAACTAGAAGAGATATATCGTTAGCACACTTGCATGTGTGGCATTTTGTGATTGTAAAGGCGCATGGCTATATTCACCATATGACCTATTTTGGAATTATGAAAGTAGTGAAGGAAATTCCCCACCCTTATAAATATGTAATGATCTACGTAGTATAGTAAGGGTGTGAGAACTGAATTACTGTGAAGTTATGTTGCCAAATCTAATGCGCACATAAGCTATGGTATTATCTATTGTAATGAGATTTTGTGTATTTATCATGTTTAATATAATGGAGTGTATTGGCTGAATTAGAGTATTAATCTTGAGTATAATTGGTTCTTGCATGCTTGATTTCATCATGGTTATCATTTAAGTATGTTATTCTTTAGATCTAGATCTGAACATGCACTATAGAATGATATATTAATTATGGATCTGAATGCATTAATTCTTCATCATGCTAACATCCTGTAACAGAAACCCTAAATAGGGGCCTAAAACCTTTTCACACTTCATGTGAGCACTCGTCTACCTTGAGTGATGTGCCTGGTGAACCTAGGCTTTTATAGGTAAATTCTAGGGCTGCATCATTGGTTCTATTGTCGGGACCTCTTTTCGGTTGTTTTTAGGATGGTTTTGCAATGAATACATATTGGTTGACCCTAAGCAAGTATTGAGGAGTGGATACACAACCTAGAAGAAGAATAAGCATGGAGGTTCAACACTGGATCTAAGTTTAAAACATGTGCATGAGTGGAATAGAATCTATATGATAGTTTTTATGAGAGATTCTTTGATATTTTTAAGTAGAGATGTATGAGTGGCTAATTGTTTATGTGTCTAAAGGGTGTTTTAAAGGAGGATGTGGTAGAGGTCGAGGATACCATGGGGGTTTTAGAGGATGAGGTCGTGGTTGTGGATGAGGTGAGTTCCTTGAGGGAACATGTTATACATGCGAGATCTCTTGACCACTACATGTGTGAATTTCCTCATAATATTGCATGTTATTTTTGTGGAAAGAATCATAGTTGTGAGGATCTCCTAGACTTGTATGAGAATATTATCAAGTACTATAAAAAATAAAATAAAGGAACATGGATGGTTAGGATACGAGTGTGTTGTGGAAAATAATTGGATGCCTAAGTTTGAACTAGAATCCAAGGCATTGTAAGTAAAGATCACTACCCACGTTGAAGTAGCGTGCACCAAAAAAACATTGCAGTAGAATCCTATCATCACTAAGGAGGAGGTTATACATGCATGGTACCTTGATCCTACCCATCAAAAGGAGGTTTATCAGGAAACCATGGAGGTAGTCAAAAATCTTCGAGGGTGAAATATAATATTTAAAGGAGCAATTACGGAAGATAGAGAAAAAGGAAGCATCGAGAGACATTCCAATCTGATATGAATGAATTGAAATAAGTGTGCAAGATGTTGCACTAGGAGAATATCATTTCGTTGTTAGGGAATTGGTTAAAGGAAACACTCTCGCCTACAAGTATTGAGACTAGATGGAAGATCCTGCGTCTGAAATATTCCCCCTTATAGCTTAGATTATGAAAAATAAATCACTCGAATGATGTTGTGGATGGGTGGCTTTTGAGTAATATATTGATTGATACAGGCGTAGAAGTCAATGTTCTTACTTTAGATGCATGGGTAAAAATGGGGAGACCTCCATTACAACCATCTTAAAATGTACTATTCATGTCTAAGCTGGAGTAAGGCCACTCCCATCAAAGTTTTAAAGATGCATCCATTACCATATAGGGACCCAAGTTCCTTTGGAGATTTTGAGGTTTTAGTGTTGGTAGAGGAAGATAGCTTGAGCTCTCTTTGGGGTGTCTTTGGTGCTATGCAAATAATGTTGATCTTGATTGAAAAAGGGTTATATCAGCTTTGAGAACAAGGAGGAAAGAGTTATTATCCCTTGGATAGATGGAAAATTTGTGCCCTATGTTGATCCCTTGAGTGAGGAAGCCCTGAATAGGATTTATGTATGTGCCATTCAGAACCAAGAGGTTCTTGATCCATCTAAATAAGGAATCATTTAGTGGGAGGATGTATAATCTATTAATGATACAAGTGTTGTTTGTGATAATTGGGATCATGGCAGCTATGAGTTGGTAGGGCACGAAGTAAAGAGTATATTTACTAAGGACAACAGCCGAGTTGTATCAAAAGAATAGGTAACAAATCGGTACCTCGTTACTGACAAAGAAAGAGACCCTATGGTGTTACTTATGCACCATTTAGGAATAATGGATAGACTAGTTGGAGAGAAGGAATATGCTAACATATACCCTATGTGGGACGACAATGAGCGTCTTTGGTGGGTGGTATACTGAGGATAATATTATAGGGTGGAATGAAATTAGGATTTATCTTGCTATTAGGTTCTTCAAGAAAAATGCACCTACTCAAATGTGCACTTATCATGGTAATCAACTTATTCAAAGCGTACATTCAATAGTGTGAGAGAATCTTGATAAAGGGGTAAGAAGCTTTACCATCTTTTCTCTGGGTGCACAAGTTTTATTCCACTTTACCGGAGTTGCATGTGTGCTTGGTGTGTATATGCATAACTCCAGAGAAGTGGAAATTGTCGGGATTTAATTGCGGGAATGATCTAGACATTTGAATTCTTCTCTACTAAACCTCTAGTAGAAGAAGAATTAAAGGTTATAAAGCGCTTAAATATGGGGGATAGTGCCAAGGTAGAAGAAATCATTCAAGAGTTATTTGATGAAGGAGACTCACGAGCATGTTTTGCTTTGAAGAAACAAATACCGATGCCACACTACTTAAACACACTTTCCTTGAGCAAGAAAAAGGAAAAATGGTCTACTTAATGGATGATGAAGAAGTATAAAATTTTGATGTAGGCCATTCAAAAGGTAGGTGTGAGGTGTTGGATAGTGCAGATAAGACCACACATGCCTATCATGAACCTATAAAGACAAAGAAATTGAATATTGGATCAAATCTTTGAGCCTAAGGAGGTCATAATTGGAGACTATTGGTCTAACTCTGAAGTGGAAAAAATCATTGAGTTACTATGGGATTATCAAGACTTATTCCTTTAGGGATACTATGAACTTAAAGGCATGTATAATTCATTAGGATAGATGAAGATAAATCTTAAAGAGGGTACATGCCATGTCAGAAAGAGACCCTACAAGATGAAACCCAACTAGCGTAAAAAGGTCAAAGAAGAGATTGATAAAATGTTCAAGTCTGGAATCATCAATCCCCTAGATGAGTCAAAATGGGTTAATCCAATGGTCGTCAGTATCAAGAAGGATGGTTGGATTAGGGTATGTGTGGACTACAGGGAGTTGAATGTTGCATGTGTGACTGATCCCTTTCCTATGCCATTCACCGAGGAAATACTAGAAGGTGTTGCAGTGCACAAAATCTATTCATTTATAGATGGATTCTTTGGGTATTATGAGGTTAGGATTTCCCAGGAGGATCAGGAAAAGACTAATTTTACTACTTGAATGGAGAATATTTTCCTATAATGTGATACCTTTTGGTTTGAAAAATGTTCCTATTGTATTTTCTCGCATAGTTGTTCGGGCATTTAAATATTTTATTCAATACTTCTTGCAGTTTTATTTAGATGATTGGATGGTGTATGGACTTGCTAAGGATCACTTTGTGAAAATTTGTGCTTAATGTTTGAAAGATGTAGGTAGTTGAGTATCTCTTTGAACATCGAAGTGCATATTTTCTACACCATTTGGAATACTATTAGGACACATAATATGCAATAAAGGTTTGTTGGTTGATCAACTAAGGTTGCATTCATTATCGGCCTAAAATATCCTACAAGTCAAAGTGAGGTGCATAAATTATTGGGTTATACAGGTATTATAGAAAATTCATAAAGGGGTATGCAAGGTTTCGAACCTTTGGAGGAGTTACTAAAAGGAAAATCTACGTTCTCTTTGGGGATACAATAACAACTAGCATTCGAGACATTGAAGGAGAAACTTACTACCCCTCCTATTCTACGTGTTCCTTCGTAGGACCAAACATTTCATGTATATTTGGAAACCTCTAACATGGCCATTGGCATGGTGTTGGCTCAACCGGGAGAAGGTATTATCGATCATCCTATTTTTTTCCAGTAGAAAGATAACTCTGTAGAGTAGAATTACACAACTACAAAGCACGAATTTTTTTCAATAATCTATGAGCTACATAAATTTAGAAAGTACCTGCTAGCTACATTGTTTATATTTTATACTGAGATCACATGTCATTGAAGTATTTGGTAAAAAAACCCATTTTATAGGGAAAATATGCATATGGGTACTCTTATTTCAAGAATTTGATTTCACAGATTGTGGTCAAACCAGGAAAATTAATTCTAGACTAGACCATTTATCCATAATACGTTAGGAGAAGAAGCATAGGCAATTGAAGATAACATGTCCGATGCACTACTATACAAAGTTACAACGTGCACCATTAGAATTAGAGGACATTGTTGTCTTTCTACGAACATGTATGACATCGAAGGAATTTAATTCTTAGAGAATAAACAACTTGTTTACGTGCAGCAACATATATGTTGATTAGAGGTAACTTGTAGAAGTTAGTGTTACCAATTTAATCTACCTTGAGAAGTTGACTTTAAAATCGATCAGGAATTTTTTTGAAAAAATCTTTCCATGAGAAGATCTCTATGCCTTGAGGTTTCTCTAAGACCCAAATTCTAAAATTCAAATTTCACACTTCAGGATTTTCCCTTTCAAGGTTATTAACTGGAAAAATTTGAAAATGTGCTATTTTGAGTTCCAAAGTCAAAAACCCCAAAAGTCTGAAATTCATAATTTTGGTTTCTAAATTCTAAGTCGTGTTTATTAGAATTTTTCTTTTGAACTTCCGAAGTCCAAAAGTTTGAAAGTCCAAATTTTTCAAAATTTCAATCTTTTGGGTTTCAAAACTCTTGGCCATATTTTTTGTGAAAATTTATTTCAAACTTTTGAAGTTTGAAAATTTTAGACTTTTAGGCTTTTGGGTTTCAAAACTCTTGGTCACACTTTTTGAAAAATCCTTTCGGACTTCGAAGTTTGAAAGTCGAAATTTGGACTTTCAAGCTTTTGGGTTTGAAACTCTCCCAATTATTTATGATTAATTTTCTTCCGAACTTCCAAAGTCCCAAAGTCTCGAAATCTGAATTTAGGACTTTCGGGCTTTCGGGTTTTGGAACTCTTCCAAGCCTTTTTGTGATTTTCATCCCTTAATCTCCAAAGCTTGAAATCCCAAAATTCCAAATTTCAAACTTTTGGATTTCGTACTTTGGAGCTCTCTACACATTTAATTCCCACCTACCTCCATATGGATTGAATTTTCACCATTAATATCGTGGTTTTCTATTTAAATCACATTTTTACCCGTCATTTTCACTTGACACTTTGCTCTAGCCATCAATTTTTATTGTATTTCATACTTTTCAACGTCATCCTCAAGGTATTTTTATTTTTGGTCTTTTCTTTTGGTTTAAGATCTTTTGTTTATTTTTCTCCTTGTTTATTTTCTTTGTTCTTCCTCTGCATACCTTGGGAAATGACAAATCTATTGCCCACCATGATTCCACGATTTGAGTTTCTACAAGCACTCACAGTTGTAGGGATCCTCTCGAGTTCTCTTATTTTCCCCCTCAGCACCTTCTATTTTTAAGATTTCAGAGATTCACGTTTTTCAAAGTTCTTAGATCCTCGAATTGTTTGAAATTTCTCATTTTGGGGATTGTGCTATTTAGATTTGAGCCCTCATTTTTGGAATTTCAGATTTCTTCATTTTGGAGATCTCCATTTCAGATTTTCGGAGGTTTACATTTTGGAGGTTTGTATTTCAGTTTTGAGAACTTGTCACTCGGACTTCTCCGTTTGATTTTTGGAGATTTTTGATTTTTGGGTTTTTGAATTCCTTCTTTGGCATTTTAGAACACAGAGTTTGATGTCTACTTCCACTTCCAAGGGCAAGGAAAAAATGAAATACTCGTTCCTCGAGGTTACCCCCAATTTTGCTTATCTTCCGACTTGGGAGCATAGGGGACACCAAACTTGGAAAAATGATCTTCTAGACTTCTGGGCAAGGGTGAAGGCCCCAAATAAGAAACCATGGATGCAAGATATATATGATAACGAGAGCTTGCTCTTGCTACAGTTTTCCTACATCCATGCATTGCCTAGAATTATTTTTTTGTTGCGGTAACCCACTACGATGAAGAATCTATTTCAGTTAAAGATGTCGATGGAAAATTCATGATCCATTTGGACCAAGATTTCTTTGAATATTTTCTCAAACTCCCTAATGTTGAATACTACGCAACCATTTAACTGAATCAACAGTGGAACATTGGGACAAGGAAGTAGAATTGTGCACAAAGGTCATGTTGAAAACTTATCTGGCCAAGAGCTTTGCCAAATTACCAAAGACCATGCATCAGTCAAATTTTATTCAAGAACTCGGTGACCTTATTGTGATACTAAGCAGAGTCTCGGGTATTCCCTCTGATTTCAGAAGTGAATGTTCTTATATATCACTACTATCAAGAAAAATAGTGAATTTATCAAATGGGGGGAGCATATCAGCAACTCCATTTGCTATCAATTGAGTAGAGTGCATTCTTCCAAATGTTTCTATATGACATCCTTCTTGGTTTATGCTATAGCTGCCATGGGAGACTTCACCGGATTGAATACCAAGGGTATTCAAAGTACTTCCCAAATCTATGATTTCTATCCTCAACTCACCTTTGGAAGAAGGAAGCAAAAACTTCCAAAGGATCAATGATGCCTTCTTGTTTCACTCGGAATGTTTCGGCTTCTAGGAATAGAGTTGCTTCTATCCTTTCATTCCTTTTAAAAGCAGAGATAGGGTTAGGGCTAGGAGGAATACTGTTAAATGTCGAGATGGTGTGCGCGTACCGTGGAGAAAGATCGGGTTATTGCGAAGAACTCCTTTTTGTCTTGGAAGGACTACTGCAAATAAGAACACAAGACCACAGATTTGATTAAATAATAAATGAGGAAGCGCCTTGGGCCAGGGAAATATAAAACTTCCTTTCGAAGGTGGTGGTTTCCTGCTAATATGAATTAACACAAATGACTGCAAAATATCAATTAGATTACTTGGTTGAAGCGGGTAGGAGAAGGTTGGTTTTGGTTATAGTCGGGAGTAGCGATACCGGTTTTAGTAGTAACCGCGTCGGTTGGGCCTAGGACCTTCTTGGTAGCTATGGTGTTTGTAAGGCTGGTTTATGGATGATATTAGGAAATGAGATGATGAGAGGTAAAAGAATGACAGTTAGATGCAATAGCACGTTGGGTAGTGGATTCAGAAACGGATTTAGGAGGTCTGTGATTCAAAGAGCATAAGAAATGTTATAACGAGAGGACATAAGATGTGACTTACTGGTTTTGACAAAGATGCAAGTTGATCTCCTTTCTGCAAAGCTCTTCTGGTTTCTTCCCTGGTCTCTGCTCGATCAAGTGAAGATCTGGACTCCGTTTTTGCTCCCAATGATCTCTGTTGATTCAAAAATCATTCGACCTTTGATTTTGGTTCGGGGAGCCCATTTACAGGGAGCCGATGGCGGTTACGTAACCGACGGCGGTCGAGTAGGAACCGGCATCGGTAAGGAAAAAGTAGGCTATTTTTAGTAAAATAGCCCACCTTCCCTGCTTTTCTCCCGAGAGATCAGTTGCGGGCTTGGTCAAGTGGCTAGAAGGTCGGTTTTGGGTGCGAGTAAGGAGGCATTAGTTATGGATGTGAGTCTAGACCAAGTCATAGGTCTTAATTAGGTTAGTTTAGGGTTAGGGCTAGGTCATGATGAGGTGGCAAAATGAGGTGGCAGGTAAGGTGATGTGGATTTATCAATTACAAGGTAATTAATAAATAATTGTGTAAGGTTTAGGTGATGAGGTTAAGTTGCGAGATGAGATGCGGGTCACAAGGGGTCGTAAGACACAAATTTGGTGTCTACATTAGCCCCTTATTGTCGTGTAGCTTGTTTTGTAAAGCTGCACGGACAATAATATGAAGTGGTTTCCCCTGTTAAGGGTATAGGTAATCCCCCTCAAATCTATCACAGATTGAGTGAACGGGAAATCAGGGATAGGGTTGATAAAGGGTAAATGGGGTAGAGGGGATGGTAAGATGGTGGGGTAGGTCCAAGGAAGCAGACGCATGGTAAAATGCAATAGTATGACTAGGGTACATGATTTGATGAGCAAACCAGCAGTGCATAGGCAAAGGTCGATAGTTTATCCAAACAAGGGTGATATAATCTGGTATCAAGGCATAGGAAGTAGCTCGGGGTATATAACGAGGTAAAGGTACGAGAGCGTTTAGGCATGTCGGTAGTACCAAATGGTTGGTTTGGTTGAGATAAACGTCACGGTCTAGAGTGCGAGCAAAGTTGGTCGTGCAGATCAAGTCAAGGACCCTAATCATGCTAAAACACGAACAGGTGAGCTCGATTGAACAAAAAACTACAGGATGGGTGGATAAAAGTGGATGGTTTTGATTTTGGGTAAGGTATTGGAGTGATACGGCCGTGGGTCGGGCCGAGTTGTTGGGTTGCAGCCTTGGGTCGGGCCAAATGGGTAGGGCGAGGCCTTGGGTCGGGCCGGTTGGTTAGGGCGAGGCCTTGGGTCGGGGTCGGGTAGGTTAGGCCTTGGGCGAGGCCTTGGGTCGGGCCCGTATGGTTAGGGGCGAGGAGGTCGAGGCCTTGGTAGAGGCGAGGCCCAAGTTTGTTAGGGCGAGGCCTTGGGTCGGGCCGGTAGGGTAGGGCGAGGCCTTGGGTCGGGCCGGTAGGGTAGGGCGAGGCCTTGGGTCGGGCCGGTAGGGTAGGGCGAGGCCTTGGGTCGGGCCGGTTTGGTAGGGCGAGGCCTTGGGTCGGGCGGTTTAGGGTAGGCGAGGCGGGTTTGTTAGGGGCGGGCCTTGGGTCGGGCGGTAGGTAGGGCGAGGCCTTGGGTGCGATAGGTAAACAAATGGTGTTCAGCAAAGGTGGATATAGGCGATATGTGGTTAAAAAGGGGCAAATGGTAAATAAGGGCAAAAAAATTGGGGAAAGTTGGAAGAAAAAACCGATGTCGATTCTACGTGACCGATATCGGTTAAGGGACCGATACCGGTTCATTAGGGCAACATGAAACCGATATCGGTTAAGGGCGAAAAACCTATAAAAAGAAAAATACGGCTTGTCATTGTCACTTTGTTATTTTGAAAACCAAATTGACTTGTCTGACGTGGAGAGTTGAGATTGGAGGTTTATTGATTGAGGTGGAGCTATTTTCTTTGGAGGAGTGAGTTGTTTGCGGGCCCAGTGAGGAGGGAAGGCGCTGATTGATTGGCCGGGGACCCAGCTGAGTAGAATTGGAGCCATGGCACAGGCAGGAGGAGCAGGAGGGGCTGGACCAGCTGGACCACCACCACCCATCCCACCACGACGACGTGTCGTCGTACGGGTAGGCTCGGAACTCTTTATTTTGTGCATTTGAATGGTATTAAGCGAAATTGGGGGTTTGGGTAGGAATTTACATTTTTTAGGAAATAATGAGTAAATTGACGTAATTTGAAAAACGAAGAGGATAGATGGGTAAAATAGGGCAAGTCGGCTGGGTGGGTAGGTTTTTAGGGTGTTTGGGTGGGTAGATAAGTATAAAAATGCAAAAATATGGGGGGGGCGCGCGGGGGTTCGGCTCCCGGCAATTACAGCGACCGATGTCGGTTGCTAAGCGACCGGCATCGGTCGCAAATTGTGTGGACAGGGTGTGTTGGGTTGGACCGGCGTCGGTCGTATGTCGGCCGGCGTCGGTTTGGGTTTGTATGGGTATGGGTTGGGTTGGGTTTTGGGTGAGTGTGGGTTGGGTTGGGTTGGGCGTGTTTGGGTTTGGGTTGGGCGTGTTTTGTGTTTTGGGTTGGGTGGGTTTGGGTGTTGGGTGGGGTGGGGGTTGGGTTGGGGTGGGTTGGGTTGGGGTTGGGTTTGTTTTGTTTTGGGGTTGGGTGGGTTGGGTTTGGGTAGTTTTGGGCTTTGGGTGGGTAGGGGTTTGGGTGGGATTTTGGTTTTGGGTGGGTAGGGGTTTGGTTTTGGGTTTTGGGTGGGTTTGGTTTTTAGGTGGGGTGGGTTTGGGTTTTGGGTGGGGTGGGTTTGGGTTGGGTTTGTTGGGTTTTGGGGTTGGGTGGGTTTGGGTTTGGGTAGATTTTGGGCTTTGGGTCGGGTAGGGGTTTGGGTGGGGTGGGTTTGGTTTTTAGGTGGAGTGGGTTTGGGTTTTGGGTGGGGTGAGTTTGGTTTTTAGGTGGGGTGAGTTTGGTTTGTAGGTGGGGTGAGTTTGGGTTTTGGGTGGGGTGGTAGAGAGTCGGGGTGTGGTCGGGGGGATAAAAGGGGGTTTAGAGGATAAAGTAGATGTTGTGATAAAAAGTAGGTCTAAGGATGTGGGTTGGTTTTGCGAGCACGTCGGCGAGTTGGCGATGCGGGATAGGATGCCCGTGCTGTTAGTGCGGATGAGACCACATGTGTCGCGCTCAGCTCAGGTGATCATGCGCGAGGTGGGACTCGGTGGAGTCAGTACAAAGCGATAGAGAGAGATCACAGCCTGATGGTCGCCCTCATCGAGAGATGGGATCCGGCGACCAATGTGTTCCATCTCCCGACTGGGGAGATGACTATCACGTTGGAGGATGTGTATCGCATCCTTCGACTACCTATCGAGGAGAGCGATCTTCGAGTAGGTCGAGAGACTGCCATGGACAGCATATTACGAGTTTTGGAGATGCGGCATGCGCTGCTACTACCTATCACAGCCACGAGCATTAGGTATGGTGACATATACCGTGCGCATCGACACGAGAGTTTCACGGTTGCATTGTGTCTTGATGATGATTGGGATCACCTGCTTCGCCCTCCCGGACTCAGAGGGAGGCCGCTTTCCATGGGCGTTGATGGGGGTGTTGCTTGAGATGATTGAGGAGCATACTTGCTATGCGTGGGCACCAGTGTATCTGGTGCAGCTATACAGAGAGCTCTGGGGTTATCGCCGGATGAGGCGATTCGGTATCTGTTCGACATTTTTGCTGCATTGTTGGGCATATGAGCACATCATATGCATCAGGCCAGTAGGGTTACCCCAGCAGCCAGGGCCACAGGTTATATACAGATATGGCTTTCAGAGGTGGTTGGGAGTCGTGGGGCAGCCACGAGTAGTTCTTGCAGGGGGAGATGTGGCGTATTATAGACATTTGTTAGGGCTGGCAGCGGTAGACATCATATGGAGACCTTACAGAGAGGTCATCACCCGCAGTGAGAGAGCCGTTTACGATTGCGTCGATCCAGTACACATTACGGATAGCGGGACGGAGGCCGGGAGAGTACGAGAGGATACCCCTAGAGAGAGTGCGCGAGCGAGATGGGGCTGCGGCAGGGATGAGCCACCTCCCTTCCCTCGATACGGGAGGGATGATGTAGAGCCCCACTTACTGCACCATAGCCCTTGGATCCAGATTGGGTGCTTGAGAGGCAGCGAGATGATGGCGTAGATGATCTTTGGTGCACGGGAGCATACATGGTTTGGTGGGCTGGTCAGAGAGTGGCGAGGGTAGCACAGCCCACACAGCCAGACTTGGCAGCGTGTGCGTGAGAGAGAGATCAGCTCCGGGGGCAGGTGCAGTTATTACAGGGCGGCTGCTGCTGCTGCGCGAGAGCACTGAATGGGGTCTTACGAGGCAGCTAGCCTTAGAGCTCGAGTACGAGCACGAGCAGCACCACCACCAGCAGCCGGCCACCACAGGCACAGTGCAGTGCAGTGTACAGCAGCGTACAGCCCAGCAGCGAATACACCACCCGGGCACAGGCACCACCACCACCACGAGCCACGAAGTGTGGTAGTAGGAGTCGAGAGACCAGCCCAGTCTGCAAGCATGGTGGCACAGGAGAGATACATGGAGGCGAAGCGAGAGGCCCGTACTATCGGGATGTCCTTGATAGTACTGGAGTGAGAAATCTCGAGCCATGCGGCTGCACCGAGCGGAGACCTCGCATAGTCAGAGGTCGCAGGGAGGCGCAGCTACAGCCGGTGTGTCCGTTACAGGTAGGAGGCGAGAGGCACCGCGAGGACCAGCGAGGGGAGAGGTCTTGAGGTGGTGGGGAGTTGAGGATCCCCACATAGTTTTTGTATAGGGACATGGGCACCGGTCTGCGAACCGGTTGTGTTGATAGAGGCCTGCGTGCCATCATTTATTCATGTATGGATTCATTTATTCATTATATACCGGCCTGCGAGTCGAGTACGGGTTGTATATTTGATACCGGCTGCGAGCGAGTATATTTTGATATGAGGACGGCTGCGAGCGAGTCGAGATTTTGATAGTTATTGCGGCCTGCGTGCCGGCTTAGTTGTATGATGAGATCACAGAGGCCCCGATGTAGGGCACATTGTATATTTGAAAATTTGTATATATATATAGAGATGATGTTTTGATCCACATGCAGTGTTCAAAAATGTGTTTAAGTATTTTGTCGATGGTTTGTGATATAGAATGTAGGATGAGTTTAGTTGACATGTTGATATATGGATGATGTTGATGTTTTTGTTTTTGCACGTATATATGGATGACATGTTATATGATGAAATGTTGCATGTTGTGGGCTGGTTTTGTGACATTGTTATATATGTATCTGATGAGTTGGATCCAAATGATGAGTTTTTGGTTTTGTGTAGATGTGACTTAGTTGATGGTTTGTTTGTTTTTGTAAAATAGATGATGTTATGGACATTGTAATGATATGTGTGGTGGATGGAGAAATATGGATAATGGTGTTGTTATGCAGGAAAAGAGGCGGGCGCGACAAAAAAAATTAGGTAGAAAAATGAAGAAAAGAACCATGTTGTAAAAAGATAGGTGTATAACCGATATCGGTTAGAGAACCGATGTCGGTAGGTGCTAGACCGATATCGGTCACATGACCGATACCGGTTATTTAGTTATGAGCTTTTCTAAAAATAGAAAAGCTAGGGTGGCAACTTAAGTTCTTATTTTTAGAGCCATGCAAGAGTTAAATACGTGAACGCGACGCTTTTTGACGACTGAGACAGGTATTTGCATGAGAGATTTGAGTGATAAGGAGAAAAGAGACAGGAAAGTGAATGCGATCTGAGATTCAGAAAGTAGAAAGGTGAATTTGAAAAGAGTGGTGATCATGGCAGAACGAGGAGAAGCATCCAGCAGGCAGGGACGAGAGGGAAGACAAGTGCCACCGCAAGCTGCTGCAACCCAAGAGGTAAACGTTTTGGTTGTGATTTGATTTTTGCATGTGTTATGAATAAGAGATTAAGTGGGTAGATATGAAAAAGAAAACATGATAGCAAGGGTTATAAGTGTTACGGGGTAGGTAATCAGGGGTTTCAGGTATGTTTGTAGGTATAGAAAGGAATAAACGCTCAAATTATTGTCGTAGGCAGTAGGTTTAGGCAGGCGGTATGAAGGTGACAGTGACCGATATCGGTTAGGAATAACCGGTATCGGTTACTAAACCGGTACCGGTTTACTATAAACGATACCGGTTGCTGTAGGAATTTCCAGAATGTGAGAAAAAAAAAAACCCGTGGGGATTTGATTTATTGAACAGTTATTGGTTTTTGTGACATATGCAGGCAGAGGCAGGGCTAAGGATGAATGATAGTGTACCAGCGTTGTTGTCACGAATCCGAGCGGATGTAACACCAGCTGAATGGATGTTGATAAATCGTTTGGGGTTAAGTGGGATCCGCTATTATTCACGAATTGCACGGAACCATGCTATGTTGCAGGCGTTGATTGAAAGATGGAATCCTGAGAAAAATACCTTCTATCTACCAACAGGGGAAATGACAGTAACATTGGAAGATGTGTTCCGTATTTTGAGACTCCCAATTACAGGAAAACCAGTATATCAGGCATTACCTAGCGCGGCACGTGGAGCGATAACAGCAGTATTTGGTCCATACGCCGAGATCTGACACAGCGAGGTTTGACATTCACATATGGGGTAATGTATGCAGCACACCCTGAGGAGACAAGGTTAGCAGTGATATTAATGATAGCGGTAGGGTATTATGCGTTCGAGGTGGATGGGGAAGATTTCGAAGGCATTGATGTGTGTTATTTGGGAGATGATAGAAAAGGCGTGACTTTTGCATGGGCACTGCATATTTGGCGGAGCTATACGACAGGGGTCTATGGGCTTGTAGGCGAAATCACGGGGCGACCTTTGGATTGTTCATACTTATTACACTGTTGGGCCTATGAGCACATTGTTTGTGTGCGACCAATAGGCCGACCCATCCAGTCAGGAGAGACCGGAGTACAGAGGTTAGGATTCAGACGATGGGTCCAGACAGAACAAGAGGCAAGATCTCAGGCCGTGACGGGTGACATTGAGTTTTACAGGCAGATATGGGAGAGGGTGACGATTGCGGATATCTGTTGGAGGCCTTACGGGAATTATATGGTAACAGAGAACATAGCTGAGGAGTTGAGGGGTGTAGAGCGATTGAGGTGGATCGCGGGGCACAGGCCAGGTGAATATGAGAGGATTCCTATAGATCGCGTGCGGCGACAATTTGGATTCGTGCAGGACATACCACAGGCTTATAGACCATATATGAGGATCGACGCAGAGGCAGTATTCTCACCTCCCGGCCAACACCTCCAGAAGGTCCTGAAGAAGTAGCGGCCGATCGCGAGGTAATGGGCGAGAGCAGCGAGAGGCCTATAGATTATGGTGGGTAGCGAGCTGCGAGGTGTACGTGATCATCGACATAGCGGTGATTACAGCGAGAGAGATCATTTGCAGCGTTTGGTTGGTGCAGCTCAAGCGCGAGTGAATGAGACAAGGGATTGTTAGTGGTTGCGGAGTCACGGGCGGAGAGACTAGAGGCGGAGTCCTCCATGCGAGAGGCGTATTCATATGTTACGAGAGAGGTTGGTAGATCGGTGGGCGGTACCAATAGCCGTGGTACCTTTGAGGACGAGAGAGAGGCTGGCGAGAGGGTCGGCGATCACGATCATCACCTAGTTCGGGATGAGGCGTGAGGTCTAAATAAATGTTAGCAAGTTATAAGGATAAATAAGGATGCCGACCTGCGTGTCGATGATAGAGAAGATGTATTTGTTTAACATCTAAATAAAGTTGAATATGTATGTTGATTGGAGTTACGATAAAAATAAGAATGTTTGTGTTTTGATTTTCGGTGTTTTGAAAAAGGATAAAGAGGAATGTGATTAAATAGAAATACACAGAAATATTTATATTTACCACATATGATAGGTGATGGTAGGGGATGGTCGAGCTAACCTTGGGAGACCCCATGTCTCCGAAGTGCTGCCTACATAGCCCATTGCACAAAGCAAGGAGGGGCCTCAGACCGATGTAGTTCTCCCTTAGGACCAGGGAGAGGTGAATTCAGACAATTTTAGGTATGGTTAGGTGATTGGTTGGCTGGTAAAGGTATTGATAGTAATATTGGTAAGGTAAGGTTGATGGTGTTGGTAATGAATTGGTGATGTTGTAAAAGGTACAAGAGAAGCGAAAGTTAGCCTACCCAAGTGGTAGGGAACCATGTCCCGATTAAGATCAACACACAATCCTAGATGCGAGGCAAAGAGGAAAGATTGCTCCGTAGGTGAAAAGAGCAAAACAAACCACACAACATAGAACGCACTTGAAGCCCTAGGTACCGGTGCATAGACGAGAAGTCAATAGGTGAAAAGAGTTGGATGATCACAACCTATCAGGTGTACGTCACGTCCCTTGAGTTTGAAACAGATGGTGAGGTGAGGTGGATGATATAGCTGAGGTACGGAGAACTCATTACAAAGTGAGTGTTCTGACAAAAGAGAACCTACCCTAAATAGACAAGTCCATGACTCAAAAGTTCTTCTGAATGAGGCTTTTATTTTATTGAATATAGACTGATCGATGCGGGAAGTCTACAGGGGATATTGATTGTTTTATTCTTGAGGTCTTCACGAAAGCTGATCAATGCGAAGCTTCGATAAAAAGGCTATTTGTGTATAGCTGTCCTTGAGGAGCAATCTATTTATAGTATGAGATATGATTTTAATGCATAGCTGTCCTTCGGGGGAGCAGTCTATATATAATAGCAGTAATAGTTTGGCATATAGCTGTCCTTCGAGGGAGCAGTCTATATTTAATTTAGATGACTAGATATTCTTTTGGCGTGAAGCATCTAGTTTGGTAGGAAGTTTGACTCAAGAAAATCCCATAAGAATACGGCTTATTTTAAAATTTTGAAGTCACGGACTAGACTAAAAAGGGGAAGGCATCGTTAAGAGGAGGTGAGATGTGATCTTGATTTTATTTTGAGATGTAGGAAAACAAAGTGTATGTAGCGGTAAATGAGCTCAAGGGACGAGCAGTAGGCAGATAAGAAGTGATATAACACTAATTTCAACAGTAGAATGGTCGAAGATGCAAGGCATTAAGGGGCTCAGGCTCAGGTTTACCATTAAGCGAAGCTAAGCGATAAGTGCACGATCCATAAGTGTGAGTGATTATATAAGGCCCAATCCAATTGGGAGCAAATTTTCCACGTTTGCTCTTTTCTAGTTTGGTTACATGTTGATTCTCTTTGAGGACAAGATCACCAACCTTAAAGGTACGCTCATGAAGTCGCTTATCATAAGCACGCTTGATGCGTTTTTGATAGATTTGAAGGTGATCAAGAGCTGTAAGACGACGTTCGTCAAGAAGCTCCAATTGGGCTAACCGCTCTTGGCGGAAATCATCGTTAGTGAGAATATCCTGAAGGGATATTCTGAGGGAGGGTATTTGTATTTCGAGAGGCAAAACAGCCTCGGTACCATATACCAAAGAAAAAGGTGTGGCATTAGTAGAGGTACGGATGCTAGTACGATAAGCCCAAAGGGCAAAGGGGATGTGATCGTGCCAATTTCGTCCGGACTCATTGACAACTTTCATGAGGATTTTGGTTAGGGTTTTATTAGAGGATTCGGCTTGTCCATTTGCTTGTGGATAGTAGGGTGATGAGAAGCTGAGTTTGATACCAAAGTTGTCACAAAGGTCTTGCAACAACCTATTTTTGAAAGATTTTCCATTATCTGTAATCAGGCGATGAGGAACACCAAAACGACAGATAATGTGGTGGTTAATGAACTCTACAATTTTTTCTTTTTTAGTTGAAATGAGTGGAATAGCCTCCACCCATTTTGTGTAATATTCGGTTGCTGTGATAATCCATCGGTGACGTTGTGAAGAGGACGGGTGAATCTCACCAATAAGGTCTAAACCCCATTGTGAGAAGGGCCAAAGATCTCGAGGCGACTGAGAGCGGGTGGCTAGGAGTATGTTGAAGGTTGGCATGTTGTTGACACATAACACAACGCTTAACATATTCGTAGTGATCGTTATTGAAGTAGGCCAATAATAACCAAGGCGAAGGATTCGTTTGGCCAGCAGAGCCACTAAAATGTCCACCACAAATACCATCATGGACTTGTTGGATGGTATGGGTGATCTCCGCCGGTGAGACATCGAAGGAGGATGCCATCAAAGCCACGTTTATAAAGGAGTCCCCCCATAACTACATAACGAGAAAGCGCGTTTAAGAAAAGCACGTTTACGGTACTAGTAAGGTCAGAAGGGAGAACAGAGGTTGTAAGGTAGTCATGGAATTGGTGATACCAAGTATCCTGCGAGTTAGCAGACACAGTATTTATCGTACAAACAACCGGGGCTGAATAAGATGGGGCAAAGAGTTGTTGGACCAAGACAAAAATGTCAGAGTCAGTTGATGAGGCTGGAATTTGCGAGGCTAAGCAAGCCATAGTATCCACAAATTTGTTAGTAGAGCGTGGAATGGTTTGGATAGAATAGTGAGTAAATAAGGCTAGAAGCGAATCCACGTAGTGTTTGTATTTTTGAAGTTCCTCATTTTTGCATTGGTAGATGCCCATAACTTGATTGACTACCAATTGAGAGTCACCAAAAATATTGATAGATTTGATACCTAAGTGCAGCGCAACCTGGAGACCCAGAACAAGGGCCTCGTATTCCGTTGTATTATTAGTGCAAGGGAAATCGAGTCGGAATGAAAGAGGCATAGGCTCGGCGTCAAGAGGAACGAGAACAACGCCAGCTCCTCCACCGCGTTGGCATTTGGATCCATCGAAGAAGAGAGTCATTGGATACGACTCCTCCTTGAGTGAAAGAGTGGCGATGAGTTCGTCGGGGAATGTAAAATTGGTAAATTGTTCCCCAGGTAAAGGGGCTTCCACAAGTTGGTCTGCGATGGTTTGTCCTTTGATTGATTTCTGGTGGACGAACTCAAGGTCGAGGTCGGCGAGGAGCATGAGCCATCGGGCGATGCGTTGGTTTAGATGAGGTTTGGCATACATGTAATGGATGGGGTCCGTGTTGGTGATGACGAAAGTTTTGTGATTCAGAAGGTAGTGTCGGAGTTTGGTAGCCACGAATGATAGGGCTAGGCACAACTTTTCTACATGTGTATACCTAGTCTCATAGTCCACCAAAGTACGACTTATATAATAAACGGCTTGTTCTCGATTCTCAGAGTCACGATGTGCAAGCATGGCCCCTACAGCGTGGTCAGTGGCGGAAAGGTAAAGGTAGAAAGGGCGGTCGTCTTGAGGTGGGATAAGCACGGGTGGCTGTAAGAGATAAGTTTTAAGAGCCTCAAAGGCTTGGTGGCACTCTTGGCTCCATTGAAAATCAATGTCCTTCTTAAGGAGGTGATGGAAAGGTTGACATCGATCCGAGAGTTGGGAGATGAAACGTCGGATAGATTGGAGCTTACCTTGTAAACTACGCAATTGTTTGAGATTGGTAGGTGGGGGCATTTCGAGAATAGCTTTGACTTTAGATGGGTCGACCTCAATGCCACGCAAAGAGACGATAAAGCCAAGAAGTTTTCCCGAAAGGACACCAAAGACACATTTTTTTGGTTGAAGACGGACAGAATATTGTAGTAGGCGGTCAAAAATAATGGTTAAAACATCGAGATGTTCACTGCGATGTTTAGACTTGCCAAGAAGATCGTCGACGTAATCTTCAAGGATAGTGTGCATAATGTCATGAAAAATGTAGGTCATAGCCCGTTGATAGGTGGCACCAGCATTCTTAAGGCCGAATGGCATTACACGGTAACAGAAGGTTCCCCAAGGAGTTATGAAGGTAGTTTTGTGTTGATCGGCAGGGGCAACCAAAATTTGGTTGTATCCTGAAAAGCCATCCATGAGAGAGAGCATCTCATGGCCTGCAGTGAGATCAACAAGTTGGTCAATGCTAGGTAGGGGGAAGTCATCCTTAGGGCAAGCGAGGTTAAGATCCCGGAAATCCGTGCATATCGAAGTCCCCCCGTCGCTTTAGTAGCAGTGCGATGTTAGAAATCCATTGAGGATAGTCAATAGGCAGAATGAAGGAAACAGAAAGGAGTCGTTGGAGCTCCTCTTTGACCAAGAGGGCAATGCGTGGATGCATTTTTCTCAATTTCTATTTAATTGGCTTGGAATCGGGTTTCAGTGTAATGTTATGGACAGCAATGTCAGGATCAATTCCTGGCATGTCAGCGTAGGACCAAGCGAAAGCTTGGTTGCGAGCACGGAGGAAAGTAGTAAAGGCGACTTGTTCTGATGCGTTAAGGGATTGTCCGATCTTCACAATGTGAGGATCCTCCTCCGTGTGGATGTTGATTTCTATTGTAGATTCGTTCAGCATGGTTTGGGTTTCAGATGGTAAGGCTCGTTGAATATAAGAGTCATCCGCGCCAAGGTAAGTGAGGATGGAGTCATCATCCTGGCACTCAACAACGTTAATTGAAGGCGAGTCCTCTTCGATCATGTCTGGATATAGAAGGGGGATAGAAGAGGGGTCCTCATTATCGCGTTGATAAGTGAGAGGACCTAAGAAGATAGCATTTATGAAAAAAAAAAGTTAGGAGGGATAGATTCGTGATCTATCGACTCAGTGGGTGACGATGGCAAAGTGGGTGATGATGGTTTGTTAGGGGTAACGTCGTTCTCTTCCAGAAGGCAACTGTCACGAGGTTCTTTCGATGTAAGTGTTTCCAGAAATCCGAGACCACTACGATCATTGTGTTTGCGTGTGGTGATGGGGATGAGCGTATGTCGGCCTTGTTCATAAAGACCAAAACCAAAGCCTTTCCAAGCACAGCGAGTCAAGAAGGTGAGGGCAAAGCGACGATTGGTAAGGTATTGAAAATCGGATTGAAAGGAACCACACCAAGAGGAGGCTCAGGGGCAACGGAAGATGCGTCGACACCCCCATACGTTAGGTTAGTGCGGCAGTGAGGTGGTCCGTAGGAGATTACTTCCCCCACATGACGGTCATAGTTAGGATGTGCATGTACCTGTCCGTACTCCTGTGGGGTATGGAAAGAACTAACGTTATATAGGCGATACTCCCCCAGCGTAAGGCGCTGAAAAACATCTACTAAGGGGTCCGCGGTTGGGATGTTAGCTGCGGGAAGGGAAGTGGTTTTTGCGACGGTGGTTTCATCAGTTGAAGGCGTAGGTGCGATTGAGGTACATGGTTGAGGCATAGTTGAAGAAGATGGTTGGGTTGAATGAACGGGTGTCTTGATTGGTACCAGCACATCATTTGGGCGGTATAACATATTGCAGGTTTTAAAGGGGGGAGGATCAGCTTTTACGGTGTAGGACTTCCCCTCGTACTCAAATTTTATGCATCTATGTAAGGTTGAGGGAACGCATCCCATGGCCCGGATCCAAGGACGACCCAGCAATATATTATATTGGAACTCTCCTTGAGGACATAGAAGAGTTCGGGTAAAGTACGTGGTCCTACCGAATGTTGAGGATCACGGTGCCTAAGGTAGAGGTAATAGCATCATTGAATGACCGCAACATGATGGGATTGGCACACATGTAGCTAGAAGGGATATTCATTTGTTGGAAGGCTTTTGAAGAGATGATGTTTAGGCTAGCGCCCCCGTCAATCATAACATGACGTACCCGAATGTCCCGGATGTAAGCGGAGATGAAAAGGAGAGTCAGGGTCTTCTGTACCAAAGTCAACAATTTCATCTTGAGAAATTGCGCAGCTTGTAGTACGAGAGGCGAAGTGGTTGGGGCGGTGGGTTGTTTGGTGAGAGAGGCAACGTGATTGGGTGTTAGAATGGAGGCAACGGGTAGGGTTTCATTAGGTAAGACCTCGATCCCTTGAAGAATTTCAATGAGAGCTTGTCGATGAGATTCAGAAGTCTGAATGAGATCATATAGTGTCATTTTGACGGGTGATTGGTGAAGTTGTTTGATCATGGCTCGATGGGAAACTCCATTAGAGACGGGGTAAGCGGGTCCACGAATAACCACTTTGGGTGGTGGTGCAATCGGGATTTAGACGGAGAAAGAGAGGGCCGCGAGTGTGCTTTCTTTCGCTTTCTCGTTGTTTTTCTGCGCTCGAGTAGCAACACTAATCATATTAATCTCGTAAACCTGAGATGAGGAAGATGGTTGGGATAAATTATGGTCTTCAAGAGGTGGGGTTGTAATAATGATAGATCGTGGTGAGGCGGGGATAGATGGTATAGGAGAGGGAATTGAAGCTAAAGGTCTCTCCCTTCGTAAGTTGTCTTTCTTAACCTTTCTATCTGGGAGAGGTGACTGATGAAGGATGGTTTTTAAAGCTTTGCATCCCTCCACATCATGTCCTGGTGTGCGGTGATAAGCGCAGATTTTAGACTCATCGTAACCTACAGGCCGAGGTTTAGACGGGTCATAAGGTCTAAGTGGGGGTAGGGAAATGGTCGCATTCTCTACCAACATGGCAAGGATTTTAGCGTAAGATCCTTTGAGTGGGTCAAAATCGGAGGAGGATGAGGGTATTGGTTGTGTGGGTTTTGGTAATGTTTGGGCGTGGTTGGTTCGTATGGGTGGTGGTTTAGCCGAGGGGTGTTGACACGTGGTTTTCACTAAACGTGGTTTCTTTGGCGCAGGAGCTACGTTATTTGGTTAGATGATGAGGCTACAGATGACATGGTAGCGGGAAACAACCACGGAGAAAGGGAGTGACAGAAAATAAATCCTTTGATGATGGAGTTTGTTTAGGGTTGATGGGTGGACGAGGATACGTGGGGTGATAATGTTGATATACCCTTAGATCTCGGTATAGGTGCGAGAAGGCGTATGTCTTTTTAGAGAAAAGCGCAGGAGGTGTGATATATTGGTGCAAGGTGGAAGGATGAGGTCCCAATATGGAAGGTAGGTATGGCGATGATGGTTTTGATTGTGATAGAGGCACGGGTTGAGTGTGTCTCTAGGTGGCGGGCGGCTTTATTTTGGATAAATCTAGTCGCTTAGGCGGGTGTGTTAGACTGGGTATTGGTGAGGTCCCAAGTGTAGGGGAAGATTTGGTTAGGTTGATAGAGGTGGATGGGATACTGAGTATAGATACGGGGGTGAGAATGAGGACATAGGCATTTTGAGTTTCTGTAAACACTTCGGGTATATGGTAGATGTGTCGGGATCGGTCATCTGCATTTGAGTAGAATAAGGGTACTCAAACGTTCCCATAGGATTTGTCTATCCTCTGGAGAATGACAGTCTTCAGGTTTGAATTGTAAATTTGGTACGGAAGAAAGGTGGGTTGTGATTCCAGTCCACTGTGGGTGTGATACAGTGAGTAGATGAGGCACTGTATCAATAGATGTTAAGAGGTCAACCGGTCGTTGAAAAGATTTAGGCGATGAAGAACTAATAGGTAAGAGGGCGTGTTCGAGAGGATCCGTCATGGTTAAGGAATTTGGTGATGTCGGTGCAAGAGATTTCTCGTCTAAGGATGTCAAAAGGAGTGGCGTACCTTCCTCTTGTGCAGCAAGAGTGGTAGAAGGGGAAGTTTGGGAAATAGATAGATTAGATAACATCCGTTCGCAGTCTTGTAGGGATGTGGTATAAGCAGACTCATCGATGGGAAGAGGAGTCTGGGCAGTTAACTCCTTTATGGGTAAAGGAATGATTTCGCTTTGGCTTGATGGTGGTAAAGGAGGTTCGGGCTCCTGTGTTAGTGAAGAGGCTTGATTCAAAATTTTCTCGATAGAGGCTTTTGGTGCGGGTATCGAAAGCTGCATGGATCTCATGAACACTCTCTTCGGCTAAGATATCTGGTTTGTGTATTCTTGTTGGAAGAGTGATTCGGGAATGGTTTGTTGAAGATTTTCAAATTTCGGTTGGCGGGGCATTAGGATTATCGAGAGGTTATATCCCTGCGTCCACCATTTCTGCACTATGTTTTCAACATCTTGCAGTTTTCATGACTATGTCCTTTACACGGTGAAAATTACGAAGTCATTTTCTTTGTACCGGGAAGGTATAGCGCGGGTGGAGTCAAACCCCAGTGAGGTTTAACGGGAGGCAAGGTGATAGCTCGGCTTTGAGCAATTTTCCAAGATGACACCATAGGTTTCTCCCAAGGAGTGTAATTGATGGGTTTGGCTTTGTACTTATAGGTGGTTTTGGTGGGTATTAGACGGTGTTTGAGATTTAACCATCACCGCGTGGACAGCTCCTTTTGATTTAGAAGAAGTGGACGCGTGAGGAGTGGTGGTATTTGGTTTATTGGTAGAATCGGGAGTTCGGAAATTGGGGTTTTGTTGTGACACCGCAATTTCTCTTCTCTAAGGCTCGAATTTCTAGTTTAGAGCCATGGTAAAGGCCTCATCAAATGTGCGGAAAGTTTGAATTTGAAGAGTAGGAGAAATGTGCTTAGCACATGCCCGTGTGAAAAGTTTGATAAGTTGGCTGAAGCGAGGCAAGGCATATGTAAGTTGGTTGATAAGGCCACGCCATCGTCCAACGAAATCTGCGATAGATTCGTCTTCGAATTGTCGGATGGCATAAAGGTCGGTGATGGATACTTTCTTAGCAATGTTAATGGAGAAGTGATCCAAGAAAGATTGGGCTAGTTGGTTAAAGAGAAGATTGAGTCTTTGGGTTAAAAGCTTTGTACCACTCAAGGCGGGTCTGATAAGGACATGGGAAATGTGCGGAGTAGAGAGGCATCATCATGGGCGATCAAATAACAAGCATGTCTAAATGATCGCAAGTGTTGTTGAGGATCCTCTTTACTATTAAAAGCGAGTAAATTTGGTAGTTCCCATTGAGGAGGATATGAGTGAAGGGGAGCGAGAAGGGTGAATGGGCTCGACAAACTTGCTCGTATGTCAAGCGCTACGACTTCCCGACACGAAGCCTCAGATTTTGCATTTTGTCCATCATTTGTTTGATGAAATCTGTGGTTGGATGAGATGATGGTGCGGTTGTGGCAAAGCGGAGGCAAATTGGGCCAAGGGCCTCCTTTGGACAATGGTGGGGTTAAGTGTTGATAAGGTATGGAGGATGAATATGTTGAGGCGACAGAATAGGGATGTCCCATATAAGGTGTTGAGGTTACTGGATACGTGTATGGGAATGAAAAGGTAGGCGGAGCTTGAGAAGGAAAGCTCGTGTGGATAGGTGGCGAGAGAGCAAGTCATGAATGGAGTAGTCTGCCAGAGATGATGAGTAGGGGCGATCGGTGGTAATGATATGTGGGGTCAAGATTAGCCAAAGAAAAGCCAATCTGAGTCGTATGAACCTCTGAAGCTGTCGGATTGGGAGATGGGGCTAAAGGTGCAGGAAGCAAGGCGGTGTTATCAGGCGGAGTGGGGGCTAAATGAGCAGCTATACTAATAGGCATGCCAACAAAGAGCTGACCATCAGGTGTACGGTCAGGGGCATGAGACAAATAGTATTGTACAGTGCTAGGATTAGCATCCCAGAAATTTGGCAAAGTCCTTGTCTCCTACGAGAATTTGGGGATCTCTTTGAGTGTCTGTAGGATTCCCACATAGAATGTGAAGGGTGATTCGGGTAAAAAAAGCGAGCAAGCATGTGAAACCATGGCGGCGGCTTGCTTTCGAGTGATAACAACCATGGACAGGTGTTCACAGTAGGGTTTCAATCTATCGAACAGAAACAACCTTAGAATGGTGAAATTGGCGGAGTTCTTTGGTTTGTCGGGGGTTGTAGAGAGGCGATGGCGATATCGGTCTAGTATCGATGTCGGTTATACTATAGCCGGCGTCGGTCGGTAGCGATGTCGGTGTAAAAGTCAGGTTAACAAGATATAAAAGGCTGCTAATTTGATTTTTAACAACGTTTAGTATATTTGTCAAATTATTGATCACAGAAGACAAAATATGACAAAGAAAACAGAACTGAAAACAAGCAAGATGCACACTCAAATCCAGAGACTAACCCTAGGGTTAATTTTAATTATTGTGGGCTTATGCCTTTAGACGTAGAATGATGTCAGAATCCTAAACAACAAGACCTAGGGGAAATGTCAAGTTTGTTTTGGCTTATAAAGTTACCTCAATCGGGCGGAGGAATACCGCGGAAAAAAAAGGGGATGTTTGAGCTGTTGTGTTAATTGTGAAGTGATTCGGTATGTGTTGTGCAGTGAATGTAAGATTAATTTCTTGTCAATACCATGGATATCACCCCCACGTGTACGACCTGTTACTTAATCTATGTTCACTAGAATTGAAAACAACAAGCAAGGATGCAATGCACGTGTTTTAAACCCAAATCGAAAATGATATTCGATGAAGCAAAAGAGATGACTTTCACTAATGCAAGATGCAAAAACAAAGCAAGTTCTTTTACCAAAATAATACAAAACCTTATGAATATCTTTAGAAGAAGAAAACAGCAAGTATGCTCCCTATATGAAAGCAAGTAAGAAAGAAAGAAACCCAAAATGGGTCCCACCGGGCGTGCCAAAATGTTTCGCTCGGAATGTTTAAACTTCAGGAATAGAGTTGTTTCTATCCTTTCATTCCTTTTAAAGCAGAGATAGGGTTAGGGCTAGGAGGAATACTGTTAAATGTCGAGATGGTGTGCGCGTACCGTGGAGAAAGATCGGGTTATTTGCGAAGAACTCCTTTTTGTCTTGGAAGGACTACTGAAATAAGAACACAAGACCACAAGATTTGATTAAACAATAAATGAGAAGCTGCCTTGGGCCGGGAAATATAAAACTTCCTTTCGAAGGTGGTGAGTTTCCTGCTAATATGAATTAACACAAATGATGCAAAATATCAATTAGATTACTTGGTTGAAGCGGGTAGGAGAAGGCTGGTTTGGTTATAGTGGTTATAGTCGGGGTAACCGATGCGGTTTACCTAGGTAACCGACGTCGGTTGGGCCTAGGACCTTCTTGGTAGCTATGGTGTTTGTAAGGCTGGTTTATGGATGATATTAGGAAATGAGATGATGAGAGGTAAAAGAATGACAGTTAGATGCAATGGCACGTTGGGTAGTGGATTCAGAAATGGATTTAGGAGGACTGTGATTCAAAGAGCATAAGAAATGTTATAACAGAGGACATAAAGATGTGACTTCTTGGTTTTGACAAAGATGCAAGTTGATCTCCTTTCTCTGCAAAGCGCTTTGGTTTCTTCACTCGTCTCTGCTCGGTCAAGTGAAGATCTGGACTCTGTTTTCGCTCCCAATGATCTCTGTTGATTCAAAAATCATTCGACCTTTGATTTTGGTTCGGGAGCCCATTTACGAGGAGCGATGGCGGTTACGTAACCGGTGGCGGTCGAGTAGGCGAACCGGCATCGGTAAGGAAAAAAGTAGGCTATTTTTAGTAAAATAGCCCACCTTCCTGCTTTTCTCAGAGAGATCGGTTGCGGGCTTGGTCAAGTGGCTAGAAGGTCAGTTTTGGGTGCGAGTAAGGAGGCATTAGTTATGGATGTGAGTCTAGACCAAGTCATAGGTCTTAATTAGGTTAGTTTAGGGTTAGGGCTGGTCATGATGAGGTGATGCAAAATGAGGTGGCGGGTAAGGTGATGTGGATTTATCAATTTATAAGGAGTAATTAATAAATAATTGTGTAAGGTTTAGGTGATGAGGTTAAGTTGTCCCTATCTCAATTGGAAGATACACTTTCCCAAATATTTACAAGGCCAATAATGTAGATGTAGAAATGGCAAGAGGTAACCTTGAGAACTTTCCATCCACAAACCAATTTTGACTTTTGGGAAAATTCAGTGAGACAGGTCGGTCTAGTTCCCATGTACCCTAGTTAGAAGATATATGGATCCATTTCAAGATGAATTTATCATCGATAGAGAGATTATGAATGGCTAACTTTGGATGAAGTTTGGAAATTTGGAATAGCTGACATACTAAAAGATATGCAGGATAATGATGAAGTTTTGGATGAATTATATAAAAGTAATAATATTTGATCAACCATTTCCCTGGATTGATTGGTATGTGGAATAATGTTGCAACACAAAGGAAAGGGTGGGACCCATTTTCAAAGAACTCATTGTTGGTTGGTTACCTTATAAATCTCACCCAAGGGTTAGAGAAACCCACAAATATAGGGCCCCATCAGCCATGAGCCAACCCACACCCACAAAGGGGAAAATGTCGACTAAAAGACCCATACTGCTCCAAAAATATTTCATATGTTGTTGGGAGCTCATCTCTTTTAAGTCTCCTTTTCCCAAATTCATGCCTCAACGACACCTATGATAGAAATAGTTGAAGTCGGTGATTCTCCTAGTGTCCCAAAAAAGACCCATCATTTCCCTCTTCTCTTCCATTTTCCCTTCCTCTATCAGTTTCTTCCACTTACACCATCATTTCTTCTTTCCCATCGCCTTCCATGGCCCAAGTATTATCATCCCTTCCAAAGTACTCTCGGGTGGATAAACTATTGGGTCACCCATTTCTACCTCACTTCCCCTAACACTTCCATTTTCCTCGATCTCATCCCTAACATTTTGTATAAACTCTTATGGCATTCCTCACACCCACCCCACCCATCACTACCACTACCATTCAAATACCAAAAATGTTACTAGTACTCTTCGGTGGCTAATGTTTTGGTAGTGCGAGTAAACTATGATATCTTCATCAACATCAGCCATTCCAAAATGGTTGTTCGAAAAACTCAAAGAAAAAGAAGAAAGTTCCTCTGAGAGATGTAATAGATCTAAGCATATTGGAACATACCCCAAAGAGACAGGCCAAGAGGCCAAATATTGTTTCAAGATTAACGATGATGCATCCGGGAATGAGTTGTGGAGATTGTCACTCTGTTAAAGGAAAAACTAAAGAAACAATTACAATTTGCTAATTATCGATTTCCGAGATTCTCATTGGGTAAAGCCACTCATGAAGGAGAAAAACAAGATGTACACACTGCTCTTGGAAATCTGCTGGAAAAATATGATAAGGATAAAGCTTCCAAAGATGAGCTTAAGGCCAAGGTTGAGCAACTCACTACATTGCTATGGAAAGTAACAAAGCCAAATCCATCTACTGAAGTCTCAACTACTACGACCATGACAGTTTCATCTACTATTGATGATATTTCTTATCATGAGATCAAAAGATAGGCTAGAAAGGGAGATCAATAGATGGATGGATGGAACGTATACTGCAGGAGGCTGACCCTTTAATTAAAGAAGTTGTTGAGATATACAATGATTTGTAGGTTGGGAAAACTACCATTTGCAAAATGGATGAATATTTTAGAAGATAATAACAATCTGAATTTGAATTTGGAAACATGGAGTGAGATTAGAGAGGAAGATTCGGATCTACTCCTATAGGAGGACGTAATCAATGATGCTTTTGCCAAGTTGTTCGAATATCAAAAAGCCATGGAATTTTGGTGTTAGGTGCTACAAGATCTAATTAAGAAGTTAGATGATAAACGAGTGGAGATTATAGATGCTTTGAATGACATATCAGAAGAATTTGACATTGTTAACTGTAAATTCTTCAATGAAAATATTGATGCTCTTCAGAGGAGCAAATCAAGTAGAATTTCAAGGATTTGGTGAAACGTGATGATGAAGTTACTAAAAATTTCAGCAGTGAATCTATTGATAGGTTGGTTTTATGTCAAAATTTCACAAGAAGATTGAATAAAGTTTTGAGAAAACTTAGAAGAGTCCCAACTAAAATCACGAGAGAGATTGAGACAATAGATGTGGTAAATCACTATGCATGTGGGCCCAAGGATGAGGAAATTCAAGGAATCATTAAACGCTTCATCGAGTATAAACATTGAATGGCTACATGGGAGGAAACACAACAAAAACCTACGAGATGAGGAAGGAGTTGCAGAACCAGGCCAAAGCTGAGTGACCATGAAAGGACAGATCCAAGCTCTAGATCGGTTAGAGTTATAGGGTTGACTAAGTCAAACCCTTACAAAAAAATTCTATTTTTATGGGAGCCTATTCCCTTGAATTAATGACATTTCTATTATTAGTAAATGTTAGTTAAGGGCCCAACTATAATGGCTCAACCTAGAAGAACTTATAAATAGTTAGGTTTATGGAGTCATTTTGGGGGATATTATTTTTTGGTGAAGTTTCTCTTCAAGCTTGGAAGAGTGCTTCAGAGATTTAAAGAACCTTTTAATTATATTCATAGAGATACCTTGCCTTGGAGAAACTGATTTATTTTGCTAAATGGTTGATTTATATGTGCTTTGTGAATGTATGATTCCTTAGTATAGATGGTTGGCTTGCCTTTATTTCAGATCATTTTGTTTCATGTTATGGGAAAAGTGATATAACATCTTTTATGTCATTTAAAGTTATATTATCATTAGCCATCATCGGAAAAGTGAATGTTTGATATGTGCATGTGTTTTATCCTCATGGCTAGTTAATTGTGTGTCCAATCCAATTTGGTCTCTCTATCTTGTATGATTCAAAAAGGAACGCATGCTTCTAGTTTGTGGTATTTTGTGCCCTTTCTAAAGTTGCAATAGGTGAAGGTGACTAACGCTGTCTTGTTATACTATAAAATTGACAAGGGAAATTTTGTAGGTAACCATACCAAAATTCCGCTTAGGTCCTTGATAAGGTCTATCAAAGTTCGAAGGCCTAGAACTCCCTTTCGGAAAATCAAGTTTCAAAGAACTTAGCCATTTTCAAACCTTTTGACTGGGCACAAGTAATGTAGTGTCAACACTCTCGAAATTGTGCCCCTTTGGTCCATAGGCGCAATCATGCTTATTTGCAACATCTTTAAATGATGCGCCCTCTTTAAGTGCACCTAGCGCATATGCAATTATGTTAACACCTTTTTGAGTGCACCTTAGGCACATGTAACATGATGTCGACATATTAAACATCACGCCCTAGCACAACTTTCCCCATGTCAACACTCTACAAAGTGCGCCAAAGGAAAAATTTGGTGGTGCAATAAATGCACATTTTCCTATATATAGACGCACCTAACTGTCATTTTCACAATTGCAAAAATGTGAAAATTTATTCCTCTCGTGTCCGTCGAGTTGCTCTTGTTAGCCCATGCATGCCATTTATTGTGATCGTGGACCCCACCTCATCCCTTCCTCATTATTTAAACCAGGTAAGTGGTTTCTATCATCCTTGTTGTTGTTTTTATGGATGTTGGGCTAGGTGATTAGGATTGTTGAATAATAAAATGAATTTAGAAGGAAAGGATAACTCCATTTGCAAACCCAAGTACCCACCGCAAACTCTCCTTTTCCTTTTCTTCCAGATCTCGCAAATCAAAGGCTCAAACCTCAAAAATAACTCATGCCTATTTGTCCTTCATTCCTTGCCTCGCTAGGTTTTCCCTCCTAGACATCAAAATATGAGCCAAAAGAGTAAGAATCGAGAAAAGGAAATCCGCCCACATAGTGAAACCTGGTTTCACTATGGTGCTCATAAACTCTGTTACACTAAACACAATCGTGTCCCTTTGGCACTTTATTTCACTATGTTTCATCAAAAACAATCATGCCATTGGTGCATTAAAGGACCACACAACATAAGCCTTTCTCAGGCCCTATAAACTACAAAATTCATAAGGTGCAAGTGCTAGTGCTAAAGTAACTACAAACAACACCTTGCATGTTGTGTAAACCCTTTCCACACCACGCAAACCAAGCCCCTTGGTGCAATTGACCTATGTGTTACAAATTTTGTAAATGTGCAGTGCACCTCACCCTCATGCAACATTTGCCACATTTATGCCAATGGCGCATCATGAGACCGTATTACACCAAATAAAACTATGCCCAAATTAAAGCATTTCCTATGCGCAAGTTCATATCCCTTGACATCAACATCTGAATGTTTTGTGTAGCCTTTCCACACCCCCACCCCTTTGGCTGCTTTCCCCATGAAACACTCCCTAAAAGTGCACCTTGCTTTTCAAAATCCCTGCACCTATAGTAAGTAAGGATGCGCCTTGCACCCCAAAGGCTCACAAGCTAGTAATTTTCATTCTTCAAAGATTTTATGGACAACTTGATGACTAACATGGCCCTTCTACGTTAGAACTCTCGATTCTTCTTGCAAAGCAACAACAATCCTCGAGTGCACTTATGCCTTCATCGAGTAAGAAGCCAACCAAGTCAAAGGAAAAGCCAAGTTTGAGCAGGAAATGAAGTATAAATACCAAAACATAAGGATGCCCTGACTCACTTGTAGAGTGTGATCTTGATATCGAGAGATTGAGAACTTGGGCATATAGACATGGATGAATTTTGGGCCGAACCAAGAAGGTCATAGGTAGCTCATGGATGGATAAATTGGTTAGAAGTGGTCGCACTTTGCTGCAAGGCTCCCAAGAAGCACAATTAATAATTAATTATTCATGTTTGGTGGGCCGTTATTACAACAAGGACACAAGATGTGTTGAAAATGAGGAGGAAAGGTGATAATCAACCTCATATCCCGACACTTTGAAACTATCTTGGGCATCCCCACCATAAACATTTTGTGGCGATGAAGTCAAGAAGACCGCATGAAGACTTGGGTGATAATGAGGACAAGTGCATGCAGATGATGAACAAGATATACCTCAATAATAAAAAGGTGGCGAGTAGGTGGCCCCAAGTCATTCATCGTAGTGATTTTTCAGAAGAGTGAGTGACACAATCACCTTCCTAAGAAGAGTACATGGGCTCGATGCCCATTACTTTCACAAGTGGATGCTCAGTGTATTTGGAAACAATGAATAAAAATGTGCTGATCGATCCGTGTATTTTGGTCTGGGCTGAAATTATCAGTGGTGCAATCTTGGAACAACTTCAATGACTTTCAAAACCGGGAGGTTTTATATGAACTCCTATGTAGTATATGCATTTGTCATAGAAAGAGACTACCCGGGGTTGAATCAATATGGGGTATGGCCCGGGTCGAATATATGAATATTATCCAAAGTTGAGGCTCGAGAATAGCATAGCTAAGTTCAACAAGATCAATGATGTCTTCTTCTATGGCATCATCTCGCCTCTTGAGGCCCAACATAACTTATGGTTGGACAAGCAAAAGTGTGATCACCGCCACGAGGAAGTGGGGAGCATTGTTTACGTAATTCTCCACCTTTTCCTATCTCGAGCTGCCAACTTCTTGGGAGAACCCACAAGATTTCCAAGATATGCGGGGCCTAAACTAATCCTTCTAGAGTGTCAAGTCACTTATCACCTATCATGAGAAGTGTATGAAGAGGAAGAATGGAGGAACTCCATTCCCCCTCACAAATGAGGTAGAGTACACGTGCCCCTCACAAAGTAAAGATTGGGAGATGTATGTAGAGCTTGAATTTCTTAATTTGAAGCATAATTTGTTGGCAAGGCCAACCTTTGATCCTCGTGGTTTCCTTCTAGGGGAAAATATCGATCCTATCCACATTCCTCAGATCGAGGATATCTACATTGACTTAAATCATGAAGTCGAACTCGGGCCAAAGGATCACTCCTATTGGCCCCAGGAGGAGATCATTCAATATAGCGTGGCCATCATCCCAAAGGATTTCCTAAAGCTCGATCAAGAAATTGATATGGTTTACCTAGACATGGCAGGGGATGATTGGCCATTCATAGATATTGACAAGAACAAAGTTCCCTGACCATCCAAGAAAGAGTTCAACCTACTCTGCAACGCACCTACCATTGGTGTAAGAAAAATGGTATCATCTATCTTAGGGTAGATTTTATCACATCTCCGTGGGCAATGCACCCACCACACCAAAATACTTTCCTAAAGGAAAAGGAAAAGATAAAGTGGGAGAGGCAAGAACTACTCGAGAGAAAGCTCCTGAAAGCCCTCCTACTACTGCATAAGAGCAAGTTATGGACTTAGTGTCCCGGGAAAAGAAGAAGCGTGCTTACTCCAGTCGACACATCCACTCGGGATGTTATCACAACTACAATCGGAAAAGTACCAACCATTCCCTCTCTCAATCCTCCTTCCTCCTCATTTCGCTCAAACAACCACTCCTTTGGTTGTGTCTTCTCCTCCGTTTTCTTCCTTTCCCCCTCCCTCTTCCTCCATCTTCTATTCCTTGCGGATCTGTCCCCAACATTTCTTCCCTCATCTTGAAGATCCCTTCCACCCCCATGGCCTCCTCTCTTGTAGTGACTCCTAATCCCATAAGCATTGTTGTGTCGGCCCCTTTCTCCATGCCACCACCAAGTGTTTCGACACACTTCCCGTGTCCACTACGGCTTGTTCTTCCTTCCACCCCTATTTCTTCTTCATCCTCTAGTCCGAGCTCCCATAAGTCCAAGTGGATCTCGAGACCACCTAAGCCAACACAAGAGGAAAGTCCCCATTGCACCCATGGAATTATCTGTCATCCCGGCTAAAGGACCAAAGAATCAAAAAATGATAACTCACTTTTCAAAAAAGTGCTTTAGGCGAAAGGGTTATGGAGATAGCCTACCCATATCCCATAAAGAAGAAATAAGATCTATCTCTACTGATTTTACGGTTGACCTAAGTCATAATGGGAACATCATTAGAGACCAGTAAGAAGAGGCCTTGTCATCCATGGATGCCCTTTGCAAGAAACTATGAGAAGAAAGGAGAAGAAGAGAATGTTAAAGGAACAAAATGAACATATTCTCCAATCTCTGCAAAGAATGGGCAATGCACCTCCTATAGTTGCCGCTGAAACTCCTAAAGTCCTTAGTCGAGAAGATAAATGAATACGCCAAGATTGGTGAATGAGGTGCGGTAGTGTCCTCTTGGAGAGAGCAGATCCTCATAGACGGTGAGGAAGTAATCATGAAGTTCACGAGCCTATACCAAGGTATAGATAAGCAAGCAATGAACTCCAAGAAATAGTAGGACCTATCTCTGAAGAGTTGGACCATGTCAGGTTGCAACATGAGACATTCCAGAAAATTATCGACTGCCTGACTGATGACTTGTTAAAATTTGGCGTCATTGATCACCACGAGCACACAATAAAGCACTTATCTCTTTAGACTATCGGGTTGATCAAATGGATTTTTACCTAGAAAAGATAGACAAATCAAGGAGGAAGCCCTAGATGCAAAACATCAAATGGAGAAGATTGTCTTGAGGATGTCTCCAGGGTTACTTAACACATCATTCACCTTAAGAGAAGAAAACGATACTATTCAGATTTTCAAGGGAATTACATCACAAGGTTTGACGCCAGAGGTCACTTTTGACTGAGAATATATTAACAACCTTCTGGCTTGCCGTGATTTATTTGGGTACTTGATTGAGGCGAGTAATGAATACTTCAAGCTCCACGATAGACTTAGAGATGAACGAGAAAATTTTGAAGCCATCGGAGACCACACAAAGGGTCCCGATCATGATCAACTTCGAGAAGATGATAAAAAGTTTATGGAGTATCGAGCTCAGATCATATCACCTCTCTCCAGGAAGGCGAAACAAGACACTCCATTTGAGTAAAGGGATGATGATGAATAGGCTTCCTCTTGTTGGGATAAATCCCATTTTTGTAAAAGTATTTAAAAGTATGTTGGCACACGTGATGACAGCATCCATGTTGCACCATGGGATGTTGTCATCCACAAAATGCCCCAAAGTCAACATTTGACTTTTAGATATTTTGTAAATAAGTTGTTGGCTCCTTTTTGTCTTATTTCTCCTTCTCCTTTTATAAATACTTAGATACTTATAGTATTAAAGTGGGGGTGTGGACAATCTTGTATGAAAAATAGAAGTGAGGAGAGAAAAACTTTGAGCTTTCTTGTAATGTAGAAGAAAAATTAATACAATATTGAGACTTTGTGTGGAATACATGTGTTATATGCATCGTATTTCTTATGTCAGATCTATGTGTTTATTATGTTAGATTCATATCTACTTTTCTCATTTTGTTTATAGTATTACTTTATTTGTTTATGTGAGTAAGTTTGGCTCTGTTTACTACCAACCCAAAACATAAACCCTCTGACCTTTCTACTTTGGAATTCATTTCTTTTCTCCCTTCAAATGCATCTTTCTTTCATTCCTTTCGTTCTTCATTGGAACTAACTCTCTGGGATGAGATCCCAAACCCCCGAAGGTAGAATGTTGGACTATCTTGAAGGGATGAGATTCCTGCTAGTAGAATAACAATAAACCAGTTTCACTTTACTGTCTCAAAGAGGGGCTATTCCCTACACACTATTGGCCCATCTATCCATAGATCTTCCCACTTGACATATTTTCGAACCAACAGTTTTGGTGACTCGTTGAGATCGAACTAAGAAAATAAATAAAAAAGCTGTCAAAGTCACTACCGGTTTGAAAATTTTAACCCTTTGTTAAAATCTAATTTTTTTGCAAAAGTGACCCAAACTAAAACTTTTCTTAACAAACCTATAGATCCGGACCAGGTTAGAAACCTTTAGTTCACCGAGCTTTTATAAAAACCTATATATTTCCATAGATATGAGATCTTGATATTTTTACAAATATTTTCAAACCCTTAAAAATCAAATCTAAGATCGTCAAATAAGCTTACTGAAATTATCCCACTTTTTATCCCTACTAATCCTTGTCATTAAACCGCATAATCGATTGTTTGAAAAAGGTATAAATTTAAATATTTGGAAAAGTGCATCTTGCTGATTTTTCTAGAAAAATCAGAAGAAAATCAAAAAGTACAAATTTTTTTATTATA